>JAPDPM010000005.1:20886000-21524500 GCA_032173925.1 Heritiera fomes
TCAAAATATATTTATATAATTTAATTATATAAATATATCCTTATACATATTTTTATTTCATTTACTTTTTTGGATTTCCATTCTCCAAATTAAATTTTCTCTTCATTATTTTCCAATTAAATTTTCCTTTTCATTTCTTATTTAATTTGGATTTCAATTATCCAAATTAATTTCCTCAACTTCATCACTTCCTTAATTTCGGGAATTTCAACGATATTCCTTTCTCGTAAATAAATTTTATTTATTTACTTTAATTTATCTATTTGCATTTAAATTAAATTTCTGAATTAATAATATCAAAATTCGAAAATTCGCGGTTATCACAGAATTCGAAAACCCGGGAATTACGGGAATCGGTAGGAAATTTCGGAAAATACTAAATTATTTAAATAATTTATTATTTAAATAATTATGGAAAAATTCTAAATTTTAGAATTTTAATTCCAGAAAATTTCCTCGATGACTGAGCCGATAGAATCGGGCGAGGTGGACACGGGCGCGACCTTCGAGAGTCAGTCGCTGACCTGAAACAGGTAAGGGATGCATGTGCAGCACTGTAAGGATATTTAATCTGCATGATTTTAATTATGAAATATGTTATGAAAATATTTTATGAAAATATTGCGATGAATGATTGGTTGGAAATTTGTGGTGATGCACTGGCTGGATTTTAAATTGTATTTTTCGTGCAGGAGGCTAGCCAATCGGCAGTCGTTATACTGCCGAAAAATTATCGAAAATTTCTAGAAAATTTCATAAAATCATAATAAATGATTTTATTTCACGAGAAATGATTTTCAACCATGAAAATCGAGAAAATGAGTATTTTCCATAAAAAACATGAATAAAATGAGAGTAATTTTAAAATATTCATGTTTTCGAGAATGGTGATAATGAAATCATCGAAAAATCATTTCGAGAATGGTGATAATGAAATCACCGAAAATTCTCTTGATATGTAAATTTCACATAATACGAGATGGAAAATGAAAGGAAATAAAGTGAATATTTTTATATATATTTCTTAAATATTCACTAAATGGTTTTATAACCTTTATGGTTTTAAATGATGAAATTATATATTTTTATAAATTCCATAAAGGTTTTCTGAGGATGAAAAATATGGTTTTTGAGACTAGTTGGCATCCTATCATGCTGATATGTGATATGTGATATGTGACATGTAATATGTGATATGTGATATGTAGTCCCGGCCGACACCTGATCAGTGATCCGTCGAGGACAATTATAGACTATGGCCATAGATCTGACATGATTATTCATACCCTTCGGGGTCTATAGCATGATACGAGTAACGACCCAGTGGACGGGCTGGGCGTGCCTTAGTCTCCATATATGAAAATGTTTTATATGATATGTGACACGTGAAATGAACATGTTTTACATGATATGTGATAAATCAAATGAAAGTGATTTACAGCATTTTACAAAATGCTTATTTCAGTACTGATTTTAGTACTACGAGATGATTTTCATATGACATGTGATATGAATATGCAATATGTTTTCAAAAGGAAAAGGAGTTTATAAGTTTAATATTCTTAATATGATTTTAAATTGAATATTAGACTATATGTGACATGAATATGTGATATGTTTTCCAAAAAGGAAAGAGGAGGAAAATAAATCTAATATTCTTATTTTAATTTTAAATTGAATATTAGATTTAAATGATGTATATTTTATATGAAAAGGATTTAAATTTCCAAACGAAAAGGAAATTATTCTCTACAGTTGTTTCTAGGTTTCGGGACAAGATAGGTATTTCCAAATACCTACCTTACTCTATCCGAATCCCTAGCCGACTGTAATATCCTTCCTACATGCGAGCCTAAAGCCCATAGGAAAAATGAAAAAGTTTTTCAGCATATAGATAGCTGAGTATCAAGTGAGGCATATAATTCCCTTACTGAGCCGTGGTTTTGCTCACCCCTTAATATTAACATTTCAGGTTTATGAGGACAAAAAGCCTGACATCTAAAGTACTTCGGCTGTGCATTTGGGGACGATGCGACAGGTTGATTTATTACATAAGGTACGATCATTTATTTTCTGTATTTAGACTTATCTACAGTACTACTTCCTTATGAATTAAGATAGGGGATGTAATTCATATTATAATTTAATATGAAATTGTGTATATGTAAAAGAAGAGTAAAGTATCGCAGACAGCCCAACCATATAGGATGTAAAGAATAAGATGAAAAATAGGGTCACGGGCTGTGACAGATCGTGTAAGAAACATATTACATGTTTAATGATCCCTACTGTGAGCCCCTTTTATATTGTGATAAGTAATGCAACTCGAAATGGATACCTGGGAGGTCGGGAGATAGTCAACCCTGTTATGAATTCCTCAAGGCTTGAGCGAAACGTGAAAGGATGAGAATGATCCAAAGACAAGTCATATGATGACTAGGGAACACAAATTATGAGGTAGTTCCTAAGTATAAGAATAAATGTGATTTCCTCTGATTATCATGTGGATTGGCTGGAATTAATATCAAGCCAAATGTGACAGATGAAATTAGTTATACTCAGAGGAATAAGTACATGAAGTGTCGTTAGTCATGTAAAAAGACATATAGGTATTGGGATTGTGAAATTTGATAAGTAACGTGGAAAACAAAATTGGTATTGTGATAATTTAAATTACAGAATTTGATTGTGAAAAGATTACATCCTCAGGTACATTCCATAATTAAGTGATATTACATGTACCATTAGAGTCAATGATGTAATGATAATACTATGAGAAAAGAGATATCAAGGAAAATTATTATTTAATGTCTCATTTACTGTAAGTGATAATTAATAGTAAGGTCTGCCAATAAAATGCAGCCAAGCCTTATTGTGAAATGATGGTTGTGGGATAGTAATGAATTCAGAAGAATCATGATATTGTAGAAATGATTATGGATTGAATGACCAAATTGATTCACTTTTACATCATCAAGTTCTTGATCTCTTGAGTGCCCTAGTCAATAAATATATCTATGAAAGGGTGAAAAGGTATGAAAAGTTCTAATGAGCGAGTACATGTGATAGAGATCCCTGATTGGCCCCATGCTTTGAGAGAGTAGCAACAGGCCTTGGAATTCCAAATTTACAGTTAGCACCGCCTCTTATTGATTTAGATATCCGAGCGCATTGTGTGGACGCTCAATGATATGTTGAGAGTGGGTGCAATGGGTGTAAAAGCTACTAGGACAGTTACATACGATTGATTAAAATTGTCAATGATAGACACCAGATCATTATCGACTTAGCACTAAATGAGATGATAAATGATTTCAGGGAGTATAAACTAAATTCGAAAAAAAGAAACGCGCTCAAGGGAATTAAGCTTGAGTTCTTCAGGACCCTTGGGACATATCAGTGATGGGCAACCCATGAGTTGGGCGATCGCCCAATAGTGGACAATATGTTGTAGGGTGCAGACAAATTATGTGGTTACCGACTCACTTATAAAAGTAAACCTAGGGTGCGGGAGAACACCAAGGGGATGCTCGCTGGCAACCCGAAGAGATGGGCGAGGCTCTTAAAGAAAATTCGAATCTAGCAGTCTCATCTTAGAGACGAGATAACTAAAAGTTAAAAATATGATAAGGAAGAAAAATACCTATATTGGTGGTACTTCCTAAACTAAGTGAAAATTGAATTACCTACAAAAGGGAATAATGCTATATGGATAATTGTGGATATATTGACTAAGTCTGCTAATTTCTTGAGTATGGAATTTACTGATCCAATTATTGCCTTAGCCGAATTATATGTCGGGGAGATAGTGAGAGTACACAGTGTTCTAGTGAGCATTACATCTGATAGGGAGTCTCGTTTCGTATCTTAGTGTTGAAAGAGATTTCAGGAAGCTATGGGATCCCAACTGAGTTTAGCACCGTGTTTTATCCGTAAACTGACGGACAGTTCTAGCGTACGATATAGACGCTCGAGGATATGTGTGAGCGTGTGCAATTGATGTTAAAGGCTCTTGGGAAGATCATTTACCCTGACATAGGTTGCTCATAATAATAGCTCACAGGTGACTATCGACATGGTACTTTACGCAGATATATATATGGCAGACGATATAGATCCACGATAGCATGGGAAAAGTGGGAGCCCGTATATTATTAGCTCCCGATTTAGTCGAGTAGGTTCCCAAGATGGACGAGTAATTATATATTTTTGAAAGTCTCACCCTTAACAACATAATAAGATTCGATAAGAAAGGAAAGCTGAGTCCTTGATACATCAGACCTTTCAAGATCGTAGATTCTGTAAGAAGTATCCTGAAATTTTTCAGTGACAGGTCCGGATGAAATTTGGAGGACCAAATTTCTTAAGGCGGGGAGAAAATTGAGACTCGATTTTATTACACTGTACACTATACTTGTGAATTATTGATAGTGAAATTTAGTTATTTAGTGGAATTTAAATAAAGATGGAATGAATTTCCATTCTTAATTTGGAATTTTGGGATTCATGAATTTTAGTATAGTATATAAAGTTGAAATAAATATGGAAAGATGAATTGAAGAGCATTAAATATGAGAAGAAAAAGAATCAGAAAAATTATGCATGGAAGAATTATTCCATGGCATAAAATATCAACAAAAATATTAATTAGAGAAAAGAGAATTTTATATCACATGTGATGTATTTTGGGTGTATGGAAGATACAAAGAAAAGAGGAATCAAACTTGAATCAGGTAGCAAAGAGGGGGGAATTTCCACACCATTTACATGGCTGCTACATGTACTCGATATTGCATTTGAAATTGATTTAATTATTGATGAAAAATAACTGATAAAGAGTATTAGATGAAAGGGAGTTAATATACAAACATGAAGGAATTTAATTGGTGGAAATAGCTAACCAAAAGAAGACAAGAAATGGTGAACCACGCCAACTACAAGGTTGCATTATGGTGTTCGGTTTACTCCTCAAAGAGGTGTGAAAGCAGAAATTTCAGGATAAAATGCTATTAAATGATTTCACATGGGATTAATGGTGATTGGTTGAAATGGTCTGAAGGTGGTAAGAAGAGTTAAGAAAACATGGATTACACGCCAACAAAGAATTCTGCTACATTGTTGAATTCGATTGGAAACAATTGCAAGGAAAAGGAAGTTAGTTCATGGAATAAATAATAATACATGAAGATGACGTTATTGGTGGATGTATGCATAATTTATTGGCTGAGTTATGCATAAAATGAAAACAAAAAAAGTCAACAAAAACGGTTAGGAAATTGGACAGCACACGCCACCTTACTGCTGATTTTGCTGCTCCAAATTGGAAAATTACAAAGTAAATCAAACACCAATTGGAAGTATATAATATAATATAATATAATATAAGTACAATATAAGGGAATTCCATGGCTAAAGATTATGCAAAGGGAGAACAAGAAAAGTCAAAAAAAGAGGCAGCCAGTCACGCCAACAATTTCCTTGGTTGTGACCGGCTGGAAGAATTTGAAAGAAAGAAGAAAAACTTAATGTCTAAGGTGCAAAGAGGCTTGAAGAAAAAGTAATTAAAAAGCTAACACACATGACTAAATGGTTATTGGTTGAAGCTTTGACAAGAGGGATGGGAAAGTCCACAAAAGATGTAGCAAAGTGGACTTTAACATCACTTTGCTCCAGCTACACGTTTGTTTTCTTTAATCTTTTAAAGGCTGATCAAAACAACTTGTTAAGTGTAAATTAGACAAAAAATTAATGAAAGGTTGACATGGCTGGAATTTTATTTGTTGAAATATAAAACAAAGCCAATAGAAGAAGCAAAAGACGTATGGAAGGGAGACTTTCTCGCCAATTGGAGCTGCAGTTTTTCTTCATGCATTAAATGAATGTTGATACATGAAACGATGAAGAAATATGATAAGATGCTGTGTGGATTATTACTAGTGGTTAATATGGATAAAGAGAAGACTAAAGAAGCAAGAAGGCTCGACAAAACACCTTTTAAATACTGATGTATACGAGAGGCAGAAGTGAATTCCCACATTTCGGTTCTGTTTCCGTTAAGTCCAACCAAGAAAGAAATTTAGCAAATTTCATATATTGGAAACCTAAATACTTAAGCTTAATACTTAAACCTTAGCTACATCTTAGAATCCATCAAGAAACAAGCCAAAAAGGCTGACGTGAGAAGGAACAAATCAGAAAGCAAATTCTGTTTTGGAAGCACAAATTTGTCAATGTGAGATTTAATGGTTTCTTGATATTGAATGATATAATTCTATGATTTCAAGCATGAGAAGCATGATTATAGTCTTGCTTTTAATTTATTCTTGTTAGATCATAGAAATGGAATAAATTCATATCTTGAAGTAGATGAAGAATAAAATGAAATTGAGTTGAAATTAGTATAATGATGGAAAATCATTAAAGGAAACTACATAAAATGGAAGAGAAGCTTAGAAATTGAAGTAGGTTGAAAAGAGAACTTTAACTATTGAGGAGACCTATGGTTGAACATGGAAGTGTGAAAGCATTTAAGACTTCATGCAAGAAAAATGGCACTAAGGGGTTCACGTAGACAAGAACCAAATAGAAGCAAATGTGGAAAAGTTAATAAAAAAATGGCCATGAGAGGTATTCGGCCATGACTTTGAAAAAGGAAAATTATGTTGAAATTTAGGGGTTTTGGTAAAGAATAATTATAGAAATTAAAAGAGAATTTTCAATGCAATTAAAATTGAAAAAGGAATTGGAATGAAAAAATTGATTTTAAATACCAGTATAATTTATACTGGTTGTATTCATAACATGAAGCTAGTGGCTGCATTTTATGAATTTTAGTGGTTTAAAAATAAGAAGAAAATTATCAATAATTTTCGATAAAATTATTTTGTAGCCGGGAAGTACGATTTCGGTAGACGCAATCGGGAAGCTCGATTTCGTAAGACCAGGCAAGGGAGTAGTATGTGAAGTTAAATGCATGTCCTGAAGAGTAAAATATTATAAAAATATTGAGAAAATGTTTTGGTTTGAGACATGCATTAGTTTGATTCACAGACCATGATTTGGGCGAGCTATAAAGCTGACCCCTACGTTGTTTTCTGGGCAAGCCAAAGAAAGGCGACCCCTATTTTAATAAAATCTGGGCGAGTCAAAGATAGGCGACCCTTTTGATATAATTCTGGGTGAGCCAACACTAGGCGATCCCTTATTTGTTTTAAAGAAGAATATTTTGTGGGTGCCCCCCAGTTTAGCTAGATGTGAGAGCCACAGTTGGCGATGTGTTCGCCACATGGGCGAATGTAAACATGCGAGCTCAATCCACTGCGATGGGCGAGCTGTAATGGGCGAGCTGATAAGGGGCGAGCCAGTTTAACTTGTATTTTTCTCACACGAAAATGGTTAGATTACTTGCTCTTTTTACTGTGTTTTGTAAACAAAAAATATAATTCCTTTTTCGAAAACGATCATTTTAAAGAAATGATGAAATGTGTGAAATTTTCCTTAAAGGTACTTTGAGATATAAATTGATTTTTTTGAGACTTTAGGTCCCGAGTTTCATGCGTTACTATTCACGTGACTGATTAGTGCCATAGACTTAGCTGTGTCCTAGTGGGGATGAAAATTGGAGTTTTGGCCTAAGGGCATACTCTGAGGAAGCCGTGAGGGGTGATGGCTTACGGGTGCACCCCAAAGCGGACGATACGAATTGGAGTTTTGGCCTAAGGGCACTCTCCGAGTAAGCCATGAGGGGAGATGGCCTACGGGTGCACCCCAAAGCGGACGACTTGTGTTCCTAAGGGAACGATGATAGCGTGATTTATTTGTAAGGTGATAACTAGTCTCAACTTACTGAGTTCTGTTCACTGAAAGGATTTATTGAATCCTGTTTACTGTTTACTATATTTTATTGTAAACTTATAGCCAGTGATTTGAATATGAAAGACTGTTCACTATATCCACTGTTTTCCTAATTGGGTATGCTGTTAGGAAAAATAAACATTTTGTGGTATATAGTTTTGGTTTCATAAAGCAGCATACAACTTCTTTACTGAGCACATTGTCGCTCACCCCCTTATTTTCACTCCACAGGTTATTGATTTGGATTAAAAGGTTTACCTTCCAGAGTTATCGACTGCTAGAGTCAGCAGATATACAATATCGAAGGTACACTGTATTCTTTTATATGTTCAGTAAAATTGTACAGTACTACTTCAATTAAAAAGGGAATGTAGGTTATCTCAAAAAAATTTTGAGGTGTTCATAGTTCTATTTTGATACTGAAATAAAAGTACCATTTATTTCTTAAAGAGTTAATAGAGTGTTAAGCATCACAGACAATCCAACCGGATTAAATGTGTGAATAAGAGTAAAATATGTGATTTACTGTAGATTCGGGGTGTTACAGATATTCAGTATGTATGCTTTAAATATGCATTAATTTTATAAAATTGCTATGGAAAATAATTGGTTGGAAAATTGTGGTGATTGATTGGCTATGAATATAAATTGTCTTTTTATGCAGGGAGGCTAGTCAATCGGCAGTCGTTATGCTACTGAAAAATTTTAAAAAATTACATAAAATCATAATAAATGATTTTGTTTCACAAAAAAAAATGATTTCCGACCACGAGAAACAAGAAAGTTATTATTTTTCATAAAACATGAATATATCGAATTTTAATTTTAAAATATTTATGTTTTCGAGATTGGTGATAATGAAATCTTCGAAAATTCTCCTGATATGTAAATTACACGTGATACGAGATGGAAAATGAAAAGACATAAAGTGAATATTTTATAAATATTTTCTTAAATATTCACTAAATGATTTATATAACCTTTATGGTTTTAATTATGGAATTAAGTATTTTTATAAATTCCATAAAGGTTATTTTATGATGAAAAACATACTTTTGAGACTAGTGGTCCCTCTATCATGCCGATACGTGATATGTGATATGTAAAATGAAAATGTTTTATATGATATATGATTAAATTGGCATGAGAATTATTTTATTACATGATTATTTTACATGAATTGAATTTCATGAAACGATTTACATGAGATGAATTACTTGATTTGATTTACATGAAGTGATTTATCCGCATTGATTTACATGAAATGAATTTCATCTAAAATGATTTTTTACTGTTAATCGCTATTTGAAATTGAAATTTTATTGTTAAATGAATGATTTATGAAAATGTTTTGAGACAGTCGTATTGTAGTGATCATGCATATTGTTATATGATTGCGAGGCCTGATCAGTCCGCAGGTTTATTGTATTGTATATAACTGTGGGAATTATGGTCAAACCCACAGGTTTACGCAGTGAGCACTTGACCAGTGCGAATTGTGAGTGTTGACGATGGCCATTTTTTATAATGATCATCCCTTCGGGATAGTGATAGTGATAGTGATAGTACATGATTTTATTTAATGATGACTGTCTCCACCAATTGATTATTGAATTGTTTAAATATCGATTTGACTGAAGTGAAAAGAAAGAAAAGGTTTACAGTGAATGACAGTAAATAATGATTTTAAATGAAATGATTTTATTGTATTGTTGCTATCATACATGCAATATGATTTGGATGATGACAATTTAAACTAATATTTTTCTAAAAGAATAGATAATATTAGTTATTCTATCAAAATATTTTAAATCATAAAAGCATAAAATTTGAAAATGACGTGAAATGAAAGGAAAAAAAGAATTTAAATTTCAAACGAAATTTATTACTCTCTAAAGTTACTTCTAGGTTCCGGGACAAGACAGATATTTCAAAATACCGGCCTTACTCCATCTGGATGTGATAACCGCAAATTTTCTATTTTGAAAATTAATATTTAAGAAAATAGATAACTGGAAATAAATAAATGGAATTGTGAGAATGGAATATTGGTGAAAAATCCGAGAAGTGAGGAAGTGACTGATGGTGGAAGTTCGAATGAAGGAAGATTAAAATGGGAATAAAAATAAGATGTAAAATTAAGAAATAATGAAAAAGGGAATATCGTTAAAATTTTCGACATTGATGAAAAGATGAAATTGAGGAAATTTAATTTGGATAAATGAAAATCCAAATTAAATAAGAAATAAAAAAGGAAAATTTAATTGGAAATAAGAAATGAAAATGAGAAATTAATATGGAAATTGAGAAATCCAAATTATAAGAAATACAAATGTGAGTAATTATATATTTATATAATTTCATTATATAAATATATTTTTATATGTCTTTATATAATTACATATGTATATATATATAAAATATGGTTTATATTATAAAATGATATATACTATTTTATATTAAATAAATACATATGTGAATTTTTATACATTTATGTATATATATATATACATATATATGAAATATATATGTAGTATTTAAATTAAGGTGATATATATATCTATATATATATATTTAATGTGGTAAATATATAATTATATCAATATAATTATATATTATATATATATTATAAAATAAAAAAAGGAAGTAGAAACGGGGTCGGGATCTACCCGACCCCTGTTATTTTTCTGTTTAGCAAAAACAGAAGTGAAACAGAAAAGGGCGACCGACCACCGTCGACCGGCCGACCAAGAAAGGAGGGTGACGTCGCCGGCGAGCCGAGGAGAGGAAGAGAAGGCGACCAGCGACGAGAAAAGAGAAGAAACGAAGCGGAAACAGAAACGGAAAGAGAGGAACCCGAGAGGAAAAAGAGAAAGGGAAACGATGGTGCCAACCCGTTTAGGCACCGCCACCAGCACCACCGCCGAAAGGAGACGAAGGTGAGAGGAGCCACCGGTGGTGAAAGAAACAGCGGAAGAGGGAAGAAACAGAGGAGAAAGGCATCGAAACTCATCGTTCCAGATCCGACACCGTCGCCGGCGATGGGGAAGAACGGAGGTCGGATCCAACTTCGTCGCCACCTCGACCAGCTGTGGGAGGCCAGAACCGGCCACCGGTGGAAGACCGGCCATAAAGGAGGCCAAACCAGTCTAATTGGTCTGAACCGATCAGACCAGGAAAAAGAAAAAGAAAAAAAAAGAAAGAAAAGAAAAAGAAAAAAGAAAAGAAGAGAAAAAGAAAGAAAAGAAAGAAAAAAAAGAAAAGAGAAAAAGAGAAATTTTCGATTTTCGAGATTTGAGATTCGAGAATTTTGAAAATTACGGGAAATCCCGAGAATTCGAAAACCCGGGAATTATAGGAATCGGTAAGAAATCCCGGAAAGTGATAAATTATTTAAATAATTTATTTATTTAAATAATTATAGAAAAATTCTAAATTTTAGAATTTAATTTACAGAAAATTCTCTCGATGACCGAGCCGATGGAATCGGGCAAGGTGAACACAGGCACGACCTTCGAGAGTCAGTCGCCGACCCGAAACAGGTAAGGGATACATGTGCAGCACTGTAAGGATATTTAGTCTGCATGTTTTAATTTCGAAATATTTTATGGAAATATTTTATGAAATTATTATGATGAATGATTGGTTGGAAATTTGGAACGAAGTACCGGTTGAAATTATAAACTGTATTTTTCGTGCAGGAGGCTAGCCAATCGGCAGCCGTCATACTGCCGAAAAATTATCGAAAATTAACGAAAAATTCTAGAAAATTTATAAAATCATAATAAATGATTTTAATTAACAAGAAATCATTTTTAACTACGAAAATCGAGAAAATGATTAATTTTCATAAAACATGAATATAACGAAATTCATTTTAAAATATTCATGTTTTCGAAATTCGTGATAATGAGATCACCGAAAATTCTCTCGATATATGAATTATATGTGATATGAAATGAAAGATGAAAAAAAGGATAAAGTGAATATTTTACAAATATTTTCTTAAATATTCACTTGATTTATTATATAACCTTTATGGTTTTAATTATGTAATTATTATTTTTATAAATTCCATAAAGGTTTTCTGATGATGAAAAATACTGTTTTGAGACTAGATGGCAACCTTATCATGCTGATGTGTGATATGTGACATGTGATATGTAATATGTGATATGTGATATGTAGTCCCGGTCGACACCTGATCAGTGATCCGTTGAGGACAATTATAGACTATGGCCATAGATCTAACATGATTATTTATACCCTGCGGGGTCTATAACATGATCTGAGTAACGATCCAGTGGACGGGCTGGGCGTGTGTGCCTAAGTCTCCATATATAAAAATGTTTTATATGATATGTGATATGTGAAATGTAAATGTTTTACATGATATGTGACAAGTTAAATGAAAGAGATTTACAGCATTTTACAAAATGCTTATTTCAGTACTGAATTTAGTACTACGAGATGATTTCATATGATATGTGATACGAATATGTAATATATTTTCAAAAGGAAAAAGAGGTTATAAGTCTAATATTCTTACTATGATTATCAATTGAATATTAGACTATATGTGACATGAATATGTGATATGTTTTCCAAAAAGGAAAGAGGAGGAAAATAAATCTAATATTCTTATTTTAGCTTTTAAATTGAATATTAGATTTAAATGATATATATGTTATACGAAAAGGATTTAATAGCGGATTTTGCTATTTAAAGTACTGTACTAATTATGATTGTACAGTAAAACATGAAATGAGTTTTAAATAAGAATGATGAGAATTTAACTAATATTCTTTTCAAAGGATATATGAATATTAGTTACTTTATTTAAATGCTTTATTTTATAAAAGCATTATTTTGAAAAGCATATAAAAATGTTATGAAATAAAAAGGTAAAAAGGATTAAAATTCCAAACAAAAAGGAAATTATTCTCTACAATTGCTTCTAGGTTCCGGGACAAGATAGGTATTTCAAAATACCTACCTTACTCCATCCGGATCCTTAGCCGACTGTAGTATCCTTCCTATATGTGTGCCTAGAGCCTATAGGAAAAATGAAAAAGATTTTCAGCATATAGGAAGCTGAATATCAAGTATGCATATAATTCCCTTACTGAGCCATGGTTTGCTCACCCCTTAATTTTAACATTTCAGGTTTTCGAAGACTGAGATTTTAACACTTAAAGAATTTCAGCTGCGCATTTGGAGACGATGCGACAGCTCAACTTATGACATAAGGTACGATCATTTATTTTTCGTATTTAGACATTTTCACAATACTATTTTCTTATGAAGTAAAATAGGGGATGTATTTCATATTATAATTTAATATGAAATTGTTAATATGTAAAAGAAAAGTAAAGTGTCGCAGACAGCCCAACCAAATAAGATGTATAGAAAAAGGTGAAAATTTTGGGTCATAGGCTGTGACACTGGATCCTTAGCCGACTGTAGTATCCTTCCTACATTTGAGCCTAGTATACTTCTAGGAAAAGGAAAAAGTTTTTCAGCATATAGATAGCTGAATATCAAGAGTTGCATATAACTCCTTTACTGAGCCATGGTTTGCTCACCCCACAATTTTAACATTTTAGATTTTAGATGATTGTGGGATCTAACATCTGAAGATTTTGGTTGTGCAGTTAGAGACACTGCGACAGCTTGATTTATTACATGAGGTACGATTATTTATTTTATGTATTTAGACTTATCTACAATACTACTTTCTTGTGAATTAAAATAGGGGATGTAAATGATATTATAATTTTATATGAAATTGTTTATATGTAAAAGAAAAGTAAAGTATTGCAAACAGCCCAACCATATAAGTTGTATAGAAAAAAGTGAAATAACGTGGTCATGGGATGTGACATGTGTGGTCTTAATATCTTTCCCAAATATAATTGTAATCTTGAATCTAATTTTGAAGATGCGGATCAAGCTTTATTCTTAAATTTGAATAGATGACCAATCACACCTAAATTAAAAAAGATTGGTGACTGCTCCATAGTTTTGTATCTAACATTCGATGTAACGTCTGAAATTAAAAAATTTCAAACCAAATTTTTCTTTTTACTTCTATTTTTCTCATTCAATTATTCTGATTCAATTGGTTTGCATGCAATGTTGATGTAAATTCAATCTATACTTTTTACTACCATTAAATCTTTATACCATTAAATTAATAAATCAATAGAGAATAAATAATAAATAAAAAATAAAATTTATAATATAATATTTATAATTCAACTTATAACAATTCAATGTAATTTACATCCCACTAAATCATGCATATTTTTCAATTTAACACTACATTGATTACCTTCCATTTGCAAATACATTTGCTGTGCATTTAATTAGTCTGAATATAAATATAAATTCTACATGTACCTGTATGTAACAGTCGAGTATACAGTAATTACTCATTTTTATACACATTTATCGGTTGGGCTGTCTACGATGCCTTAATCACTTAACAGTTACAATAAATAAATAGTAAATATCATTTAAAATACAATTTCAGCATGTGAACATTTCACTATTTCTTTTCATATTTACATCCCCTGTATTCTACTCAAACTTAAAGTAGTACTGTACATAATTTCTGAATATATAAAAGAAAATAATATACCTCCGATATCATATATCTGCTGACTCGGGTAATCGATATAGCAGCCGATAACTCAGGATGGTACATCTCTTAATCCAATATAATAACTTGTGGAGTGGAAATAAATGGTTGAGCGACAACGTGCTCAGTAAAAGAGTCGTATGCAAGCTTGATACAATGAAATCTATATGTCGGAAAATATTTATTTTCCTAATGGTGTACTAAGTACAGTAGAGGAAGGATACTATAATCGGCCAGGAAATCTAGATGGAGCATGGAAGGTACTTTGAAATACCTGTCTTGTCCCAGAAACTCAGAGCGACTATATGGAGAAATTGATAAATTGTTATATTAAAACAATTAATTCTCATTATCCCATAAATGTAAATGGAATTAAACCATTTACTTTTCTTCTCTTCAATAACAATTCAAAACACGTGACAGTAAACAGTAGGTATAAAACTGTAGAAACAGTTAACAGTCATTTTCAATACAACAATTTATAAATATCCAAAAATCATTGGATAAACAATTCAGTAATTATTTCTAATTTTAGAAATAATTTTCATAATATTCTTTTCCAATAAACAATGGTTTTCAGTATAGTTCAATGAATAGTAATCAGTACGATACAGTTCAATAAACAGTATTCCTCAGTACAGTACAGTAAACAGTATTCAGTAAAATCCATTTTAGTAAACAGTAATTAGTAGGTTGAGACTAGGCATCACCCTAAATCATATCATGCTATAAATCATCTCCTAAGGGACACAGTACAGTATACAGTTAGATCTATGGCCATAGTCTATAAGGTGTCCTCGGTGTACACTTGCCAGGTGACTTCGAGATTGCTGATGACTTGGCGGGTCAATCAGCCACGTGACAGTAAACAGTGAGCATGAAATCAAGGCCTAAAGTCTCAAAATCATTTATTTTTCCATAAAAATACCTTTAAGGAATTTTAATGAATTAAATCATTTATTTAAATAAATATTTCCAAAAAGGTATTTATTTCATATCTCTCACACAGTGAAAACAATCAATAAATATTCATGTTTTTACTGAGAAATCTCATAAATATTCTTTTTGAATATTTAATATTATAAAGAATATATTTTTGTTCTCACTTAAGTAAAAATCCATAACATGAATATTTAATTTAACATTTTTCAACAATTCCCAAATTATGGAAAATTTATGGAAATGATTTCCAAAATTCACAAGTTATTCCATTTATGCATCTAAAATATTTCATGATATTTTAGAATAATTTTGATAATTTTCCGGCAGCGTAACAGCTGCTAATTCCTAACCTCATGCACAGAAATTATAGTATATAAAACCATCTTTCAACCACAATTTGCATGATTTCCAAAGCAATTCAAGCTTCCAATAATTTCATAAAATCACACGTAATAAATCATGGAATCTATTATATCCCTACAACTCACACACTTTTCCCTTACCTGTCTAGTGACATCGACTCATTCAGTAGCACCAACCGTAATCCGTAATTCTCGGCTGCAAAATAATTTTATCAAAAACTATCATTTATTTTCCTCTTAATTTTAAGCTATTAACTTTCATAAAATGCAGCCACTAAAGATACAACACATGAACAACCAGTATATTTTATATCATTACTAAACCTTAACTTTCCCGTTTTAGCTCCTTTTTCGAATCCGATTTCACCAGTCTTCCTCTTTTGATTTCTATAGTCATTTTCTATCATTAAACCATAAAATGCAGCATGAATTCATGCCCAAAACCACCATGGCCGAAACCCCCTTATGGTGCTATTTCTTGTTTTTCAATCTTTTTCTCAATCTAATGTTTCTATCCTTCTTTTTCCATCTCAAGCTATCATTTCCTACCATTTTCATGCAAGAAAATGCATGGTTTCACTAAGTTCTCATGCCAACCGAAACCCACATTCATGGCAAGATTTTATTTAGTCAAGATAACTCAAATCCAATGCCATAGTTAAATTCTACACCTTTGAAACACTAGAAATCTAACTTTGAATCAAAAGAAAACATCAAATTTAAGCATGTTCTTACCCTTGGTCGAATCACTCTTTCCCTTTTTTCTTCTTCTTTTCTTCCTCTTATGATGAGATATGGGCACCAATGAAGAGAGGAATTGATGGGGATTAATTTTCTCTAAAGAATGGTAGTGAAATTTTGTAGTTTTTCTATGAGTTTCTTGTTTATTTTTCTTTTTCTTTCTTTTTCTGTTTTTCTTTCTCTTTGTGTCGTGTGAAGGCTAGTAAGGGATGATGAATAGTATCAGCTAAAATTCTGCTGAGTTGTGCAGAAATTTCTAGAGATGGGCTAATTACGATTTTGCCCCTAGTTACTTAAAATATTAATGGTTTTGCCATTATGCTTCCAAGTTCGTAAAAACGGTACAAATGAACTCCAAAAATTATAATTCCAGCACCAATAAATCACATTTAATGTACCTTAATGAATGGAAGTGGCTTCGTTGCCGCGCGGTGCACCAAAAAGGAGAAATTACGGTTTTACCCCTTGTGGATCGGTAGCGAAATTTTCCCACTAAACCACCTTTTCCAATAAATCTTTTGGCACTATATTATTCTCCTTTTCATGTAGATTATCACTATATTTTTACTTTGTCCCAACTCATTTTAATATGAGAATAATTTACAAAAATGCCCTCGAGACGTAACCGTCATTTTTTAATTTGTTTTTCCAAAATTCTCAAAATAATTCCAAATGACATAAAAATTATTTCTATGCCTCCAAATAATTACTTAATATTTATTTCACCTTCAGTACACCATATTATCAGTCATAACTCAATCAAAGTCATAGAATTCAAAATGGGGCCCACATTTAATATTTATTTAATTTCACTAAGTAGTTTATTTTCCACTATATAAATAATTACAAAATATTATGTACAGTACAATAGAATCAGGTCTCACACTATACTCCCAACATTTTAACTTTTAGCGATCTCTTCCACTACCTTGCAAGGTCTGTAACCAGGCACACGAAAGAACTATCTGGGATGGTAAGGGAGTGAGCTTTGGGGGAAGCCTAATAAGGAAAAACATGTAAAAGAGTGGTACCATACCACTATATGCAATTCAAATCAGTAATAATATAATATAATATAATATAATATAATATAATATAATATCAAAATCATGTTTATAATTCAAGCTTGTAAAAACACATAACATTTTCATATAAAACCCATTTATCATCTTTCATTACTTTTCCGTTAAAATCATATACTCTTTTTAAAATTCATTTCCTTCAAGTAAATCATTAAAATAAAATAACTGTATTCGTATCATGAAATCAAATGCTTTAAAACTCGTTCACTTTTTCTCGTAACCTTTCGGTCAAATCATATACTCTTCGTATAAATCAAATTGAACAATCAATCATCGATTATATCTCATATATCAATAAGAAAATAAATCTCCAAGAGATTCATGCACAAATCTCATATCCCATTAGGGACCTTGTATAGGAATTAGGCGTACCCTCAAGGGGCCGGGATCCATCCCTAAGCCATTCCTACCTCGTAACAATGGCCATTGTCAATAAGATACTGAGGACTTGATCAAGGTCTCCCAATCCTAATCATATAAGTCTCGTATGCATGATCATCAAGGAGTGATCAATCTCATAAGAATCATTTTTCATATATCAATAAAATCATAGTAAAAATCAAATTCATATTAGCTTCCTTCGGTAAATCCATAATCATATAAACAAATAAACATTTCATTCACTATAAATAAATCTCTATAAAATATCTCTTATTTCATAAAATAACCTTATGAATTAATTAAAATAATTCTTATACAAAACATATCTCTTAAAACATATTTTAAACTCATAAATAATTTTCTTTATTATTAATTTATGGAAAATTGGGCATGAATGCAATTAAGGACGAATTTTTCTAAAAATTTCGATAACACTTCGATTTGATTTTCTATCCTAACCCCTTTTAAAAAAAATCACATGTTCAGTAATTCAAATCACCCAATTCTTCCACATGCAAGCATAGTATTTCCTATAATACTATATACTATTCCTGACCTCAATTCACAATCTGAAATGAAATCCAATAGCACCATCGATCCACTTAATTTTCCAAATTATCAGCTGCAAGATTAACATTAAACTAATTAATATTCAATGCTCATATTTATAAAATTTCCTTTACTTTTTCCTAACTTCTATTTTGAACTGTTTTTGTTTAAATAAAATGATATGAAAATCCCATGAATTTCATTTGGCCAATTTTGACTAATTCATTATGTTTATTTTCTTCCCATTTTCATTTTCATAAATAACTTCTATTTATTTCCTTTAACCCTTATACTTGTTACTTTTAATTCTTTAGCTCACCAATAACTTCCTTTCATCTCTTGTATTAATTCTGCCATATATCCTTGTACTCAAAATTACGCCATCTACACCCTTTTTCTTCATGGCCAATTGACTTATACCAATTTAGACTCAATGATTCACTTGATCATAAATTAACTATACTTCTATATTACATATCATTATTTTAGATTCCTCATACATTAAAGTCAGCTTCATTCCTTTATTATTCCTTTATGACTGATTGTATCTTGCCTTGTGCCAACTTATGGTTTATCTAATTTATGGGCTGTCTCCATTTGTAACATCAAATCTAATGTTTCCTATCATCTATGTATTAAAGCCAACAATATATATTCCTAAACCAAATCTGCCCTATTACCTTATATTTATAATCTTGCCAAATTAATTTCATAACTATGTTTATCTTATTGTTTAATATCCTTTACTCATATTATATATATATTGGAAACATTATAATTCCCTCAAAACAGACCATGACCGACCCCTTAAGGCACTCTACATTCATCCAGGTCCCTACATGTTTCCTCTTCAAACCATGATCTTATACATCATTTATACATCTAATTCAACCATAAACAAGAAGCAAGAATAATGGAAACAAAGGCTGGAATTTAAGTGTGTAAAACCGTGACTGTCCAGCAGCAGGGGAGCTTGTTTTTTGTGATTTTTTGCTGAATTTTTAGATGGCTAAGGAGCTACGAAGGTGAGGATGAATTTATATGAAGAAACCTACGTGAATTGGTGATGTTGGTGTTTTCATGGCTGGAATGTGAAGAACGAGAGGAAGAAAGAGCAGAAAAAACGTGGCTGTAGTAGTAAAATGAAAGAGGTGGTGAAGATTCGGCTGGAAAAATGAAGAAACTGCTGTGTTGTCTCCCTTTGATTGGTCCAAATTATATTTTAATCTATAAAAATTTGATTTAATTAATTAAAGTCCAAAATACCCCTCAAAATTTCAATTACTTACATAGTTGCCACTGCACAGTGCACTTTTTTGCTCAAGTTAGAATTTATTTTTAATTTTTTTATTAAATTTTATTTATTTTGGTTATTCAAGTCCAATATTGACCAATATTGACCAGTCCTTTTTTTTTGAAAAAACCAATTTGCCCTTAGCAACTTCACTAATTCTATTTCTATCCGACCTATATATTATTTTCTGATTTTTTTTTGCATTTTATTTTAATTATTTTTCCTATATTTAGGTCAATTAAGGTCAAAGGTTGACTTCTAAGAGGGTTTAACGAAATATAGGTAGTGAAATTACTAAACTACCCCAAAACGGATGATTTCCGTTTTGTTCGTGTTGTTTTTAACATTTTCCAGTAATTCGGCTTACGGGCTGGATCCACGTGAAACTTCTTTATGTGAGGATTTTCATATGACAGTCTCTAGGTTCAAAGTCAATTTGGTTTGACCATTATTCAAGAAAATTTTCTCAGCCTATGGACACGATCGTCATTTTTAAATTTGTTTCACTTAAACGTAGGCATACTTGTCTTAAAGAATTCCGAGAAATGATCTTCTTGACCTTTAGGTATTTTGGGCCCAATTTTAATATTTTATCATTTCAGAGTGAATCCGAGTCATACACTACCCTGTGGGGCCCTTTTGGCAATTTTCTCTATTAACACTGTAGCATGTGGGAATTAATTTCCGTAACTTCACTTAATATTCTTATCCGATACCTTCAATAGGTATAGGGAGAATGGAGAAATTTGGGCTGTCACATTTGAGTCCTTAGATCTAGACGTTACGAGAAAAGTTACTCCGATCAGAATAAATTTTAAGTTGTTATAGTTATTTCTTTAGTCATTAATAGTTTTTAACAATAGACAATGTTTAATACTTTTTCTTCATACGTGTGACATTATTTTTTATCTCAAAAATCAACTAAAATTTACATGAACAACATTATTTCTGAAATAATTCAATTCAAGTTGGGTTTATTAATGTTCTTTTTCTCGAAGTAGTTGGAGTTTCTAATATATTTTCGTTTTCAAAATAATACTTTTATCAAAATTCTAATGATTGACAGTTTGAACAAAAGCCGTGGGTTATCAAGCGCATCTAATTCTTCCAAGAGCAAGAAAACAATTATTGAGGTAAAAACTACTTTATCAATTTACTGCCAATAAGTTTGTAAATCTTTACTATATCTTGTTAATAATTATGGTTTAATTTCTAGTATGAAGTTATACTTTTTATTCTCAATTATTGTTATTATTTTATGTTTTTTCAAGGGGAATCCTATTTTGTTTTTAAATTTGGTAGTTAGAACATGAACTCGTGATAGATGGTGATATGCATCTTATGGTGGTGTATGTAAGAAGAAAGTTGTCTCTATAGAAGTTTTATGCTTGTGTCTTAAGTGCAACAAATTATAATCATTATGTTGAAGAACTTTTTTTTTGGTGAACTATGTTGAAGAACTTGGTGCCACATGAAAGATCTTGAATACATACATTATTTTCTTGGAGTAGAGGTGCATCAGTTCTCTTATCAACTTCTTGATATTGTATCTTCTTGGTGAGAATTGCATTTTTTGGAGTAAAAATACAAGCTACAATAGCTCGCTCTAATGCAAAAGTAAAGTATCACGCTTAGCCTCCACTACTTGGATTTCCGTTGTTCTTTGAGATATTGGTCTTTACATATAACAACCTACAACTCTCTTGTGTGACAGTGTCTCAGCACTTCGTATGATAATTAATCTTGTTTTTTATGTCGGATAAAACATATCGATATTGATTATCACTTTGTACATGCGAAAATGGCCTTAGGCTCCCTTATAACTTGACATGTTCTTCAAGCAATCAAGTGATAAAAAAAATTTTTACTATACTTCTCTCCAAGTTGTTTTGAGGATTTGCGAGTCAAACTTGGATTTGGAGTATCTTCATGCCTAATTTGATGAAGGGGAGTGTTGGAATAGATACTTTTCCAAACATCCCTGTCTTAATTAACTAAAGTAATGATGTACGAAAAGAGGAAACAAAGAACGACAAATGGTTAAGACAAGAAGCACCCAATGGTCAAAATTATTAGAGCAATGGTAGCCTTAAGATATTCATGATAGATTTGACACCCTTTAACTATGTTTAATGTTTAAAACTCATATCCTTTTGTATTTAATTCTTTATCAAAGTTTCCAATTCTATCAAAGAGATTTGTCTTTGTACTCTAATTCTCTATATAAAGGATGATCAATTTCTTAAAGACTCATTGCAGAATTTGGGTAGTGTTGTTGCCTATTTACAACAATAGATTTGTATGTCGTGAGAATCTCGATCTTCATGTTCATGTGTTTGCCCAGAACTTTATAGAAAAAGAAAAAATTAGAGCATCCCTGTGCGTGCACTCCGATGCTTAAGTCAAAAAACTTAGCAGTCTTAATAAAAAAAATAATCCTCTCTTCAAATTAATGATCACCTGAGTTGCTATTTAAAGAAATGGTTGGCTTGGACTGTAGTTACCTTTTTATCCTTTATTTGAATATATTTCGAATAATACTTCTGAACTCTTTAATTGTGGTCCAAGTGCGTGTCTAGGCCTAACTCTATTGGGCCGATGATGTGTGGGCTTCATCAGTCTCTCACCTAAGTGAGAATAGAGTGCTTCACACGTGTAGGAGAATTATTACACAAAATGAATGGAATGGTTTGCGTGGTAGACGCTGGGGAGGATCTCCTACATGGTAAACCTGTGTGGAAGTGTCGCTTAATGCAGGAGTCACCACGCATCAGATACCCGCAAGAGCACGTGTGATAGATCGCTTAAGGGTGTTTCAGGAGACTCTCTCATACGATAATGTGCCCTCGCAGCAGACCACATAGGGGCATGTCTCCCACTCGGCACTATGTTAGCACGGGAGACTTTCTCACACGGTGGTGTGCTCGCATGGGAGTCTCTAGCCCACAGCAGTGTAGCCAGCGCAAGAGACTCTTCCATACGGTAGGGTGCTCGTGTGGGAGACTCTCCTGCACGGTGGTATAGCCAGGTAGGAGACTCTCCAGCGTGGTGGTGTGCTTGTGTAGGAGACTCTCCCGTGCGTTGGTGTAGCCAGCGCAAGAGACTCTCCTACACGATGGTTTGCTTGCGCGAGAGTCTCTCTTTGCAGCAGTGTAGCTCCCTACAAGGGGCTATGTGGTGACAGTGTCAGGCACCATGCTTTTTTCTTTTTAGCTTAAATTGCTTTGACACATGTCTAATTTTGTCTTTTTGTTTAAAACCATCATAAGTCTATATCAATTGCTCCCTACTCTTTCATAGGTCCTTACACTTGAAAGATTATAAGAACCCTACTTCTAACAATTTTTTGAAGCAGATACAAATCCTTATATGATTTTTTTCTCTTTTTTTGGCCAAACACTAACCATCTATTGTGTTGAATCTCCTACATGGCTACCTCTGCCACCACTATATATACGGAGGTAAGTCTTTCACTCTCCCACACATTCTTTGAATCCATTTTGAGTTTACACCAAGTTTACACTAGGTTTACACTAAATTTATACTAAGTTCATACTGAGTTTACACCGAATTTACACTGGATTTACACTTAGTTTATATTAAGTTCCCATTAAGTCTTTGTTGGGTTCACATTAGGTTCATACTAGGTTTACACCAGGTTTACACTGACTCTTATGCATTTAGTAAGCAATTTTTGCCACTTTATCATACCCGTCTATGGTGCATACCTAGTTATATTATATGTCAGTGCATGTGTTGTTGAGTCAATTTAATAAAATTTTAATGTCTAGTCAACTTGGTGGCAAACACTCTTAGATACATAATTCTTGTCTTCATATGCCTGACTTAAACGAGATTCAAGAGAAATATCCTCTTTTCGATGGGTATCTTTACAGACTTCCATATCAAAATGAAGTATCTCCATCGAGTGTCTCTAGTGGTGTAGCTGTTCATAAAGCGTATCTAGAGTATGGGTTTTGCTTTCTGATCCTTAGCTTTGGAGTTAAGTTCCTTAATGACCAAAAAATTACTCATGGCCAACTCCACCCGCATGGATGTGCTCAACTAATTAGTTTCCGTATCCACTATTGTTATAAAGGCATTGCACCTTATTCCCCTTAATGAGTGCTTTTCTTAGGGTACGGAATACCCCAGGGACGTCAACGTATTGTATTAAAAAAGTTTCTTCCAATAAGTTATTTATGGAGCTTCTTGGCAAGCAGCACCAATTTGAATTCATACAAGGGTGTTGTATGGACTTGACCACATTTACTTTCTCCCCTGCAAATCTATACAAGGGTGTTGTAACAGGTTTTAATTTATCTTCTGTAATGTTCATCTTCTCAAAGCAACTCCAATAAATAAGGAACATCGGACATCAATTATCTATCAGAATTCTGTAGACTAGGAGTTTAGCTACCACAACGAATATCACCATTGGATTGTTATGGGGGATTATCATATTTCCATAGTCAACAAGAGTAAACACGATTAGCTCCTCATCCTTCCTTTCCTCTATTACTAAGTTGACTTGATACGCTTGGCGGGCATATGTCTATCATGAGGAAGCTGAGCTTCCAGCAATCGTATCTCCTCCTGAGATGACATTAATAGCAGGGCTTATAGGCTTACTGTCTTCCTATGGCCCCCTCCGATCATTCCTTGCTTGATCATTTCCACTTCTGTCTACTCCCCCATCTTTTGTGTTGTCATCATACTGCCTATTTCATAGCAAATTACCCCTGTGATCTCGTGGGAAGGAACGATCCCTTCATTTCTCCAAATATAACTATCATCTTTCTTTCTCGAGCCAATTTCTTAAGCTGGTTCATGAGCTCTTACACTTTTCAGTCGAATGTTCGCTCGTTGAATGGAAGTCACAATAGGATTCGACATCCCTCCCTAGACTTCCTACCACATTTTTAGGAAACTGTAGTGTCGTAACGATTTTCGTCCGGGGACTCGATCGCTAGACGATTTTGGATAAATACAATAAAGAAGAGGAGTCGCCACCAATCCTTTTTTACTAGGTGTGATTGGCCACCTAAAATCTTTTATCTTTTTAACAAAATCTTAAAATTAAGTAAACTTCATTAAAAAGACAATCCTTGGTCTGCGAAAACAAAGTTAGGGTTCGGGAGTTCGGTTACACGTGGGGAAGGATTAGCACCCCCACAGCGCCCGTTAGAAAACGATACCACTTAATCATGTATTATCTTTTGATCTTAATAAAATGGTCTCAATTAAACATTTAAAAAGAAATTCATTTATTTTGAAATCAATTTTTTTATTTGCTTATTATTTGAAATATTAAATTTTATTTTTATTTATGTTAAATTTATTTTTTATTTGAAATAAATGAGAATCTTTTGTATTGAAAATTATTCCGAAGTACCCCAATACTTTTGGTAGCATTTTGGATAATTTTCTCACCTAGAGATTTCGTAAGAATCACTACTTGCGATTTCTATAGAATCCCATCCTTGGGAGATTCACACTTATTTTGAAATTTCATGGATGCAAATGATGCAATATAGATGATGCACATGAGAAATCCATTGTTTTATTTTATTATTTTTAATTCATTTATACTTGTATTATCATTTTGTAATTTATTTATATTTATAAAATCTTGTTTTTATTGAAAAATCATACTAAATATTCCAATACGCTGGTAACATTTAGCATATTTCTCTCACCTAGAGATCAGTTAGGAATCATTACTTGTGAATTCCGTAATATCTTATCATCGGAGATTATTTATATCTTATTTACTCACTTTTAATTGTTATTATTATTTATTTATCATTTATTAATTTATTTTATAAAAGTTAATATATTAGAAATCTTCATATCGAACTAAAATTACTTGAATACCCCAATACGCTGGTAATATTCAAATATTTCATTTCGACCCTAAGGATTATCAAAGAATCACTACTTATGATTTTTAAGAAATCCTATCATCGGAAATTCTTTTACATTTTTGTTTATTTATTTAAAATATATATTTTTATTTTATCTTAACACTTATACTTGCATTTATCTACATATTAATTTATTTATTTTAACACTCACATTTTTATCTATTTTTATATTTATTCACTTTTTTATATTTATTTTTATTATTTTTCTTCATATTAAGAGATTTTGATATCAGAATAAAATCACTTAAATGTCCCAATACGCTGGTGACATTAAGGATTTTATTTCGACCCTAAGGATTATCAAAGAATCACTACTTGTGAATTCTAAGAAATCCCATATTTGGAAGCTTTTATAGTTATCTTATTTGCTATTAAGGTCTTATTAGTTAGAACCAAATTAAAATCGAGTCTTCATTTTAGCTATTTTATTTGTGTAAGCCAAAATGTACAAAAATAATACATATAAAATTAATTAAGCTAGGAGGCCTAAAGAATGAAAAACAAGTAAATGAATAAAAACAAAAAGAATAGCAAGATAATAAGACAAACAAATTGACAAGTAAGTGAAAGAATAAGAAAGATGCATGGAATGATTAATCAAATGGATACTATAAATATGTATATATAAGTGAAATCACATCAAAGAGTAAAAACGTGTTTTACCAAGATTGCAAAGTTTGGACTTTTTGCTTTATATCACTTTGTTACAAGTCGTGACTGCTTCTTGTTCCTTCCCTCAAGCTTTCGATTTTTCTCTTCTTCTGAAACCGCCAGCCTCTTATACTTTAATAGCCACGAGTTTAGCCACTTGCATCAAGGAAAACCGAGGCCAGCAAAGATATAGGGATGGAGTAAGCCGTGCGGTGTGGTAAGTAGTGGAGATGACTTTAGGGCAATGTAATGCGGAGTGATACTGACAGTAATGCTGGCACAACGTTAGGTGTGGCAATCAAAGACAAGCGGAGGCGGGCAGCGCAAGAAGCTTATCTTCGCTGCGGCAGTGTGGTGGCAAGATGCAGGGAACGTGTGGTGTGAAGCAGGAAAACAGTGGCTGTTTAGGCATTGGGGAAGCAAGAGGTGGCGGGTTGGCGCAGGCAAGGGATCGGTGAAGCAAGAAACTTGTCGTTGTGGTGATGACTGTGGTGATGATCGATGGTGCAGTAAAGAAGATGATGTAACAGAGGTCATGTCCCTCCTCATCTGTTGAAAAACCCTGCCTTTTTATAACCATGTAGTCCCTCTTTATTTAAGAAAGAAAAATCTTGATTTTAATGTGTTGATCCCATGATTAGGAAATTTTTATTTTATCATTTATTTTTTTTTTTGACCTATCTTTTTATTCCTTTTTTCATTGTATTATTTTTGGTAATTTATTTTCAGCTTTTATTGCATTTAATTATTTCCTTTTTTTGCATGATTTATTTTCCTTTTATTTACTTATTCATATTTGGTCTAAATCTCTCAAGTCAACCTTGGCTTAAATTTAGATGATGCATGGGCATTGAAGAATTATTTTTTATTTTTTTGCTTGTTTTTTCAATTTTTTTAATTAAAGTTCTTCGGACAAAATTCGGTGTCTACATGTAGCATTCTAGTTCTCTCAATAGCTATGAGTATTGCAGCCCTGGGCTTGTTTAGTCGAGTATAGTTATCATACCTCAACTTTGGAGCTTTATTAGGCTTAACAATTTTGTTAGCACGTTTCTCACTAGATTCTCTCTCTCGATTCCTCTCTTCTCTTAAATCATGTGGCAGGATCATTTTCATCAATTCCTCTTGAGTAGTGTATTTACTAGCCCCAGAAAACAACTCTGAAATGTTGCTGGCTGGTCTCAACTAATTGGTTTCCATATCCACTGTTGTTATAGAGGCATTGCACCTTCATTACCCTTAATGATTGTTTTTCTTAAGGTACGGAATACCCTAGGGACGTCAACGTATTATATTTAAAAAGTTCTTCCAATAAGTTATTTATGGAGCTTCCTGGCAAGCAGCACCGATTTGAATCCATACAAGGGTGTCGTAATAGGTTTTAATTTGTCTTCTGTAGTGTTCATCTTTTTAAAGCAATTCCAATAAATAAGGAACATCGGACATCTATTATCTATCAGAATTCTGCAGACTAGGTGCTTAGCTACCACATTGGATATCACCATTAGATTGTCATGGGAGACTATCATATTTCCTTAGTCAACAAGAGTAAACACGATTGATTTCTCATCCTTCCTTTCCTCCCTTACCAAGTTGACTTGATACGCTTGGCGAGCATATGTCTTTCGTGAGGAACCTGAGCTTCCAACCATCAAATCTCTTCCCGAGATGACATTAATAGTAGGGCTTGTAGGCTCGCTATCTTTCTGTGGTCCCCTCCAATCATTCCTTGCTTGATCATTTCCTTTTCTGTTGTCATCATATTGCCTATTTCACAGCAAATTACTCTTACAATCTTGTGGGAAGTAGCGGCCCCTTCATTTCTCCAAATATAACTATCTATCTTTCTTTCCTGAACCAATTTCTCAAGTTGGTTCATGAGCTCTTACACTTTTGAGTCGAATGTCCGTTCGTTGAATGGAAGTCACAATAGGATTCAACATCCCTCCCTAGACTTCCTGCCACCTTTTTAAGGAACTGTAGCATTCTCTTTCTCTCAATAGCTGTGAGTATTGCAGCCCTGGGCTCGTTAAGCCGAGTATAGTTATCATACCTCAACTTTAGAGCTTTATTAGGTTTATCAATTTTGGTAGCACTTTTCTCACTAGATTCTCTCTCTCGCTTACTCTCTTCTCTTAAATCATGTGGCAGGATCATTTTCATCACTTCCACTTGAGTAGTGTATTTACTAGCCCTAGAAAATAAATTTGAAATGTTGCTGGTTGGTCTAAGAAGAGTGATTTCTGTAACTTCTCAGATCTAGTCTCTTGCAACATAGCAACTACTGCAACGCCAGCTTGCAGGTCCCAAACCTCCAAAGTGGCATCACGGAATCGATCCACGTAACTTTTCAAAGATTATTCGCTACCCTGTTTCAAGGTCAATAGGTACATGGCTTCCTTTTTTCTCTGATTGTTAATTATGAATGCCTTTAAAACTTCACTACACAACTGGCTAAATTAAGAAATGGACCCTTCCTTCAAGCTATTGAACCATTTCATTGCATGACCAGTTAAAGTAAGAGAAAATACCCTACTCATAATCTCATCCTCCTAGCCATGGAGGAGCATTAATGACTCGTAATTCTGCATGTGATAGGTCAGTCTTTCCCATGTAAGCTATCATTTGAGGCCTCTTAAACTTACGGGGTAAGAGCCTCTCCATGATTGAGGTATTAAACGGAACTTGTCTTCTCTGACTATCTACAGCCATAATGAGTTTTTTCTCTTCTAGAATCTTTTCAACCATCTTGTTAACATCATTTGTATCTTGAGTCGTGAAAGCAAACTAATTTCTCACTCTAGAGGAATCTGCTTGGTCTAGAACCCTTTTCCCCTTATCACGGGCAGAAGGTGCCGATCTACTTCTCACTCTAGCCCGCTAATCCTCCACAATTTCCACATCAAGATTCCAGGTTGAGTCTGCTTTTGAGTTTGAAATCCTAACACACCTAGCACCAATGGCTTGATATGCCTCTTCATCTGGGCTTATCATTCTAGCATCTCCCATACTAGTCTACCACGCACTAGTCTATCTTGTGTCAATCTCCCCTAGACCAATCCACCATACATAAGTCTCCCTAAAGCCAGTCTGTAGCACAATGATCTCCCTCAAACTAGTTTGGCATATGGTCTTCCCCCAAACTAGTCTGGCGCACGGTCTCCGCCAAACCAATCTAGCACACAATCTTCCCCAGGCCTGTCTGACGCATAGTCTTCCTCAAACCAGCCTGGCATATGGTCTCCCTCATACCAGTTTGGCGCACGCTTTCCCTCAAACCAGTCTAATGCACGGTCTCCCCCAGACCAGTATGCTACCAAGAGTCTGCTTCATTAATTTGTTGTGATTGACTTTCTTTGGTGAGATTCTGAACAGCTAATGGCAGGCTTATTTGTAGAAGTGCTTCTTTGAAAAAATCTACCAAGACCTTCAATGCATTAGTAGTTTCTTTGTTTCTTTGCCTCAAAACTTTGAACTCCACTCTCGAGATTGTGTTGTATGTTCAGCTTTCGGCCTCTAGGTTTCTTGATGTGTTTGACGATTATAAGAGTTAGCTGAACGTTTCTCATTATTCACTTCCCTCGCTGCTAATCATGTTCTCACCATTTTTCGTAACATAACTTTTCGTATCAGATTTTCATATACGGCGCCAATTGTTGTTGCCTGTTTATAACAATAGATTTGTATGTCGTGGGAATCTCGATCTTCGTGTCCACGTATTTACCTAAAACTCTACAGAAAAAGAAAATATTAAAGAGACGCAGGGATGTGTCCCTGCGTGTGCACTTTGATGCTTAAGTTATAAAACTTAGCAGAGTCTTAGTCAAAAAAATAATCCTCGCTTGAAATTAACAATCACCTAACCTATTATTTATAGAGGTGGTTGGCTTGAGTTATAGTTACCTTTTGTCTTTTATTCGAATATATTTCAAATAATACTCTTGGACTCGTTAATTGTGGTCCAAGCGTGCGTCTGGACCTAACTCTATTAAGCCAATGACTTGTGGCTTCATTATTCTTTCACCTGAGTGAGAATAGAGTGCTTTATGTGTGTAGGAGAATTATTACAGGAAATGAATGGAATGGTTTGCACGGTAGACGTCGAGGAGGATCTCCCACATGGCAAACCTGTGCGGGTGTGGCTCTCAGTGCAGGAGTCTGCATGCATCAGATATGTGCAGGAGCACACACAGCAGATTGCTTAGATGAGTGCAAAGGAGAATCTCCTGTGCGATAGTGTGCCCTTGTGACAGACAGTATAGGTGCACGTGTAAGAGACTCTCTTGCGTAGTGATGTGCTAGCCTAGGAGACTCTCTTGTGCGGCTATGTGCTCGTATGAGAGTTTCTCCTGCATAATAGTGTAGGTAGCACGGGAGTCTCTCCTACGCGACGGTGTGCTCTCGTGGGAGACTCTCTGTGCAACGATGTTGGGAGCGTAGGAGTCTCTCCCCCGAGATGGCGTGCTCTTGTGGGAGACTCTCCCACGCAGCGATGTGCTCACGCAGGAGACTCTCCTGCTCGACGGTGTAGCCAGTGTGGGAGACTCTCTAGCGCAGCTAGGTAGCTAGCGCGAGAGTCTCTCTCGCATGCAGTGTAGCTAGTCTCCTGCGCGGTGGTGTGCTGATGCGTGTAACGTTCGGAATTAGAAAATTCCAAATCAAAATTTTCCTTTTTACTTCTATCTTTCGTATTCAATTATTCGGTATCCCGGTTTGCATTCGGTGTCTATGTAAGTTCCCTTTGACCATTTCTATTACAATTAACCTTTATATCCGTAAATTAATTAAAACATCATTACAAATTAAGAAATCAAAATAAAATCTATTAAATAATATTTTATAAATTTGTTTACAACCATCTAGAGTAATTTACATCTCATTATTACTTTAATAAGTTTCACAACTACAGCAAGTACATCCCATCCCAAATACATCTACTGTGCACTTATAAGTTTGAATATAAATATAAAACTTTACATGTACCTGGTCACTAAATGTAACGACCCGTTACCACATTTTTCATCTTATGTTACGCAACTTATTCGGTTGGGCTGTCTGTGAAACTTCACTTTTCACTTAATGTTAAACAATTTCATAAAATAATTGTGATTATATACATCCCCTATCTTACTCTATAAGTAAGTAGTACTGTACACATGTCTAAATATAGAAAATAAATGATCATACCTCATAGATTTCAGTCGGTCTGTCATATTATCCATTATATGCAGCCGTAGTCCACAAATATCGAATCTCACAATCATCAAAACCTGAAATGTTAATATTAGGGAGTGAGCAAACCACGGCTCAGTAAGAGAGTTATATGTCATACTTGATATTTAGCTATCTATATGTTGAAAATATATGTTTTTCATTTTCATTTTCTTTAAAATCTTCCTAGCTGGCTCTAGGCACACATGTAGGAAGGATACTACAGTCGGCTAGGGATCCAGATAGAATAAGATAGGTATTTTAGAATAGCAAACTTGTTCCGGAACCTAGAAGCAACTGTAGAGAATATTAATTTCGTTGTTCTCAAAACGATATAATTTTTGTTTTTTTCCATAGAATAAACCACTTATTTCCTTTCACTTCAATATACTTTAAAACACATCACAGTTTAGTAATAAAAATAGTGGTTTACTTCTTTTTCTTCTCTTCTCTTCAGTACAGTAAAAACAGTACAGTACAGTGATTTGTAAATATCCAATCATTGGATAATTACTTCTTCGATTATCTCTATCTTAGAAATAATTCTTATGTTATTCTTTTAGAATAAACATTTATTTCTCTTTTCAAATCAATAACCGTATCGTACTAAAGCCCCGTAAGAAATGCATTTAAAATAGTCATAGTATCGATATATGCAGAAAACAAATGCCATAATAATGCATTTCATACTTTAAATCATTGTATGAATTCGTTAATGCATATATCTAAAATTCATACTTGTTTCAAACATGCATCATACTTTAGAAACTTAACATCATAATTAATAAAACTTATCATACAATTCATGGAGACTAGGCAGAATCATATAGCCAGTATGCGGGTCATGACACTTACTTCATCCTCCGAAGAGGGAACAGAACATCATCATCCGAAGAGGGAACAAAATACCTATGGCCATGGTATGGGCTGTAGATCTGATCAGGGTCGTAGAGCGAACATTGCACCACGAAGGACCAACATACCCACAAGGGATGAAAACATGCACAATGTGGGCGAGAACATGCACAACATGGGCTAAACATATGCCACAAGGGATGGAAACATGCACAATGTGGCAAGCATGACAAGCAATAACATAAACTATAGGAAGGCCTTAGTCTCAAATCTTACTTACTTATGTAACTTTTTAAATTATACATTTGGTACAAAATAGTAAGGACTGGGCGTGCCTGGGTCTAAGTTAGCCAGGGGTTTGCGACTCTGATCACTGTTTTGGAAACATACTTATTTACTTTCATACATAAAAAGCTTATTGAAAAATATACATAAAAATCATAAGGTTCGTTTAGCTAATTATCAAAAGACTATGGGAATTAATTTCGGAACGAAATTCGTGCTTCAAACATTTCTTTATAAATTGCGATGAAGACAGTTTACAAAATCATCACTGAAAATATAGAAGGGCAAAACTGTCCCTTTTTTCCACCATAAAACACATATGTATGCTTTTCCGTGCATTTAATCAAAAACATGGTTTTATAATTATCGGAATTCAAATAGATTGTTTTTATAATTTACGAAAATAAAATATTTATTTTCTAACTTTAAATTCCTACCACCATGTTTTCTTCTAAAAACACGTGTAGAGACCTCTAGTCTTGAAAACATAGTTGTTCATCATTTCTTAACCTTTATGGAATTTTCATAATTAATTATTTCCATAATTAAAACTATAAAGATTTTATATGAAATCCAGGGAATATTTAAGAATATTTATAAAAATATTCACTTCAGTCTCTTTTTCATTTTCTTCTCGTTTCACGTGAAATATCACCTACATGATGAAATTTCGGTGATTTCCTTTTTACGATTCACGAAAACATGAATATTTTAAAATCAATTATCATTATATTCATGTTTTGTGAAATTTACTTAATTTCTCGATTTTCGTACATAAAAATCGTTTCACGTGAAATCAAATCATTTATTATGATTTTCGGTGATTTTCGGTAAATTTTAGTAATTATTCGATAATTTTTCGACAGTATAACAGCTGCCGATTTGGCTAGCCTCCTACACGAAAATACAGTTTATATTTCTCAACTGGTATTTCACCACAATTTGAAACCGATAAATCACCACAAATTTCAAAACTAATCATTGTCAATTGCATTTATAAATAAAATGCATAATTTAAAACATGTGGCCGAATATCCTTACAGGTGGCACATGTCTCCCTTACCTGTTTCGGGTCGGCGAATGCCTCTCGAAGGCCGCGCCCGTGTTCACCTCGCCCGATTCCATCGGCTCGGTCATCGAGGGAAGTTTTTGGAAATTAAATTCTAAAATTTAGAATTTTTCCATAATTATTTAAATAAATAAATTATTTAAATAATTTAACACTTTTCGGGATTTCTTATCGGTTCTCGTAATTCCCGAGATTTTTCGAAATTTCTGAATTCTCGAGAATTTTCCGAATTCTCGAGAATTTTCAAATTCTCGGAATTCCTATTTCTCTTTCTCTTTCTCTTTCTTCTTTTTTTTTCTTTTCTTTTCTTTTTCTTTTTCCTTTTTCTTTTTCTTTTTCTTTTTTTTTCCTTTTCTCTTTTTTTTCTTTGTTTTCTAGCCGGACCGGTCATCCCCCCTCACCGCCGGTTCACCTCCAGTGGCCGATTCTCCGGCGGTTCAGTGGCTCACCAGCTGGCCGTCACCACGGCGAAGCCGGATTTGGCCTCCGTTCGGCCTGGATATGCGGCATGGCGGCGGATCGAGTCAGTTTACCTTCGGCTTCTTCTGCCTCTTCGCCAGCACTCCTCCGCCGTTCACCGCGCCTCCGATGGCCTCCTTCCTCTTCCTCTTCCCCTGGTGATGCTTCGGTGGCAGTGAAGGCGACCGATTTGGCCGGCACCGCCACTTTCTCTTCCTTTTTTCTTCCTGGCCTCCTCCGATTTTTCCTTTGTTTTCTTTCCTATTTCCTTCCTTTCGACGCCGGCAACCGCTTTCCTCTTCTGGCCAATGTCGCTCTCTACCTCCCTCAGACCTCCTCTCTTTCTTTCTCGCCGCCGACGGTGGTCGGTCGGCTGGTCTGGGGAGGGGGTCGGGTCCTCCTCCCGATTTCTTTTCTCTGTTTTCCTTTTTCTGTTTTGTTTCTATTTTTAGTATATAATTATACTATATACTATATAATATATACTATATAATATATTTTATACATATAATATATACTATATATTATACATATATTATTTCATGTATAATATACTACAATACATATTATATATACAATATATATTGTGTATATTACAAAATATATATGTAGTAGTACATATATATGTGTATATATATGTATATATATTTTAATTTAAATAACCTTTACACATATATTTATATATTGTATTTACAATATATAAATGTACACTTTTAATGTAAAGTTTCTATTTTACATTTTCATATATATATATATATATATTATATATATACATAAAACATTATAATTGTATACATATGTATTTGTATAAAAATACATTTATATAATATATAATTATATAAACGTATTTCCTATTTTCTTTTCTCATTTCCTTATTTAATTTGGATTTTCCATTATCCAAATTAAATTTCCTCTCTGATAGGATGATATTTTGTGAATTTTATATGTGTTAATTTATTTTCTTTATTGATGTTTTATGCCTAAAAGAGCTTACTAATGTTTATTTTATGTTTTAGGTATTAAATATCAAAGTTGGAATAAAAAGAAGCTAAAAAGAGCAAAGTGCAGTATTTTCTGTCCAGCTTGAAAGATTAACATTTTTGACCAATTTAACGACCTGATCTCAAGAAGTGGCCTTCATGGAAGTTGTAGAGGACGTCCCAAGGTTTCCAAAATGTCCACGATCGCAAAAATCGGAGTTCATTTGATGGGTCAAAAGTCTAGACAAAATCAGTACGAAATTCTGGGCAAAAAAACAAGATTGAGAAGAAATTTCAACAAAGCAAGTTCAAGACCAGATTTTGTTGAGAGAAGATAATTTCTTAATTTTATTTTGTCTTAGATCTGTAATTGATTAATAAAAATAGGCTTTAGGAATTTTACTTAGAAAATAATTGTAAAAAGATGATGAGATAAAGGTAAGAGTTTGACTAGTCAAATTACTTGTTTCCTAAGTAAACTCTTATCTGAATCCCACATTGCATAGGAAAGTCTTTTAAACTCTTCTTTAGGCCTATATAAAGAGCACAAGGCTCTCATAAACGGCATCCCTCACATCCCTCTCATCCTTCTTCTCTTTTCTACTCTTGTAGGATTTTCTTTAGGGTTTTTAATAAAAAATTTATTTTTCTTTATTTTTAATTAGTTGCTGATTTCTTTATTAATTTTAATTCTGATTTTGTTTTATTTATTTAAAGTAATATTGTTTGTGTGTTCTTGCTTGCTAGTTTATAATCTTGATTATTAATTCTAATTTTATATTATTAAAGATTGCTTCTTTGATTGTTTCTTGCATGATATTTGTAATCTTTATAATATATAATTTGGAGTTTATATTCTTGAATATGAATAGTGAGTAGATTTCTTGTTCAGTTATGAGGTAAATTAATTGTTCTTGGAAAAAGTATGTTGTGAGTTTTAAACTTATAATATAATTGTTGATTAAGTATCCAAGATTCTCTGAGCACATTTGCATGATTGTTTGTTTGATTAGATAGGAGGCCTACTATTTAGTTAAATTAAATAATCTACTGCCAGGTTAAAAACATAAGTCCGTAATTGCTTATGGAGTTAATCACTAGGGATCTAGGAGAATTAAGGTTTAAGTTAAATAAACCGCGCTGAGTGAGTTTGTTACTTAATGTTCACTCAAATCTTTCTAGATATTAATGCTGCTATTAAAACTTAATCTATAGCGCTGAGCATAGGTAAATTTTGATAGTTAGAGATTAATTAAGACACTGAGCCTTTAATTAACAACACAGTAAGGAAAGATAGGTGTAATTGGACGCTAGGGAATTACACTACGGTTGACTACTTAATTGACAATGATCTTAAATAATCAATGATCAGCATCGTATCCCAAGAATAATTAATTACCTTGTAACTGAAGTTTTGTAGTATTTGATATTTTCTAATTTATTTACTTGTTTATTTTTATAATTATTTTCTTAGTTATTATAGTTTAATTGAAACCCTCCCCCAAATCTCTTCTCTCTCTCTAAATAATAGTTAGGTATTTAATTTAAATAATTAACTTAAATAAAACAATCTCTGTGGGATCGACCTTTGCTTGCCTTATCTATAAATTTAAGTAAAGTAATTTATTATTGGTACCTGCGACACTACCACTTTCTTCATTATTTTTTCGAATTCCCAAATATTCTTATTTCCAATTTAACTTCCTTCACTCAAATTTCCAATATTCCTTATTTCCAATAAATGGAAAATTTATGGTTATCACATTCTCCCCACCTTAAGAAATTTGGTCCTCCGAATGTAACTTAAATCCAAAGGTGGTACATACTGTATACTTACGACTTCATTCTTTAGATCAACTTTTACATAATTACTACCAGCATACTTTCAACATCAAAATTACTTTAGACCATTACATGTTGTCTTTCATCATATATGTCTATACTCCCGTAAGTTCATTTCTCAAATCAGGAGTTATTAATCTCATTTCTCTTTTCATAAGAGTCCATACACAGTATTTTTTTTTATATCATAGCTGATCTATGCTATTCATCATCCATTCTTCTCACTTAGTGCCAAGTCGATATAATTTGGTACTATCATGTATTTTGGTCAATTAGTTGTATGTAATTTGTCCCAGTAGCTTATACATCTTATGCACACACTCCCTCAATATCATGGAGTGTTTACATCTCACGCTCATATATGTATACATCAGTATGGAGTGGTGCTATCAATCCACTTGGGATCTCAAAGCCTTTTGCTATCTCTCATTAGCATATGGCAACTCAGAAACTCCCATCACATATAAGGCTCACTAGAACTGTACATACACATTCACACCGTTTAACAATTATACTTTGACTAAGGCACTAGAGAATCTAGGATTCTGATAATGGAAAGTGATTTTATTTAAATCTTTAATCTTTAATCACTTCCATATCATCATTTCTCTTTTGGACTCTTTATTGTCCATAATATTCATTTTATCAAAGCGACATCTCACTTGCAGACTTTATTATGGATTATCTCTTACAATCACAAATCATGAGACAGTCATATTCTCTTCATGTAGTATGGTCTTTAAATCTCTTTTCATAATTTAGATTCCATAATTGAATCCTTAATTTATATATTTAATCACCACATCATCTATATACTTCCACCATTTCTATCATGTTACGGTGGTTATATGTATAATCATTTTTCATTTATATACTGGTAGTAAAATAACATGTGTCATTCATTTTACTCCTTTGAGTATCATTACTTTCACTTATCAAATCTGGCTTGATTTTACATCTTGCCACAGTCATGTGATAACTAACACAAATCACTTTAAGTTCTACCTTCGAAAACTATTTCATATTGAGATTCCCTTCTCATCATGCAACTTAATTCCTTATTCCACTTTCATTTTTGTTTTCATATTCCCACTTTTATCTTTTCATGTTTTTACTCTCATCCTTTTAGTCGGTTTTCTCGATTTGGTATGGTATTATACTGCTAAGATCCTTTAAAATCTTGCATACCATCTTTTCTTTCCACTTATCCATTTACTGACTTTAATTTCTCTAATTATGTCTCATTAGTAGAGCAGCTAATCCCATCACTCTTCTATAGATTGGTAACAATATCTAGCTAGACTCAGTAATTCCGTATCTCAATCATTATCTCACTATCATAGACAGATTCACTATCATTCTGTCATCTCGAGATCATATATCTCAGAAAGAGATACTGTCTAGCCAAGTCTCTTATTCGCCAATCTTAACATAAGTCCGTAGTCTCTGAGAGTTTAAAGGATTATATATCATAATGCTGCTCTTGTTCCATGTTTATCTTTAACTATTTCGCTATCTCACTCCTTAGGTTTATATACCTCACAAGGTAATTCATTAACCTTAAAACCTCAATAGGAACTCGTAAAATTTACTCCGAGTTCTAATCATCATCTTCTGGACATCAATCTCCAATCTTTTATCTAAGGACGCTTTATACCTAAGTTTGTTTTATAACTCCTCTTGTATCTCTGATTAGATCAATAAAGCGTTTATTTTCATGTAGATGAATACTTGTTCTTCACAAGAACTTTATTAAATAATTAGAATTTAATATACCATTTTAATCCATCTACATATCACAGTTATCTGTGCTTCTCTCATTTTCACTTATACAGATACTTCATTAACCTCAAATTACATTATCTATATTTTCATCAATCACATTTTTTTTACACGTGAATTTCATTATTCACTCATATTTCAGAGTTGTTGTAAAGCTTTCGGACTCTTTTGTATTCTCCGATATAAGCTTATAACCAATCGAGTCAAGGTTATCTCGATTTCTCAAATCTATATAACTCTGAAAATTTTATTGGGAATCATTTCCGATACTTTCTTTAATCACACATCTCTTATCAACTTGGACATTTTATCCTCATGTCCTATCATTTTCACCATATATCTTCAAGGTAGAAGCATTTAATATTCAAATTATTTTGAAATATTATCCATCTTGATTTCATTATTTGTACTATTCACTTTCTCAGTCATTTTTGTAGTCATATCACTTTTCATAATATTCAACGATCCCGTAATAAACATCCAATTCAATACACTCTTAATTCAAGCCCTTACCGTTAATAACCAGGCCAATCATTTTGCAACATTCTACTACACTCTTATCAGATCGCATCGTGTAAGGCCTCGGCCCGTCTGCCATCTGCCTGTACACATCGTACTGTCCTCTTTGAGAATGCCCAACCCATTCACTAGGTCACTCACCATTTGCGTCCCTAATCTACGTGTAAGTGGAAGTCAGTATTAGGGATTGTTATATTCATATGATATCCTCTCTGCCATTAATAATTCCATTCCTATCAAGGGATTCAAGATTAACTTGATTTCATCACTATTCAGAGCTTTGCCCAACATAGGGGCATTTTTGTCATTTCGATATTCATTTCTTTCTCCTCAGTATACATTTGAATCATGAACTGATCATCTATATGCCGATAGTATCCTTCCTGATACTTATACCAACAATTTAGATCTCATTCGATTTCGACAAAGAAGTTCACTAAAATCCACAATTGGATTATTTTGCATGAAATGCAACTTTACATCATCAATTTCTCTGTCAAATCATTCAATTCCAACTTCTGTTGGTCTATTCTGACTCCTTGTAACAATTTGAAGGTAGGGGTATTTTGGTCATTTTTGGTCAAAAATTTGCTCTCTTTAAATTACCTTCAATCAGTGATCTTAAAATTTATTTAATGATGATATTTCATTCTTCTCCTTTATATCATCACTTTCAGGTCTCTGTTCGATTCGAACCGTAAAGTACTGGTGGGGCCCTCACCGAGTCCTTTCGGTTCCTTACCGAAAAGGCCTTCATTTAGATTATAAGAATCACCAATTTTTCGGTAATTTTTGAGCCTATTTTCTTCTTTAATATTCTCAATTTATACTTTCTCACTCCCTTTAAATTATTTTATTCAATTTACAATCATTTATTTTCTCTATGTATTCAGACGACACAGTACTACTGGAGATGTTTAACACTTTTCCTTCCAAAAGTATTCACAGACATCAGGCCAACCCTGCTCTGATATCATTAAATCTGTAACGACCCGTTACCACATTTTTCATCTTATGTTATGCAACTTATTCGGTTGGGCTATCTGTGAAACTTCACTTTTCACTTCATGTTAAACAATTTCATATAATAATTGTGATTATATACATCCTCTATCTTACTCTATAAGTAAGTAGTACTGTACACATGTCTAAATACAGAAAATAAATGATCATACCTCATAGATCTCAGTCGGTCTGTCATATTATCCATTATGTCCAGCCGTAGTCCACAAATATCGAATCTCACAATCATCAAAACCTGAAATGTTAATATTGGAGAGTGAGCAAACCACGACTTAGTAAGAGAGTTATATGTCACACTTGATATTCAGCTATCTATATGCTGAAAATATTTGTTTTTCATTTTCATTTTCTTTAAAATCTTCCTAGCTGGCTCTAGGCACACATGTAGGAAGGATACTACAGTCGGCTAGGGATCCAGATAGAATAAGGTAGGTATTTTAGAATATCATACTTGTTCTGGAACCTAGAAGCAACTGTAGAGAATATTAATTTTGTTATTTTCAAAACGATATAATTTTGTTTTTTTTCCATAGAATAAACCACTTATTTCCTTTCACTTCAATATACTTTAAAACACGTGGCAGTTAAGTAATAAAAATAGTGGTTTACTTCTTTTTCTTCTCTTCTTTTCAGTACAGTACAATGATTTGTAAATATCCAATCATTGGATAATTATTTCTTCGATTATCTCTATCTTAGAAATAATTCTTATGTTATTCTTTTAGAGTAAACATTTATTTCTCTTTTCAAATCAATAACCGTATCGTACTACAGCCCTGTAAGAAATGCATTTAAAATAGTCATGTATCGATATATGCAGAAAACAAATGTCATAATAATGCATTTCATACTTTAAATGGTATGAATTCTTTAATGCATATATCTAAAATTCACACTTGTTTCAAACATGCATCATACTTTAGAAACTTAACATCATAATTAATAAAACTTATCATACAGTTCATGGAGACTAGGAAGAATCATATAGCCAGTATGCGGGTCATGACACTTACTCCATCCTCCGAAGAGAGAACAGAACATCATCCTACGAAGAGGGAACAGAATACCTATGGCCATGGTATGGGCTGTAGACCTGATCAGGGTCGTACAGTGAACATTGCACCACGAGGACCAACATACCCACAAGGGATGAAAACATGCACAATGTGGGCGAGAACATGCACGACGTGGGCGAAACATATGCCACAAGGGATGGAAACATGCAAAATGTGGCAAGCATGACAAGCAATAACATAAACTATAGGAAGGCCTTAGTCTCAAATCTTACTTACTTATGTAACTTCTTAAATTATACATTTGATACAAAATAGTAAGGACCGGGCGTGCCTGGGTCTAAGTTAGCCAGGGGTTTGCCACTCAGATCACTGTTTGGGAAACATACTTATTTACTTTCATACATAAAAAGCTTATTGAAAAATATGCATAAAAATCATAAGGTTCGTTTAGCTAATTATCAAAAGACTATGGGAATTAATTTCGGAACGAAATTCATGCTTCAAACATTTCTTTATAAATTGCGATGAAGACAGTTTACAAAATCATCACTGAAAATATAGAAGGGCAAAATTGTCCTTTTTTTCCACCATAAAACACATATGTATGCTTTTCCGTGCATTTAATCAAAAACATGGTTTTATAATTATCGGAATTCAAATAGATTATTTTTACAATTTATGAAAATAAAATATTTATTTTCTAACTTTAAATTCTCATCACCATGTTTTCTTCTAAAAACACGTGTAAAGACCTCTAGTCTCGAAAACATAGTTGTTCATCATTTCTTAACCTTTATGGAATTTTCATAATTAATTATTTCCATAATTAAAACTATAAAGATTTTATATAAAATCCAGGGAATATTTAAGAATATTTATAAAAATATTCACTTCAGTCTCTTTTTCATTTTCTTCTCGTTTCATGTGAAATATCACATACAGGATGAAATTTCGGTGATTTCCTTTTTACCATTCATGAAAATATGAATATTTTAAAATCAATTATCATTATATTCATGTTTTGTAAAATTTACTTAATTTCTCGATTTTCGTACATAAAAATCGTTTCACGTGAAATCAAATCATTTATTATGATTTTCGGTGATTTTCGGTAAATTTTAGTAATTATTCGATAATTTTTCGATAGTATAATGGCTGCCGATTTGGCTAGCCTCCTGCACGAAAATACAGTTTATATTTCTCAACTGGTATTTCACCATAATTTGAAACCGATAAATCACCACAAATTTCAAAACTAATCATTGTCAATTGCATTTATAAATTAAATGCATAATTTAAAACATGTGGCCGAATATCCTTACAGGCGGCACATGTCTCCCTTACCTATTTCGGGTCGGCAACTGCCTCTCGAAGGCCGCGCCCGTGTTCATCTCGCCGATTCCATCGGCTCGGTCATCAAAGGAATTTTCTGGAAATTAAATTCTAAAATTTAGAATTTTTCCATAATTATTTAAATAAATAAATTATTTAAATAATTTAACACTTTTCGAGATTTCTTACCGGTTACCATAATTCCCGAGATTTTTCGAAATTTATGAATTCTCGGGAATTTTCCAAATTCCCGGAATTCCTATTTCTCTTTCTCTTTCTCTTTCTTCTTTTTTTTCTTTTTCATTTTCTTTTTCCTTTTTCTTTTTCTTTTTCTCTTTTTTTTCTTTGTTTTCTAGCCGGACCGATCATCCCCCCTCACTGCCGGTTCTCCTCCAGCGGCCGATTCTCCGGCGGTTCAGTGGCTCACCAGCTGGCCATCACCACGGCGAAGCCGGATTTGGCCTTCGTTCGGCCTGGATAGGTGGCACGGCGGCAGATCGAGTCAGTTTACCTTCGGCTTCTTCTGCCTCTTCGCCAGCACTCCTCCGCCGTTCACCGCGCCTCCGGTGGCCTCCTTCCTCTTCCTCTTCCCCCGGTGATGCTTCGGTGGCAGTGGCGGCGACCGATTTGGCCGGCACCGATACTTTCTCTTCCTTTTTTCTTCCCGGCCTCCGTCGATTTTTCCTTTGTTTTCTTTCCGATTTCCTTCCTTTCGACACTGGCAACCGCTTTCCTCTTCTGGCCGGTGTCGTTCTCTACCTCCCTCAGACCTCCTCTCTTTCTTTCTCGCCGCCGACGGTGGTCGGTCGGCTGGTCTGGGGAGGGGGTCGGGTCCTCCTCCCGATTTCTTTTCTCTGTTTTCCTTTTTCTGTTTTGTTTCTATTTTTAGTATATAATTATACTATTTACTATATAATATATACTATATAATATATTTTATACATATAATATATACTATATATTATACATATATTATTTCATATATAATATACTACAATACATATTGTATATACAATATATATTGTGTATATTACAAAATATATATGTATATATATATTTTTTTTTTAATTTAAATAACCTTTACACATATATTTATATCTTGTATTTACAATATATAAATGTACACTTTTAATGTAAAGTTTATATTTTACATTTTCATATATATATATATATATTATATATATACATAGAACATTATAATTGTATACATATGTACTTGTATAAAAATACATTTATATAATATATAATTATATAAACGTATTTCCTATTTTCTTTTCTCATTTCCTTATTTAATTTGGATTTTCCATTATCCAAATTAAATTTCCTCTCTTCATTATTTTTTCTAATTCCCAAATATTCTTATTGCCAATTTAACTTCCTTCACTCGAATTTCCAATATTCCTTATTTCCAATAAATGAAAAATTTATGGTTATCACACTAAAGTACTTCAAACTTCTAGTGATTTCGTCGTAGCGGATTTCTCGTATATTGATGAGTTATCTGGGATGGTGAAAAGGGGGTGAACTTTGGGAAAGCCTAGTAAGAAACATATATAAAAGTGCATACTATATGCAGTTAAATACATAATTTATTTTACTAATCATGAAAAAGGTATATTAAATATAAATATTAAAATACAATAAAAACATTTATTTCCTAACGGCTCATTAGGGTACGCTGTAGGAAGGATATTATAGTCGGCTAGGTAACCGAGTGGAGTATGGGAGGTACTTTAAAGTACTTGTTGTGTTTCGGCCCCTAGATGCGACTATAGTGAGTAAGCAATTGATGATGAAATCATTTATCAATATAAACCATTTGATAAATTATACAATGCATTTTCAAATCATTAAAACAATTTTACTTAAAATAATGCTATAAAAATCATCTCATGAAATATTTCTGTATCTAAACAGTTTATAAACAATTAATTAAAAAACACTACAGTGAACAGTTCAGTGTTTGTAAACAGTTCAATATTAATAAACCGTTCAGTATCGATAAACAATTCAGTATCAGTAAACCATTCAATATCAATAAGCAATTTAATATCAGTAAACATTTCAGCTCGGTAAAACAATACAGTACAGTAGAGATAGTCACATTCAATAGAATCATGCACGATAAATAACAGTATCCCCGAATGGACAATCAATAACAGTATCCCCGTAGGGATGATCAATAACAGTATCCCCGTAAGGACAATCAATAATAGTAACGAATGGCCATTGTCGAAACAATGCACACAATTCACATTAGTCAGGTACTCACTATGAAAACCTATGGGTTTGACCATAATCCCACAGTCATTTACAATAAACCTGCGGACTGATCAGGTCTTACAGTCATATAACAATATGCATGATCACTAAGGTACGACTGTCTCAAAATATTTTCATAAATCTTTTCATTTAACAATAGAAATCATTTTCAAATAGCAAGTATCTTTAGTCAGTTGAAAATCATGTAAAATTGTATAAAATTTCATGTTATGTAATTGAAATATTTCATATAAATAATCTCATGAAGTTATTTCATGTAATTCATTTCATGTAAATTAATGCATGTAAATTAATTCACGTAAATCATATCATGTAAATTAATTCATGTAAATCATATCATGTAAATCAATTTATGTAAATCATATCAAGTAAATCAATTATAATAATAAAATATATTTTATGCAAATAAAGTCATATTTAAACTTGTAGAAATATAAAATAAACCTCTATTTTCTTGTTTAAGAGAATTGGGTGCGAAATGGGTACGATTTGGTTTTCTGAAAATTACGATTACAAGTAAACATTTCCTATACGACTTCTATACATGTTTCTTACCTCTACTTCCGCATAGTATGAAAATCCAGTTGCTTTGATTACGTCTCTTTATCTTTCAATTTCCTAAAACTGCACAAAAATTCCAAATATATCTAAAATTCTATATTATGATTTTAATAATTATTATATAATTCTCTATTTTCCATTTATCATTCTCAATAATTAATTTATTTTATTTTCTTCTAAATATCAAAATATGATTTCAATTAAATCTCATTCTTTCTTCAATTATCATGTCACTAATAATTTCCAGTTTGTATTTAGAATCCGTTATTATTATTATTATTATTATTATTATTATTATTATTATTTTATAAATTCTTACTTTTCATTTTGTAAGTTTTCAATATTTTATTTATGAAATTTCCTATTAAATGCTTTAATATATTTATACTTGAATTAAAACCTTTCCAAATTCAAATTTTACCAATAATTCCTATTTAAATTTTAAGTAATTACTTTAATAATCCCTATTTTCTATTTTATCACTTTTCTTAGTAAACTATTTTATTTCTTATTGAATACCAAAATTCAACTATAATTATAGTGACTTATTCTCCTAATTTTAATTTCATTTAAAATTTTCTTATCTTAATTATTTATTAAAACCAAATATTTTCTTCTTATATTATAGTTATTATTTTCCAATTTAAATTTTATAAATAATCTTTGTTCACTATCAATATCAATTCCACCATTGGCTTATACCAAATTATTTCCATTTTATTAATTCCTACAATCAATTTATTTTCCTTTCTATTATTTATCACAATATTATTCCAATTAAATTATATTCTTTTCTTCTAATTTTCTCCACTAATATCATGTAATATTTTCACTATGGTCAATTTCTATTCTTGGATTTCACTTATTATTTTCCATATTATACTTAGGATTTTATATTTGAGCTATCATGAATCTTCTTCAATTTCTTATGTTACTTAAATCAATTTCAAAATTTAGTTTATTAGATTTCTTTTATAAGCTACAATATATTTATTCTTAAATTATAATTCTTCAAATCTTTGATTATGAACATTCATCTTCTAATAATTACCTTGCATTATGTCTTGATCAAATTCTTTAATTAACTAAATCTCATTCTTTTTCTTAATTTAAATTTTATAAATTTTCTTTATTAATTTAGTATTTCTATTCTACACTATCAATTTCATTATAATTTACATCAACATTTCTCTATTTGCTATGGGCAAGTTCTTCATGTATTTTTTTTTATTCTCATTATTCTTTATTTATTCTCTTCCCAATTTAACTTAGAAATTTTTTTCTACTTAGTAAATTTATTCATCCTACATGTGTTATTCTTTAACTATAATCTTATAAAATTTAAATGGAAAAACTCATACACTATGCCTAGGTTAAATTTCACATTTATCCATATTTTATTAAAAATTGCATTAATATTTTCCTTCTCTTTTCTTTTCTGTTTCTTTTCTTTACTTTCCTTTTCTGTTTTCGTTTATTGCAGGCAGCATTTCCTAATTCCATAACTCTTTTCTCCTTATTTAGAATTTTCAGCAAATACTTATCATTCAACAAGAATTCATCTTTATCATCTTAATTCACCAAGGCCGAATGGCCTGTAACAAAATTTCTTTTCTGCACCAACCAACCTCACGCCGTTTCATGATTTTTATTACAAATGTGTGAATCGAGCCAAAAAAGATTTGTATTACTTGCTTTTTGGTTAAACATGTATAGGGTGTATATAGCAACTCATGGAAGATTATAGAAGCTACTGAATATACAGAAGTTTAGAATAACGTTCTACTGATAACTAACTTCCAAAAAATAATGCTAACAACTACTAAGTGGAGGTGATTTTGGTATTTTAGAATGCTAAGCTGTTGAAGTGCTGTCTCGATGTTGGTGAGATGAAATAGAATGGCGAGCTGTTGGAGTGCTGTTCGAGTTTTGGTGAGCTGTTAAAATGCTAGAGTTTTGACGAACTGTTAAAGTGCTGCTGGAGCTTTGACGAGCTGTTGAAGTGTTGAAGTTTTGGTGAGCTGGTATATGCTGCTGTGATAATTTTGAAAGTTTTTCATCTAATCAAATTTCCAATCAAATTCTTTCATGATTTTTCTACTAGTTCCTAACCAACAACCATAAAATGATCAAAGTTTCCAGTTTGCAATTTTCTTTCCAGGACCGAATTTGCGCTGCTTCTTCTACTTTCTAATTTAGCTCAATTCAAGATCCTAACACATCATCCAAGCTTGCAACAAGTTAAATACTACAATTAGAATCAAGTAAAGCACCATTAAATGGCTTTACCTCATTCAGCTGAACAACACAGCCCCTCAAACCCAGAAAATTTCTTCACATAACCTCACCAAAACCCATTCTGTTTCTTCTCGTTTAGCTCTTTAATTTTAGCTTTAAGGTATTCTTTGGTAGGGAATAGATTTTATGAAGGAGGTGTGATGGATCTATGAAGAAAAGATGGGGCAATGGAGTACACACGTGAGGAAATTTTGAAGAAAAAGAAGAATAAGACGTGTAGCAGAACAGAAATGGGAAAGTCGGTTTATGGCTGCTGATGGTTTCTTTTCTGTTGCCTTTTCATTACATAATATTATTTTATTCATAATAAAAAAATCTATATAGCCAAAATACTAAATTACCACTTAAAATATCCATTATTACACTTTTACCATTAAAATACCTTATTATTTATTTACTTATTTATTTTTAATCGGGTCTACACCCTCTTTCAAACTGCACCAAGCTTTCACGAGAAGCTTGCTACGGTTTCTTTTCTCCTTTTTTTTTCAATTTTATTTATAAATATATAATATAAATATATTAAATATCCTATAATTATATTTTCTATTAACAATTATATATAAACACTTGTATTAACACTTTTATATGTATAAATATATTCTTAACATCTACTATATATATATACATATATATATTTCTATATATTTAAAATGTATGCTTACCATATAATTATTTTATGTGTTATATATATATATATATATATATATGTATGTATATATATATATATATATATATATATATATAATCCTTAAAACATTTGTTTTTCCTATTTTATTATTTATTACTATATATACATATACTTTAAATAAAAAAAATAATCTTTATTGTTTTTATATATATACTTATATATTTATATATACATATGTATATATATTGATATATATATTTTTTTCTATTCTTTTTATTTTATTTTTTTTATTTATTATTATTATTATTATTATTATTATTATTATTATTATTATTATTATATACATACACATTTATTTAGATACTAGTAATGACAGACAATATATATTTACTATACATCTCTATTTATTTAAGTTTTAAATTTCTTTATAGCCAAAATAAATTCCTAATTATTAAATCTCCAATTTGTAATTAGAACAAATGTGAAATCCACAATTTCCTATAATCTTTACACATTTGTATAGTATTACAAGTTAGAATGATTTAATAAACTTTATTGAGAAGTTGTACGGTGTATTATAGGTAAAGGAGGAAACATACCAAGTGGGCCCCACAAGATAATCTGGAACCCGAACGAATCTTGAAGCAAAACATTATGAATCGTGGGCTCAAAATACTTAGGAGGTAAGAATACAACTTCTTGAAAATACTGGAAATTAATTGATTGTACCATTAGGGACATTTTGGTAATCTCATCCATATTGTCGCCTACTGATATCTTGAAGATCAAGAAATTAACCTTGATATTATGAGAATATTTGGTGTATGAGAAAATAAATATCAGATTTTATTGTGTTTAAAGGACATGTGGCATATGGAAGAATAAGAGCAGTTAATGGTCAAATGTCAAATGGTCAAAGGTCATAAAGATGATGAGTAACGGATAAAGACTAATTAATGAAGCTTGAATTGTCATCATCCTTATTAAGTGCTGGGAGCCATGGTAGCTTTCTCTAAGTTTCCTTCTTGCTCACCTTAACAAACTCCCATATTCCTTCATCGAATCACTAAACTTCTGTAACAAAAACTGTTCCTTGGCTTGAGCTCTAGCTATATCTATAATTTGGAGGGCTAAATCCAAGTCTTTAGGAGAGATCTTGTTGCTGTTAATTTTGGTCACTAATAAAGGCAAGAGCATAAGTGTTTTCTTTCAATTCCGTCCATGACTTGGAGTTGTATGGAGTTGATAAAACATGTGTATAGCCTTGAAATGGAATAAAACCAATTGTAAAGGTTACTCTAGAGTTTAGTCAAGAGAGGGTTCATGCTATATGAAGGTTTTGGTGTAATAACCGCAAAATTTTCGACATTAGAAAAGTAAATAAATGCAATATTCAAAAGTACTGATAATTGATTTGAAACGATACGAGAAGCATGCAATTATTGGGAGCTATCAAGGATCATGAGAATAGGAGTAATGGATTAATGACAAAGGATTAATTGGAGAATAATGCAATGGAGTTAAATCAAATTATGGGAGAATTCTCTTAGTGGCATGATTAAAATTATGTCAGCGAAAGAAATTAAATTAATTTAAATTAAATAATTTAACTAAGATATAATATTAATTAAATTTGTTTAGCTAAAGAAATCTTCACAAAAAAAAAATATTACATTAATTAGTAGGCAAATAAGGGTATTAAAAATTATGATATAACATGTACTATTAATTATACAAATTCATAAACTCAAAGTATATATTTTCCGGTTGAGCATAAATTATATGAAACACATTAGTAAAGTGAACTTTGGGCTTTTAAGTTATAAAGAAATAATATAATATATATATATAAATATAATATACTACCTGAATGGCTTCTTTAGGAAGCCAATTTCCAATTACCTAATCCCACTAAAATGGGACTTTCACACGGCAAGAAGAAAGGAAGCAGCCAAGTAATTGTTGCTGCAAGTCAGAGGACAAAACCCGAGGGAGAGAGAAGGAAGAGAAGCAGATTTTGGGACTCCAACCACTGATGAGCTGGGTTGAGTATGAGTGCTACAAACTTAGGGATTAAAGCACTGTTATGGAGCTGAAGAAGAGAGGCCGAAATAGTGCAGGTGCATGGGTATTTCGGTGGTCAGAATTAAGTGTTTCAATGGCCAGATCTGGATGTTGTAGTGGTCAAAAGAGAGTGAAGATTATGCGTGGGGTTTGTGGTTGAAACAGAAGAAAAGAATGGAAAGATGAGAAAACACAGATGAGAGAACGTACAAGGGTGTCTCGGCCAAAGAAGGGAAGCACAGCAGGCATTGTAGGCTGGAAGTGAAGGAAGTGAGCATTTTGGTCATCAGGAGTACCTCTATTTCGGTTCAGAACTAGAAAGCAACGAAAAGAGCTGCTGATCTCTACCCTTCTTTGGCATCACGACAGCCAAAAGCTACTCTTCTCATGGTGCAGAAACAAGCAACAATGAAGGCTACTTAACGGCCTCTTCCTTTCGGTTAAATGAGAAATAAAATGGCTTGGTAAACAAGAGCTTCTTGTTGGTACTGGACAGTGGCTGGAATGGACGCTTGAAACAAAGGAAGAGTGTGGCCTTTAGGCTGAAGACAGAACAGGGGACATAAGGGTTTTATCTTGGAAGCCATTGATTAGTAAATTGAGGCTGAAACCAAAGGAGAAATAGGGAGGAGCTGCATTGAGATGGCACCGAAGCTAGGAAGAGAATCGTGAAGAGGAACAAATGATAGCTGAAGTTTGGCAAAACTGAACTAGAAATAATTAGCAAAAGATGTGGAGAAGAGGGCTGATCGATGAAGGCAAACGGAAGAAGGGAAGAGGAAGCCTAACCTCATGCATTGTTCATTTCTTGTTGACTGTGTGGATGATGTAAAGAGGGCTAAAAAAAACTGAAAATAGAACCTAGTATTAGCAAGAAAAACATGGCTGCCTTCCTCGAGGAAATGACAAAATAAAAAAAAAGTGCTGAAGGAGTTATTTTGAAGTGACGATTTGGTAGGGTATAGAGGTTGGAGCTATCGACTAATGCAGGAAAGTTAGGGGCTGCTACTTCTGGCATTTAAAAGGACCAAGGCTGGCTGGAAACTTGAAGTGACTATTGTTTGGAGGAATTCCAGCAGCTATTCTCTGAGTGAAGGTAGCACTAAGTTCAGCCATGAGGTAATATTAAGGGTAAGGGACCATCCTACTAAGCTAAGTAAAATATATAATATATGTATACTAATGTAGAGGTGTTGAATGGTGATATAAACTATTGATGTGAGGATGTTAGAATTATTGGATATTGTCGCTATAGTGTCTTTGGTATTAGTTTAGAATATGCTAAGATAGTGATTGTATATATTGATAGATTTTATTGAAAATAATGTTGAAATGTGGTTTAATGGTGTTTGAAACGTAGAAATGATTTGAGGAAGAACACGTTTACAAGGGTGCTCGGTTTTCTCAGAAGAGTCTTAAAAAGGCTAAGTGAAGAACGATTCTGAGAAAATGCTAAAGCGGTAAGGCTTGCAAGTGTTGTGTCACCAATCTCGGTGTCGTGCAACGTAAGGTAAGGGAATATACGGTAAATGTTTATTAGTCTGCTATGTTGTGTATGTCTAAATTGTTGTTATTTAATACTTATGGATTTAAATGCATTCTTGGTTGAATTTCATACATATTGAATTGAGTTTGAAGTACAAATGGTCTTGAGATTTTGAGCTGTGTTGGATTTGTGAATGAATATACTGTTGGTTGGAGTTTTCTGCAGGTTATTTGGTTGTGGATTATGATGCTGGGTAGTGTCCTACCTATGCCGTCATAATGCCGAAATTTCGTTAGAAATTATTCAATGGATTTTGGTGTTAAATTTAAATCCTACAATGTATTTAAAAACCTCATATATCTTAAGCACTATTTCTTGTCACCGACATATTGTCTTTCTAAAATGTGTTTTGCACTATGAGGTTATCAAAACTAGAGTGTTTACTACAATTCATCCTCCTATACTCTAGATACGTATAAAACTATTTTTGCATGAATTTTGGCATAAGAGACGAGGGATGCTTGGAAATTGCCTGTATGGCACTTGACTCGCCTGTGTGGCACTCTTCTGTGTGGCATTTAAATTATGCCTACGTGGCATTTAGTGAGCCTGTGTGGCAACTATCGAGAAATATCCTGGATGCTTTGTGGTCTTCCAGGTGTCCGACAAATAGTCATGACTTGTACCTCAGCTACTAGATGATCACTAGTGCTGGGATGATTCATGATCATGGATAGAATCTTGGTTCGGAATGGTAACCACTGCTAGCTACAGTGGACGCTTTCATAGAAAGCTTTCGGTTATTTCCAAAGATCCCGGTTATATTACGATACCTTATCAAAGAAATCCTGTCTCTTAGAAATATTTTGATTGTGTATTTCAATTTTATAAATGCGTGAGTGCAAGTGTTTTTATAGCTTATAGAACAATGATTTGTCAACTTGCATTTTTCCGTAAGACACACTTAAGCATGAGTTTTGACACACTTATTCACGCATACACATGCACGAATATAGTAGAACATCTAATATCACTTAGCGTATGTTTTCTTACTGGGCTTTCCCCAAAGCTCACCCCTTTCCACCTCAGATTATTTCAGGTAGACTTGGCACGAGCGTGGTGCATCGAGAGTCTTTTTGTCGAGCTACAGAAAGTTATATTTTGAGCCAAGGTATAATCTTTTGTTCTTTTGTTTATATCCCAGACTAAATTCTTTTGTGTACACAGTGTATAGGATTCGGGATGTAAGTACTAGGTGATATCGAGTCTGTAAACATACTGTGATTCGTAGTTAAGTTGTAATCTCGATATGTTTATATATTGAATCACTTGGAGGTCTAATATTTCAGAAGTTACGTGGAGATTTGAAATTTCTATAGGTTGAAACGATGATGTACTTAGTATGGGGATGGATACTAGACTAAAATAGGGGCGGAGTTTTTCAGCGTCGTTTTCGACACGTCTTACTAGAAGACTATAATGGGACCTTAGACAACTAGTCTTAAATAACTATAAGAGTAGGATTCTACTCATTATGTTTTAGCTACACTGAACGAGTGACAAACATAGGAAGTGAAGGAAAAAGTTAGCCCGAAAATCTCGGCTTCTGAGGGCGTTACATTTGGAATGAAGTTCAGGATGTTAAAAGAGTCTTAGAGAGTTTGATCTAAGTAATAATTTGATTTGTTAATGATTTTGTAGCTTTGAAGAAGTGAAGGGAAATTCATTGGTGCAAACAAGCTACTGCGTTATTGGGTTATTTGAGGTAAGAAATATATGTAACAGACGTAAGGTGACTATGTCTGCATGTGTTTTGAACGGTTGGAAGTTATATGAAATCATTTTAAGTGCAGGAGGCTTGAAAATCTCGATTTAACTCCTACTTTCGATTTGGCTAGGGGCAACAGACTGCCATAAAGAGCAGCCGACTGCCTAGAGACAGCCGTGATGTAACTTTTCTCGAAATCGACTTAAAAGTAGCCCACTACCCTATATAGCAGTCGACTACCATTTTTCTAGAAGTATTCTGTTTGCGCACCAATCAACCTTCAATGAACCAATCGATTGCAGTTTCTCGTAAAACATTCTGTTTGCGAATCAGTTGACTGCCCTATTTGACCCGTCAACTACCCTACTTGCGTCCGAAATTTTGAATATTCTAAATTTAAAAAGAAAATAAATTTATTAAATTTTTATATGCTATAGCAATCGACTGCCCTAAAAGAGCAGTCAATTGCCCCCTTTTATAAATAGTGGTTTAACCTTAGTTCGTCTCAAAATAATTCGCTTTCCATTAAAGTATATAGTAATACTTACGATTATTAATGGTTTTCGAAAACTGATAATTTTATAACTAATATTTTGAGATTGTTGACTCCTTTGGTAATCATGTATAATTATGTGCTTATTATTTGTATCTGGCTGAGGAACTCTAGTCCAGTCTTCAGTACCACAGTTGTCACCTGACTAGGGTTCACTGTGGCTTATCGACTATGACCATTTGTCTCTTATATGTGTTTGGCTTAAGGAAGGATCCCTGGCCCATACGTGGGTATGCCACTTTATATGTGCATCCCTTATGGGATTTATTTGTGCATGATTCTACTGGATGTTAATTGTCTCCCATCTATTTGAAGATTATTTGTATATGCAATTTCAAGTGCATTAATACATATAACAGTATTTGAAGTATATGAAAATATTTGATTTATTTGAATATATGCAAGTGACTTCATATGATTTGATTATATGTTATATGGTACTTGACGAACTATATGGTATATGTTTTTATAAGAATTTTACATGACATTATAAAACCAAGCAAGAAAACTGCATATAATGGAATAGTACGCTTTTTTATATATATTTCTTATTGAGCGTAAACTCACTCTTTTACAACATTTTTTCATCCAGATTATTTATAGTGAATTTCGCTCCAGATAGAGGAGCTTACTTTTGAGAGCTTATAGTATACCTTCGAGACATGCTTCTGATGAGTGTCGTTAGTCACCAAAAATAAAATTTCCTAACTCTACTATGTAGATATTGAAGTATGGGTCAAACTTACAGAGACTGAATTATTTAAGTTAAATATTAAATTAAAAATCTAATCTTCGAGTTTAGGGAAAGAAGAAATTTTGGGGGTTTTTGGAGTTTTGTAAGCTATGTCTAAAAGAGAGGAAGTAAAGATTATTAAATATAAAAAACAAATATCAAAAAGCTTCAGTTACAGGGCAATTAATTATTCTTTGATTTAGATGTTGATCATTGATTACAAAATATTATTGTCAATTAAATAGTCAACCGTAGCATAACAACAAGCTCTGTCACACCATCTTCCCTTACTGAGTCGTTAGTTAAAACAAGCTCTTTAACTAATCTCTAACTACTTAACCTACCTAGAACAAGCTCTCTAGATAATAGTTGTAGTAGCATTAACAACTAGAAAGATATGGGTTGACATTAGATAACAAACACATAAGCTCGGTTCATTTAATCTAAACCTCAATTCTCCTCCATCCCTAATGATTAACTCCATAAGCAATTACGAACTTGTGTTTTTAATCTGGCAATAGATTATTTAATTAAATTAAATAGTGGGCCCTACTATCTAATCAAGCAAATAATCATGCAAATGTGCTCAGAGAATCTTGGATACTTAATCAACAATTATATTATAAGCTCAAAATCTCACAACATTCTTTTTCCCAAGAACAATAAATTTACCTTGTAACTGAATAAGAAACCTACTCACTAGTCACATTCAAGATCATAAATTTCAAGTTTAATATTATAAAGATATCAAGAATCATGCAAAAGACAATCAATATATCAATCTTTAATAATCTAAAACAAGAAATCTAGAATCAATATTATAAACTAGCAAGAACTAAACAAATAATATGAAAAACAAAACAAGAATCAAAATAATTATCACTAAAGAAATCAGCAACCATATAAAATTATAAAATAGATAAAACCTAATAAACCTAAGGGAAGAATCAGTTTAAATAAAGAAAACAAAACAAAACAAAACAATTTAATCCTAAAAACTATAAAGAAATTATTTACTTTGAAAAATATTAAATACGAAATTAAATCTGTTTTTATTGGGAAGACTAAAAAGAAAATAATTTTATAACTTAAAAGAAAGAAATCAGCAAGACCAATGATAAAGAAAAGAAGAAAAATAAAATTTTTAAAGAAAAAGAAATCAGCAATATCAAAATTAAAAGAAAGAAAATAAAACTTTGATTAAAACCCCAAAGAAAACCTTACAAAAGACTAAGAGGGAAGAGAGATAAGAGGGATGTGAGGGATGCTATTTATGAGAGCCTTGTGCTCTTTATATAGGCCTAAGGAAGAGTTTAAAAGACTTTCCTAAGCAATGTGAGATTTAGATAAGAGTTTACTTGGGAAACAAGTAATTTAACTAGTCAAACTCTTACCTTTATCTCATCATCTTTTTACAATTTTTTTCTAAGTAAAATTCCTAAGGCCTATTCTTATTAATTAATTACAGATCTAAGACATAATAAAATTAAGAAATTATCTTGTCTCAACAAAATATGGTCTTGAACTTGCTTTATTGAAATTTCTTCACAATCTCGTTTTTCTGCCTAGAATTTCGTACTGATTTTGTCTAGACGTTTGACCCACCAAACGAACTCCGATTTTTGCAATCTTGTACATTTCAGAAACCTTGAGAAGTCCTATACAACTTCCATGAAGGCCATTTCTTGAGATCAGGTCGTTAAAGTGGCCAAAAACGTCAATCTTTCAAGTTGGACAGAAAATACTGCACTTTGCTCTTTTTAACTTCTTTTTATTCCAGCTTTGATATTTAATACCTAAAACATAAAATAAACATTAGTAAGCTCTTTTAGGCATAAAACATCAATAAAGAAAATATATTAGCACATAAAAAATTCACATAATATCATCCTATCAGCTTCCCAATAATTCCTTGAAGGTATGATCATGTTGCCGTATACTTCTGCTATTGTACAGTACATTAATGTATATTAGATCATTGGGAATGTAGGTTATGTAAGTTTTGTGAGATTCTGTGTATTTGACTTATATGTATATATGAAAAATACTTTTCATTTGAAATTGATATCGCTATGTTAAGCGACTAAAAAGAAAGCATAAAAAGAAAGAAGGATGACATTAACAAACAGTCTAACCAAAACTTATATGAAGAAAAAAGTTAGTTGTTATTTGATTAAAAGTTAGTTGGTATTGTATTTAAAAAGTGGACGTAATAGGACGTTACAAGATTGGTATCAGAGCAAGGTTAGTCTAATATTTGTTGGTGTCATTAGGTTAGAAATAGTAACATCAGCATGTACTGTACTTGTCTGAATACATATATCTGGTATAACTACTAAAAGTTATACTAAACATTTGATCTTGTGGTGATATTGGCAGAATGAGCACTCGTAGAAGGGGTACTAGCAGAGGACGAGGACGGGGCAGAGTAGAATCGCCCCCAACATAGTCTCCTCCTCAATCTCCATCGAGTAGTCCAAACTCCTGACTGTCGAGAGTAGAGAGGAGTATTGAGACAATGGCCACTCTGTTCACTCAGTTTATGTCAAACTTCCCAAATGTGGCCACTAATGCACCAACAGCCCCACCTACAGTACCTCCTATCCCATCTGGTAATACTCCTCCTACACCTCCTACTCCTCCAGTACAGCCTCCACCAGCACAGCCTGAGTTGCCCCCACCAGTCCAAGCTCTTGAAAGGTGGGATCCTAACGCCTATTGCAGTGTGGTTTTGATTAAAGAATTCAAGAAGTTGGATCCACCTAAGTTCAGAGGAGATAGGGATCCGTTAGCCACAAAGAACTGGGTAGAGGTGGTCACTAAGTTATTCGGATACATGACATGTTCCGAGAAAGAGAAGGTGGGCTTGGTGACTTACTTATTAGTGGACGAGGCAGAACATTGGTGGCAGTCCACAAAAACCATATTGGAGGCCAGGCATCCAGAGGTAACGTGAGATATATTTCTAGAGATATTCAATAGGCAGTACATCCCACGCACTGCTCAGACAAAGTTGAAAGTGGAGTTTCTGAACTTGACTCAAGGGACTATATCAGTTGATCAATATGAGTTAAAGTTCACTACTTTGAGCAGATTTGATTCAGAGGTTCTGAGGAGCCAGGAGCACAAAATTTCTAGATTCATGGAGGGATTAAGACCTTCATTAGGTCTTAACTGTATCCTTTGGATATCACCACCTATGATGAGGTAGTCCGTAAGGCTCAATTTTGTGAGCAGGACTACGAGTTTCACCAAGCTGATTTTCGAGACAAGGGTAAAGGCAAAGAAAAGATGAAGCGGAAGTCAGAGGAGAGAGCATCCAATGATAGATATCCATTCAGGAGAGGTAGAAGAGGCACAGGGACTCTGATAGGTAAGAAAATAAATTATAAGAGAATAATTTTTACCCTAATCCAATGATTGGATAGAAATATACTGAAATTTGGGAGTTCTATGATGGTTATGATACAGGGACTCCTAGATCTGCTGGGATTAAAATAGATGATGAGAAATAATGATATTCAGCTGGTAGTACAGCAAGCTCGCCGAAAAGTATAACACAGAAATGTGAGCATTGCGGGAGATTCCATAAGTCACAACCATGCCGTATGGCAAGCGGGGCTTGTTTTTGGTGTGGTGAGAAGGGATATATGATTAAAGATTGTCCTAAGATTTCTTAGAGGGTGTCCGAAGACTCAGATAAGACTACCTAACCTCAGCATAAGGCCATGGTTGCAGAGAAGGGAAAGAAAGTCGTGACTCAAGGTCGGGTATTTGCGATTGATAAGGAGTCCGCCAATGCTTCATCTAGGGTGATTAAGGTTAAGATTTATCTTTTTGATATAAATGTCCTTGCATTATTTGATCCAGGCGCTACACACTCATTTGTTTCTCCCATAATTGCTAGAGATTACCCATTGAACCTGAACCTTTAGGACATTTGTTACAAATAAGTACACCATTTAGCGAATTACAAATGACGAATATAGTATATTGTAATTGTAAGCTACGGGTAGGAGAGAGGGAATCGATAGCTGACCTAATCCTATTGAATATGTACGGATTTGATGTCATATTAGGAATGGATTGGTTGGCTAAGAATCATATTAGACTGTTATGCAAAAACTGTGACTTTCTCTTCACCCGTTAGCTATGTTGTAAATTTTGCAAGTGTTTAATGCAAAAGTATATTTGTTACGTGACTTATTTGAAAATGAATTTGATAGAACATATTTGTTATTTGAAGGATTTATAGCCTATGTGGTAGATGTAGAACAAAAAGGCATCGAACTTCATGAAATTTTGATAGTCATGACTTTTTCGATGTGTTTCCAGATGAACTTCCCGGAATTCCTCCAGACAGGGAGATTGAATTTACTATTGATTTGGTGTCGGGAACGGAACCTATTTCTAGACCTCCCTATCGAATGGCTTTAGTAGAACTTGAGGAATTGAAGAAGCAACTTCAGGAGCTATTAGATAAGGGGTTTATATGACCCAGTGTATCCTCGTGGGGTGCTCCTGTGCTATTTGTGTCACAGCCCGTGACCCTATTTTTTACCTTATTCTATACATCTTATTTGGTTGGGCTGTCTGCGATACTTTACTTTTCTTTTACATGTAAACAATTACATATTAAATTATAATATGAATTACATCCCCTATCTTAATTCATAATGAAGTAGTACTGTAGGTAAGTCTAAATACAGAAAATAAATGATCATACCTTATTAAATAAATCTAGCTATCGAATCGTCCCCAAATGCACAGCCGAAGTCCTTTAGATGTCAAACTCCTAGTCCTCGAAAACCTGAAATGTTAATATTAAGGGGTGAGCAAACCACGGCTCAGTAAGGGAATTATATGCCTCACTTGAAACTCAGCTATCTATATGCTGAAAAACTTTTTCATTTTTCTTATGGGCTATAGGCTCGCATGTAGGAAGGATACTACAGTCGGCTAGGGATCCGGTGAAGTAAGGTAGGTATTTTAAAATACCTAACTTGTCCCGGAACCTAGAAGCAACTGTAGAGAATAATTTCCTTTTTGTTTGGAATTTTAATCCTTTTTACCTTTTTATTTCATAACATTTTCATATTCTTTTCAAAATAATGCTTTTATAAAATAAAGCATTTAAATAAAGTAACTAATATTCATATATCCTTTGAAAAGAATATTAGTTAAATTCTCATCATTCTCATTTAAAACTCATTTCATGTTTTACTGTACAACTATAATTAGTACAGTACTTTAAATAGCAAAATCCGTTATTAAATCCTTTTCGTATAACATATATATCATTTAAATCTAATATTCAATTTAAAAGCTAAAATAAGAATATTAGATTTATTTTCCTCCTCTTTCCTTTTTGGAAAACATATCACATATTCATGTCACATATAGTCTAATAATCAATTAAAAATCATAATAAGAATATTAGACTTATAACATCTTTTTCCTTTTGAAAACATATTACATATTCGTATCACATATCATATGAAAGCATCTCGTAATACTAAATTCAGTATTGAAATAAGCATTTTGTAAAATGCTGTAAATCTCTTTCATTTAACTTGTCACATATCATGTAAAACATTTACATTTCACATATCACATATCATATAAAACATTTTTATATATGGAGACTTAGGCACACACACCCAGCCCGTCCACTGGGTTGTTACTCAGATCATGCTATAGACCCCGCAGGGTATAAATAATCATGTCAGATCTATGGCCATAGTCTATAATTGTCCTCGACGGATCACTGATCAGGTGTCGGCCGGGACTACATATCACATATCACATATTACATATCACATGTCACATATCACATATCAGCATGATAAGGTTGCCATCTAGTCTCAAAACAATATTTTTCATCATCAGAAAACCTTTATGGAATTTATAAAAATAATAATTTCATAATTAAAACCATAAAGGTTATATAATAAATCAAGTGAATATTTAAGAAAATATTTGTAAAATATTCACTTTATCCCTTTTTTCATCTTTCATTTCATATCACATATAATTCATATATCGAGAGAATTTTCGGTGATCTCATTATCACCAATTTCGAAAATACGAATATTTTAAAATGAATTTCGTTATATTCATGTTTTATGAAAAATAATCATTTTCTCGATTTTCGTGGTTGAAAATCGTTTCTTGTGAAATAAAATCATTTATTATGATTTTATAAAACTCCGCCTGTGTGAGTTAACGCAGCCGGTCCCAAGCCCGGGTAAAGGAGGAGGGTGGCGGTAGGTTTGGACAACCAGCCTTAAAAACTAGTCCAATCTCATGAAATGAACCAATATCAAAACATCGTTGGGGCGTCCCCTACATAGCGACGCGCTGCATCGGAGCCCGGGTGTAGTTAAAAGTGGGCAAGGGTTGCTAGGTCGTCACCCGAAAGTGACGCGCCACATCGACGCCTGGATGTGGTGTTAAATAGGCAAAGGTTCCCATACCACAATGGACGGGGGTGGGTAAAGAAGTTAGTCCATAACCATAAGCTTAGGTTAGGATCTTGGAATATAGGTACGCTTAGTGGTAAGTTAGGTGAGATTTGTGAGGTTATGAGTAAGAGGAGGGTTAACATTTTGTGTCTCCAAGAGACCAAATGGGTTGGGGAAAAGGCTAGAGAGATAGCACCTTGGCAATATAAGCTTTGGTACACAGGGAAAGATAGAGATCGAAATGGAGTAGGTATCATTATAGATAAAGAGTACCATAAGGATGTTGTATAGATTAAGAGACAAGGGGATAGGATTATTTTGGTTAAACTAGTTTTAGGAGAAGAGGTGTTGAATGTCATTAGCGTGTATGCACCCCAGATAGGACTTGATGAGGTTAGTAAACGACAGTTTTGGGAGGATTTAGATAAGGTAGTACAAGAAGTACCCATAGGAGAAAACCTTTTTATTGGCGCTGATCTTAATGGACATGTTGGTACAAGTAGAGAGGGTTTTGAGAGAGTACATGGGGGTTTTAGTTATGGTGTAAAAAACGAGGGAGGAGATGCTATCTTAAATTTTGCTTTATCTTATGACCTAATCCTAGCAAATACATTGTTTAAGAAGAGAGATTCTCATCTTATAACCTTTAGAAGTGGACCAAGAGCAAGTCAGATAGATTTCTTTTTAACTAGGAGTAGGGATAGACATAGATGTTTGGATTGTAAGGTTATACCAGGTGAGAGTGTTACTGCGCAACATAGACTCTTAGTTCTAGATATGAAGATAGATAGACAACATCGAAGGAACCAACAAAAAGGAATTGAACGGATTCGATGGTGGAAGCTAAAAGGAGATTGTCATACAATATGTAGAGATAGTTGGATTCAAAAAGAGGCTTGGACAACAGAAGAGAACCCAAATGTAATGTGGAATAAGATGGCAAAATGCATTTGGGAGGTAGGTAAAGAGACATTAGGAGTATCAAACGGAAGAGTGCCGACTGGAAAGGACGCAACATGGTGGATTGCAGTAGTAAAAGATGCTATAAAGACTAAGCGAGAGCGTTACAAGGCTTTAAAGAAGAACAATACAGAAGAGAGTTTTTTGGAATATAAGGTAGCAACAAAAGAGGCAAAGAAGGCTGTGGCAGAAGCTAAGACGAAGGTTGCGAAAGAGATTTACGACAAATTGAACACAAAGGAGGGAGAGAAAAGGATATACAGATTGGCGCGAGCAAGAGAAAGGAGGAGTCGCGACCTAGGATTCGTGAAATGTATTAAGGATGAGCATCAAAGAACTCTCGTTAAAGATAATGATATTAAGGATAGGTGGCGAGATTATTTTAACAAATTATTTAATGACGGACAAAATAAAGTTTTGGATAATATTTCGGTGCCTCTTAAGGATTTAAATCGGTGTTTTATGCGTAGAATCCAAGAGACAGAGGTAAAAGAGGCACTAAAGATGATGAAGAATGGAAAAGCTGTTGGACCTGATGACATCCCAATTGAAGTTTGGAAATGCATTGGAGATGTAGGAGTTAGGTGGTTGACAAATCTATTTAATAAGATTTGGCACACTAACAAAATGCCAGAGGAATGAAGGAAGAGTGTCTTAGTACCTTTATATAAGAACAAGGGAGATATTCAAAGTTGCGCCAACTACCGAGGCATAAAATTGATGAGTCACACGATGAAACTATGGGAGAGAGTGATAGAACGGAGATTAAGAAAGAATGTAGAGATATCGGAGAATCAATTTGGTTTTATGCCAGGTCGATCAACTATGGAGGCAATATATTTGCTTAGACAACTTATGGAGCGCTTTCGAGTAATGGGTAAAGATCTTCATATGGTCTTTATAGATTTGGAGAAAGCATATGATAAAGTGCCTAGGGAGGTACTCTGGTGGTCCTTAATGAAGAAAAGAGTTCCTTTGAAATATATTAAACTAATTAAGGACATGTATAGAGGCGCAAGGACACATGTGAGGACAGGTGGGGGGCAAACAAGTGAGTTTCCTATCACGGTGGGATTACACCAAGGGTCAGCGTTGAGTCCATTCTTGTTTGCGGTAGTTATGGACGAACTGACAAAATCCATCCAGGATAAGGTGCCTTGGTGTATGATGTTTGCAGATGATATTGTCCTATGTGCGGAAACTAGAGCGGAGATCAATACAAAGTTGGAATTATGGAGACAAACGTTGGAATCAAAAGGATTTAAACTAAGCAGAGTGAAGACTGAATACATGGAGTGTAAATTCAGTTCTAACCGACTGGAAGAGCATGATGTAGTGAAGTTAGATGGGGTGGCGATACCTAAGCGGGATCATTTTCGATACTTGGGATCAATAATACAAATGGATGGAGAGATTGATGGTGATGTGACCTATAGGATCCAAGCTAGATGGAGTAAGTGGAGAAGTGTTACAGGTGTGTTGTACGATAAAGGAATTCCTACATGGTTGAAAGGCAAGTTTTATAGGACAGTTGTTAGACCAACATTGTTATATGGTAGTGAATGTTGGGCGACTAAGAGGCTACATACACAAAAGATGAGTGTAACAGACATGAGAATGTTACGGTGGATATGTGGATACACAAGAAAGGATAGAATGAGAAATGATCATATTCGTAAGATGATTGGAGTGGTACCTATCGAAGACAAAATGTGTGAAAATCGTTTACGTTGGTTTGGACATGTAAGACGTAGACTTATAGATGCTCCAGTTAGGAGAATAGAGGCGATGGAAGTTGAGAGAAGGGTTAAGACTAGAGGAAGACCAAAAAAAACTTGGAAGGAAGTAGTTTGGAAAGACATGGAGGTTTTAGAATTAGATGAGCAAATGGCATTGAATAGGAATCTATGGAGGCAGAGAATACATATGGACAATCTAACATGATTTTAGATATTGGTTCATATAGCCTACCCCAATCTATTGGGATAAAGGCTCTGATGATGATGATGATGATGATTATGATTTTATAAATTTTCTAGAATTTTTCAATAATTTTCGATAATTTTTCGGCAGTATAACGGCCGCCGATTGGCTAGCCTCCTGCACAGAAAATACAGTTTATAATTTCAACCGGTACTTCATTCCAAATTTCCAACCAATCATTCATCATAATAATTTCATAAAATATTTCCATAAAATATTTTGAAATTAAAACATGCTGACTGAATATCCTTACAGTGCTGCACATGCATCCCTTACTTGTTCCGAGTGTGAAATCCCCAATTTCATGTAATTCCTCCATAATTGTAAAATGTTGTAAGCTGAAAGAATTAAATAAATATGAAAATTTGATGTATAAAGATTATATGGGATATAGATGGAATAAAAAGGAATTGAAGGTCAAAGGGTCAATGGCTGAGTTGGTTAAGAAATTAATATCAGAAATTTGTAATTAAAGGAGATGTGGCTGACCAATAGAAGAAAGAAGACCAATTAAGATGGTCAATTAGTCAAAAAGGGTTAATGAGATGGTCAATGGCTGAGATGAGATGGAAAGGGGGATAATCATGCATTAAATGAAAGGTAGCTTAGTCATCTTCACCATCAAGGATCGACAACAACCTCATTTCCAGCCCTTCCCTCTTGTTTCCATCCAATTTTCCTCTTAAGTTTCCATTGTACTCACATCGACAAACCACCATTTCCTATCATCAAATCGCTAAGACTCCTTAATGAAAAACGATCCTCATCACTAGCTCTCTCTATGTCTGTAATATGGAAGACTGAAACAAAGTCTTTGAGGAGATCAGAATTTCTGTTATTTTGGCTATTAACAAAGGTAAGGATAGAAGTTGATTATTTCAATTCTATCTATGATTTGGAGTTAAGTGATGTTGGTATAGTATACTTATGGTGTTGAAATGAAAGAAAGCTAAAGGTTTCAATTAATATGAACTATGCAGTTTTGAAGAAGTGAAGGAAAAGAATCGGTGCAACCAAGTGATTTACGTCTCCAAAGTGAATTGAGGTAAGGAATATATGTAACAGACGTAGGGTGACTATGTCCGCATGTTTTAAATGTTTTGGGATGAAACAAAAGCTGGTGTAAGTGCAGGAAATGTAAAATTCACGGTTTTCGCCCAATTACGATTTGGCTCGGGGCAGCCGACTGCCCTATATAGCAGTCGACTGCCATTTTTCCAGAAGCTTTCTGTTTGCAAACCAGTCGACCGCTAAAGAGCCAGTCGACTGCATTTTTAAGAAAAACATTCTGTTTACGAGCCAGTCGACTGCTCTATTTTAACAGTCAACTGCCCTACTTGCATCCGGAAATCAAATATTTTAAATGCAAAAAGAAAATAAAATTTATTGAATATTTTTATGCTATAGCAGTCGACTACCCTAAAAGAGCAGTCAACTGCCCCCTTTGAAAAATAATAATTTTTAATTTATTTATATAAATGTATTTGGATTATCATTAAAGTATATAAGAAGGGTTATGAATATCCATGGTTTTACAAGAATTAGTTTTACTACCCAATATTTTGAGATTAATGACTCCATTAGTGATCATGCATATTACTTGCTTATTTGTATTTGGCTGGGGGACTCTAGTCAAGCCCTCAGTACCACGGGTGTCACCTGACTAGTGCACACTATGGAATATTGACAATGGCCATTAGTCCTTTATATGTGTTTGGCTTAAGGGAGGATCCTTGGCCCATACGTGGGTACGCCACTTTATTTGATGCATGATTCTACTGGATGTTGACGGTCTCCCCCTATTTGAAGACTTTTTGTATATGTAGTTTCAAGTTATTTGACATATATCTGTGAAAGTATTTGAGTTATTTGAATACGTGCACGTGGCTTCATATGATTTTGTCATGTGTTATATGGTATTTGATGAACTTATATGTTATATGTTTTTACAAGAATATTACATAACATTATATAGCCAAGCAGGAAAATTGCATATAGTGGCATAGTATGCTCTTTTATGTATATTTCTTACTGAGCGTAAACTCACTCCTTTATAATATTTTTCTTCTAGATTATTTGCAGTGAAGTCTGCTCTTGGTAGAGGAGCATATATTTGGACTATACGATATTCCTTCGAGGTTAACTTCTAATCCCTTGAAGGTAGATACATTTTGGTTATGTAATTCAGACTATAGTACAGTGATGTATATTAGACACATGGGGGATGTAAATTGTTAAAGAGATTAGTATGAAATTTATATTAAAGTTTTAGACTTATGTGAAAGACGATCCCGTATATGCATGAGAGATATCTTGTCATCGTAAATAGCATTGCTATGTTAAATAATAGAATATAAGATATGAGAAAGAAAGAGGATACACTGTCAAACAGCCCAACCAAATCTTATGGGAAAGAAAAAGTTAGTTGGTATTTGGGAGTGACGAGGATGTGACAGGTTGGTATCAGAGCGAGGTTAGTCTGACGTTTGATGGTGTTATTAGGCTAGATATAGTGTACATCCCCATGTACTGTACTTGTCTGAATACATTTATGTGGTGTAACTACTGAAAGTTATACTAAATGTTTGATTTTGTGCTGATATTGACAGAATGAGTAATCGTAGAAGGGGTACTGGTAGAGGAAGAGGACGAGGCAGAGTAGAACCGTCCCCAACACAGTCTCCTCCTCCATCTCCATCGGGTAGCCCTAACACCCGACTATCGAGAGTGGAGCAAAGTATTGAGACTATGGCCACTCTATTTAATCAGTTCATGTCTATTTTTCCAAACGTGGCCACTAATGCATCAACAGCACCACCTATAGTACCTCCTATTCCATCTGGGAATGCTCCTCCTACTCCTCCAGTACAACCTCCACTGGCACAGCCTGAGTTGCCCCCACCTGCTCAAGTTAATGAGAGGCGAGATCCTAAGGCCTATTGTAGTGTGGTCTTAATTAAAAAATTTAAGAAGTTGGATCCGCCTAAGTTTAAGGGGGATAGAGATCCGTTGACCGCCGAGAACTGGGTGAAGGCAGTCACCAAATCTTTTGAGTACATGACCTGTTCTGAGAAAGAGAAAGTGGGTTTGGCATCTTATTTGTTAGTAGACGATGCTGAGCATTGGTGGCAGTCTACTCGGGCCACTTTGGAGACTCAACATACTAAGGTTACGTGGGATAGATTTTTAGAGGCCTTTAATGAACAATACATCCCACGCACTGAACAGACCAGGTTGAAGATCGAGTTTTTGAGCTTGACTGAGGGGACTATAACGGTAAATCAATATGAGTCGAAGTTCATTTCTTTAATTAGATTTGACCCTGAAGTCTTAAGGAGTGAAGGACATAAGATCTACCGATTCATAGAAGGATTGAAGTCTCCTATCAGATCGAAGTTATATCCTATGGATATCACTACTTATAATGAGGCAGTCCGTAAGGCTTAGTTATGTGAGCAAGACTATGATTTTCACCATGCTGATTTTTGAGCCAAGGGTAAAGGCAAAGAACTAATGAAGCGGAAGTCAGATGAGAGAGCCTCTAGTGACAGATATCTATTTAAGAAAAGTAGACCATATGAAAGAGCTTCGACAGGGACTTCTAGATCTACCGGGATTAAGATAAATGATGAGAGATCCCGATATTCAGCTGGCAGTACCGCGAGCTTGCCGAATAGTGTGACGCAAAAATGCGAGCATTGCGGGAGATTCCATGGGTCACAGCCATGTCGTATGGCTAGCGGGGCTTGTTTTTGGTGTGGCGAGAGGGGACACATGATTAAAGATTGTCCCAAAATTTCTAAGAAAGTGTCTGAAGAATCGGAAAGGACCACCCAACCACAGTCTAAGGCCACAGCTGCTGAGAAGGGAAAGAAAGCTGTGACTCAAGGACGAGTATTTGCTATAGACGAGGAGTCTGTCGATGCTTCGTCTAAGGTGATTAAGGGTAAGATTCACCTCTTTGATATAAGTGTTACTGCATTATTTGATCCAGGCTCTACGCACTCCTTTGTTTCTCCCATAATTGCTATGAGATTACTTGTTGAACCAGAGCCTTTAGGACATTTGTTACAAATAAGTACACCATTTAGGGAATCCCAGATGACAGACATAGTGTATCGTAATTGTAAGCTACGGGTAGGAAAGAGAGAATCGATGGCTGACCTAATCCTACTGAATATGTATGGATTTGATGTCATATTAGGAATAGATTGGTTAGCTAAGAATCATGTGATAATGGATTGTTATGCTAAAAGTGTGATATTCTCTTCTCCCGTTAGCTATGTTGTAAATTTTGCAAATGTTTAATACAAAAGTATGTTTATTAATTGATTTATTTGTAAACGAAATTAATAGAGAATATATTTGTTATGTGAAGGATTTATAGCGTATGTGGTGGATGTAGAAAGGAAACGTCTCGAACTTCATGAAATTCCAATAGCCAATGAGTTTCTAGGTGTGTTTCCGGACGATCTTCCAAGACTTCCTCCGGATAGGGAAATCGAGTTTAGTATCGATTTGGTGCCAGGAACTGAACCCATTTCAAGACCACCCTATCGGATGGCACTAGTAGAATTGGAAGAACTTAAGAGGCAGCTTCAAGAGTTACTAGATAAGGGGTTTATACGACCAAGCGTATCCCCATAGGGTGCTCTTGTACTATTTGTCCGGAAGAAGGATAGTAGCTTGAGGCTTTGTATTAATTATCGATGGTTGAATAAGGTGACAACAAGAACAAGTACCCTCTTCCCAGGATTGACGATCTCTTTGATCAGCTTCGGGGTACACAAGTCTTCTCCAAGATAGACTTGAGATCGGGATATCATCAATTGAAGATTCGAAGTGAAGATATCCCTAAGACTGCATTCAGGACACGGTATGGTCACTACGAATTCCTAGTGATGCCGTTTGGTTTAACCAATGCACCCACGACTTTTATGAACTTGATGAATGATGTGTTCAAACAGTATTTAGACCAGTTTGTCATTGTTTTTATCGATGACATATTGGTGTATTCAAGATCATGGGAAGAGTATGAGCAGCATTTGAGGATAGTTCTACAAACCCTCAAGGATTGGGGATTATATGCCAAGCTAAGTAAGTGTGAGTTTTGGCTAGACCAAATCTCCTTTTTGGGTCACATAATCAATAAAGATGGAGTTTCGGTCGATCCATCGAAGATTGAAGCTGTGGTACAATGGGAGAGACCGAAAACAGTGACAGAGATTAGGAGTTTCTTGGGTTTAGTTGGCTATTACCGAAGATTTGTAGAGGGTTTTTCGAGGTTAACTGCTCCCTTGACGCGCTTAACACACAAAGAGGTGAAGTTTAAATGGAATGATGCCTGCGAGCGCAGTTTCCATGAGTTGAAGCGTAGGTTGACTACTGCGCCTATTCTCACCATTCCTAGTGATTCTGGAGGATTTTCAGTATATAGTGATGCCTCTGCACAAGGTCTAGGTTGTGTGCTAATGCAGCATGGTAAGGTAGTTGCATATGGTTCTTGTCAATTAAAGGACCATGAGTGAAGGAAACCGAAACAAACACGCAGCGGAATTTAAATCATTCGGCCTCCACCAGGATCGATTTGGAGAGTTGCCTGATTAGGGTTTCGAGATTTTACCTGATGTTTTCTCTGATTTTCTGTCGTTGGTCGAGTCACAAGCAACAACTTTTCGTTCCTGCCTCTATGGTATCCACACGAACGGATCTCACGACTCTTGAACGTCTCACAATCAGAAGCCTTAAAGAGCGTTTTTTTGATTCCTTATAACCGAATTGCTAGATTCGATTAAAAGGATATTTTGTTTTCTGTTTTATTGTGAGGCTCACTTTTAGAAAACACAAAACATCCTTTTATAGGCATTAAATTTTACCCTAAAATTTACTGTCAAACAGAACTCTAATCCTACTTAGAATAGGATTAGTTATATCCTTAATCCAATTCAGAATAGGATTAGTTATATCTTTAATCCAATTCAGAATAGGATTAATTAAGCTCCTCATTGATCCGTTCTAAGTGTGCGACCCAATAGGTTCTCAAAACGATGGCAGTGACAAAATTGTCGCAGGCAATGAGCGGTATCTAGCAACACATCATTGCTACCCATGTAACGAGAATGTCAATGACTCGACATAACCTTACTCGTGATAGATGTTACCGTGTAGTCTAATCCCTTTATCCTTTGATGTCTTGATTAGACACAAGTCATGGAATGTGTCACACTTGTATAGTCTAATCAGCGTTTCTTGATTCCTGAGTAGACTAATTAAACAAATAAAATCAATATCTCATATTGACTTATTCGAGCACGGCCATGCATTTCTTAGTCTCACTCTATCAAAGGGCCCAAGACATCACTCTTGTTATATAAGAGGGATAAATCCTATCTTGATCATTCAACATCCCTCTACATAGATCAAGGCATACCCAATTACTACCTTTATAGTCCATCCTGTTACGAATGACATCTAGCAGCATTAAAGTATGCAATTCTCTATGTTGGGATCTCTGATGATCTCAAGTCAAAGGATCACATACACCATCATCACTATGAGAATCGCTTATGACACTCATATAACAATCCATGTAGCGTTCTCATGGAGGGTCGATCCAGTACATAGTTCTCTAACATGTACCTATGTGATGACTTGATATCCTATATCCATGACAATGGTCATCAATCAACCACATACTAGTCTTATCGTATCATTGTTATCCTTGTTCACAATAATACTTGACTAGGGATATTTTAAGAATAGTGTGTTATTACTATTCTAAGGACACTATCATATAAGATTACATTACGCAGTTATAAGACAAATATAATAATGAACTATAATAAATAAAATGTCATGATACATAAAAAATGCCAAAGTCAATCATCTAATGAATGGTTCTAAGGGCATAATCCAACAATGAGAAGAACTACCCGACTCATGATTTGGAGTTAGCTGTAGTGGTGTTTGCTTTAAAGATTTGGAGGCATTACTTGTATGATGAGAAATTTCAAATTTTTACGGATCATAAAAGTTTAAAGTACTTGTTCTTTCAGAGGGAATTGAATATGAGACAAAGGAGATGGCTCGAGCTTCTGAAGGATTATGATTGTGAGATCCTATACCACCCGGGAAAAGCCAAAGTGGTGGCAGATGCTCTGAGTAGGAAGCATATGGGGATAGTATCATACATGATGGTAACAGAATATGAGCTATTTGAGAAGTTTGCAAGCCTCAGTCTGAATGTTGTACCTTATGAGCATTTTGGAATGATAGCTAGTTTGATAATTGAGCCGGAGTTGATGGATAGGATTCGGCTTGCTCAGAGGGAAGATGATCGGTGTATTGAGGCTATGGATGGGATCCAATCAGGTATACTCTCAGAGTTTGATGTTGGTAGTGATGGAATTTTGAGGTATAATAATCGTATATGTGTTCCTAATGTTAAGGAGTTGAAGAAGTTAATTTTGACTAAAGCACACTCCACTAAGTATACTTTACATCCGGGAAATATGAAGATGTATCATAATCTTCGCAAGGTGTATTGGTGGACTGGCATGAAAAAAGACATAGCAGAGTTTGTGGCAAAGTGTCTCAAGTGCCAGCAGGTTAAGGTAGAGCACCAAAGACCAGCAGGTTTACTACATCCTCTACCTATACCTATGTGGAAGTGGGAGCACATTACAATGGATTTTGTCATGGGACTATCTCAAACGAGGAGGAATCATGATGGTATTTGGGCCATTGTGGATCGGTTAACTAAGTCAGCTCACTTCTTACCTATGACGTCTACAGATACACTTAGTGCTTGGGTAGATTTGTATGTAAAAGAAGTTGTCAAACTACATGGAGTTCCAGTGAGCATTACATCTGACCGAGATTCCAGGTTCACTTCTCATTTTTGGCAACATTTCCAAGAGGCCATGGGATCTCAGTTGAACTTTAGCACAGCTTTTCATCCACAGACTGATGGTCAGTCTGAGCGCACCATACAGACGCTCGAGGATATGTTGAGAGATTGTGCTTTGGACTTTAAAGGCTCCGGGGATGATCATCTGCCATTGGCTGAGTTTGCTTACAACAATAGCTATCACTCAAGTATCAGGATGGCACTATATGAAGCTTTGTATGGTAGAAGGTGTCGATCCCTGATTGGGTGGGAAGAAGTGGGTGAGCGTAAGTTATTAGCTCCAAACTTAGTCGAGCAAGCCTCTGAGGATGTTAAGTTGATTTGCCAAAGACTTAAGACAGCTCAGAGACGACAAAAGAGTTATGCAGATGCTCGACGTAGGCCACTCGAGTTTTTGGTTGGGGATTCGGTATTTTTGAAAGTTTCTCCATCCAAAGGTATCATGAGATTTGGTCGAAAAGGTAAACTTAGTCCTCGTTACATAGGGCCATTTAAAGTCCTAGATCGAGTCGGAGATGTTGCATATAGGTTGGCACTACCTTTAGAACTATCGGGAGTACATAATGTTTTCTATGTGTCGATGCTTCAGAAATATAATCCGAATCCATCTCATGTCATTGAATATGAGCCCCTAGAGATTCGGGAAGATATGAGTTATGTGGAGAAGCCGGTTTGGATTTTGGACAGAAAGGAGAAAGTGGTAAGGTCTAAGACAATTCCCTTAGTCAAAATTCTCTGGCAATACTATAATATGGAAGAAGCTACATGGGAGCTAGAGAGCTTAACGAAGGAAAGGTATCCAGAGCTATTTGAGTAGTAACCCGATTTAAATTTGGAGGACCAAATTTCTAAAGGTGGGGAGAATGTGAAATCCCCAATTTCATGTAATTCCTCCATAATTGTAAAATGTTGTAAGTTGAAAGAATTAAATAAATATGAAAATTTGATGTATAAAGATTATATGGGATATAGATGGAATAAAAAGGAATTGAAGGTCAAAGGGTCAATGGTTGAGTTGGTTAAGAAATTAATATCAGAAATTTGTAATTAAAGGAGATGTGGCTGACCAATAAAAGAAAGAAGACCAATTAAGATGGTCAATTAGTCAAAAAGGGTTAATGAGATGGTCAATGGCTGAGATGAGATGGAAAGGGGGATAATCATGCATTAAATACATTAAATGAAAGGTAGCTTAGTCATCTTCACCATCAAGGATCGGCAGCAACCTCATTTCCAGTCCTTTCCTCTTGTTTCCATCCAATTTTCCTCTTAAGTTTCCATTGTACTCACCTTGACAAACCACCATTTCCTGTCATCAAATCGCTAAGTCTCCTTAACGAAAAATGATCCTCATCACTAGCTCTCTCTATGTCTGTAATATGGAAGGCTGAAACAAAGTTTTTGAGGAGATCAGAATTTCTGTTATTTTGGTTATTGACAAAGGTAAGGATAGAAGTTGATTATTTCAATTCCATCTATGATTTGGAGTTAAGTGATGTTGGTATAGTATACTTATGGTGTTGAAATGAAAGAAAGCTAAAGGTTTCAATTAATATGAACTATGCAGTTTTCAAGAAGTGAAGGAAAAGAATCGGTGCAACCAAGTGATTTACGTCTCCGAAGTGAATTGAGGTAAGGAATATATGTAATGGACGTAGGGTGACTATGTCCGCATGTTTTAAATGTTTTGGGATGAAACAAAAGCTGCTGTAAGTGCAGGAAATGTAAAATTCACAGTTTTCGCCCAGTTACGATTTGGCTCGGGGCAGCCGACTGCCCTAAATAGCAGCCGACTACTTAGAGACAGTCGTGATGTAACTTTTTTTGAAACCGACTTAGAGCAGCCGACTGCCTTATATAGCAGTCGGCTGCCATTTTTCCAGAAGCTTTTTGTTTGTAAACCAGTCGACCGCTAAAGAGCCACTCGATCGCTAAAGAGCCAGTCGACTACATTTTTACAAAAAACATTCTGTTTGCGGGCTAGTCGACTGCCCTATTTTAGCAGTCAACTGCCCTACTTGCATCCGGAAATCAAATATTTTAAATGCAAAAAGAATATAAAATTTATTGAATATTTTTATACTATAGCAGTCGACTGCCCTAAAAGAGTAGTCAATTGCCCCCTCTGAAAAATAATAATTTTTAATTTATTTATATAAATGTATTTGGATTATCATTAAAGTATATAAGAAGGGTTATGAATATCCATGGTTTTACAAGAATTAGTTTTACTACCCAATATTTTGAGATTAACGACTCCATTGGTGATCATGCATATTACTTGCTTATTTGTATTTGGCTGGGGGACTCTAGTCAAGCCCTCAGTACCACGGGTGTCACCTGACTAGTGCACATTGTGGAATATTGACAATGGCCATTAGTCCTTTATATGTGTTTGGCTTAAGGGACGATCCCTAGCCCATACGTGGGTACACCACTTTATTTGGTACATGATTCTACTGGATGTTGACGGTCTCCCCCTATTTGAAGACTATTTGTATATGTAATTTCAAGTTATTTAACATATATATATATATATATATATGAAAGTATTTGAGTTATTTGAATACATGCAAGTGACTTCATATGATTTTGTCATGTGATATATGGTATTTGATGAACTTATATGTTATATGTTTTTACAAGAATATTACATGATATTATAGAGCCAAGCAGGAAAACTGCATATAGTGACATAGTACGCTCTTTTATGTATATTTCTTACTGAGCGTAAACTCACTCCTTTACAATATTTTTCATCCAGATTATTTGCAGTGAAGTCCGCTCTTGGTAGAGGAGCATATATTTGGACTATACGATATTCCTTCGAGGCTAACTTCCAATCCCTTGAAGGTAGATACATTTTGGTTATGTAATTTAGACTATAGTACAGTGATGTATATTAGACACATGGGGGATGTAAATTGTTAAAGAGATTAGTATGAAATTTGTATTAAAGTTTTAGACTTATGTGAAAGACAATCCTGTATATGCATGAGAGATATCTTGTCATCGTAAATAGCATTGCTATGTTAAATAATAGAATATAAGATATGAGAAAGAAAGAGGCTACACTGTCAAATAGCCTAACCAAATCTTATGGGAAAGAAAAAGTTACTTGGTATTTGGGACTGATAAGGAGTCACATCGGGTCGACGACTGACTCTCAAAGGTCGCGCCCGTGTTCACCTCACCCGATTCCATCGGCTCAGTCATCGAGGAAATTTTCAGGAAATTAAATTCTAAAATTTAGAATTTTTTTATAATTATTTAAATAAATAAATTATTTAAATAATTTATCACTTTCCGGGATTTCTTACCGATTCTTATAATTCCCGGGTTTTTGAATTCTTCGGATTTCCCGTAATTTTCGAAATTCTCCTTTTTTCCTCTCTTTTTCTTCTTTTCTTCTTTTTCTTCCTTTTTTCTCTTTTCTTTCCTTTCTCTTTCTTTTCTTTTTCTTTTTCTTTTTCTTTTTCCTTTTTCTTTTCTTTTTCTTTTCCTTTTTCCCGTCAGCCGGTTCAGCCTTCTTCCTCGCTGGTTCTTCACCGGCGGCCTGTTATCCGGCGGTTCAAGGGCTCCACAGCTGGCCGATGGCACGGCGAGTCTGCTGGTGGTCTCCGTTCGACCTGGATCAACTGCACGGCGGCGAATCGAGTTGATTTTCCTTCGGTTTCTTTCGCCTCTTCGCCGGCCTTCCTCCGCCGTTCACCACGCCTCGGGTGGCCTCCATCCTCTTCCTCTTGCTCCGGCGATGCTTCGGTGGCAGTGGCGGTGGCCAATTCCGTCGGCACCGCCAGATCCCCTTTCTTTTTCTTTTCCGACTTCCTCCGATTTCGATTATGTTTCCTTTCTCTTTTTCACCGCCGGTCGATTTCTTCCTCTTCTTCCCTCACCGGCGATGGTCTCGGCTCTCTCGTTTCGCCCTCGATCGGCCGGCCGACAGTGGTCGGCTTCCACGCGGGAGACAAAATCGGGAGTTCCCGATTCTGTTTCTTATTTTTTTTTGTTTTAATTTTATTATATACATATTATACTATATATAATTTTATATATAGTATAGTACTATATATATGTGTATTATATACAAAAATATGTATATATATTATATATATCTAATATATATTATGTATACATATATACTTTAAAATAGAATAACATTTATATATATTTATATAATGAAATAATACAATATATATTGTATGTATAATATATATATTTTCTTCCTCATTTTTTTATTTAATTTGGATTTCCATTTATTCAAATTAATTTCCTCCATATAATTTATCAATTCATTAACTTCATTATTTACGAAATTTCCAACAATATTCCATCTTGTAAATAATTCCTTTATTTACTTTAATTTATCTTTCGCATTTAAAATTAAATTCTCAAATAAGTAATATAAAAATTCAGAAATTTGCGGTTATCACATTCTCCCCAACTTAAGAAATTCGATTTTCCGAATTTAACTTAGGTTAAAGGTGGTTCTGTTTCGTATACTCATCATTCTTGTCCTCTCAATCATCTTTTAATTAATACTGCCAATATGTCATTAGCCTCGGAATCAGTTTCACTCTATATCATTTCTCAGCATATTTTATACTCCCTGTGAATTGCTTATCAATTGGGAGTTATCTATTTCCACTCCTTTTCATATCTCATATGATTCATCATCTGTTTTCTTAATTAATGCCAAGTCGATATAGTTTGATAACTATCATTTACACGTTTTAAATCAATAGTATGTAATTGTCCCAGTAGCTTTCACATCCCGTGCATCCACTCTCTCAACATATCTTTGAGCGTTTCCATTCTACACTCAGATATTTACATCAATACGGAGCAATGCTGTCAATAAATTTGGAATCCCAGAGCCTTTTGCTATATCCCATAACATATAGCTACTCAGAGATTCCATCACATATAGTGCTCACTGGAACTTCACATACATTCTCATCATTTTATAATCAAATCTCGACTATAGCACTAAAGAATCTAAGAGTTTGATAATAGGAAAGTGATTCCATTTAGTCTTTAATTACCTCCATATTATCATATCTCTTTTAGATTCTTCATTATTATCCTCAATATTCTTCTCATATTTATTTCATGAATTGTTCCAGTTCATTTGCAGACTTTACTACTTATCATCTTTTACCATAATTGAATCAGGAGATAATCATTTTCTCTCCATATCGTCTTTCCATGTAATATTCTTATTACCTCTTTTATTCTTATGGTATATTTATTGTCACTTTAATCTTAGAATATACCTGTAATTATACTTTTTTTTTGATAATTTAGATTCCATAACTACATAATCAAATTTTAATTTGATCTTTTCATTATTTAACTTTATCATTGAATCTATAATTATCATTTTTTTTCACCTCATTATCCATATAATTCCACCATTTTCATCATTTCGAGGTGATATATATATTTATCATTTTCCATTTACATGACTGGTAGTAAATCGTAAATCATTTCTTTATTCCTTGGAGTATAATTATTTTCATCTTTCAGGTTTGGCTAAATTTTTCATCTAGCCATAATTATGTGATAACCACAAAAATCACTTTTAGTTTTAAATTCGGGAACTACTTCATATGGGTGTTCCCTTTACATCATGTACTTTCCTCTTATGACATATTCATCTTTTCCTTCATCATCATTTCGCTCATTTTTCATCAGTGGTAAAATATTCTACTATTAAACTCTTTTAACCTTTTGTATACCATCTTTACATTTATTCGTCCACTGGCTTAAACTTATTTACTTATCAGTCACATCTGTAGAGCAGCTAACCCAATAACTCTTCCATAAACTGGCAATAGTATTTAGCTAGACTCAGTACATTTCGTATATCAGTCATTATCTCTTCATCATAGACAGATCCACGTCACTCTATCATTCGAGATCATATATCTTAAAAAGAGGTACTGTCTAGCCGCATCTCCTATTTGCCAATCTTAACATATAGATTACAGTCTTTGAGAGTCCGTAGGGTCATACCACTATGCTGCTCATTTTCCATTTGTGCCTTAAACTGTATCATTATCTCATCATTTTATTCATAGATGGATGCCTCATTCATTAGGCTCAATATCTCACAAGGTATTTCATTAACATTGTAAACCTCAGTAGGAACTCGTAAAAATTATATCGAGTTCTAATTATTATCATCTTATGGACATTAGTCTTCAATCTTTTATCTAAAGACACTTTATATTGAGGTTAGTCTTATTAACTCCTCATATATCTGTGATCAGATCAATAAAGCGTCTATTTTCATGTAGATGAATACTTGTTCTTCATGAGAACTTTATTAGATAATAAACATTTACTATATCACTTTATTTCATCTACATCTCAATATCATCAGTGCTTGTCTCACTTACACTTATACAGATAACTTTCTTATCCTTAATTTACGTTATCTGTATTTCCTTCAATCACACCTTATACACGTGCATTTCATTATTCTCACATTTTCCATAGTGGATTTCTTAAGCTTTCGGATTTTCTTAAGTTCTCCGATATAAGCTTAGAATCAGATTTCATATTCAAAATCGAGTCAATGTTATCTCAATTCCTCCACTCTATATAACTCTGAAAGTTTATCGGGAATCACATCCGATACTTTCTTTAATCACATATCTCGTACTTTTTTAGACATTTGATTGCTAAGTCTTATCATTTTCACTGTATATCCTCAAGGCATAGACATTTAGTATTCAAATCATTTTAACACGTACTCTACCTTGATTCATTTATTTCGTCATACTTCACAGCCTTACAAATCTCATTCCAGTAAGCTGTAGTAAGTACAACAGTTATCAACACATGTTACAGCTAACCAATTTACTACCACTGTAATTTACTTTGGAATCAAGTTCATTTAATAAATTCAGGTTTAATTCCCTTGAGCATATTATCCATGAGGCTCGAACCCTAGCACCCTTATGTACCTAGTTTCTTACACTCGTGTTACCACTGAGCTAATTGTAAGAGTCCTGCCTGTTCGAATCGGCCGTCGGCAAGCATCCCCTAGGTGATCCTTTCGCCCCAGGTTTACCTTTGCAAGTGAGTCGGAGATAACATAGTTCGCCTGCATCTCACACATATGATCCATTACGGGTCGCCCATCATTGGGTCGCCCATCACAGTTCTGTCTCAAGGGTCCTGAAGAACTTAGGTTAGCTGTCATCTTCTTTTATCACTTTACTATTCTTGTGCATCTTCTCCAATTTAAAGTACTCCATACAGCACATCAATTTGCAAGGCATATCTCATAATGCTCCAGTTCTATAATTAATTATTCATTTAATACCTCAAAAACAGTATAAATGTATAGAACCTCAATCAACCGTACTACTATGGATTTCATCATATATACTAATCTCTTTATCAGTCATCTTCAGCAATCATATTACTTTTCATCATATCCAATGATCCCGTAATAATATCCAATTCAGTACCTCATAATTTAGGCCCTTACCGTCAATAACCGGGCCAATCATCTTATGACCTTCCACTATACACTCTTATTAGATCGCATCATATAAGGCCTCAGCCCGTCCACCATCTGCCTTTACATATGTGTACTAACCTCTTTGAGAATGTCACGACCCGTGACCACATTTTTCATCTTCTTATACACAACTTAACCGGTTGGGCTGTCTGCGATACTTCACTTGTACTGACTGTTAAACAATTTTACATAATATTGTTTATATTATACACATCCCCTATTGTAACTAATCAGATAAGTAGTACTGTTGACGTGTCTAAATACAAAGAATAAATGATCATACCTCAAATAATCAGTCGATTTGACACATTATCCTTCGTGTACAGCCAGGATCCACAATCCACTGAACTCACATTCATCAAAGCCTGAAATGTTGAAAATTAAGGGGTGAGCACAACCACGGCTCAGTAAGAGAATTATATGCCTCACTTGATACTCAGCTTCCTATATGTTAAAAATCTTTCTCATTTTTTCCTTTGGGCTCTAGGCTCGCATGTAGGAAGGATACTACAGTCGGCTAGGGATCCGAATAGAGTAAGGTAGGTATTTTAGAATACCATACTTGTTACGGAACCTAGAAGCAACTGTAGAGAGAAATTTTCATTTCCTTTTGAATTAATAAATCCTCTTCCTTTTTCAAAAACTTTCATAACCTTTTTCATATTCTTTTCAAAATAATGCTTCTACGAAATAAAGCATTTAAATAAAATAATTAATATTCGTATATTCCTTGAAAAGAATATTAGTTAAATCATCATCTTATTTCTTTAAAACTCATTCCATGTTTTAATGTACTCTCTTAATTAGTTAGAAATAAGATGATGATTTAACTAATATTCTTTTCAAGGAATATACGAATATTAATTATTTTATTTAAATGCTTTATTTCGTAGAAGCATTATTTTGAAAAGAATATGAAAAAGGTTATGAAAGTTTTTGAAAAAGGAAGAGGATTTATTAATTCAAAAGGAAATGAAAATTTCTCTCTACAGTTGCTTCTAGGTTCCGTAACAAGTATGGTATTCTAAAATACCTACCTTACTCTATTCGGATCCCTAGCCGACTGTAGTATCCTTCCTACATGCGAGCCTAGAGCCCAAAGGAAAAAATGAGAAAGATTTTTAACATATAGGAAGCTGAGTATCAAGTGAGGCATATAATTCTCTTACTGAGCCGTGGTTGTGCTCACCCCTTAATTTTCAACATTTCAGGCTTTGATGAATGTGAGTTCAGTGGATTGTGGATCCTGGCTGTACACGAAGGATAATGTGTCAAATCGACTGATTATTTGAGGTATGATCATTTATTAGTTCGTATATTCCATATAACCGATTATTTAATCACTTTAGGCGTAAGCCCCAATCTACTGCTTCAGTTACGACGTCCATTCTAACTAGCAATGCAGTTAAGTGTCATATCCAGGAACTCGTGTAGCACTTAGTGCTCAAATGATTCTAGAGGTGGCTCCCCATAGTTCACAAAGAATCTATGTAGCACTTAGGTCCTTTGAGTCTTCTAGAGGTGGCTCACACGGTACATAAAATCCTTATTCACACATCGAAACTCGTGTAGCACTTGGTTCCCGAAGGATTCTAGAGGTGGCTCCCACGGTACAGAAATTTCTTACTGACACATCAAAACTCGTGTAGCACTTAGTTCCCGAAGGATTCTAGAGGTGGCTCACACGATACAATCATCAAGTCTTTGCTCAGTTTGGCCTTTACTAACACATCAGAGCACGTGTAGCACTTAGTTCCCGAAGGATTCTAGAGGTGGCTCACACGGTACAATCATCGAGTCTTTGCTCGGTTTGGCCTTTACTAACACATCGAAACTTGTGTAGCACTTAGTTCCCGAAGGATTCTAGAGGTGGCTCACACGGTACAATCATCGAGTCTTTGCTCGGTTTGGCCTTTACTAACACATCAGAACACGTGTAGCACCTAGTTCCCGAAGGATTCTAGAGGTGGCTCACACGGCACAATCATCGAGTCTTTGCTCAGTTTGGCCTTTACTAACACATCACCAATCATTTATGGAGTCTAAGATAGACATCAATCTTATCATACTATAATCTCGAAGGGTACAGAAATAAACCGGTCAAATCTATGACCATAATCTATATTGTCCTCTGTAGGTCGCGGATCAGGTGTCGACCGGGACTAAACATATCACATATCATGCATCCGCATGATAGGAATGCCAACTAATCTCAAAACCATAGTTTTCATCATAAAATAAACTTATATGGAATTTATATAAATATAAAATTCCATAATTTAAAACCATAAGGGTTAAAATCCTTTAGTGAATATTTATAAAAATATTCATAAAAATATTCACTATATTTTACTTCATCTTTCGTCTCGTATTTCGTGTAATTTATCTATTTCGAGAATTTTCGGTTATTTCGTTGTCACCATTCTCGAATACATGAATATTTTAAAATTCCATCTCATTATATTCATGTTTTATGAAATTTAGTAATTTCCTCATGTTTCGTGATTTACTATCGAAATTCGGAAATAAAATCACTTAATATGATTTTATAAAGTTTTTCTAAAATTTTCGACAGCATAACAGCTGCCGATTTACTAACCTCTTGCACGGAAAAATACAGTTTTAAATCTTTCAGCCAGTACTTCTTCCCAAATTATTTTCAGCAAATCATGCATCATAATAATTTTCATAAAATATTTGCATAAAATATTTCAATTTAAAATATGCAGACTGAGTATCCTTACAGTGCTGCACATGCATCCCTTACCTTTTTTTGGGTCGGCGACTTCTGCTTATCGATCGCGCTTGCACTCCATTTCTCCCGATTCCTTATCCCGATTGCTGAAAATAATTTCTGGAATTAAAATTCTAATTTTTAGAATTTTTTCATAATTTATTTAATTTTTCTGAAATTAAATTTCTGGAAAATTTCTTACCGAATTTTCGTAAATGTCCGGGTTGTCGAATTTCCTGGAATTTTTTGAATTCCCGAAATTCTTTTTTTTCCTCTTTTTCTTCCTTTTTCTTTCTTTTTCTTTTCTTTTCTTTCTTTCTTTTTTTTTCTTTTTCTTTTTTCTTTTTCCTTTTTCTTTTCTTTTTCTTTTTCCTTCCTTTTTCTTCCAGCAGGACTGGTCACTGTCCTTCCTCGTCGGTTCCTTGCCGGCGGCCGGTTCTCCGGCGGTTCAGGCATCCCTCAACTGGCTGGCTGCACGACGAACTTGCCGGTGCCCACCGTTTGCCTTGGATGGGCGGCACGGCGGCGGATCGAAGCGGTTTTGCCTCGGTTTCTTCTTCCTCTTCGTCGGCCTTCCTTCACTGTCCATTGCGCCTTGGGTGACCTCCATCGTGTTCCTCTCCCTCCGGCAGTGCTTCGGTGGCAATGGCGGCCACCGATTTGGCCGGCACCGCCGTCGACATTTTCTTTTTCCTTCCCAGTTTTCCTTCGTTTTCTGCCTTTGTTTCCTTCTTTTCTTCCGCCGCCGACAGCTTCCTCCCTCTCTTCCTTTGCCGGTGACGTTGTCTGCACCTTTTTCTCTTGCCGGCGGTGGCATCTCCGCCCCCGACGGCCTGATTGGGAGGGTCGAGATTCCTCCCAGATTTCCCTCCTTTTATTTTCTTTCCTCTTTTAGTTTTATTAGCTTTCCCTTTTTAGTACACTATATACTATATATTATACACTATAATTTATATTTTATACATATAATATATACTACATATTATTCATATATTATATCATATATATTGTAATACATTATATATTATATATAAATTATATATCTTGTATATTACAAAATATATATTTAGTATACATATGTATATTTACATACTTTAAAATAAATGACATGTATATATAGAATTATATAAATGTTATAATACAACATATATACCTATTTACTTTAATATAAAATAACATTTACATTTTCTATATATGTATGTATATATATATGTATATATTTATATATACATGAAATATTATGTTTATATACATATGTATTATTTAAATTCATGAAATAGTATATATTTCTATATATATCAACGTATATTAAAATATACTATATAGTATTTTTAAATACATATGTATTTATATAAAATACATTTATATAATTTGTAATTATATAAATATATTTCATTTTATTCTCTTATTTTCTTAATTAGATTTGGATTTTAATTTATCCAATTTAATTCTTTTCCTCTCTCTATTATTTTTATCTTCACTTCCAATTTAATTTCCTTTATACGAATTTCCCAATTCTTTCACTTCCTCACTTCTCGGGATTTTCACCCATATCCCATTCTCGCAAAATTTTATTTATTTCCTCTGATTTAATTTCTCCAATATTTATTTTCAATATTTCTAATTTCCAATAAAGGGAAAAATTTATGGTTATCACAGAGAATGCCCAGCCCTTTCACTGGGTCACCCCTCGAGGTTTCATCATGAGGCCTAGCCCTTTCACTAGGTCACTCGCAATTCGCATCCATAATCGAAGTGTAAGTGGAATCAGTAATAGGGATCGATATATCCATATGACATCCTCTATGCTATTAATAATTCCATTATCATCAAGGAATTTGAAATCACTTGGTTTCATCACTATTCGGGATGTAGCCCAACATAGGGGCGTTTTTGTCATTTCCACATTTATTTCTTTCTCTTTAATATACATTTAACCAAGGATCTTATTATCTATGTGCTGATATTATCCTTTCTGATACTTATATCAGCAATTTAGATCTCATTCGATTTCGACAAAGAAGTTCATTAAAATCCATAGTTGGAGTATTTTGCTTGCAATTCAGCTTTACATCATCAATTTCTCTGTCAGATCAATCAATTCCAACCTCTGTTGGTTTATTTTAACTCCCGGTAAAATTTCAGAGGCAAGGTTATTTTGGTAATTTTTGGTCAAAAATTTTCTCTCTCCTCCAAATACCTTCAATCAGTGATCTTAAGGTGTATTTAATGATGATATTTCATTTCCCTCCTTTATATCATCACTTTCAGGTCTCAGTTCGATCCAGATAGAAAAGTACTGGTGGGGCCCTCACCGAGTCCATTTATGTTTCTTACCGAACCGACCTTCATTTAGATCATAAGATCACCATTTCAGGTAACATTCCTGAGTCGTTTTCCCTTTTTAGCATTCCTTAGTTCATAATCTTCACCCCCTTCTAAACACTTAACTCAAATTTACAATAATTTATTTTCTCTATGTATTTAGACTACACAGTACTACAGGGGATGTTAACCTTTTCAATACATTTTCTTTCCAAAGTATCGATAGATATCAGGCTAACCCAGCTCTGATACCATTAAATCTGTCACAGCCCGTGACCGTATTTTTCACCTTATTCTAAACATCTTATTTAGTTGGGCTATCTGCGATACTTTACTTTTCTTTTACATGTAAACAATTACATATTAAATTATAATATGAATTACATCCCCTATCTTAATTCATAATGAAGTAGTACTGTAGGTAAGTCTAAATACAGAAAATAAATGTTCATACCTTATTAAATAAATCTAGCTGTCGCATCGTCCCCAAATGCACAGCCGAAGTCCTTTAGATATCAGACTCCTAGTCCTTGAAAACCTGAAATGTTAATATTAAGGGATGAGCAAACCATGGCTCAGTAAGGGAATTATATGCCTCACTTGATACTCAGCTATCTATATGCTGATAAACTTTTTCATTTTTCCTATGGGCTCTAGGCTTGCATGTAGGAATGATACTACAATCGACTAGGGATCCGGATGGAGTAAGGTAGGTATTTTGAAATACCTATCTTGTCCCAGAACCTAGAAGCAACTGTAGAGAATAATTTCTTTTTTGTTTGGAATTTTAATCCTCTTTACCTTTTTTAATTCATAACATTTTCATATTCTTTTCAAAATAATGCTTTTATAAAATAAAGCATTTAAATAAAGTAACTAATATTCATATATCCTTTGAAAAGAATATTAGTTAAATTCTCATCATTCTCATTTAAAACTCATTTCATGTTTAATTGTACAACCATAATTAGTATAGTACTTTAAATAGCAAAATCCGCTATTAAATCCTTTTCGTATAACATATATATCATTTAAATCTAATATTTAATTTAAAAGCTAAAATAAGAATATTAGATTTATTTTCCTCCTCTTTCCTTTTTGGAAAACATATCACATATTCATGTCACATATAGTCTAATATTCAATTGAAAATCATAGTAAGAATATTGACTTATAACCTCTTTTTCCTTTTGAAAACATATTACATATTCATATCACATATCATATGAAATCATCTCGTAGTACTAAATTCAATACTGAAATAAGCATTTTGTAAAATGCTGTAAATCTTTTTCATTTAACTTGTCACATATCATGTAAAACATTTACATTTCACATATCACATATCATATAAAACATTTTTATATATGGAGACATAGGCACACACGCAAAAACCGTCCACTGGGTCGTTACTCAGATCATGCTATAGACCCTGTAGGGTATAAATAATCATGTCAGATCTATGGCCATAGTCTATAATTGTCCTCGGCAAATCACTGATCAGGTGTCGGCCGGGACTACATACCACATATCACATATTACATATCACATGTCACATATCACATATCACATATCAGCATGATAAGGTTGCCATCTAGTCTCAAAACAGTATTTTTCATCATCAGAAAACCTTTATGGAATTTATAAAAATAATAATTTCATAATTAAAACCATAAAGGTTATATTATAAATCAAGTGAATACTTAAGAAAATATTTGTAAAATATTCACTTTATCCCTTTTTTCATCTTTCATTTCATATAGATATAATTCATTTATCGAGAGAATTTTCGGTGATCTCATTATCACCAATTTCGAAAACATGAATATTTTAAAATGAATTTCGTTATATTCATGTTTTATGAAAAATAATCATTTTCTCGATTTTCGTGGTTGAAAATCGTTTCTTGTGAAATAAAATCATTTATTATGATTTTATAAATTTTCTAGAATTTTTGATAATTTTCGATAATTTTTCGGCAGTATAACGGCTACCGATTGGCTAGCCTCCTACACGGAAAATACAGTTTATAATTTCAACCGGTACTTCATTCCAAATTTCCAACCAATCATTCATCATATTAATTTCATAAAATATTTCCATAAAATATTTCAAAATTAAAACATGCAGACTGAATATCCTTACAGTGCTGCACATGCATCCCTTACCTGTTCCGGGTCGACGACTGACTCTCGAAGGTCGCGCCCATGTTCACCTCGCCCGATTCCATCGGCTCGGTCATCGAGAGAATTTTTTGAAAATTAAATTCTAAAATTTAGAATTTTTCTCTAATTATTTAAATAAATAAATTATTTAAATAATTTATCACTTTCCGAGTTTCTTACCGATTTCCGTAATTCCCGGGTTTTCGAATTCTCGGGATTTTTTGTAATTTTTGCAATTCTCCTTTTTTTCTCTCTTTTTCTTCTTTTCCTCTTTTTCTTCCTTTTTTTTCTTTTCTTTTCTTTCCTTTCTCTTTCTTTTCTTTTTCTTTTTCTTTTTCCTTTTTCTTTTCTTTTTCTTTTCCTTTTTCCCGTCAGCCAGTTCAGCCTTCTTCCTCGTCGGTTCTTCACCGGCGGCCGATTCTCTGGCAGTTCAAAGGCTCCACAGCTAGCCGACGGCACGGCGAGCCTGCTGGTGGTCTCTGTTCGGCCTGGATCGACGGCACAGCGGCAGATTGAGTCGATTTTCCTTCGGTTTCTTTCGCCTCTTTGCCGACCTTCCTCCGCCGTTCACCGCGCCTTGGGTGGCCTCCATCCTCTTCCTCTTCCTCCGGCGATGCTTCGGTGGTAGTGGCGGTGGCCAATTCCGCCGGCACCGCCAGATCCTTTCTTTTTCTTTTCCAGCTTCCTCCGGTTCTAATTCTGTTTCCTTTCTCCTTTCCACCGTCGGTCGATTTCTTCCTCTTCTTCCCTCGCCGGCGATGGTCTCGGCTCCCTCGTTTTGCCCTCGGTCAGCCGACCGACGGTGGCCGGCTTCCACGCGGGAGACAGAATTGGGAGTTCTCGATTTTGTTTCTTCTTTTTTTTTGTTTTAATTTTATTATATAAATATTATACTATATATAATTTTATATATAGTATAGTACTATATTTATGTGTATTATATACAACAATATGTATTATATTATATATTACAAATATATATATCTAATATATATTATGTATACATATATACTTTAAAATAGAATAACATTTATATATATTTATATAATTAAATAATACAATATATATTGTATGTATAATATATATATATATATTTTCTTCCTCATTTTTTTATTTAATTTAGATTTCCATTTATCCAAATTAATTTCCTCCATATAATTTATCAATTCCTTAACTTCATTATTTACGGAATTTCCAACAATATTCCATCTTGTAAATAATTCCTTTATTTACTTTAATTTATCTTTCGCATTTAAAATTAAATTCTCAAATAAGTAATATAAAAATTCAGAAATTTACGATTATCACAATTTGTCTAGAAGTAAGATGGTAGTATGAGGTTGTGCATTGATTATCGATGGTTGAATAAGGCAACGATTAATAACAAATACCCTCTTCCTAGGATTGATGATCTTTTTGATTAGCTTCGAGGTGCGCAAGTCTTCTCCAAGATAGACTTGAGATCGCGATATCATCAATTGAAGATCCGGAGTGAAGATGTCCTTAAGACGGCATTTAGGACACGAAACGGCCATTATGAGTTCCTAGTGATGTCGTTTGGTCTAACCAATGCCCCCGTAACATTTATGAACTTAATGAACGATGTGTTCAAACCATACTTGGACCAGTTTGTCATTGTTTTTGTTGATGACATATTAGTGTATTCAAGATCCCGGGAAAAGCATGAGTAACATCTTCATATAGTCCTGCAGACCTTCAGAGATCATGGATTATATGCCAAGTTAAGTAAGTGTGACTTTTGGCTAGATCAAATATCCTTTTTGGGTCATATAGTCAGTAAAAATAGGGTTTTGATTGATCTATCTAAGGCTGAAGTTGTGGTGCAATGGGAGAGACCGAAAACAGTTACAAAGATTAGGAGTTTCTTAGGTCTAACCGGCTATTATCGACGATTTGTAGATAGTTTTTTGAGGTTAGCTACTCCCTTGATGCGCTTAATGCGTAAAGAGGTGAAGCTTGAATGGAATGATACCTGCGAGCGCAGTTTTCAAGAGTTGAAGCGCAGGTTGACGACTACACCTATTCTCACCATTCCTAGTGGTTCTAAAGGATTTTCTCTATATAGCAATGCCTCTGCACAAGGTTTAGGTTGTGTGTTAATGCAGCATGGCAAGGTAGTTGCTTATAGTTTTCGTCAATTAAAGGACCATGGGAAGAACTACTCGACTCATGACTTGGAGTTAGTTGCAGTGGTATTTACTCTAAAGATTTGGTGGCATTACTTGTATGGTAAGAAATTTCAGATTTTTACGGATCATAAAAGGCTAAAATACTTGTTCTCTCAGAGGGAATTGAACATGAGACAGAGGAGATGGCTCGAGCTTCGGAAGGATTATGATTGTAAGATCCTATACCACTCGAGAAAAGCCAATGTGGTGGTAGAAGCTCTAAGCAGGAAGCATGTGGGGATAGTATCGTACATGATGGTCTGAAAGTACGAGTTACTTGAGTAGTTTGCAAGCTTTAGCCTAAATGTTACACCTTCAGAGCAAATTGGGATGATAGCTAGTATATTGATAGAACCGAAGTTGATGGATAGAATTCGGACTGCTCAGAAAGAGGATACTCAATGTATCGAGGTTATGGATCAGATTCAAGCAAGTATGCCATCGAAATTTACCATTGGTAGTGATGGAATTTTGAGGTTTAAGAATTGTATATGTGCTCCTAATGATAAGGAGTTGAAGAAGTTGATTTTGACTGAAGCACATTCCACTAAGTATACTTTGCATCCGAGAAATACTAAGATGTATCACAATCTACGCAAGGTTCATTGGTGGTCGGGCATGAAAAAAGACATAGCAGAAATTGTGGCGAAGTATCTCACATGTCAACAGGTTAAGGTGGAGCACCAAAGACCAACCGGTTTGTTACAGTCTCTACCTATACCTATACCTATGTGGAAGTGGGAACACATTACGATGGATTTTGTTATGGGATTACCACAGACCAAGAGAAATCATGATTGCATTTGGGTGATTGTAGATCGATTGACTAAATCGGCTCACTTCCTACCTATGAAGTCCATTGATGTACTTAGTACTTTGGTAGATTTTATATGTGAAGGAAATTGTTCGATTACATGGGGTTCCAGTGAGCATTACCTCTGACAGAGATTCCAGGTTTACTTCTCATTTTTGGGAACACTTCCAATAAGCCATGGGAACTCAGTTGAACTTTAGCATTGCTTTCCATCCGCAGACTGATTGTCAGACAAGTGCACCATCCAGCGCTCGAGGATATGTTGAGAGCTTGTGCTTTGGATTTCAAAGGCTCCTGGGATGATCATCTGCCATTAGCCGAGTTTGCTTATAACAATAGTTACCATTCATGTATTAGGATGGCATCATATGAAGCTTTATATGGTAAAAGGTGTCGATCCCCGATTGGGTGGGAAGAAGTAGGCAAGCCTAAGTTATTAGCTCTAGACCTAGTTGAGCAGGCCTTTAAGGATGTTAAGTTAATTTGTCAAAGACTTAATATAGCTCAGAGCCGACAAAAAGGTTATGCAGATGCTCGGCGTAGACCACTTGAGTTTTTGGTTGGGGACTAGGTATTTTTGAAGGTTTCTCCTTCTAAAGGAATCATGAGGTTTGGTAGAAGGGATAAACTTAGTCCTCACTATATTGGGCCATTTGAAGTTTTAGACCGTATAGGAGATGTTGCATACCGATTAGCGCTACCCTCGGAGCTATCGGGTGTACATAATGTCTTCCATGTTTCTATGCTTCGGAAGTATAATCCGGATCCATTTCATGTCATAGAATATGAGCCTTTGGAGATTTGGGAGGACATGAGTTATGTAGAGAAGCCAATTCGGATTTTGGACAAAAAAGTGAAAGTGTTGCGATCTAAGATAATACCACTAGTCAAGGTTCTTTGGCAGTATCATATTATGGAGGAAGCCACGTGGGAGCTAGAGAGCTTAATGAAAGAGAAGTATCTTGAATTATTTGAGAGATAGCCCGATTCAAATTTAGAAGACCAAATTTCTAAAGGTGAAGAGAACGTGAAATCCACAATTTCCTATAATCTTTACGCATTTGTATAGTATTACAAGTTAGAATGATTGAATAAACTTTAGTGAGAAGTTGTATGGTGTATTATAGGTAAAGGAGGAAAGATAACAAGTGGGCCCCATAAGATAGTCTGTAATCCGGACGAATCTCGAAGCGGAAAATTATGAATCGCGAGCTCAAAATACTTCAGAGGTAAGAATACAACTTCTTGAAAATACTGGAAATTAATTGACTGTACCATTAGGGACATTTTGGTAATCTCATCCATATTGTTGCCTATGATATCTTGAAGATTAAGAAATTAACCTTGATATTATGAGAATATTTGGTGTATGAGAAAATAAATATCAGATTTTATTGTGTTTAAAGGACATGTGGCATATGGAAGAATAAGAGCAATTAATGGTCAAATGTCAAATGGTCAAAGGTCATAAAGATGATGAGTAATGGATAAAGACTAATTAATGAAGCTTGAATTGTCATCATCCTCATTAAGTGCCAGCAGCCATGGTAGCTTTCTCTTAACTTTCTCTAAGTTTCCTTGTTGCTCACTTTAACAAACTCCCATGTTCCTTCATCGAATCACTAGACTTCTGTAACAAAAATTGTTCCTTGGCTTGAGCTCTAGCTATACCTGTAATTTGGAGGGCTAAATCCAAGTCTTGGGAGAGATCTTGTTGCTGTTAATTTTGGTCACTAATAAAGGTAAGAGCATAAGTGTTTTCTTTCAATTCTGTCCATGATTTGGAGTTGTATGGAGTTGATATAACATGTGTATAGCCTTGAAATGGAATAAAACCAATTGTAAAGGTTACTCTAGAGTCTGGTCAAGAGAGGGTTCATGCTATATGAAGGTTGTGGAATGAAGTTTGGGGTGTTAAAAAGAGTCTTAGAGAGGTTTGATCTAAGTAATGATTTGATTTGTTAATGATTTTGCAGCCTTAAAGAAGTGAAGGGAAATTCATTGGTGCAAAGAAGCTACTGCGTTCTTGGGTTATTTGAAGTAAGGAATATATGTAACGGACGTAGGGTGACCTTAACAAACTCCCATATTCCTTCGTCGAATCACTCAACTTCTGCAACAAAAATTGTTCCTTAGCTTAAGCTATAGCTATACCTGTAATTTGGAGGGCTAAATCCAAGTCTTGGGAGAGATCTTGTTGCTGTTAATTTTGGTCACTAATAAAGGTAAGAGCATAAGTGTTTTCTTTCAATTCTGTCCATGACTTGGAGTTGTATGGAGTTGATATAACATGTGTACAGCCTTGAAATGGAATAAAACCAATTGTAAAGGTTACTCTAGAGTCTGGTCAAGAGAGGGTTCATGCTATATGAAGGTTGTGGAATGAAGTTTGGGGTGTTAAAAAGAGTCTTAGAGAGGCTTGATCTAAGTAATGATTTGATTTGTTAATGATTTTGCAGCCTTAAAGAAGTGAAGGGAAATTCATTGGTGCGAACAAGCTACTGCGTTATTGGGTTATTTGAGGTAAGGAATATATGTAACGGATGTAGGGTGACTATGTCTGCATGTGTTTTGAATGGTTGGAAGTTATATGAAATCGTTTAAGTGCAGGAGGCTTGAAAATCTCGGTTTAACTCCTAGTTTCAATTTGGCTAGGGGCAGCTGACTGCCATAAAGAGCAGCCGACTGCTTAGAGACAGCCGTGACGTAACTTTTCTCGAAACTGACTTAAAAGCAGCTGACTATCCTATATAGCAGTCGACAGCCATTTTTCCAAAAGTATTCTGTTTGCGCACCAGTCAACCGCCAATGAACCAGTCGATTGCATTTTCTCAAAAAACATTCTGTTTGTGAACCAGTCGACTACCCTACTTGCGTCCGAAATTTTGAATATTCTAAATTTAAAAAGAAAATAAATTTATTAAATTTTTATATGCTATAGCAATAGACTGCCCTAAAAGAGCAGTCAATTGCCCCCCTTTATAAATAGTGGTTTAACCCTAATTCGTCTCAAAATAATTCGATTTCCATTAAAGAATATAGGAATACTTATGATTATTAATGGTTTTCAAAAAGTGATAATTTTATAACCAATGTTTTGAGATTGTTGACTCCTTTGGTAATCATGCATAATCATGTGCTTATTATTTGTATTTGGCTGAGAAACTCTAGTCCAGTCCTCAATACCACATTTATCACTGACTAATATTCACTGTGGCTTATCGACTATGACCATTTGTCTTTTATATGTGTTTGGCTTAAGGGAGGATCCCTCGCCCATACATGGGTACGCCACTTTATATGTGCATCTCTTATGGGATTTATTTGGTGCATGATTCTATTGAATGTTAATTGTCTCCTATCTAGTTGAAGATTATTTGTATATGCAATTTCAAGTGAATTAATACATATGACAGTATTTGAAGTATATGAAAATATTTGAGTTATTTGAATATATGCAACTGACTTCATATGATTTGATTATATGTTATACGGTACTTGACGAAATATATGGTATATGTTTTTATAAGAATTTTACATGATATTATAGAGTCAAGCAGGAAAACTGCATATAGTAGCATAGTACGCTCTTTTATATATATATATATATATATATATATATATATATTTCTTACTGAGCGTAAACTCACTTCTTTACAACATTTTTTCATCTAGATTATTTGCAATGAATTTCGCTCCAGATAGAGGAGCTTACTTTTGAGAGCTTATATCATTGGGGATGTAGGTTATGTAAGTTATGTGAGATCATGTGTATTTGACTTATATGTATATATGAAAAATACTTTTAATTTGAAATTGATATCGCTATGTTAAGCAACTAAAAAGAAAGCATAAGAAGAAAGAAGGATGACATTGACAAACAGCCTAACCAAAACTTATGTGAAGAAAAAAGTTAGTTGTTATTTGATTAAAAGTTAGTTGGTATTGTATTTAAAAAGTGGATGTAACAGGACGTTACAACAAATGCCATAATCCAAAATATTTCAATTTTATAATAAATTTATTTATTTACTTTAACTTGTTTATTAACATCAGTAATTAAATTTACAAATCTCTAATTTCAAAAATGGGACAATTTTCAATTATCACAGTGCGGGAGTCTCTCCCATGTGATAGTGTAGCCAACACAGGAGACTCCCTCGCACAGTTGTGTGCTTGTGCGGGAGTCTCTCCACGCGACCGTGTAACCCCCTGCGAGGGGCTATGTGGCGCGGCAGTGTCGGGCACTGGGCTTTTATTTAGCATAAATTGATTTGACACATGTCTAATTTTGTCTTTTTATTTAAAACCATCATGAATCTACATTAGGTAGATCTTATAATTCTTTTTTCTTCTTAAAAATTCATTAAAACCAATTTCCTTTTCATTCAAATAGTAAATTAGTTTTTGAAATTTTTAATTATATTTTTTAGCATATTGTTACAATAGCGTATCTAGCCCATATTTTTTTAACTTCAAACAATGTTAACATTATATATTCTCAAGACGCATAGCATTTGTCATTTGTATAAAATATAGAGGGAAAAGCATAGAGTGAAATCATAATAGATAAATAATGATATGCTTTTCAATTAGGGAGGTATATAAATTCAAGGGTAGTTGTATAATTGTGAAAACAATCCCTTAACAACAGCTGATTTTCTATTTGTCATCTAAACCCTAATCAAAGAAAATAGGCTTAATAGCCAAATAAGCCCTCAACTTTTAGCCCAAAATAGAATTTAGCCTTCAACATTTTATCGTGTGACATTCAGTCCATAAACGTTTATTTCGGTGAAAATAAACCCTCAACCTTTTAAAATTATGCAATTAAATTCAAATCTGTTAAATGACACTAATTGTCGTTAGTATATCTAACATGAAAGCTGACGTTGATAGCTTAGTTGGCTGCCACGTGGCATGTCATGTGTGCAATACTAACGACAGTTAGTGTTATTTAACAAATTTGGATTTAATTACATAATTTTAAAAGGTTGAGGGTTTATTTCCGCTGCAATAAAAGTTTATGGACTGAATTTCACGCGATAAAACGTTGAGGGTTGAATTTCATTTTAGGCTAAAGGTTGAGGGCTTATTTGGCTATTAAGCCAAGAAAATAATGTTAAATGGAACACACAAATTTTCAAAATGAGACAGTAAATTTAAAAATGCCAGCTTCTTCAACTCCCACCCCAACATGCATCCCACCATAACCAAGGAGACAAAGATTGTTAGCATGTCTTAATCTACAAAAAACAACATGGTTGGATGCCTCTAATTAAACCTCTCCTAACATTGAAAATTGTGAGGATTCATCTCATTCAGAGATTGATAATTGGATGCATGATAATATTTTGATTCTTTCTTAAGTTGTGTGTTCCATTAATTTAGCAAAAAATAAGTAGTAATTTAGTATTCTTTTAACATATGATCCATTTGGACACAATTAATGAACGCGACTGTAATCATGCACACATATAAATATTTAATTTGACAATGCTAAAATAATATGATGTTCTCTCTACTAATAATAAAAGATTATTATTTGGTTGATAGCTATCAATGGTGGATCTCGTAGCCGACTATTCAGTCTAATAAAATAAACAAACCCAATGATTGTGGTACGTGTTTGTCTCAACAGTCAAATGCAAAGTCCTAGAGAAAGCCCTTTCATGAATTTAGAAAATCCAGTATCGAACTGTAGACAAATTCGTGGGGAGCAATAATACCAAGAAATTAATATTTTCCCCAACCTCATCTAATTGTCCTCCAAATTATATTATCCAGACACTGATTTACCGTCTGTTGAAATGTCTCAGACTACTTCAAAGAAAGCGTATCAACTCTACGCATTCACAACTTTATAATCTTGAAATGCTTTCATTTTCATATCCATCAAATCTAGAGCTCTTTTCTCTAAAATGGCATTTTAACACATGACGTTTGAATGTGTGTAAATTCTTGAGTGGGAAAACAAAGATGGGTGAGAAAATGATGTATCATACAATTTTTGCTAGAAGCTTTAGTCGGCATGACCAAAAGAAGTTAAGATTTAGAGCATTTCTTGGCTTTTTGGTCATTGCATTGAGCTTCTGTACTGTCTTGAAGCCTTACTCAAGTCCTCTAGCAGTTGGTAAGTACAACATTTGTTATCTTTCTGTATATATCTTTGAGCACCTGATTCAACTAAAAACACTATGACTTCAACATTTATAGATTAATCAAGTTTTTTCACATTATTTAGTTAACTAACTTTTTTTTTCAGTAAATTTGAGGCTGTCCATGGATGTTGGTCTCAAGGTGCTATGGATAACAGATTCAAGCAGCCCTCTAAAGCTATGGAACAATGATACAAGCAGTTCCTTATGAAGTAAGATAGGGGATGTAATTCATATTGTAATTTTATATGAAGTTGTTTATATGTAAAAGAAAAAGTAAAGTATCACAGACAGCCCAACCATATAAGATGTATAGAATAAGGTGAAAAATAGGGTCACAAGCTTGACACTTAATCCATATTATTCGTATACTTATAAAATTGTGATTCTTACATTACTCCCCACCTTAAGAAATTCGGTCCTCCAAATTCGATTCGGTCTGATTGAATAGCTGAGGGTACTTATCTTGCATCAAGTTCTCTAGCTCCCAAGTAGCTTCCTCTAAAGTGTGATGTTGCCAGAGAACTTTAACCAAAGGAATAGATTTGGATCTAAGAGTCTTTTCCTTGTGGTCCAATATCCGGATCGATTTCTTAATATAACTCATATCCTTCCGTAACTCAAGTGGTTCATACTGTATGATATGGGAGGGATCCGACTGATATTTCCTCAGCATCGATATGTGAAAGACATTGTGCACACTTGCCAACTCTGGTGGTAAAGCCAAACGATATGTTACATCACCCACTCTCTCTAGAATCTCAAATGGAGGGATAAATCGGGGACTCAATTTCCCTTTCCGTCCGAATCTCATGATACCCTTGGATGGAGAGACTTTAAAAAATACCTTGCCCCAACTTGGAACTCTAAGTGACGTCTCCAAATGTCAGCATAGCTCTTTTGACAACTTTGTGGAGTCCTCAATCTATCACATATGATTCTGACCGTTTCAGAAGCTTTCTCTACTAATTCGAGAGCAAAAATCTTCCGCTCACCTATTTCTTCCTATGCAATGGAAGATCTACATCTCATACCATACAATGCCTCATATGGAGCCATGTCGATACTCGAGTGGAAGCTGTTATTATAAGCAAATTCTGCTAAAGGTAGGAGTTCATCCCGGGAGCCTAAAAAGTCAATAGCACATGCTCTCAACATATCCTCTAAAGTCTGTAGAGTCTGCTCGAACTGACCGTCTGTCTGAGGATGAAAAGCTATGCTGAACTACAGTTTAGATCCTATGGCTTCCTAAAATTGTTCCCAAAAGCGGGAAGTAAACCTGAAATCCCTGTCTGATACTATGCTCGCTGGAACTCCATGCAACCTGACTACCTCTCATACATATAGCTCTGCTAAAGAACTCAAAGAATCTGTGGCTCTTATAGGCAGAAAGTGAGCAGACTTTGTTAATCTGTCAACTATGATCCATATCGAATCATGACCCCTTCGTGTCCTAAGGAGTCCCATAATGAAATCCATAGTAATAGGCTCCCATTTCCATGTCGGTATTGCTAAAGGTCTGAGCAACCCCGCAGGTTTCTGATGCTCAACCTTAATTTGCTGACAAGTGAGACACTTCAACATATAATCTACAGTATCTCTCTTCATCTTAGCCCACCAATAGACACCCTTATGGTTTTGGTACATCCTAGTGCTACCTGGGTGCATCGTGTATTTGGAACTGTGAGCCTCCTCTAAAGTCTGTCTTCGTAGGGTATCATCTTTGGGTATGCATATCCGACCTCTATATCTCAATATCCCATCCTCACTGACCTTATGCTCGGGTTGAAGCCCTTGCTCAGTCTGACTAGCTAGCTCCACCAACTCTGGATCTTGTCTTTGTGCTTGTCAGATCGATTCTATAATATTTGGTTCAATCCTAAAGCTAGCTATCAAACAATCTACTGAAAGTTCTACTCTTAAACTTATCTTAGAGAACTTCTCCAACAAACTGTACTCCTGTACTATCATGTACGGAACTAGGCCAATGCTCTTTTTGCTTAAAGCATCGGCGACTACGTTTGCCTTTCCCAGATTATACAAGATCTCGCAGTCATAATCCTGGAAAAGCTCTAACCATCTGCGTTATCTCATGTTTAATTCTTTATGTGAAAACAAATACTTGAGACTCTTATGGTCAGTGAAGATCTGAAATTTTTCACCATATAGGTAGTGGCGCAATATCTTAAGTGCAAACACCATAGCGGTTAGCTCGAGATCATGGGTGAGGTGGTTCTTCTCATGATCCTTTAGTTGCCTAGATCCATAGGCCATTAGCTTGCCATGCTGCATCAGCACACAACCCAAACCCTGGAGAGAAGCATCATTGTACACTACAAAACCCCTAGAGCTGCTCGGTATGGTCAAAATTGGTGCCAATGTCAACTTCTGCTTTAGTTGCTCAAAACTGCTCTCACACTCGTCTATCCACTCAAATTTAACGTTCTTACGTGTGAGACGTGTTAGTGGTGTAGCTATCTTTGAAAAGCCTTCAACAAATCTACGATAATACCCGGCCAATCCCAGAAAACTACGGATTTCAGTAACTTTCCTTGGCCTTTCCCATCTCAACACGGCCTCGACCTTGGACGGATCTACAGATACTTTATCCTTAGTCACAACGTGACCCAGAAAAGAAATCTATTCTAACCAAAACTCACATTTACTAAACTTGGCATAAAGTTGTCTATCTTGCAGAGTCTGGAGAACTATTCTTAAATGTTCCTCATGTTGTTCTCGAGATTTAAAATAGACCAGGATATCATCGATAAACACAATCACAAACTAATCCAAATAAGGCTTAAATACCTTGTTCATAAGGCTCATCAATGCTGCAGGTACGTTGGTTAACCCGAATGGCATAACTAGGAACTCGTAATGTCCATACCGGGTCCTAAATGTTGTTTTGGGTACATCTTCCCCTTTAATTCTCATCTGATGATACTCGGATCGCAAAACGATTGACCTGTGCACCTCGCAACTGATCAAATAGGTCATCTATTCGTGGTAAAGGATATTTGTTCTTCACTGTAGCTTGGTTCAATAATCTATAGTCAATACATAATCGGAGACTTCCGTCTTTCTTACGGACAAATAACACCGGAGCACCCCACGGTGATACACTTGGTCTAATAAAACCCTTGTCGATAAGATCTTACAATTGTTTCTTCAACTCCTCCAATTCCACTAATGCCATTCTGTAAGGGGGCTTTGAGATAGGCTGAGTGCCAGGTAATAGGTCAATGATAAACCCAGTCTCTCGCTCAGGTGGTAATCCTGGTAAGTCATCTGGAAATACATCAAGAAACTCCCTGACTACGGGGATCTTTGATAACTCCAGATGTGCCTTGTCACTATCTTCCACAAAGGCTAGATAACCTTCATTCAAAATATCAATATTTCATATCAGATTTCATATACCAAAATTTCTCATTTCAATTCACTTATCAAACTTTAATACAACTTGTTCTGGGAGATTAAAGACTACACTTTTATCCCTACAATTTACATTGGCATGGTTGGTTGCTAACCAATCCATACCCAAAATTACATCTATGTCATACATATTAAGCAAAACTAAATCTGCCTCTAGATTTTTATTTCCCACTTTGACTTTACACTTTCTTACAACTAACTCAGTCATATAGGATTCTTTCAGTGGTGTGCTCAAATGTAACATGCATCCCAAAGGTTATGGCGCTACATTCAGTCTGTTAACAAATAAAGCGAAAATGAATGAATGCGTAGAGCCTGGGTCTATTAAACATAAAGCTTCACAATCAGATATTAGAAGCTTACCTTTAACCACTGAGTTTGAAGCGTCAGCTGTCTCCTGATCTAAGGCAAACACTCTGCCCTAAGATACTTGTCTCTTACCCTTATCTATTGGTGCCTTGGCTTTCTCTACCACTGGTGTCTCAGTCTTAGTCTCAGGAGTCTTCCACTCTGGGCAATCTCTGATAAAGTGTCCTTTCTTCCCACAATTAAAGCAAACACCAGTCTCGTAGCGATATGGTTTAGTGTCATGATTCCTGCCACATTTTGGATACTTCTGATCACCCTTAGGGTTATTAGCCTTCTCTTAAGGCCATCTGTCTTCTGCCTCTTATCTTTCTTCTTACCATTAGACTGATTGGATGGAGCCTTACCTTGAGTTTGTCTTTTACCTTTACCTTTACCCTTACCCTGAGTCTCATACTGTGCTTGTGCCTTATTAAAGTCTTGCTCAACCATCAAAGCTCTTTATACAGCCTCGGAGTAAGTCACAATCCATAAGACTGACAATCAACCCTTGATAGCTGGTCTCAAACCATCGAGAAACTTAGTAGCTTTTCTTTCCTTATCCCTAGCCATCAATGGATCATAGCGGCTCAGAATAGTAAACCGAGACTCGTACTATCCCACTTTCATACTCCCTTGGGTCAAATTTAAAAACTATGACTGCTTCATCCGTTTCACACTCTTTAGAAAATACTGTAGGTGAAAAGCAGCCAAAAAACTTGTCCAAATAGATAAACGCATCCTGTCCCCTTAAAGTCCCTTTCACTGATCTCCACCAATGCTCTGCCTCACCCTTGAACATATACGTGGCTAGAGCAACTCTTTCCTCAAGTCCACAAGTCATGTACTCGAAGACCTTGTCTATCTCAAGTAGCCATACCTCAGCCTCCTCTAAATTTTGAACCCCCTTGAATGCAGTTGGATTCATTTTCTGAAATTGCTTAAGCCTGTCAGCACTAGGTATAAACATCAGAACTGTCATAGGCTGTGGCTGTGGCTGTGGAAGAGGAACTGTCTGAGTTAGAGGTGGCTGTTATGGAAGTACTAGTGGATCTTGGGGACTGGATGCCTGGTGGACTGGTGGTCTAGCTGATGATAGCGGTGTACTAGTACTTCTAAATTGTTGAGTCATTAGTGCTGTTAGATCGCACATACTCGAAGCCATATCAACTACATTACGCTCTAAAAATGCCAGACGTCCTTGTGTATCGAAACTTTCTGGATGATGTGGTGGTGGAGGAGGAGCGGGTGGAGGTGTCTCAGGTAGTATAGAAGTCTCTGGCCTCCACCTTGGCGGTCTACCTCTACCACGTCATATCACTGTTACAATAATACATGCATGCATTAGGATGATATCCATTACTACTTTTTCAGTTCATAGTCAGACATGTACAGTACTGTGAGATGTGACATGGGATGTAAACACTCTTTAAAACCTTTTTATAGACTGACTCAACTAGAGAAACTTTGCTCTAATACCAATCTGCCATACCCCGAAAATACGAGACATTTTCAATAACAAAATAGCGGAGGAATGGATTTTGGGCTAACTCTTTCCTTTTTCTTTAACTACGATTTGTGTAGCGAGTAGTCTTACTCTTTCAATTTTGATTTACTATTCACCTTATCACGGTTCAAGGTTTATTTCCTTAGGTCTCAGTTCATTTTACAACTTAAAATCACTCAAGACTAAAATTTGGTAGCATTTCCGCTCAACTACGAAAAACCCCCTGCACTATAATTCCAACCACAAAGCAAAATACTATTCACATAAACAATCAACTATCACTCGTTTACATCTCGTTTTAACCCTATTTTTGAAAGTAATCAGATATTTATACTTATCACATCTCACACTTCATTACTTATAAAATCATCAAATTCCAAGTGCATAGGAATAGTAAACATATATACCGAGCTATGAACTGAGGTCTGATGTCAATTTTGAAACGTCAAAATGAGGAACGGCTCTTATCAAATGTTGCTATCTCAGCTTAACCTGTGGAGGAGAATGAAGGGGGTGAGCATTTGGGGAAAAGCTCAGTAAGCCACCACACAAGTGCAGAGATAGTAACAAACAGGATATAGCACTACAAATGCATGCAACACGTGTTTCGTATAAAGTCACGTATAAAATCACATATCATAATTCATTTAAACTTTATATTTCATGTAACTCAATATCACCATGCCTTTATGGTAAAACCGATGCATTGCACGTAAAACGATGCAAAGTCAATTTTGTCAAACCATGTAGTTATCATAAAAACAATGCTTCGTAAAGTTCAATCACATATCATCTAATCTCATATATCATGTTCATAAAACATTTCTTGTTAGGCAAACCCAGTAATTCAACTAATAAAGTCTTAGCCTACTGTAGCTATCAGCAAGTAGTCCTCGTTATCCCGGAACTAGGGTGTTACCTATGGCCATAGATCCTCGTCATCTCCAATCCCAGTGATCAGCTAGAATTGGAACCTGTCAATGACAATGTCGGACAAGCCTCATATTGCCCATATAAGAGTATCAACTAGTCGGGCATGTTCCATAGTGCTCTATTAGTCTCATAGTACAATGGGATGCCGTAAAAGTCTGTAACTAGAAATCATCTCATGTTTTGAAGTCTCACATCAATAGGATGTACAAGCAATGCATGCTCAATCCAAAAACTCATATGAATATGCTATAAAGTCATATCATTCACATACTTCAAAACATGATGTAAATGAGATGTAAAAGCTTTCATACGTTTCGTATAAACTTTGTGTAAGCTTAACTCTCATAAAACCACTTATGCATAAAGATGTCGTAGCATGATGCAGACATAGAGATCTACATCCAACTTTTAACAATCTTTGAAAATTTTCGCAATAAGACGGGGTTAAGATATGTCATTACCTAGCCTGCAAAGGAAAAACAATTTATATTCCAACAGCAACACATCTCAAAATTCACATCCAAATCAATTCATTTACTTTATAAACCTTTCATTTGTTTTATAAATCATTACTTGTAGCTTATGTAGGGCACTTACCCCATAAGCTACTACTCATAACTTGCATAGTAAACTTACCGATAGCAAAGACTAAGCTGGTTCATTCCAGCTTGGCAATCCACGTATTGTACACAACCCAACTACATTGTTAACACCTGTGCAACAGAAATTTCCAGAACAGATTTCCCCTATCAAACTTGCTCTGTTTGAGTTGATTTTCAGATATGTGGTAGAGAAGAGGTAGATCTTCAATTGATCCTTCTTGACCGTTCCAAGAAAAAGTCATCTTCCTAATTGGTTCTTCCCTACAAAATGATTCTCTCAATCTCGTCAAAACAGGGCAGCTTGACAAATCTGACATCCAGCAAACTTCTCACCAGCCAAACGAACTTCGTTTGAGATGAATTTTGGATATGTTTTAAAGGAGAGGATTTGGAAAACTTTTTATGAAGGGAGGAAAGGCTAAAACTGATTGGAAGTAGGATGAAAAATGGCAACAAAATCTACTTGCACAGTAACTTATGGGTTTTCCTCTTTTCTTCCAAACCTCATGTTTTGTTTTTCTTTCTTTCTTTTCTTTCTGTCTTGGTTTTCAAATGGCTGAGAAATGGGGCTGGAATAATGACCAGCCACTTAATGAGGGGAAGAAGTAAATAAATAATTTGGAGAAGGTTGAAGCTTATTCCATAAGCTTTGCAACCAACCTATCTTAGCTAACCACATTTCTTTCTTACATCTCCTCCTTTCTTTGACTTTGCTTCCTTTTTCTTGTTCTACAAGGGGTTAGCCGGCCACTGGAGGGGTGAAAACAGCTAATTGAAATTTTTTCATGCTTATCTCTTATGGTAAAGACTAAGGCCCCTTTATTTGACTTTTCTACTTGTTTCTCAAATATCCTTTATTTCTTTATTTTCTCATTGATTACTTTTGCATGGTAGGTGAGAATTAAATAAATTCCACACATGTTCTATTCATATATGACAAAATAAATATTTTGGTTGGCTATGATAATGCTTTATAGGATTTATGGCCCAATTTAGCCTTTTTTGGGTCTTTTCGCTAAAATTACGAATTAAGCTCAAATAGTTGTAAAAGCTTTAACTTGACTTACTTGAGATCATAAATCATCAATATATGATAATTCAGATGTCTTTGGCTAGGTGCTCACTCTTGTGGGGCCCACCAACTTACTTGTACGAAAATTCAAACTATAGTCACCTGAAACCGAAATTTTCCGATTAAACGTCTTTTTCATTGTTTTCTTAATCCATATTATTCGTATACTTATAAAATTGTGATTCTTACACTTGATTTGGAGTTTTGTAGCTTAAGATATATACAAATGAATGTAGGGCACTTTGACCAGAAAACGTGATCCAAATGGCTAATTTTGAAAAATTAAACCTGATTGAATTTCAATACAAGCCATACATTTCCAGAAAATTAAATGAGTTAGAATAATATAGTTTTGGGTTTGTACAATTTGTACAACCGTGCACTGAGATACAAACCAATTTGTGCATAGAGGTTAGAGACAAATCTGCAAGAATGCACTGAAAACAAAACGAATATGTTGAATTATTAAAAATGACTCGAAATGATAAAATTTTGAAACTTACCATTGTGAATATGGAATTGAATTAAGAATCAAATGGTTTTGGATTCATACTTTTTGGATATCCCTATAATTAATAATTTAATTTTTAATATACAAAGGTCAGGAAACCATCTTGCCAAATGGATAGAATTGGGCTAAATTTTGGAAATTTGTTGAAAATAATACGGAATGAATTAGGAAATGAGCCTTACACGTCTGAATAGGGAATTAAGTTAGATTACATGTAAAATTAACAACATATTAATTGGAATCCAATGTTTCCAGTTACAAACAGAAAGGCATTAATCGGTTAGAAAATTTTACAATGTAAGGCTACTTATATAATAGAAAGGGTGGAACTTTAGTGTGCATGATTGGATAAAACAATCGTATTGTTAATGAGTATGTATTATAAAGGCGTTTTATATAGAAATCTTGAAACTAAATTTATATAAATGATCTTCTGCAGCCCCAAAGTAGATGAGTGAAATGGAAAAGGAGGCGAATAAGGATCTACTCACTAGTTTGATGTCACAAATGGTATTATTTGAATGAAATGACACTGTAGAGGTAAGGAACATGTATGAAAGATGCATAGGAAATGCTATGCTTGCATTTGGGAATATTGGCTAGTTTGAGAAAATATAAAATCACGGTTTTATGCAGGGGGTTAGGATAGAATTAGACCATTATATTATCGAAATTTTAGAAATCAATTTTAGTCATCTACCCTTCCAATTTTCCCTTAACAAGAAATAGAAACTTGATTTTAGTTCATATAAATTTTTAAAATATGGTTTGACTTGCAAAAGGAAATATTTTAAATGATTTTATATTATTGACATGTGGTATAATTAGTTTTACATGCAATTAAATTATTTGTACATATACTTTCTGCATTAAGAAATCTTATGAAATTTTCTACTACCAAAAATAATGTTTATTTTTTTATATAATTATGGATTGATTGAAGATAGTTTATGTAAAAATGATTTCTATCATGACTTTTGATTATATGAAAATGATTTTGAGATTATTAGCTCCTCTATAATCATGCATACAAATGATATGATGAGTAGGGTTGGGAGACCCTAGCTAAGTCCCCAGTACCTTCCTTAATGCCACAGCTATCACCTGATCAATGAACACTGTGGATTTCTCTACAATGGCCATTGCTACAAGTAGGAACGGCTTAGGGTTGGATGCCCGGCCTTATGTGGGTACGCTTGATTCCCTTTTAGGTCCTTGAAGGGATATAGTTCTTGCATGATTCTATTGGAAGTTGAATATCTCTAATGATTTCATTATGAATTAATTGAATACTGATTTGATAGATCCGAAAGAAAGAAATGCTAAATGAAATGATTATTACTGGTGATTTTAAATGAAATTCTGATTATTGCTTTATATTATGATTTTAAAGTGTTACTGTACTATTTACTAAATTTCATACTGAAATTATTTTATGGAATTGTTTTAAATAAATTATTTTATATACTGTTATCGATTTAAAACTACATGGAATTATTAAATGTTTTATACTGTATATTTAATTCATCATCAACTTTTTATTCTCTATAATCGAAACTAGGGACCTGGACACGAAAGGTACTTCAAAATATCCTCTCATACTCTATCTAGTCACCTACCCAATTATAGTATCTTTTCTAAAAACGTCCCTTAGAGTACCGCTAGGAATTAAATGATTTTATGTATTATAATATTCATATTTAATGTGTTTTTCATAACTAGTAGAATAATTTTATTATTATTTTATTGCATAGAGTAGCATAGTATGCACTTTTATATATGTTTTTTTATTAAGCTTCCTAAAGCTCACCCCCTTACTTACCATCTCAAATAGTTCATCATTATACAGGTAACTGCTACTACAAATTTGAACGAAGAAGAATTCTAGAAGTCTAAGCTATCAAGTAATCATGTATATATTAAGAGTTATGCTTTTATATTCAGACAAGTGCATGCACAGCAGATGTAATTATAGATCGGGATGTAAATAATTTAGTATAAAATTAAAGAATATTCATGAACTAGTGGGATGTAATTGAATTGATATAAATAAAATTATAAATTTTTATATTATAATTTATATATTGGTTTCTTGTTTATTATTTATGGACTAAATGATCTAATGGTATAAACATTTATTTGTAATAAAAAATTATAGAATGAACTTACACTGACACCAAATTCAAACCAAATGGTAACAAATAGATTATAAAAAAATGGTATTGAAAAGAAAAAGTTAGTTCAAAATTTAGCATTTTTGGACATGACAAATTCCTCAGCCACCTAACATTTCTCCTCAATATCAAGCTCTTCAACTGCCGTAGGTTGTACCACAACCACATGTGATAACCCTATTTTTCTCATTTCGATACATGTTACAAAGTGTAGAAATTTAAAAGAGAAAATTTTTTGTTAAAATATTTAGATGAAGGGTCTATTTGATAAAGTTCAGAAAAGTACTTGGTGTGGGCCCCACCAGGACTTTCTCTATCCAGATCAAAGTGAGACCCCAGAATGATGATATTAGAGATGAAATATGAATATAGAAAGAATCTACACCTCAAAATCACCTTGTTTGAGTATATTTTGAAAAGCATAAAACAAATTCAAAAATGACAATCGTGTCTATACACGGAAGAATTTTTCTGAATAACGGTCAAATCAAATTGACTTTGAACCCATGGCTATCATAGAATAATGCTCACGTAAAGAAGTTTCACATGGATCTAGCTAGTGAACTGAATTACACGAAAGTGTTAAAAATAACATGAACGAAACTAAAAGTACTCATATAGGGGTAGTTTAGTAATTTCAATACCCATACTCAGTCAAATAACCATAAAAGTCAATACTTGAGCATGTTTGACCTAAATATATAGAAAATAATAAAAATAAAATATTAAATCTGAATTTTAAATTATTAAATTAATGATAGGATATAAATGAAAATAATGAAATTATACAAAGGTATAATGGTCATTTAATGTAGGGACTGGTCAAATTAGTCAAAGTTTGACTAGAATTGACAAAAATAAATAAAATAATAAAAAATAAAATTTAAAAATCTGAAATGAAAATTTATGAGATGTTTATTATGGCATAGTTGTAACTACTTGAATTGTTAAGGGGCAAATAAGACCTTTTGGCACATGGGCTGATTTTATAATATTAAAATATAAATAAACAACCAAAAAATTTTGGTTTTCTTCCCAGCAGAACCGACATACCAGCTGTTGCATTTTCTCCCCAATTTTTCTTACGTTTCTTCACTTTTAGCTAATAAATTCATCATTTTCCATCAACAAACCACCAACTAATCTTCATAAAACCTATTCCACACCTCAAGAACGCCTCCAATCCAGAATTTTAGGAGCTGAATTCAAGAAACCAGATGTGATTTTGGCTGCTGTTCTGTTCGATCACCAGCCAAGGTATGAAGAAGTTGGGTTTCATCTAATTTTAGTTGATGATTTGGATTACTTTAAGCATCATTAATATGTTTAGAGCTTTGATTTGGAATAAAATTGTTAGCTTTAAATTGCCATATATATTTTGAAATGACAAAAACTTAAGTAAGCTTTAATGTTTTAATTCATATTGTAAATTTGCCTTATCACACATGATTTTCTCAATCCATTTTCAAGTGATCATATCAAACATTAAGACCATGATTTAATTACATATTCTTATTGGTCTTAATACTTCATAAAATGTTTTGAATATTACTTGATTAATTTTTGGACCATGTTTTCATTAGAGAAAGTCAAGAAAAACTCCCACAAAAATGCCAAAATGTTTTGCGTTGGATTAGGATCAAAGGTCACATCATTTCTAACCCAAAAGTGCAGGAAATAGGCTTTCTGGAGGCATAGGATCGAGCCCCTAGTGGCAGTAAGCATTTTGGCACAAGAAAAGGTCCCTCAAACCAGAAAAATCAATTCTGGAAAGAAGGGATCGATCCCCTAAGGGAAGGGATCGATCCTCTAATGACAGAATGGCTCCCAACGGCTAGAAAAGGTCCCTTAGCCTAGAAGAATCAGATCTGGAATGAAAGGATCGATCCCCTATGGAAAGAGATCGATCTCTTTGCCCGAAAATAGCCTGTAACAGCTAGTTTTTGTGAGACAACGGTCATATTCAAGTTTTGGCTCCACCCAACGACTACAATACATCCAAGGGACTATAAATAGAGGCTTAGAAGCTAAAGAAAGCAAGAGGAACTGCTCAGAAATTCCATTCATCATCTTCTTCATTTTCCTCAAGCCTCAATAACAAATCAAGAGCTACAAAGTCTTCATCATCCATCATTCTCATATTTATTGTATAGAATAGCACAAATTTTGTATAGGCTTTTTCCTTGTGCTTAAACATTGTAATCACTTGCCTATCTAGAGGCCCTTCTTTGATTACACAATTTGTAAACACACTCATTCCTTGTAAAAGGGGAGGTTTCTCTTTAGCCTAAGAAAAAGAGCGAGGTTACTCTTTAGCCTAAGAAAAAGAGGGAGGTTACTCTTTAGCCTAAGAAAAAGAAGGAGGTTACTCTTTAGCCTAAGAAAAAGAGGGAGGTTTCTCTTGAGCCTAGAAAAAGAGAGAGGTTTCTCTTTAGCCTAGAAAAAGAGGGAGTGTAACAAATTCAAGGATAGTGAATTTGGGAAAATCCTTGGGAGCGTCTCAAGGTAGAGGACGTAGGCAAGGTTGTCAAACCTCTATAAATCGCTTGCGTACATTTCTCTATCCTTACTCTCTTTACTTATTTGCAATTATATTTGTGTTTATTATTTTGAATTTATATTGCATAATTGAGTAGCCTAGAGAACTTAGAAAATATCAATATAGGCTAGAGATTTAGAGGAATCGAAAAATGAACTTAAAGTTAGCGAAAAATCGATTCACCCCCCTCTCGGTATAGCCTATAGAGCCAATAATTGGTATCAGAGCTTAGACTCGAGATTGATTTAGACTAACTTCTATCGGGCAAAACGATCATAAATAGCTCACTTGAATGTAGGACGTAGGCAAGGTTGTCAAACCTCTATAAATCGCTTGCGTACATTTCTCTATCCTTACTCTCTTTACTTATTTGCAATTATATTTGTGTTTATTATTTTGAATTTATATTGCATAATTGAGTAGCCTAGAGAACTTAGAAAATATCAATATAGGCTAGAGATTTAGAGGAATCGAAAAATGAACTTAAAGTTAGCGAAAAATCGATTCACCCCCCTCTCGGTATAGCCTATAGAGCCAATAATTGGTATCAGAGCTTAGACTCGAGATTGATTTAGACTAACTTCTATCGGGCAAAACGATCATAAATAGCTCACTTGAATGTAGGCACACCCCTAGGAGAAGAGGGACACTTATTAGTTAGACCTCCACTCTTCAATGGTGAAAATTACTCTTATTGGAAAATTAGGATGATGTTATTTGTGCAATCCAATGATTATGAAATGTGGAGAGCAATAGTTAATGGCCCTAGAATCCCAATAAAGAAAGTAGATGGAAAAGATGTCCCTAAGAGTGAAGATGAGTAGGACACCAATGACATGAGATTGGCACAATTGAATGCCAAGGCTATGCATTAGGTTGAGTATAATAGAGTATCCTTATGTGAGAATGCTAAACAAATATGGGATAAACTAGCCATCACACATGAAGGGACAAATCAAGTCAGAGAGACCAAAGTAGGAATGCTCACACATGATTATGAGCTATTTAAGATGAAAGAAAATGAGTCCATTAGTGAAATGTTCACTAGATTTAATGATATAATTAATGGACTTAAGGCTCTAGGCAAGGCTTATTCCAATGTTGAAATAGTAAAGAAAATTTTGAATAGCTTGCCTAAGTCATGGGAGGCAAAGGTAACCGCAATAGAAGAGTCTAAGGATCCAAATACCTTGTCTCTAGATGAGCTTATGGGCTTCCTACTTACATATGAAATGAAAATGAAAAGAAATGAAGTGCCTTCAAAGAAAGTAGGGGTAGCACTTAAGTCTTCCACTCATGAGGTCCTTGAAGATGATAGTGATGAGAGTGGAAATGAGGAAGAGAAGGAAATGGCAATGTTTGCCAAAAGATTCAATAGGTTCATGAGAATGAATGAGAGAGAGCAAAATTTGAGACATCATAGGGGAAAGTCAAGTAGAAGAGAAAAAGATCCTTTAATGTGTTATGAGTGTTATGAATCGGGTTATACTACATTAGATTGCCCTTTACTTAGGAAGAAAAAGGATAGGAAACCTAAGAAGAAAGCATTTGTGGCTGCATGGAGTGATAGTGATAGCTCTGATGAGGAAAATGTAGATGAAGAGGTAGCCTACTCATGCTTTATGGCCATTAGTGATGATGAGGCTAATAGTAGCTCTACTGAAACCATAAAGATTCTCTACCCTTGGTTTTTCTTCATTTCAAGGCTATATACATATCATACAACCTTAAAACAATCAAGAACCATAATTAACATAAAGTAAAACTTCATGTTTCCTTACCTTCAATGGTGACCAAAATTTCAACAGCCAAAACAGCCCTTTAATGGCTAATTTAAGCTTCCATACTCTAGGTATAGATAGAGCTAAGAAGAGGAATAATTTTCTTTTAAGGTGAAAGTTGATTGGATAAAGGTTAGAGGGTGTTTCTCAAGCTCTCTCACACTAGAACTTAACAAAACTTAGGAAAAGAAGATGGCAATGGTGTGGCGGGTGCTTTAGAAGAAGATGATGACAAAATTGCAATTCTTTATTCATTTATATCATTAAAATATCTTTTATTGACATTTGACCATTTTACCTCTTTAAAATTCCATTAATTACACTTATGACCTTAGCAAAACAATATCAATTTACTTTATCTATTCAATTCTAATTTATTTTCATTTTCCATGATTATGGTCCTCTAATAATAATAGAAGTCAAATCTTTGACATTGAGGGCATATATTGGGCAACAATAGTGGTGAAATTACCAAAATGCCCCATAACGGTACAATTACATAATTTTTTATATTTTTGAGTGATTCAGTCTATGGCTTGAAATAGCCATCTTCACACAAGGATTTGACTAAGTTAGTCCATGGGTCAAAAACCAAACTAAATTGATCAATATTCACGAAAGTTCTTCCAGCCTATGTACAAAATCATCATTTTTGAATTTGTTGAATGTAAACCTAGGTATGCTCAATTAAAGAAATTTCAAAAAATGATCTTCTTATCAGTTATGTATCTTGAGCCCAAATTTAAAAATTTGCCATTTTTATGTCCATCTGAATTACCCATCATGCCATGGGGTCCACCTTACAGTTTCCCCTTTACCTACAAAACATGGTGCCACTTCTCATTACAATTTATCTAATCATTCTAACTTAAAATACTATGTAGGTATGGAATGAGTAAGGTAAATTAGGGATCTCACATGCAATGTGTGAATTAAAGAGATGTATCTGAGTTATGGATTGATTGATTATTTGATTTGAGGTTAAATAAGTAAATATAATCTTTAGACAAGTGGGGATATGTGAATTGGAGTAGGCCTAGGTTTACGTGCAACAAATTCAAAAATAACAATTTAGTCCTTGGCTTGGAAGAAGTTTTCTGAATAACAGTCAAACTAAACTGACTTTGGGCCCACAGTTTGTCATAGGAAAATCTTTGTGTAAAAATGTTTCACGTGACTCGAACCTGTGACCTGAGTTACACAAAAATGTTAAAAACAACGCAAATGAAGCCAAAAGCTTTCGTTTAGGGATAGTTTGATAATTTCACTACCCATAGCTGGTCAAACCACCTTGGGAGTCAACCTTTGACCATGTTTGACTTGAAAATATGAAAAATAATAAAAATAAAATATAAAATTGAAATTATAAATATTAAAATAATTTTAGGACAGATTTATAAATCATGTAATTGTGAAGGGGTATTTAAGTTATTTCTCATGGGTTGCTAGTTAGAATTTATGCTTAGTCAATATTTGACTTAGTTTAACCTAATAAATATAATTTAATAAAAATAAATAATTAAATCTGAAATTAAAATAGTAAAATACTGTTTGGTGACGGATTTGGTAAATATGGGAACTTTAAAGAGGCAAAATGGTCATTTAGCAAGGGTTGATATTTTAACATTAAAATAATAATAAAATGTGATATTTTAAGTGTCGTCTTCTCCCCTACCATCCGGCCACCATTACTGAGTTTCTCATCTTCTCTATTTCTCTAAGTGTAGAGAGAAAAACCTTCATAAAACCCTATCTAAACCACTCCAAATCATATCTTTTCTTAAACAAAAATTGTTCCTTTCAAGTAGAGCTACCTAAATCCAGGAAAATTGAAGCTTGAAGTGGCTATTTGCTGGGTGATTCAGCCCTCCAAAGTTGCTACCATAGTGATGGTAAGAATAAGAGTTGCTGAATTTTGATTCCTATGGCTCTATCCTACTGGTTTAAGCTTCTTTAACATGTTTATGGTTGAAATTTGAAACAAATGAAATTGTATGGACATGCTAGGGTTTCTATCACAAGGGTTTCCTAAGGGGAAAATATTGTTCTCATGCTTAAAGTGTTGTAAAATTACAAAAAACAAAATGTGAAGTGTGTGTATATGCTGATGTTGTAATTCTATTGCACTATCATGTTCGAGCCCCATGTTTAAATGCTCAGTGTGGAGGCTTTAGAATCAAATAAATTTTTGAAAAATTATGTTAGATAGTATTATGAGTTAGGAGAAAATCAGCTTTGGAATCACTTAGTTTGGAGTTATGTAGCTTAAGATATGTGCAAATGAAAGTAAGGCACTCTACCCAAAAAAATGTGATCCAAACCACTGAGTTAGAAAAATTATAGAAAATAGATCAAAACAAATTTGGTGCAAGCCATATATTTACAGAAAGATGAATGCGTTAGGAATAATATGATTTTGAGTTTGCACAATTTGAACAAACATGTAATTAGATATGAATTAATTTGTGCATAGAGGTAGTAAACAGTTTTGCTAGAATGCACCTGAAAACAAAGTAAATTTGTGGAATTATTAAAAATGACTCAGAAACAATAAAATTGTAAAACTTACCATTTTGAATAAGGAATTGAATTAAGATTCACATGGTCTTGGATTCATAATTTTTGGATATCTTAATTTTTAGATATCCTTATAATTAGCAATGTAATTTTTAATGTACAAAGGTCAGGAAACCATCCTACCAAATGGGCTAAAATTGGACTGAACTTTGGAAAATTGTTTGAAGCAACATAGATTGAATTAGAAAATGTGTCTTACACCTTTGAATAAGAAATTAAGTTAGGTTGCTGTAACAGTCCACAGTACAGTAAATACATATTTTATACATAATTTACGGTTGGGCTGTCTGCGTCGCTTTTAACACTTGCACAGTAACAGTAATAAATGGTAAACAATTATTTATTTAATAAATTTAGAATATGAAAATTTTCAATATTCCTTACACTTTACATCCCCCGTCCCTATTTACAATAAAGTAGTATTGTATACATGTGTCTGAATATATAAGAAAAGTGACTGTACCTTTATTAATTCAACACACTTTGCCCCAACGTGCTACTTAAAGTTATATTTATCCGAGGAAGATCTCAAATAATCCTTGCATTTTATCTAGGGAATTGAAAAATAAAGGGATGAGCGAACCATGTGCTCAGTAAAGGAGTCGTATGCTCCTTGATATAATAAAATCTATATGCCATAAAAATTTTATTTTTCTAACAGTGTACTAAGCACAGTAAGGAAAGCTACTATAGTTGACTGAGAAATCTAGATGGAGCATGGAAGGTATTTTGAAATACCTATCTTGTTGCGAAAACCCAGAGCGACTATAGGGAGTATTTTATAAATTGTTTCTGATAAAACAATTTAATACTCATTTTTCATTTTTTTTCATAATTATAAATGGAATAAATCATTTATTTCTCTTCACTTCAGTATAGTTCAAAGCAAGTGACAATATAGTGGTAAAACAGTAGATACAGTAAACAGTCTTTTCAGTTACGTAGCTTATACATGTCCAAATCATTGGATAACAGTTCAGTAATTATTTCTATTTTAGAAATAATTTTCATAAGATTCTTTTTCAATAAACAGTGAATTCCTTTCAGTTCAGTAAACAGTAATCAACCACTTCCAATACAATAAAGTTCAATAAAACAATATTTCTCAGTACAATATAGTTCAGTAAAACAGTATTTCCCAGTGCAGTACCGTTCAGTAAAACAGTATTTCAGTACGGTTCAGTCAGTAAATTGTATTCAGGATGGTCTAGTTCAGTAAATAGTATTCAGTACGGTTCAATTTAGTAAACAGTAATTCACAGTGCAGTCCAGTAAACAAGATTCAGTAAATCCCTTCAATAAACAGTAATCAGTAAGTTGAGAGTAGGCATCACCATACATCATATCATGCTATCATCGTCCACTAAGGGACACAGTAATCATCTCCGAAGGGACACAATAACAATATACAGTGAGATCTATGGCCATGACCTATAAGGGGTCCTCGGTGTACACTTGCCAGGTGACATCCGAGACCGTTAATGACTAGTGGATCAATCAGCCACGTGACAGTAACAATAACAGTAGTAAGCATGAATCTTGGGGGCTTAAGTCTCAAAACAGTATAAAAACTGTACCACAACCTTTATGGATCTTATTCAAAATAATTTGAAATATTTCATGTTTATCCATAAGGCTCTCACATTTTCATATATCATCACCTTTATGGAATTTATAAAATAAATAAGATCAGTATTTAGTTCCATAAAAGTAGAAAGTCATTTCTTTTTCCATAAAAATACCTTTAAGGAAATCCCATGAATTAAATCATTTATTTAAGTAATTATTTCCAAAGAGGTATTTATTTCTCATTTCCACATACCGTAAATCAGTTGGTAAATATTCATGTACTAAGTGAGAACACAATAAATATTCATTTTAAATATTTAATATAATATAAAACATAATTAATTTCTTACTTTAATTAAAATATAAACATGAATATTTAATTTTATAACTTTCTCATAATTTCCAATTTATGGAAAATTGGTAGAAATTATATTCAAAATTTCCCATTTAAATCATTTCATGCATCTAAAATATTTTATAATATTTTAGAATACTTTCGAAAATTTTCTGATAGCATAACAGTTGCGGATTCCTAACCTCCTGAACAGAATTCACAGTATATAAACCAGCTTATCAACCACAATTTTGCATGTTTTCAAACCAAATCATGCTTCCAATATTCTCATAAAATTTAGCTTAAGAAAACATGCAATTCATTATATCATCACTACAACTCACACACTTTCCCCTTACCTGTCTCATGGTGTCGAACTTCCCAATGTCACCACACGAACTCTGATTATTCATGCTGCAAAATAATTTTATAAAAAATTGTCATTAATTTTTCTCTTAATTTCTACAATTAGTTCCCATGTTCAAACCATAAAATGCAACATTATAACAGTCCAAAAGTGCTCATGGCCGAATGTCTTCTTGAACCCCTTTTTATGGTGATTCATCTATTCTTTCCTTAATCCCATTTATGCATGTCTATTATTTCCTTTATTTCCCTTCTCAATTAATTTAGAAAATATTTTCTACTCATCCTTAACTATTTTTCTTTAATCAAAATTTGACATGAGATTCTCTCATGAACAATGCCTTGTCCAATTATTCATATCTTATACTATATATATATATATATATATATATATATATATATATATATATATATATCCAACATATATATTATTACGTATTCATTGCCTCTTCCTCGTCTTTATAACTAGATGCCTTAAATTAAATGATTTATCATATTTATTATTTTTCTTTCCTTTCTTTTCTGTTTCACGCCTGTTGCAGGTTCATGTTTTTCTTCCTCACGTTTTCTTCTCTATTCCCGTGAGCTTCTCGTTACTCTTCCTTATGGTTATTCATATTCCATTTAAATCTAACTCTATGATCTTTTCCTACTCTCATGAAATTGTCATCAAACGCCTTCAAATCATTAAAACATCATCACCATCGTTCAGCTCTGTTTCTGCCAAGAATTGCTCATTTCACGCCATCCTTGATGTTTTGGCAACCATCACAAAAATCAATTCAATTTCATCTTCTAATATTGATCTTCTATTACTTTCCTACTTAGTTATACATTAAAATCACAAAATCCCTTTTTATTTTTTTTCTCTTCAATCGAAACTCTCTGTTTCTTCTTCCTTTTTGTTTTAATTCCATTTAAATCCTAAACATCTCATCCCAGCCATAAGCAAATTAAGGCCATCACAAAATCAAGTAACACACACAAAATCATCTTACCTTCACCATTGTCGAACCGAACAAGCTTCCCAAACTGATTATGTTCCTCACGTTCAGCCTTCCACGTTAATTTCTGTCCACTATACTTCCAGCTTTTATGATGAGAAGCAAGGTTAAGGAAGGAGGCTTAGTAGATTAAAGCTTGAAGAGAAGGTTGTGGCGTGGTGGAGGCGGCAATAACGTGAGAAAAACGGGAGAGGAAGTGAGCTGTAGCAGAGCAAATTCAGTTTTGCTCGTGTAAACAAACCAGAAATTTCTGGTGTAAACAAGTATTTTCAGCCCATTTTGTCTTCTTTTATTAATATCCATCTAATAAAAATGGTCACATAGCTAACTAACACCCTTCATCATTTCTTTTCTTTATTGAGCATTAAAACGAGAAGAAAAAGCTGCAGCAAAAGAGTGGCGGTGATGAAGTGGGCTGCACGTTTCTTTGACTTATTTCCATCGTCCTTTGTAGTCTCCGGCCGATTAAAATTTATCCCATGTAAAATATTAAAATTCCTTTCCTTCAAGCATTATTTATATTGCATTTTTACCCCATAAAAATTGCACTTTAATTTCCTCTAAATGAATCACGTCATATAACATACAGCAGAAGAAATTGGCGTGCAGTCAAATTTTGCTGCTCGATTTTAACTTTTTTTCCACCTCTCTTTAATATATTTCAACCAATGACAATTTAACATATGTCCAAAATAAAAATTTTCCTTCCTTATAAATCATATATTTGCATATTATAATATGAAATTTTACTTCCATGTATAAATTTCATATTTACTTTATTTATTCTACACCTTCAATTCATCCTTTAATATTTATTTCACATCTTATACACCATATTTAGAAATCATAAATCCAATAAATCTAAAAATTCAAAGTGGAAATTCACATTTAATATTTATTTAATTTCACTCATTAATTTATTTTCACTATCAAGGATTTATAAAAATATGGTGTACATTATTATAAAATTGGGTCTCACAGTTGCATATAAAATTGATGGTGTATTAATTGGAATTCAATATTTTCGATTATGAGTAAAAAGGCATCGATAGGTTAGAAATTTTTATAAAGAATAATACTACTCATATACTGAGGTGGGGTGAAGAGAAAGATTTCAAAGTGTAGAACATTCTTTATAATTGAAGAATTAAATTTTAACTGTAATTCAATATTATATTATAGCCTTGGATCCATAAGATAAAGAGGTGTAAGTGGTGATATAAACGTTATGATGCTGCGTGATAATAGATGTAAGAAACATGTATGGAAGATGCATAAGAAAATACTGTGCTTGCATGTGGGAATTGGTGTTTTGAGAAATATAAAATTGTGGTTTGTGTAGGGGGTTAGGATAGAATTCAAATGTTATACCGCTGAGATTTCAGAAAATCAACCTTAGTCATCTACTCTCCCAATTTTCCTAACAAGAAATAGAAACTTGTTTTTGGTCCATATAAATTTCAAAATATGATTTGACTTACCTAAGAAATGTTTATAATTATTTTATATTGTTTAGCATATGGTATGATTTGTTTTATATGTCAATTAAATTGTTTAGATATTTAATTTTCTGTACTAAGAATTTTATTGAATTTTTTATCGTTAAATATAATATTTATTCTTTTATATGATTATGGATTGACTAAAGATAGATTACATGAAAATGATTTTTACTGTGATTTTATAGATATATGAAAATGATTTTAAGATTGTTAGCTCTTTAATGATCATGCATACGAGATTGATATGATTAGGCTCAAAGACCTTGATTGAGTCCCCAGACCTTCCCCATGCCACAGTTGTCACCTGATTAGTATACACTCTGGTCTTTTCGACGATGGCCATTGTTACGAGGTAGGAACGGCTTAGTGATGGATACCTAGCCCCGTATGGGTACGCCTGATTCCTATACGAGGTCCCTAAAGGGATACTAGATTCGTGCATGAATCTCTTGGAGTTTTACTTTCTTTACTGATATGTGGTATTTATCAGATGATTGACTTGAATGATTTCATTTACAAAAGAAGTATGATTAGACTGAAAAGTTACGAAAGAAATGAAAGAGTTTTAAAGTTTATTTTTTCATGATACAAGTGCATATATTTTATTTTAATGATTTTAAATGAATTGCTTTATTATACTAAGTAACAATACTGAAAATATTGCTTTGCCTCGTGATATTGAAGTGTTATTGTATTATTTACTGAAACTTCTTACTGAAATTGTTTTATGAAATTGCTTTAAATAAATTGTTTTTGTAACGTCCAAAATTATAAAATTCCAAACTAACTTTTTCTTTTTTGTTATTATCTTTCTCCTTCAATCATTTGGTATCAGTCGATTTGTGTTCGATGTCGATATAAGTTCAATCTACAATTTCCATTTCAATTAAATCTTTAGACCATTATATTAATTAATCCATAAATAATCAATATAAAATCAAAATACAATTCTGTAACATAATATTTACAATTCTATTTATACTAATTCAATGTAATTAAACCCTAACTAATGTATATACATTCTTTAATTTAATATTTCACTATTTATATCCCAATATAATTATATCTGCTGTGCATTCACTAGGTTGAATATAAATATAAAATTCTACATATATCTGTCTACATGATATTCTAAACTTCCAATAATTTTCTCTAACCAACCTGGAACTAGCTATCGGCACGTACATTAATGAGTTATTTGGGATGGCTGTAAGGGAGTAAACTTTGGAGAAAGCCCAGTAAAAAACATATATAAAAGTACGTACTATATGCAATTAAATAAAATTAAATAAACTTATTTACGTATTATAAAAATAATTTAAATATGACTATCAAAATGCATAAAATCCTTTATTTCCTAATAGTACACTAAGGGACAATTTAGTAAGGATACTATAGTCGACTAGTAACCGGATAGAATATGGGAGGTACTTTAGAGTACCTATCGTGTCTCGGTCCTTAGGTCCGATTATAGGGAGAACTACATTTGAAATTGAAATAATTAATCAATATAAACCGTTAAATGACTTATGCAATTTCAAATCAATATTAGTATGTAAAACAATTTATTTAAATTAGTTCTATAAAACAATTCTAGTAAAAAATTTAGTAAATAAAACAGTAACATCTCAAATCCTGATAAAAGCAATACTTTTTATATCCCTATCTAGTGCAGTAAACAATTCATTTAAAAATTATCACTTTCAATCATTCAATTTCAATCATTTCTTTCTTTCTGTCAAATCAGTAAATCAGTATTCAAATCATTCATAATTAGTTCAATGGAAATAGTCACATCCAATAGAATTATGCACAAACTATATCCCTTCAGGGACGTATATAGGAATCAGGCGTACCCATGTAAGGCCAAGCATCCAACCCTAAGCCATTCCCACCTGTAACAATGGACATTATTGAGAAATCCATAGTGTTCACTGATCAGACGACAACTATGGTACTAGGGACTTAGCTAGGGTCCTCCAGCCCTAATCATTATGTCATCTGTATGCATGATCATCGAGGAGTTGACAATCTCAAAATCATTTTCCTAAATCATATAATTCAACAGTAAAAATCATTTTAAATAGCAATTATATTCAGTCAGTCCAAAATCATATATATATAAATAATTATTATATTAGAGAAATAATGAAATTCATTAAAATTCAATGCAAAACATTTAATTATACAATAGCATATTTGAACGTAAATGGTAAATCATGAAAAATTACATTTTTTGCAATTTAAACATGTCATGTAAATCATTTCATGTAAATCAATTCATGTAATCTATTTCATACAAGACAATATTTAGACTTGTAAGAATTTTAAAATAAACTTCTATTTTTCATTTAGGAAGTTAAGCGAGTAGACGGTTAGGATTCGGTTTTCAAAAATTTTCCAAATGCAAGTAAAACTTTTCTTATGCAACTCCCATATATGTTCTTTATCTCTACTTCCACACAGTATAAAATCTGATAGTGCTCTTTACGCCTTTTTAGCTTTCAAATTCCTAGCATTGCACATTAATCCCAAATATATTTAAAATTCCATATTCCAACTATAATAATAATTATTCTATTAATTCTATCTTCTAATTTATAATTTTCAATAATTAATTTATTTTATTTCCTACCAATTACCATAACATAATTCCAATTAAATCCTATTTTTTTCTCTAAATCCCATGTCACCAATAATTCCCAAATTGCATTTAAAATCTATATATAACTATATTGAATATTCTAAAAATTCCTATCTTCCGTTTTGGTCAATCTCAATAATTTATTTATTTAATTTCCTAATAAATAACTTAACATGGCTATACTTAAATTGAAATTTTTTTTCAATTCTAATTTTCACCGATAATTCCATTATCCTTAGTTATTCTTCTTTAACCATTAATCCCTAAAATCAGTATGAGAATCCCATGAAAAATGCCTCAACCGAATTGTTTCTCTTGTCCAATGTTTGTCATGTTTCAATTCTTGTTTCATGATTAACATTTATTTATGTTCAATTCCTATTAAAATCAAATATTCATTCTTGCATTATACTTATTATTTTCCAACTCTAATTTTACAAATAATCTTTATTCATTATTAATATTAATTTCACCATTTGCTTATATTAAAATTACTTTCATTTTATTAATTCCTTGTGATAACCCTATTTTTCTTATATTCGATATATATTACAGAGTATAGGAAATTTAAAAGAGAGAAATTTATTGTTAAAATATTTAAGTGAAAGGTCTGTTCGATAAGGTTCAGGGAAGTAGTCGGTGAAGGCCCCACCAGGACTTTCTCTGTCCAGATTGGAGTGAAACCCTAGAATATTGATATTTGAAATGAAATATGAATATAACAAAAATCTATATCTCAAAATCACATTGTTTGAGTATAATTTGAAAAGCGAGAAATAAATTCAAAAATGACAATCGTGTCCATACCTTGGAAGAACTTTCTTGAATGATGGTCAAACTACATTGACTTTGGACACACAAATTGTCACAAGATAATCTTCATGTAAAGAAGTTTCACATGGATGTAGTTGTGAACTGAATTACGTGAAAGTGTTAAAAATAATGCGAGCGAAACTGAAAGCATTCGTATAGGGGTGGTTTAGTAATTTCACTATTCATACTCAGTCAAACCCCCTTGAGAGTCAATATTTGACCATGTTTGACCCAAATATATGAAAATAATAAAATAAAATATTAAAGCTGATAAAAAAATTAAAATAATAAGTGGGACATATATGGAAATAAAACATGAATACAAGGGTATTATGATCATTTAACATGAGTTGGTCAAATGGGTCAAAGAATGACTAGAATTGACCGAAATTAAATTAAATTAAAAATCTGGAAACTTAGAAAAATAAAATAATACCAATGGCATATGTGTAAAAATGAGGAATTAAAAGGGGTAAAATAATCTTTTTATATATGGTAGATTTTTATTCAATAAAATAGTATAAAATAAAGTAAAATCTCAGCAATTTTATCTTCTCAAAACCGACCTCTCCTCCCCTTTTTTTGGCTGTTGCACGTTTCTGTCCTGTTGCTCTAAAAAATCTCTCACGTTAATCTCAAAAAACCCCATCTTTCTTTATTAATTCATCCAACCATCTTCACTAAATCTTTCCTTCACCTCAAGAACACCATAAAACTAGAAGTGGGAGTGCAGAATTGAAGAAAATAGGGACTGTTTTTGGGCAGTACTGTTCGACAATTTGAGGTAAATTGGTTAAGTAATGTTCCACTTAAGTTTAGCTATAGTATCTACTTGTTTTAAGCTTGGATGATGTGATTAGAGCTTTGGATTGAATTAAATATGTAGAGGTGCAGGACCGATTTTGCCATTAAAAGAAAATAAAGTTGTTATAATTTTAATGTGTTTTGGGTAGAATTTAGTAGTAGATGATGATGGAACCTGGTTGAAACTTTATTTTTGCAATAGTTTGCAAAACCTAAAAGTGGTGTGATGATGGATAATCTTTGCCATGAGGTGGGCAATAATCGATCATGGCATGAATTGAATGATGGTGGTGATGTTTGGTGCATTAAGGGTGTTTGATGAAATTCTTAAATGGGTAGGGGAAGATTAGGAAGTTAGAGTAGAGAAAAAGAATGAAAACCAAACATGAGGATATGGAATTTGGGAGCTTCGGCCATGGCTATTGGGAAGAAGAATTTGTGCCATTTTAAATGTAAAATAAATATATGATAAATATGCTAACTAAATAGAAAATATTTTTTAAGTTAAATTGAGGAAAGGATGAATGAAAAATAATGAGAATAAGATCTCATGAAGCATTCGGTTAAGGCTAAATAGAATAATGATGATGCAAATTTTAATGAATTGATAGTGTAGAATAGAATTACTAAATTAATAAAGAATATTTATAAAATCTAAATTGAGAAAAGGAATGAGATTGAGCTATTTGAAGAATTTGGTCAAGCCACAATGTAAGATGATTATTAAGAGATGAATGTTCATAATTGATGATTGAAAGAATATATATATATAGAGGTTAATAAGATTATTAGTGAAAGTATACTTAGGAAAGATTTATAATTTAAGAATAATTATATTGTAGCATTTGGGAATGGGATAAATTAATTGTCGGAAATGACAAAATAATGAAATAGGAATTTATTGAATATTTATTATAATTACAATATGAAATTTTAAATATAAATTAGAAAATGATAAGTGAAATTCAAGGATGGTAAATTGACTATAATAAAAGAATCTCATAAGATTGGTAGAGTGAATTAGGGGAAGAATACAAATTTAATTGTAGTTATGAGTTGGTATTTAATAGAAGACTAAGATAAATTAATTGTAGGAATTAATAAAATGGAAGAAATTTGATATAAATAAATGGTGGAAAATAATATTACTAATGAATAAAGATTAATTGTAAAATTTGAATTGGGGAAAATTATAATTATACTGCAAGAATAAAATATTTGACTATAGTAAATAACTAAAAATAATAGAATTTTAATGAAATTAAAATTAGGAAAAATAAGTCAATTTAATTATAGTTAAATTTGGTATTTAATAGGAAAATAAATAAATAAATCATTGAGATTGACAAAATGAAAAGTAGGGATTTATAGAATATTTATTTTAGTTATATATGGGATTTTAATTATAAAATTGAAATTATTGGTGACATGAAACTTAAAGAAAGAATGAGATTTACTTGAAATTATATTTTGATATTTAGTAGAAAATAAAATAAATGAATTGTTGAGAATGATAGATAGAAAATAGAAAGTGATGGAGTATTTATTAGAATTATAATATAGAAATTTAAATATAATTAAGAATTGTTGTGCAGTGTGATGTACGAGAAATAAAGAGGCATAAGTGGCGTTGACGGATTTTATACTGCACGGAAGTAGAGGTAAATAACATGTATAGGAGTTGCATAGGACATGTTTTACTTGCAATTAGAAATTCTCGAAAATCTAATTTTAAATCGTTCCTCAGCTACGTTTCCTGAATACAAGAAATAAAAATTCATCTTAAATTCCTATAAGTCTAAATATTGCATTACATGAAATGATTTCCATGAATTGATTTAAAGGAAACGATTTACATGAATTAAATTATATAAAATAATTTACATGAATGGAGTTACATGAGAGGATTTATGTAAATTGGTTTATATGAAATAATTTTCCTATATTGGTTCATATGACACAATTTACAAGGAGTGTTTAGATTTTCTAAAATGAAATGTGATAACCGTAAATTTTCTATTTATTGGAAATTATAAATATTGAAAATAAATATTGGAGAAAATAAATCAGAGGAAATAAATAAAATTGTGATAACGGAATATTGGTGAAAATTCCGAAAAGTGAGGAAGTGACGAATAAGGAAATTTGTGTGAAGGAAATTAAATGAAAATAAAAATAAGATCGGAGTTATGGAAAATAAGGAAAGAAGGAATTTAATTTGGATAAATGGACATCCAAATTAAATAAGAAATGAAAATGAAGAAATATAATTTGTATATTAAGAAATCCAAATTTTAAGAAATATAAATGTGAGTATTTATATATTTATATAATTTTATTATATAAATATATTTTTAAATATATTATGTATGTTTTATATAATTACATATATATGTGAAATATAGTATATATATTATATATGGATATATACTATTCTATATCATAAAATAAATATATATATGTATATTAGTCTACATTTATGTATATAAATAATATGTGTATATATATATATAGTATTTTAAATTAATAGATATATATATATATAAGTGATTTAAATAAAACATATATATATATATCTGTATTTATATGTATATATTTAATATTATAAATCTATATATAATTACATAAATATAATAATATAGATATAAATTATATAAAATATATATAATAAATAAAATTTAAGACAGAAACGGGAAATGGGATCTCGTTTCTGTCGAAAACAAAAGCAGAGGCCGACGGTAGCAACAGCTGCCACCGCCGGCCGAGTGAGGGAAGAGAGGAGGAACGAGTGGCATTGTTGACGAGAGGAGAAGCGAACGACGGCGGCCCGAGGCGGAAAGAGAAGGAAACGACGCGAAGCGAAGCAGGAAAAACTGAAAGGAAAAAGGAGAAGGGAGATCGGCGGTGCCGGCCGATCTGGGCACCGCCACCAACGCCACCAGCGTGGACTAACGAAGGTGAAGGAGGCCACCGACGGTGAAGGAAACGGTGGAGGGAGGAAGAAACAAAGGAGAAAGGGGCCGAAACCCACGGACCCAGATCCGACGCCGTCGCCGGTGATGGGGTGAAGCGGAGGCCAGATCCCCGCTACGTCGGCCAGCTGTGGGAGGTGCGAACTGGTGGAAAGGAGGACCGTCGGCGGTCGAACTGGCCGAACCGGCGGGATGAGGCCATGACCGGTCTGGACCGGTCCAGCCAGGAAAGGGAAAAAGGGAAAGAAAAAAGCAAAAAGAAAAAGAGAAAGAAAAGAAAAAGAAAGAAAGAAAAAGAAAAAAGGAAAAAGGAAAAAAAAAGAGGAAAAAGGAGAATTTCGGGAAATTCAGAGAATTTCGGGAAATTCAGTGAATTTCAGGAAATTCGGATATTCTCGGGAATTCGACAACCCGAAAATTTACGAAAATTCGGTAAGAAATTTTTGAAAATTTAATTTCAGAAAAATTTAATAAATTATAGAAAAATTCTAAATTTAGAATTTTTATTTCCAGAAATTATTTTCAGCGATCGGGATAAGGAATCGAGAGAAAAGGAGTGCGGGAGCGATCGATAAAAGGAAGTCGCCGACCTGGAAAAAGGTAAGGGATGCATGTGCAGCACTGTAAGGATATTCAGTCCGCATATTTTAATTTGAAATATTTTATGCAAATATTTTATGAAAATTATTATGATGCATGATTGGCTGAAAATTTTGGGTTGAAGTACTGGCTGGAAATTTAAAACTGTATTTTTCGTGCAGGAGGTTAGTAAATCGGCAGCTGTTATGTTGCCGAAAATTTAAGAAAAACTTTATAAAATCATATTAAATGATTTTATTTTCAAAAATCGATATTAAATCACAAAACATGAGGAAATTACTAAATTTCTTAAAACATGAATATAATGAGATGGAATTTTAAAATATTCATGTATTTGAGAATGGTGATAATGAAACCACCGAAAATTTTCGGAATAGATAAATTATACGTAATACGAGGTGAAAGATGAAGTGAAATACAGTGAATATTTTTATGAATGTTTTTATAAATATTCATTAAAGGATTTTAACCCTTATGGTTTTAAATTATGAAATTATATACTTATATAAATTCCATAAAGGTTTATTTTATGATGAAAACTACGGTTTTGAGATTGGTTGGCATTCCTATCATGCTGATGCATGATATGTGATATGTTTAGTCCTGGTCGACACTTGATTCGTGATTCACCGAGGACAATATAGATTATGGTCATAGATTTGACCGGTTTATTTCTTTACCCTCCGGGGTTTATAGTATGATAAGATTGATGTTTATCTTAGACTCCATAAATGATAGGTGATATGTTAAAAAGGAAAGTGTTTTACATGATATGGAATATGCCAAACAAAAAATATGATATATGATTGTGTGACATGTGAAAAGAACATATTTTATATGATATGAGAAGAAAATCAATTGATTTATAGCATTTTTACAAAATGCTCATTTCGGTACTGATTATAGTACTGTGAGATGATTTTCATGAGACATGTGATACGAACATGTAATATGTTTTCAAAAAGGAAGAAATGATAAATCTAATGTTCTTACTATGGTCTTAAATGGAATATTAGATTATAAGTACAACATGAGTTCTGATAAGATAGTGGAACGTATATATGGTATAAAGGCCAACCCGAGTAAAGACTCAATCTCTGTACCGTGTGAGCCACCTCTAGAAGACTCAAGGGACCTAAGTGCTACATAGATTCTTTGTGAACTATGGGGAGCCACCTCTAGAATCCTTTGAGCACTAAGTGCTACACGAGTTTCGATGTGTTAGGAAGAAGTTTCTGTACCGTGTGAGCCACCGCTAGAAGACTCAAGGGACCTAAGTGCTACATAGATTCTTTGTGAACTATGGGGAGCCACCTCTAGAATCCTTTAAGCACTAAGTGCTACACAAGTTTCGATGTGTTAGTAAGAAGTTTCTGTACTGTGTAAGCCACCTCCATAAGACTCAAGGGACCTAAGTGCTACATAGATTCTTTGTGAACTATGGGGAGCCACCTCTAGAATCCTTTGAGAACTAAGTGCTGCACGAGTTCCGATGTGTTAGTAAGAAGTTTGTGTCCTAAAGGCCAAACCGAGTGAAAACTCGATTTCTGTACCGTGGGAGCCACCTCTAGAATCCCAAGGGACCTACGTGCTACACGGATACCAGTTGGATTGTGGGAGTCACCTCTAGAATCCCGAAGGACCAATGTGCTACACGAGTTCCTCGATATGACACTTAACTCCATTGCTAGTTAGGATGGATGTCGTAACTGAATCAGTGAATTGGGGCTTACACCTAAAGTGATTAAGTAATCGGTTATATTGGAATTGTTTTCAATGAGTTAAGCTATACGCTTAAAGTTTGTGGATTTTCGTTTTGTGAATGGATTGAGTTATTAACTTACATAGTAACCGCTTTATCAACGTGTATAGTGACCAATCTATCGAAGTGTTTACTGCTTTGCTAATTTGATAAATGGAATAGATTTTAATAGCTTATTTTGGTATTTAAAGTACTGTACTAATTAAGAGAGTACAGTAAAACATGAAATGAGTTTTAAAGAAATAAGATGATGATTTAACTAATGTTCTTTTCAAGAAATATACGAATATTAATTATTTTATTTAAATGCTTTATTTCATAAAAGCATTATTTTGAAAAGAATATGAAAAGGTTATGGAATGAAAAAAGAAAAGGATTTATTAATTCAAAACGAAATGAAAATTTCTCTCTACAGTTGCTTCTAGGTTCCAGAACAAGTATGGTATTCTAAAATACCTACCTTACTCCATCCGGATCCCTAGCCGACTGTAGTATCCTTCCTACATGCGAGCCCAGAGCCCATAGGAAAAAAAAGAAAAAGATTTTCAGCATCTAGGAAGCAGAGTATCAAGTGAGGCATATAATTCCCTTATTGAGCAGTGGTTTTGCTCACCCCTTAATTTTAAACATTTCAGGTTTTGACGATTGTGAGATCAGTTGATTGTGGATCACGGTTGTACACAAAGGACAATGTGACGGACCAACTGAATTATTTGAGGTACGATCATTTATTCTCTGTATTTAGATATGTCAACAGTACTACTTATCTGATTAGTTTCGATAGGGGATAGGTATAATATAAATAATATTATGTAAAATTGTTTAACATTTAGTACAAGTGAAGTATCACAGACAGCCCAACCGGTTAAGTTGTGTACAATAAGGTAAAAAATGTGGTCACGGGTCGTGACAGATTTAATGGTATCAGAGCAATAGTTTGCCTGATGTCTGTGGATACTTTTTGGAAGGAAAATAGTTAAACATCACTTGTAGTACTGTGTAGTCTGAATACATAGAGAAAATAAATGATTGCAAATTGAATTAAGTGTTTAGAAGGGAGTGAGCAATTTTGCAATAAGGAATGCTAAAAAGGGAAAACGGCTAGGGAATGTTACCTGATATGTGATCTTATGATCTAAATGAAGGTCGGTTCGGTAAGAAACAAAAATGGACTCGGTGAGGGCCCCACCAGTACTTTTCTGTCCGAACCGAATTGAGACCTGAAAGTGATGGTATAAAAGAGAGGAATGAAATATCATCATTAAATAGACTTTAAGATCACCGATTGAGGGTAATTTGAAGAGAGAGAAAATTTTTATCCAAAAATGACCAAAATACCCCTGACTCTGAAATTTTACAAGGAGTTAAAATAAACCAACAGAGGTTGGAATTGATTGATCTGACAGAGAAATTAATGATATAAAGATGAATTACAAGCAAAATAATCCAATTGTGGATTTTAGTGAACTTCTCTGTCGAAATCGAATGGGATCTAAATTACTGGTATAAGTATCAGAAAGGATACTATCAACATATGGATGATCAGTTTATCGATTTAAATGTATATTGAGGAGATAGAAATAAATGTCGAAATGATGAAAATGCCCCTATATTGGGCGATGTTCGGAATAGTGTTAAAACCGAGCTGAATTGGAATCCATTGGTAGTAGTGTAATTATTAATGGCATAGAGGATGTCATATGAATATAACGATCCCTATTACTGATTCCACTAACACTTAGATTACGGACGCAAAAGAAATCCGTGAGGGGCTAAGTGCCACGTCTGTGTGACGGAGGCCACCTCTAGAACCCAGAGCGGACAGTACAGATGTGTACAGGCAGAAGGCGGATGGGCCGGGGCCTTATGTGATGCGATCCAAAGAGTGCAGTGGAATGTCATCAGATGTTTGACCCGGTTATTGACTGTAAGGGTCAAAAAATTAAGAGTGTATTGAACGGGATCGTTGAATACTATGAAAAGTGAAATGATTACAGGAATTGACTAATGAGGTGAATAGCTCAGATAATGAAATACATATCGGTGTGGTTACTTATGGTTCTATACATTTTTACTACTTTGAGGTATTAAACAGATAATCTTGTATAGAATCGACATATCTTGAAATATGTGCTACAGAATGAGGTACTGTGTGGAGTACTGTGAATTAGTGAATAATTATAAGAACAGTGAAGTGATAAAAAGATCACAGCTAACCTAAGTTCTTCAGGACCCTTGAGACAGAACTGTGATGGGCGACCCGTAATGGATCATGTGTTGTGAGATACAGGCGAACAATATTATCGTCGACTCACTAGTAAGGGTAAACCTGGGGCGAAAGGATTGCTTAGGGATGCCCGCCGACGGTCGATTCGAACGGGCGGGACTCTTACAAGAAGCTTAGTGATGACACGAGTGTAAGGAACTAGGTACGTAAGGGTGCTAAGGTTCGAACCTCGTGGATAATATACTCAAGGGAATTAAGCCTGAATTCAGTAAATGGAAATGGTTTTAAAGTGAATAACTGAATTGAAACGGGTAGTTGTAAAGTGTGTTGATAACCATTGTACTTGATACAGCTTACCAGAATGAGATTCGTAACGCTGTAAAGTATGACTAGATAATGAAATCAAGGTATAGTATGTATCAAAATGATTTGAATATTGAATGTCTCTGCCTTGAGAATACACTGTGAAATGATGGGATACAAAGATGAAGGTCCAAAATGATATGAGAAGTGCGGTTAAAGAAACTATTAGATGAGAATCTCGATAAATTCCAAAGTAACATAGATTGAGAAATTAGATTAATGTCGACTCAATTGTGGATGATGAAATTCACATGTATCGATGTAAAGGATGGAAATACAAATGATATGATTTGAAGATGAATTAAATGATATATTAAAATTTTTATTATACACTAAAGTTCTTATGAAGGACAAATAAATATCTATATGGAAGTGATGCCTTAAATATGATTTAATCGGAGATGTATAAGGAGCTTATATGAGCAATCTTTGTAAAAGGCGTCATCAGATGAAAAGTTAAAGAACGATGGTCACAAGATGATAAGAAATGTATGAAAAGAAAGTATCGGATTTGATTTCCGATAGAACTTCCAGAGTTACATAAATTAGAGGAATCGAGATAACAGTGACTCGATTTTGAATATGAAGTTAAATTCTAAGCTTATATCAGAGGATATAGAAAGAATCCGAAAAGTTTAATAAAAAAAATGTGTGAATAATGAAATTCACGTGTAAAGGTCTGGATGACGAAAATACAGATAAAAAAATTGAAAAATTGAGAATAATGAAATTATCTGTATAAGTGTAAATGATAGAAATACAAATGATATTGAGATGTAGATGAATTAAAGAGGATGTATTAATTTCCTATCATTAATAAAGTTATGGTAAAGGACAAGTATTCATCTACATGAAAATAGACGCTTTATTGATCTAATTAGAGATATGTGAGGAGTTGATAAGACTAGCCTCAATATAAAGCGTCCTTAGATAAAAGATTGAAGATTGGTGTCCATAAGATGATGATTTGAACTCAGAATGAGTTTTACGAGTTCCTATTGAAGTTACAAGGGTAGTGAGTTGCCTTGTGAAGTATATAAGCCTAAAGAATGAGTCATCCTTACATGAGTAAATTGATGAAATACTGATAGAGTCTAAAATATAAATGAAACATGAGCAGTAATAAATGATAAAGCCTGAATTGATTGATCAGATTCATTAGAAGCAGAAAGAGGATTCTCCATTAAGATTGATTGTCTGTAAAAATGAAGATTGATTGTGATTGAGTGATGATACGATTGTTTAACGATTTTAACTTTGCAAGTAAATACTACATGTCATAACTTGTAGTGTAATGATATGATGTCGGAATTTGACTAGGTAAAATTGTGACAGCGTAATGCATTAATATATCGAGTCCGCAAGAATAAAAAAAAATTGTTATATCATTCAAGATTATCTGTGGAAAGAACTTAGTAATAGTGGACCTTGATTGATTTTTTAGCTTGAGTATGCATGGATAACTCGAGAATGACATAGAACCTTGTGGAACAATAGTGGATTCGAAATGATACTAACAAAGGTCTAATAGGTTATGTGGATAATGAATTCACTTGTATAGGTGTAAATGATGGAAATACAGATGACTTGAATAGAGGAATTTTAATTGTGAATTAAATTTCTATTGTTTAAAAGAGTTCTTGCTAAGAAGAAATATTCATCTGTATGGAATTGATGCCTATTTGATCTAAATCAGAGATGTATAAGGAATTCATAAGACTAGTCTCTGTACAAGGCGTCATCAGCTAATAGTTGGAGACTGATAACCATAAGATAATATTTAGAATTTGACAATTTCTTACGAGTTCCTATTGAGATTTACAAGATTAATGAAACAGTTCCCGAAGGTAAGACTGGGGGTGAATTGTGTTGGTTATCACATAACTGTGGCAAGATGAAAAATCAAGCCAACTTTGATAAGCGCAATTAATGATACTCAAAGGAGTAAGATAATTGATATGTTTACTGCCAATATATAAATAGGAAATGTTTGTACATATAACCACCTCAAAATAATAGAAATGGTGGAATTGTATAGATAACGTGGTGCTTAAATGGACAATTCGAGGATTCAATCATACAATCTAAATTATGAAAAGAGTATATTCCCGGGTATATTCTAAAATTTAAATGATATTGAATATACCATAAGAATAAGAGATGTAATGACCATACTACATGAAAAGAGACATGGAGAGAAAATGATTGTCTCATGATTTATTCTTGTAAGAGATGATTAACAGTAAAAATTTGCAATGAGATGCAGCCTTAATGGAATAAAATGTGAAAATGAATATTATGGACAATAAAGAGTCCAAAAGAGAAATGATGATATGGAAGTGATTAAAGACTGGTGATCTAAATAGAATCACTTTCCACTATCAGACTTCTAGATTCTCTACTGCCTTAGTCGAAGTATAAGTGTTAAACGGTGTGAACGTGTATATACAGTTCCAGTGAGCCTTACATGTGATGGGAGTCTCTAAGTTACCATATGCTAATGAGAGATAGCAAAGGGCTTTGAGATCCCAAGTGTATTGATAACACCGCTCCATACTTATATATATATAAAAATATATATGAGCGTGAGATGTAAACGCTCCATGATATTGAGAGAGCATGTGCATGAGATGTGAAAGCTACTGGGACACTTACATATAATTGATTGACATGAGTACATAATAATACTAAATTATGTCGACTTGGCACTAAGTGAGAAGAATGGATGATGAACAACATAGATCAGCTGAAATATGAAAAATAATGTGTATGGACTCTTATATGAAAAGAGTAAAAGTGAATAACTCCCGATTTGAAAAATGAACTTACAGGAGTATAGACATATATGATGAAAGACAGCATGTAGTGGTCTAAAGTACTCTTGATGTTGAAAGTGTACTGGCAGTATTACTTGGAGGATGAACTAGAGGTCAGAAGTCGTAAGTATACGACATGTACCACCTTTGGACTTAAGTTAAATTCGGAGGACCGAATTTCTTAAGGTAGGGAGGATGTGATAATCGTAAATTTTTCATTTATTGGAAATTATAAATATTGAAAATAAATATTGGAGAAAATAAATCAGAGGAAATAAATAAAATTGTGATAATGGAATATTGGTGGAAATTCCGAAAAGTGAGGAAGTGACGAATAAGGAAATTTGTGTGAAGGAAATTAAATGAAAATAAAAATAAGATCGGAGTTATGGAAAATAAGGAAAGAAGGAATTTAATTTGGATAAATGGAAATCCAAATTAAATAAAAAATGAAAATGGAGAAATATAATTTGGATATTAAGAAATCCAAATTTTATGAAATATAAATGTGAGTATTTATATATTTTTATAATTTTATTATATAAATATATTTTTAAATATATTATATATGTTTTATATAATTACATATATATATATATGAAATATAGTATATATATTATATATGGATATATACTATTCTATATCATAAAATAAATATATATGTATATTAGTATACATTTATGTATATAAATAATATGTATATATATAGTATTTTAAATTAATATATATATAAGTGATTTAAATAAAACACATATATATCTGTATTTATATGTATATATTTAATATTATAAATCTATATATAATTAGATAAATATAATAATATAGATATTCATTATATAAAAAATATATATATAATAAATAAAATTTAAGACAGAAACGAGAAATGGGATCCTGTTTCTGTCGAAAACAAAAGCAGAGGCCGGCGGTAGCAACAGCTGCTACCGCCGGCCGAGTGAGGGAAGAGAGGAGGAACGAGTGGCGTCGTCGACGAGAGGAGAAGCGAACGATGGCGGCCCGAGGCGGAAAGGGAAGGCAACGACGCGAAGCGAAGCGGGAAAAACTGAAAGGAAAAAGGAGAAGGGAGATCGGCGGTGCCGGTCGATCTGGGCACCGCCACCAACGCCACCAGCGAGGACTAACAAAGGTGAAGGAGGCCATCGACGGTGAAGGAAACGGTGGAGGGAGGAAGAAACAAAGGAGAAAGGGGCCGAAACGCACAGACCCAGATCCGGCGCCGTCGCCAGTGATGGGGTGAAACGGAGGCCAGATCCGGCATCCTCGCTACATTGGCCAGCTGTGGGAGGCTCGAACCGGCGGAAAGGAGGACCACCGGTGGTCAAACCGGCTGAACCAGCGGGATGAGGCACTGACCGGTCTGGACCGGTCCGGCCAGGAAAGGGAAGAATGAAAAAACAAAAGAAAAAAGGAAAAAGAAAAAGAAAAAGAAAAGAAAAAGAAAGAAAAGAAAAAGAAAGAAAGAAAAAGAAAAGAGGAAAAATGAAGAAAAAGAGGAAAAGGAGAATTTCGGAAAATTCGGAGATTCTCGGGAATTCGACAACTCGGAAATTTACGAAAATTCGGTAAGAAATTTCCGGAAATTTAATTTCAGAAAAATTTAATAAATTATGAAAAAATTCTAAAATTTAGAATTTTTATTTCCAGAAATTATTTTCAGCGATCGGGATAAGGAATCGAGAGAAATGGAGTGCGGGCGCGATCGATAAGAGGAAGTCGCCGACCCGGAAAAAGGTAAGGGATGCATGTGCAGCACTGTAAGTATATTCAATCTGCATATTTTAATTTGAAATATTTTATGCAAATATTTTATGAAAATTATTATGATGCATGATTGGCTGAAAATTTTGGGTTGAAGTACTGGCTGGAAATTTAAAACTGTATTTTTCATGCAGGAGGTTAGTAAATCGGCAGCTGTTATGCTGCCGAAAATTTTAGAAAAACTTTATAAAATCATATTAAATGATTTTACTTTCGAAAATCGATATTAAATCACGAAACATGAGGAAACTACTAAATTTCATAAAACATGAATATAATGAGATGGAATTTTAAAATATTCATGTATTCGAGAATGGTGATAATGAAACCACCGAAAATTCTCAGAATAGATAAATTACACGTAATACGAGGTGAAAGATGAAGTGAAATACAGTGAATATTTTTATGAATATTTTTATAAATATTCACTAAAGGATTTTAACCCTTATGGTTTTAAATTATGGAATTATATATTTATATAAATTCCATAAAGGTTTATTTTATGATGAAAACTACGGTTTTGAGATTGGTTGGCATTCCTATCATGCTGATGCATGATATGTGATATGTTTAGTCCCGGTCGACACCTGATCCGTGATCCACCGAGGACAATATAGATTATGGTCATAGATTTGACCGGTTTATTTCTTTACCCTCCGGGGTTTGTAGTATGATATGATTGATGTCTATCTTAGACTCCATAAATGATAGGTGATATGTTAAAAAGGAAAGTGTTTTACATGATATGGAATATGCCAAACAAAAATTGTGATATATGATTGCGTGACATGTGAAAAGAACATGCTTTATATGATATGAGAAGAAAATCAATTGATTTATAGCATTTTTACAAAATGCTCATTTTAGTACTGATTATAGAACTGTGAGATGATTTTCATGAGACATGTGATACGAACATGTAATGTAACGACCCGTTACCACATTTTTCACCTTATTTTATACAATTTATCCGGTTGGGCTGTCTGTGATACTTCACTTTACCCTTAATGTTAAACAATTTAATAAAATATTGTTAACGTTATACACATCCCCTATCTTATTTACAAATATGTAGTACTGTAGACATGTCTAAATACAGAAAATAAATGATCGTACCTTATATAAATCAGTCGGTCTGTCACATTGTCCTTTATGTGCAGCTGTTATCCATAATCAACTGATCTCACCATCATCAAAACCTGAAATGTTAAAATTGGGGAGTGAGCAAACCATGGCTCAGTAAGAGAGTTATATGTCACATTTGATATTCAGCTATCTATATGCTGAAAATATTTTTTTTCATTTTCTTTAAAATCTTCCTAGTTGGCTTTAGGCTCACATGTAGGAAGGATACTACAGTCGGCTAAGGATCCAAATAGAATAAGGTAGGTATTTTAGAATACCATACTTGTTCCGAAACCTAGAAGCAACTGTAGAGAATACCAATTTCCGTTGTTTTCAAAACGATATAATTTTCGTTTTTCCACAAAGTAAACCACTTATTCTTTTTTCACTTCTGTATACTTGAAAACACATGGCAGTTCAGTAATAAAAACATTGGTTTACTTCTCTTCTCTTCGGTACGATAAAAACAGTACAATACATCGATTTGTAAATATCCAATCATTGAATAATTACTTCTTCAATTATTTCTATCTTAGAAATAATTCTTATGTTATTCTTTTAGAATAAACATTTACTTCTCCTTTTAAATCAGTAACCGTATCGTACAATTCAGTAAAACAGTATATTCAGTAAAATAGTAATTCGATACAGTTCACTCAGTAACAGTAAACAATATCTACCAATTCAGTAAATAGTATAAGGTAGTTTTTAATTCAGTAAACAGTAAATGGTAGCTCTTAGTTTAGTAAAACATTAAGAAATGGCTACCATTTCAGTAAACAGTACAATTCAGTAACACAGTGTTTTGGTACGGTCTTTCATCAGTAAACAGTACAGTAATTCAGTACAGTAAACAGTACAGTATAGTAAATAGGATTCCATAAATCCTTTCAGTAATCAATAAACAGTAAACAGTAAGTAGTAAGTGAGACTAGGCAACACCCTATAAGTAAATCATGCTATCATTGTCCACTAAGGGACACAGTAACAGTAATGAGATCTATGGCCATGATCTATATGGTGTCCTTGGTGTACACTTGCCAGGTGGCATCCGGGACGCTGATGACTGGCAGGTCTATCAGCCATGTGACAGTAACAGTATAAGTGTGATGCATGAAACTCGGGGCCTAAGTCTCAAGACAGTATAAACCGTACCATAGCCTTTATGGATTTTAAATACAGAAAATCAAAATATTTCACAAATATCCATAAGGCTCACATATAATAAAATCATCACCTTTATGAAATTTATAATTTAAATAATATTTCTCAAAATATTTCATAAAGGTATAAATCATATTTTACATACGGTGAAAACAATTTATAAATCATCACTATAAAATATAAAAGGTTATAACTGTGTTTTTCACCGTAAAATATATACGCACGCTTTTCCGTGCTTTTTATCGAAAACATGGTTTTATAATTATCAGAATTTCAAACAAATCATTTTTTTATAATTTATGAAAATAAATTATTTATTTTCTAACTTTAAATTCCCATCACTATGTTTTCTTCTAAAAACACGTGTAGAGACCTCTAGTCTCAAAATCATAGTTTTCCATCATTTCTTAACCTTTATGGAATTTATATAATTATTTATCTCACAATTAAAACCATAAAGGTTTTATATTAAATCAAGTGAATATTTAAGAATATTTATAAAAATATTCACTTCAGTCTCTTTTTCATTTTCATCTCGTTTCACGTGAAATATCACCTATAGGGTGAATTTTCGGTGACTTCCTTTTCACCATTCTCGAAAACATGAATATTTTAAAATTAAATATCACTATATTCATGTTTTATGAAATTTATTTAATTTCTCGATTTTTGTACCTGAAAATCATTTCACGTGAAATCAAATTATTTATTATGGTTTTCGGTGATTTTCGGTAAATTTCAGTAATTTTTTTATAATTTTTCGACAGTATAATAGCTGCCGATTTGGCTAGCCTCCTGCACGGAAAATACAGTTTATATTTTTCAACTGGTATTTCACCACAATTTGCAACTGATAAATCACCACAATTTTCAAAACTAATCATTATAAATTGCATTTATAAATTAAATGCATAATTTAAAACATGTGGCCGAATATCTTTACAGGCGGCACATGTCTCCCTTACCTGTTTTGGGTCGGCGACTACCTCTCGAAGGTCGCGCCCGTGTTCACCTTGCCCAATTCCATCGGCTCGGTCATCGAGAAAATTTTTTGAAAATTAAATTCTAAAATTTAAAATTTTTCCATAATTATTTAAATAAATAAATTATTTAAATAATTTAACACTTTTCGGGATTTCTTACCGATTCCCGTAATTCTCAGGATTTCCCATAATTTTCGAATGCTCGGGAATTTTTCAAATTCTCGGAATTCCTTTTCCCTTTCTCTTTCTTCTTCTTTTTCTTTTTTCTTTTCTTTTCTTTTTCTTTTTCTTTTTCCTTTTTCTTTTCTTTTTTTTCCTTGGTCTGACCGGTTCAGACTAGTCAGACCAGCTCCATCCACCTCACCGCCGGTTCTCCTTCGGTTGCCGGTTCTCCGACGGTTCGGTGGCTCAGCAGCTGGTCGGCGTTGAGACGAAGCTGCCGGTGGCCTCAACTCAGCCTGGATCGGCGGCACGGCGGCGGATCTACTCGATTTTGCCTCGGTTTCTTCCCCTCCTCCGTAGGCCTTCCTTCGCCATTCCCAGCCTCTCCGGTGGCCTCCATCTCTTTCCTCTCCTTCCGTCGATGCTTCGACTGTGGTGGCGGCGGCCGATTTGGTCGGCATCGCTAGATCTGGTTTTCTTCCTTCTCGGCTTCCACCGGGTTTTTCCTTCGATTTTTCGTTTCGATTTTCTTTCCTTCCGCCGTCGGTCGATTCCCTCTCCTCTTCCTTTGCTGGCGACGACTTTCTCTTCTCCTCTCTCCCTTTCCTTCTCTGGCGGCAGCTGACGGGGGCGATCTCGCTTGGGAAGGCAGAATCGGGGAATCCCGATTCTGTTTCTCTTTTCTTCTTTCCATTTTTGTTTTTTTTTCTTTCTATTTTTAGCATATAATACATTATATACTATATACTTTATACTTTATACTTTATACATATAATATATATACTATATATTACATATATATTATTTCATATAAGTATAGTACAATATATATTATATATAATATATATTGTATTTACAATATATATACATTTAAACTTTAATGTAATTTAATATTTACATTTTCTCAAATATGTATATACTTATATATATACATACAATGTTGTAAATAATACATATGTACTATTTAAATTTATCAAATAGTATATATATGCTTATATATACCAATGTATATTTAATATATACTATATACCATACGGTATTTAAATACATATGTATTTATATCAAAATACATTTATATAATTTGTAATTATATAAACATATTTTATTTTCATTTCTCATTTTCTTATTTAATTTGGATTTCCATTTATCCAAATTCAATTTTCCTATTTTCCTTATTTAATTTCCTTCACTTAAATTTCCAATTTCATCACTTCCTTAATTCTTGAAATTTCCACAATATTCCGATTCTCACAATTTTATTTATTTATTTCCACTGCATATTTTCTCCAACGTTTATTTCCAATATTTATAATTTCCAATAAATGGAAAATTTACGGTTATCACATGTAATATGTTTTCAAAAAGGAAGAAATGATAAATCTAATATTCTTACTATGGTCTTAAATGGAATATTAGATTATAAGTACTACATGAGTTCTGATAAGATAGTGGAAAGTATATATGGCATAATAGCCAACCCGAGTAAAGACTCAATCTCTGTACCGTGTGAGCCACCTCTAGAAGACTCAAGGGACCTAAGTGCTACATAGATTCTTTGTGAACTATGGGGAGCCACCTCTAGAATCCTTTGAGCACTGAGTGTTACACGAGTTTCTGTACTGTGTAAGCCACTGCTAGAAGACTCAAGGGACCTAAGTGCTACATAGATTCTTTGTGAACTATGGGGAGCCACCTCTAGAATCCTTTGACCACTAAGTGCTACACGAGTTCTGATGTGTTAGTAAGAAGTTTCTGTACCGTGTGAGCCACCTCTAGAAGACTCAAGGGACCTAAGTGCTACATAGATTCTTTGTGAACTATGGGGAGCCACCTCTAGAATCCTTTGAGAACTAAGTGCTACACGAGTTCCGATGTGTTAGTAAGAAGTCTATGTTGTAAAGGCCAAACCGAGTGAAGACTCGATTTCTGTACCGTGGGAGCCACCTCTAGAATCTCAAGGGACCTACGTGCTACACGGATACCAGTTGGACCGTGGGAGCCACCTTTAGAATCCCGAAGGACCTATGTGCTACACGAGTTCCTCGATATGACACTTAACTCCATTGTTAGTTAGGATGGATGTCGTAACTGAATCAGTGAATTGGGGCTTACGCCTAAAGTGATTAAGTAATCGATTATATTGGAATTGTTTTCAATGAGTTAAGCTATACGCTTAAAGTTTATGGATTTTCGTTTTGTGAATGGATTGAGTTATTAACTTATATAGTAACCGCTTTATCAACGTGTATAGTGACCAATCTATCGAAGTGCTTACTGCTTTGCTAATTTGATAAATGGAATAGATTTTAATAGCTTATTTTGCTATTTAAAGTACTGTACTAATTAAGAGAGTATAGTAAAACATGAAATGAGTTTTAAAGAAATAAGATGATGATTTAACTAATGTTCTTTTCAAGGAATATACGAATATTAATTATTTTATTTAAATGCTTTGTTTCATAAAAGCATTATTTTGAAAAGAATATGAAAAGGTTATGGAATGAAAAAAAAGGATTTATTAATTCAAAACGAAATGAAAATTTCTCTCTACAGTTGCTTCTAGGTTCCGGAACAAGTATGGTATTCTAAAATACCTACCTTACTCCATCTGGATCCCTAGCCGACTGTAATATCCTTCCTACATGCGAGCCTAGAGCCCATAGGAAAAAATAAAGAATAAGATTTTCAGCATATAGGAAGCTGAGTATCAAGTGAGGCATATAATTCCCTTACTGAGCCGTGGTTTTGCTCTCCCCTTAATTTTAAACATTTCAGGTTTTGACGATTGTGAGATCAGTTGATTGTGGATCATGGTTGTACACAAAGGACAATGTGACGGACCGATTGAATTATTTGAGGTACTATCATTTATTCTCTGTATTTAGACATGTCAACAGTAATACTTATCTGATTAGTTTCAATAGGGGATGGGTATAATATAAACAATATTATGTAAAATTGTTTAACATTTAGTACAAGTGAAGTATCACAGACAGCCCAACCGGTTAAGTTGTGTACAATAAGGTGAAAAATGTGGTCACGGGCTGTGACCTGAAATTTGTTAATATTAATTTTACATGAAATGGTTTATCATTTGCATTTAAATATGATATTTTGAATATTAAGATTTACATTGATAATTTAATGAATTTTATTACTGTCAAATAAAACAAATATTGTTTTACAAGAATTTAGATTGACTGAACATAATTGCTATTTGAAATGATTTCAATTATTGAATCATATAATTTATGAAAATGTTTTGAGTTAAAAATAATTTTAAGGAATTGTTTTTATAGTCAATTGCTTTTAAATTGGTGAAATTGTGGTTACTGGCTGGTATAGAAACTGTGTTTTCAACGCTGAAAGGCTAGGTTACAAACAGTCGTTATACTACTAAAAGTTTTTAGAAATTTTGTGAAATTATTTTTAACATTCTCAAATGTTAGAAATAAAGGAAACTTTAAGTGATCTTCATATCATTTACTAAAATTGCATGTTTTTATTATTTACCCAAAAATAATATTTAAATATTCATGTTAAATAATTTTAATTACGTGAAGGTACTAGTATATGCTTATTACTGTTATACAGATAAATAGAATATTTCCAGAAAAGAACATTGAAGTGTGAATATTTTATCAATATTATTCCTAAACTAAATATATTTTATAGTATATTTTTATGTACTAATTAAAGATAATATCATTGAAATTTATTTCATAAATAGTGTTTCTACTGTATATACACTGTTTTAAGATTGTTAGGCCCCATATGTGCTCACGTGTCACGTGTACTGTTACTGTTACTATTGTTATTGTTGCTAATAGACCCGTCAAGTCATCATCTTCCATAGTTGTCACCTGGCAAGTGTACACTATGGACCCTATAGACTACAGCCATATGTCTCAAGTGTTTACTGTTTCTCCCTTTTCGGGATATTATTATAGCATGATATACTTTGGGTATTGCCTGGTCTCCATCATACTATACTGTTTACTGGTACTAAAAGGAATGTTTTAAAATATTGATTTCACTAAGGAATTTTAAAGTGTTACTGTACTGTTTACTGGGCTTCATCTTTTATACTGAACTGATTATTGAAGTGCTTTAACTAAAGTGTATATATATATATATATATATATTGTTATATATGTATATATTAAAGTATGTTATGAATTGTTTTCAAGCAACTAAAGTGTTTATTCATGTCAATTTCTCCCTATAGTCGCTTTTAGGCGTTGGAACACGACAGGTATTCTAAAATACCTCTCATACTCCATCTAGTTTCCTAACCGACTATAGTATCCTTCTTATATTGTTCCCTAGTGCACTGCTAGGAGATAAATATTTTATGCATGTTAACATGATAACTAATATACTTTTACATAATTAGTAAAAATCTGTTATTTTTACCTCACTGCATATAGTACGCACTTTTATATGCTGGGCTTTCCCTAAAGCTCACCCCTTTACTCACCATTCTAGTAGTGCTTATGTGTACGTGGCAACAACAGGTTCTAAGTGTCCCAGTTCGTATGTATAGTATTTCACACATTTTCACACTTTAATGTCGGTTGGGTCGTTTGCGATGCCTTTATTTACACACGTGCACTTAACAGTAACAGTTTATTAAGATAAACTTACTTAATTTACAAAATAAAAACATTTACATAACAACAATTTCTTTAATATTTACATCTCTTGTTTATAATTGCAACCAATAGTAATGCATAAACTAATGTGAACATATACAAGAAAATAAATATATGTCACGCCCTGAAGGTCGCGACGTTCACTTGATACTCATACTTTTTCCATTTAGTAGAATTTCTCGAACTAAATTTTTCCTTTTCAATTTAATGTTTGTATTCGGTGTCCGTGTAATCACTAAACTAATTTCACTAATCCTTTCTTTATATTATAGCCTTGATAACTTAAACATTAATTTATGAGCATATTTACTCAACTATTTGGGTGAACTATAGTCATTTCACTTAAATATTAAATTAGCAAAGAAACGGGTCGAAAATCTTCCCTTTATATTTTATTACTCTTCCTAGTTAATTACCCACAAGAAGTCCATAATCCATAATTCATATAACTTATGTACTATACATAATCTCAGAATCATCTCAATTTCATTTACATATTCCACAAAACATACGGTCAACCAAACATAATCACATCCCATATAGTATTCGATGATTATATGAACCTATATAATAATTTAACACGGTCTTAAGTTACATCCTGACTTATTGAACAAAATACGTACTGTATATCAATTAAAGTCTTACATGTAAACAAACAATTTATAAAGAGCGTATACCTCAAAAGCGATAAAGTAGGTTCGGAGGACAAGGGCCAATACCAAGCCTAGGTACCATCTTCGAATGCCCACACAAAAGCTCTTATGGTGGAGTTTAATTTAATTAGTCTGAAAATAGGTGAAATTAAGGGGTGAGCAAATTCACGGCTTAATAAGATACTAACATAAATGCAGGAGTAGAATTATATTATCCTAACTGCAATGCATGAAACCTGCAAGTTTGCAATCACAATTCACCATTTCAATCGATAACATCTCATATTTATAACAAGATCATGTCCTAAGGACTTTAAGTGAGCAAGGGTTTTGGAGTATTGATGTAAGAGAATTTAAAGTACCTCATTATCTCCATTCCCGACATCTATCCATCTCTCAAACTCTAAATAAATCAATTTAATCACTTTCAATCTTCTTGGCCTTATACTACAATGCATCGTATAACAATGCATCATGTATAATTTGAATATCATATACTATTAATTCACACTTACATCAATCTTATAGTATATCATGTTCAATTGAGATATCATATCAGGCCACTTTACATTTAACAATTATACTCTTGTATTATATCAAAGCATATCACTTTTCATATGGAAAATCATGATCACGGGTAGTGTAAAGCCATAATTCTCTTCATATAAATCTTATGTTTATGTACAGTGTAATATCATGACATCATGTAGATAGAATGTCGTTATGTCATAACTCAGCTTGCAAAACTTATGCAAGCTTTATTGTATAAAATGGTTATCATTTCAAATCATATCACATATACTTTTAGAGCATGTTCAAACATGTAAATTCTTAATTCATTTCATGTTTACTTTTAAGACATGGTTAAAGCATGTACAATTTGCAAATCATATTACTTGCACTTTTAAGGCATGTTTTAAAAAGAAAAACATGTTGTCACATCCCAAGTACACAGTATTTTATACTTTTTACACATTTTCACCACACATGAATAGGTTGGGTTGTCTGCGATATCTTAATTTCCACATTTAATTCACTGAAAGCACGATTTCACTAATTTAATATAATTAATGGAAATAAATATCTATAAGTTGTATTTTAATCAATACTTACATCCCCTTATTTAATACAATATCGTAGTACTGTAAATCAAAAGTTTGAACATATAAAATAAAATAATTATACCTCCGGGATCTATAAGCGTTGTCTCAGGGTGTTCAACACGCAACCTCTAATCCTCGGATGATATATCTCAAATGGTAACTCAAAATAACTTGGATAGATAAATATTGGAGTGAGCAAACCATGGCTCAGTAAGAGATTTGTATGCAAATCTTGATACCTCGAAGACTATATGCAGTAAAATCTTTTAGTTATAAAATTTATTAAAATGTTTACTGCATATAAAATGTCATATGATTAAATAAACAATTTAGTAAATCATATGAACCACATTTGAAATTCAGTTTGATTTCCACCATTGAAATCAATCACTTTAGACATATGTAGCAGTAAAATACACTGTTCATATATTTCACAAGTTAGTGATAAAGCATCACAATAACCAGTATATTTCGATAGTTATCACCAAAACCAATAATAACACGTGGAATAATAGTGGAGACCAGGCAACACCCTGATGATATCATGCTATAAGTCCCGTAGGGAATAATATAGGGTACACATGAGATCCCTATAGGGACAATATAATAAACACATGAGATCCATGACCATAGTCTATAAGTGTCCTCGGTCATACACAGAGCTAGCGACGTCGAGACTGCTGAAAACGGCTCAATGTCAACAGCACAACACTTGAGAAGGTACACATGAACACGTGAGCATGATATGAGGCCTAATAATCTCAAAACAATAAATGTGAAATCTCGTTACCTTTATGGAATTAAGTAAAATCAATAATATCTTTCAGAAAATCCATAAAGGTATAAATCACAGGATCGTATGGTGAAAACAGTTTTATAAAATAATTTCACTGTGAAATAAAATTCTCATAACTGTACCTTTTCACCGTAGTACACATATACGCATGTTTCCACACTTTCCTTTTTAAAACTTTAAATTCAAGGTTATAGGAAATCATTTCCAGTAATTTCATACTTTTTTGGGAAAATAGAAATATTTATTTTCCAAAATTAATACTAATTTCACCAACACATGTCATGCTATAAAACACGTGCAGAGACATTTTAGTCTCAAAACAATAATTTCATAGTGTTGAAGCCTTTATGGAAATCATTATACGTGATAGAATTTATTTTATCCATAAAGGAAAACCATAAATAGAAAAGTGTATATCATCCTAAAAATAATTATAAAACATTCATTATTCACCATTTCACTTCACCAATCACACCTTTCACTATAAAACACGTGGGATGAATTTTTAGTAGTGAAACCTTTACTGAAATCGATATCATAAATATTTAATCACTACTTTTCGAAAATTCCACCATTTATGAAAAATATTTAATTCATCCTTTTCGAGGCTAGGAAAATATCAATAATGCACCAAAATAATTTCTAACATTTTTAGAAATATTTTAAATAAATTTCGGCAGTATAACGACTGCCCGAATATTAGCCCCCTACACTTATAAACACAGTTCACCAACCAGAATACCACATATTTCGTGTAATTGGAGGCAAGCCAATATTCCATAATTCGTATAAAAGTCATAGCACGTAAATCATGCATTCAGATATCCTTACAAATCTACGCACGTGTCTCTTACCGGTTTATCGAGATTGCATTATGTCATGCACCACACGAACGTCGGACTTCCGACTCAGTAGCATTGTAGAGATATGTTCTAATTTGCACCACTATGCTTCTTATCTCACCAAATTATAAACTGCAAAAATAACAGTTTACTATAATTAAATTTCGGTATAAAATTTTCTTCACTTATCTAACTCTTATTCATTTTATCATTTCCTAGAATATTAGAATTTCTTATAATTTCTCCATGGTAAATGAATATTTCATTTACTTTCCATTTTCTGTTTTGGCATTATTTGCCATTTCACCAAGTTAACATTCTCACCAAAATGGGATAGCCGAATGTCCCTTTTCATGTATAAGCCTACTTAGCTTATGTCCTCTGTTTTCCTTGTTATATTTTATATATACTCTTGTATATTTTCCAGCCATCACTTTGTCAACTTCTCCCATTTTCCACACCATTCACGTCACTCTTCCTTATTCATCATTGTGGCCAAACGGCCTTACATGGGTTAGGTAGTTTATTCTTTAAAATGCATATATATATATATATATATATATATATATATATATATATATACATACATATATCAATTAAATTGATACTTTAGTTTATCATTTGGTCAAGTCAACCTAACCCCTTTTTCTTGTTTCTTTTCTTTTATTTTCTGCTACTTGTTATCCCAACCGAGACTCCAAATTCTTCTCTGTTTTTCAGTCCACATGAGCTTCAGTTTATGTCTCTATATTAAGGCTACACTTAGTACATTTTAGGCTACCAAAACTTCAGCTTTCACACACACAATGTTAGTCAAAAGCCAACCAAACCATTCCCTCTTTTCCTTTAAGTTTCGACTGCACCAACCAGCCAACATCTCCCCTAGTCTACGCCTATACAACAGCCCCTCTTTTCTTCATTCCAGCCACATTTTTGACCAAGGTTAAAGCGTTATTTTCCTCTCATGTTCCATGTACCTCTGCCTATTGCAAATCTTTAAACCCTCATTGCCAAGCTTTTAGACTTTGTTTGTCAACGTTTTAATTCCTTAAATTTTCCTGGCTGGTTTCGTTCTTATATTCAGCCTTCATCTCCACGTTAATCATCTCAGCAAAACCTCATCTTCTTCTTTCTAAACCCTTACAACCAGCACTAGGGTTTTCTTTACACATATATTCAGTTCAAACTAAGGCTATTAACAGCTTATACATGATCATTACAATCATAATCAAAGAATAACAACTCCAAAAATCACTGCTGGAATTTTTTCACGTGTACAGAGGAGGAATTTGTCCACGTTAATCAGCTTCTGTTTGAGGTTTTGAGTTGTGCTCTTTAGTGTCCTATGAAGCTTAATAAGCAAGGTTTAATTTTCCTCTGAAAAACCTAGATACTCAGCAAAATAGGAAAAGAATTTTTGCTGTGAAGAGGAGGGTTACACGAGGTGAAAACAGAGGAGGAATTTCGGTGATGATGGCTAAAAATGAGATTCACGATGGCTGGGAGATAAGAAGAAAGTGTTATGTTTTGGATAATGTCTATTGGCCATCATTTAAGACTTTTAATTAATAATTTTCCTATAATTATTAAAAGTCTATTTGGCCCATTTTATTTGTCTTGATTTCCTTTTTATTTCATTACATAAAATTCTGACTTAAAATTAGAATTTGTACAATTCACACATATTATTTTAATTTATTTGGTTAATTATTTGATCCGTTCTTGATCAATTTAACCAACACTTAATTTTTTGCAAATAACTTCATTTTGATTTTCTAACTTTCCTTTATGATTTATATTCCATCCTTCGTATATTATTTCCCATACTTATACTTTCATTTAGCATGGAACATTTTCATATGAGAGCCACATTCCTTATATTTAATTTATGTAAAAATCTTATCAATAATTCCTTTATTGATAATTAACCAAATAAATGTATATATACAGTACAAGATAACGAGTTCTCATATTCTCCCCAACTTAAGAAATTCAGCCCTCCAAATTTACATTTGAACCACTCATTAAAATAGCTTCGGATAGTTTTCCCTCATTACACTTTCCGATTTCTATGTACCCTCTTCTTTAGAATGATACTGCCAGAGCACTTTTGCTAGAAGAATCATTTTGGATTGCAACACTTTATCTTTCTGAATTCTACGCTATCCAAGCTCCCAAATGGTTCGATGTAGTGAAAACTCAATTTTCCTTTTTTTTTAACACATTTCATTATGCTTTTAGATTGGGAAATTTTCAAAAATACATAATCCCTAGTGAGAACTCAAGAGGTCGGCTTCTTATATCCATGTAACTTTTCTGCCAACATTGTGCTGTACTGAGCCTTTCACATATCCACTGTACATCCTGTGAGGCTCGCTCTACCAATTCGGGAGCTGATAACTTTCGATCTCCCACTTCTTCCCATGCGATCGAAGATCTACATCGTTTACCATATAGCACCTCGTACAATGCCATGCCAATGTAAGTCTAGTAATTGTTATTATATGTAAACTCGACTAACCACAAATGATCATCCTAGGAGCCTTTAAATCCAATATACACCCCTGTAACATATCCTCGAGCATCTATATCACTCGTTCTGACTGCTCATCAGTCTGCGGATAAAAGGCGGTGCTAAAGTTCAACCAAGATCCCATGGCTTCCTGACATCTCTCCTAAAATTGGGATGTAAATCGAGAATCCCTATCCGAGATAATGCTCATTGGAACTCTATGTAGCCTCACTAGTTCCCGTACATATAGATCGACAAGGTATTGAGAGGATTGGTAGATCGATAGCTAAGAGGTGGGCAGACTTCGTCAATCTATCAACTATTATCTAATTGTATCGTATTGTCACCGATCCTTGGTAACCCATGCTGAAGTCCATCGTAATATGCTCCCATTTCCAAGAAGGAATTGGTAGATGCTGTCAAAATCTTGCGAGTTTTTTTTTTTGCTCAATCTTCACTTGCTGATACGTGAGACATTTCGTCGCAAACTCTGCGATGTCTCTCTCTTCATCTTATGCCACCAGTAAATCCTCCATATATTTTGGTACATATTAATACTGCCAGGATGCAGAGTGTACTAGGAGGTATGGCCTAAATCAAAATCAAGCCTCTCAGTTGCTTATTATTGAGAACAAAATTTCTATCTTGAAACCTCAAAATCCCATTGGTGCCATTCTTGAATCAAATTGTACTCCCACTTGTACCTCACTGGCAACTGACATACAGTAATCATTTGTCCTCTGAGCATTTCTGATCTAAGCCATCAAATCTGGTTCGATCCTGAAGTTATCAGTAAATCCATAACTCTCAGAGGATACCACACTCATGCTGAGGTTTGAGAATTGTTATAGTAACTCGTATTCCCTAACCATCATATATGATACCATTACTACATACTTTCGGCTCAGAGTATCTGTTCACTCAAACTTCTCATCTTTTCACACATGACATATACATTCACTTCTATTATTACTTATCATAAAGCTTTACAATATATTTCTTGGGTTAGGAGAAGGTTACAAATTTAGTGTAACAATCTATAGTTACATGGTTTACAGCTAACCAGTCCATACCATTATCATATCAACTCATATATCACTACCAAAATTAGGTTAGCTATAGTTTTCCTTTTCGCCTAGTATCAGTAACTTGATATTCCTTAAAGGGAGTATATACATGTATTATATACCCTAACTGCTCCGGCTCTACTAAAGCCCTTTAATGAAGTCTGCGGATGCATCAGCAGTCTCCTAATCCAATGCGTACACCCATCCCTATGTCATGGGCTTCTTACCCTTCTTCGCTGTTGTTGCCCATCTAGGCTGAGAAGGTGTCACTCTCTCTAATTCTGTCAGAGCTGTTGTTGTCAGAATCAGTGTTGAAAGTATTAGGGCTGGTCTGGTAGATGCAGCTACCTCTCGGAGCATGGGGCAATCTCTCGCCAAATGTCTTGTCGACCCACATCTAAAACAAGCCCTGGTCAACATGTGGTAAGGTCGGGTACCATGCAACCATCCATACCAATCTCATATGGCCATGGTACCTCTCGGTGTAGAAGCAAGACCAGTAATAGTGAGGGCTGCAGCAGTCGATCTAGTGGATTGCCCCTTTGAGATCTGAATACCAGATGATCTAGCTCTCTTGGGCTGTTCTCTACCAGATCTGTCATCCATGCCCTTCTTCACTTTACCTTTACCCTTACCAGCAAACTCTATATGATACTGCTCGAAATCTTGCACGCAAACATATTTCACAAGTCAGTGATAAAGCATCACAATAACCAGTATATTTCGATAGTTATCACCAAAACCAATAATAACACGTGGAATAATAGTGGAGACCAGGCAACACCCTGATGATATCATGCTATAAGTCCCGTAGGGAATAATATAGGGTACACATGAGATCCCTATAGGGACAATATAATAAACACATGAGATCCATGACCATAGTCTATAAGTGTCCTCGGTCATACACAGAGCTAGCGACGTCGAGACTGCTGAAAACGGCTCAATGTCAACAGCACAACACTTGAGAAGGTACACATGAACACGTGAGCATGATATGGGGCCTAATAATCTCAAAACAATAAATGTGAAATCTCGTTACCTTTATGGAATTAAGTAAAATCAATAATATCTTTCAGAAAATCCATAAAGGTATAAATCACAGTATCGTATGGTGAAAACAGTTTTATAAAATAATTTCACTGTGAAATAAAATTCTCATAACTGTACCTTTTCACCGTAGTACACATATACGCATGTTTCCACACTTTCCTTTTTAAAACTTTAAATTCAAGGTTATAGGAAATCATTTCCAGTAATTTCATACTTTTTTGGGAAAATAGAAATATTTATTTTCCAAAATTAATACTAATTTCACCAACACATTTTACGCTATAAAACACATGCAAAGACATTTAGTCTCAAAACAATAATTTCACAGTGTTGAAGCCTTTATGGAAATCATTACACGTGATGGAATTTATTTTATCCATAAAGGAAAACCATAAATAGAATAATGTATATCATCTTGAAAATAATTATAAATATTTACTGTTGGCTCTTATAGGCAATACCGAGAGGGGGGTGAATCAGTTTTTCGCTAACCTTAAGTTCGTTTTTCGATTCCTCTAAATCCTCTAGCCTGTATTGATATTTTCTAAGTTCTCTAGGCTACTCAATTATGCAATATAAATTCAAAGCAATAAACACAAATATAATTGCAAATAAGTAAAGAGAGTAAGGATAAAGAAATGTACACAAGTGATTTATAGAGGTTCGGCAACCTTGCCTACGTCCTCTACCTTGAGACGCTCCCAAGGATTTTCCCCAAATTCACTAACTTGAATTTGTGTTACACTCCCTCTTTTCAAGGCTCAAGAGAAACCTCTCTCTTTTTCTAGGCTAAAGAGAAACCTCCCTCTTTTTCTTAGGCTAAAGAGAAACCTCCCTCTTTTTCTTAGGCTAAAGAGAAACCTCCCTCTTTTTCTTAGGCTAAAAAGAAACCTCCCCTTTACAAGGAATGATTTGTTTTACAAATGATGTAATCAAGGAAAGGCCTCTAGGTAGGCAAGTGATTACAGAAATTAAGCACAATGAAAAGCCTATACAATATTTGTGCTAAACAATACAAGAGATAAGTGAATGATAGAAGATGTAGACTTTGGAGCTCTTGATTTGTTGTTTGAGGCTTGAGGAAGATGAATAAGATGATGAAAGATGTTGCTTGGTTGTTCCTCTTTCTTCCTTTAGCTTCTAAGCCTTTATTTATAGTCCCTTGGATGTATTCTAGCCGTTGGGTGGAGCCAAATCTCGGATATTACCATTGTCTCACAAAAACTAGCCGTTATAGGCTATTTTCGGGCAAAGGGATCGATCCCTTTCCATAGGGGATCGATCCCTTTTGTCCAGAATCTTGATTCTGGGCTTCAGGGACCTTGGGAAGACTTTCTGCCAGAAAGGGATCGATCCTGCTACAGTGGGGATCGATCCTTTTCTTCCATAGGGCATTTTTCCTGCACTTTTGGGTTAGAAATGATATGACCTTTGATCCTAATTCAACCCAAAACATTTATAAGCTTTAAGGGAGTTTTTCTTGACTTTCTAAAATGAAAATATTGTCCAAGAAATCATCAAGTGATTTTCTAAAATATTCAAAACATTTATAAAGTGTTAAGACCAATAAGAATATGCATCATTAAATCATGGTCTTAATGTTTGATATAAACACTTGAAAATGGATTGAGAGAATCATGTGTGATGAGGCAAATTTACAATGTGAATTAAAACATTAAAGCTTACTTAAGTTTTTGTCATTTCAAAATATATATGGCAATTTAAAGCTAACATTTACTATTCACTATTTCACTTCACCAATCACACCTTTCACTATAAAACACGTGGGATGAATTTTTAGTGGTGAAACCTTTACCGAAATCGGTATCATAAATATTTAATCACTACTTGTCGAAAATTCCACCATTTATGAAAAATATTTAATTCATCCCTTTCGAGGCTAGGAAAATATCAATAATTCACCAAAATAATTTCTAACATTTTTAGAAATATTTTGAATAAATTTTTGCAGTATAACGACTGCCCGAATCCTAACCCCCTGCACTTATAAACACAGTTCACCAACAAGAAAACCACATATTTCATGTAATTGGAGGTAAACCAATAGTCCATAATTCGTATAAAAGTCATAGCACGTAAATCATGCATTCAGATATCCCTACAAATCTACACACGCATCTCTTACTGGTTTATCGGAATCGCGCTATGTTGTGCACCACACGAACGCCGAACTTTCGACTCAGTAGCATTGTAGAGATATGCTTTAATTTGCGCCACTATGCTTCTTATCTCATCGGATTATAAACTACGAAAATAACAGTTTACTATAATTAAATTTTGGTACAAAAATTTCTTCACTTATCTAACTTTTATTTATATTATCATTTCTTAGAATATTAGAATTTCTTATAATTTCTCCATGGCAAATGAATATTTCATTTACTTTCCATTTTCTGTTTTGGCATTATTTGCCATTTCACCAAGTCAACATTCTCACCAAAATGGGATAGTCGAATATCCCTTTTCATGTATAAGCCTACTTAGCTTATGTCTTTTATTTTCCTTGTTATATTTTATATATATTCTTGTATATTTTCCAGCCATCACTTTGTGAACTTCTCCCATTTTTCACACCATTCACGTCACTCTTCCTTATTCATCATTGTGGCCGAATGGCCTTACATGAGTTAGGTAGTTTATTCTTTAAAATGCATATATATACATATATCAATTAAATTGATACTTTAGTTTATCATTTAGTCAAGTCAACCTAACCCCTTTTTCTTGTTTCTTTTCTTTTATTTTCTACTACTTGTTATCCCAACCGAGACTCCAAATTCTTTTTATGTTTTTCAGTCCACATGAGCTTCAGTTTTTGTCTCTATATTAAGGCTACACTTAGTACATTTTAGGCTGCCAAAACTTCAGCTTTCACACACACAAAGTCAGTCAAAAGCCAACCAAACCATTCCCTCTTTTCCTTTAAGTTTCGGCTGCACTAACCAGTCAACATCTCCCCTAGTCAACGGATGTACAAGAGCCCCTCTTTTCTTCATTCCAACCACGTTTTTGACCAAGGTAAAAGCATTATTTTCCTCTCATGTTCCACGTACCTCTACCTATTGCAAATCTTTAAACCCTCATTGACCATGCTTATAGACTTTGTTCGTCAACGTTTTAATTCCTTAAATTTTCCTGGCTGGTTTCGATCCTATATTCAGCCTTCATCTACACGTTAATCATCTCGGCAAAACCTCATCTTCTTCTTTCTAAACCCTCACAACCAACACTAGGGTTTTCTTTACACATATTCAGTTCAAACTAAGGCTATCAACAGCTTATACATGATCATTACAATCATAATTAAAGAATAACAACTCCAAAAATCACTGCTGGAAATTTTTTTACTTGTACAGAGGAGGAATCTGTCCATGTGAATTAGCTTCTGTTTGTGGTTTTGAGCTGTGCTCTTTAGTTTCCTATGAAGCTTAATAAGCAAGGTTTAATTTTCCTCTAAAAAACCTAGATACTTAGCTGAATAGGAAAAGAATTTCTGCTGTGAAAAGGAAGGTTACATGAGGTGAAAACAGAGGAGGAATTTCGATGATGATGGCTGAAAATGAGATTCACGATGGCTGGGAGATAAGAAGAAAGTGTTATGTGTTGGATAATGTCTATTGGCCATCATTTAAGACCTTTAATTAATAATTTTCCTATAATTATTAAAAGTCTATTTGGCCCATTTTATTTGTCTTGATTTCCTTTTTATTTCATTACATAAAATTCTGACTTAAAATCAGAATTTGTACAATTCACACATTATTTTAATTTATTTGGTTAATTATTTGATCCATTCTTGTTCAATTTAACCAACACTTAATTTTTTGCAAATAACTTCATTTTGATTCCCTAACTTTCCTTTATGATTTATATTCCATCCTTTGTATATTATTTCCCATACTTATACTTTCATTTAGCATGGAACATTTTCATGTGAGAGCCACATTCCTTATATTTAATTTATGTAAAAATCTTATCAATAATTCCTTTATTGATAATTAACTGAATAAATGTACATATATAGTACAAAATAACGAGTTCTCACACATGTAATGTATCAAAACATTTCATATTCACTTTTAGAGTATGTCTAAAACATGTACAACCTCAAAACATTTCTTATATATTGTAAAGCCATATCAAGTCTAGGGTTCATATGAAATAAAACTACACTCTAGACCGCATATCATATCATTTTCGAGACTAGGCTAAATCCCTAATACTCTATGAATAAAGACTTAGTTCACTGTAGCTACCAGTGAGAAATCATGTCATCGTCCCCTGAAAACCAACTAAGGCGCTATTATGGCTATAGACCTCATTTCTCTCAGCCCCATTGATCAGGTGTGACTGAGCCCTATCCACGACTATTGTTGGACAAGCATCTCTACCTAATGAGTAATTTTCAGTTAGGCGGATTTCACTATACTTTATTGAGTTTAACTCTCTTAAGGTACCTATAGTCTTATAAAACATTCAATTATAAACCTTTAAGTTCAATAACTCAAAATCGTATAAAGTATACATCACTTTTCTTTCTAATCATTTATGTCATGTACTCTTTTTTTTTTATGATTCAATGGAGTAAATGTTCATGTACGCAGATGCAACATTTCTAAATATCAAGTCTTAAGCGATGCATGCTTAAAACCAATGCAGGTGAAAACTTGAGCTTAAAACAATTTAATATAATAATCATGAAATGCATCAATGCAATATTCTTTGACATGATGCTAACCATAATACCAACTCCTCAATAAATTGTCTCTCTCAAAGCTCATTAGTATAGCATCTATAACAAGCTCAATATCATTAATGCATAACATCTTTTTCAACTGTATCCATAATGTTGTATGTTCACATATCATATGCACCACATGGCTACCATGCCTTCCTTAAGCAATAGGAATACATAATATATATATCTATATATATATATATATATATATATATATATATATACACACACACACATACTTTTACACAAGCATGTCTTCCATCGAGTCCACAAGGTATTATAATCCAATTTTTCTCAATCTGATTACCACAATCCACCATGGCCTTAGCTACCATATCAAACATATCAAAGGAAACATCTTTCATCATTGTCTCGCAATACACTAAAGTTTCTTTCATCTTAATTATTCAATCCATAATAATCAGCCACACTGTATTCATTTCATATAATATTTTTCGATCCACTAATATCATATTGATGCAAATAAACCATTTACATAACCCATATCATTAACTATAAAAACCATATTATCCATAGTACTTTCACAAGATACTTTAAATCGTATTTCTATGGCTATTTAATCTTGCCATAAGCATTATTTTTTTTCTTACTATTATAATGGACCACTCACCATGCTAGCTTTCACCATACTTCACATGTTTATCTTTCACTTTCTAACAACCATCTAACCGTTATTCCAATATCAATTCACAAGTATACTATCAATAATATAATAGTATTCCATGATATTCCATCATCACCTAACAATACAATCATTCATACTTATCCATATCATTATAGCCAGCCCTTTTTTTCTCTATCCACTCGCATTAATGTTCAACCTTTTCAAAAATTCCATCATGCTTCCAATAATATTAATCAATATTCTAACAATGTTCTTGTCACAGCTCGTGACTCTATTTTTCACTTTTTTCTATACATCATATTTGGTTGGGTATTCTGGGATACTTTTCTTTTCTTTTACATATAAACAATTTCATATAAAATTATAATATGAATTACATCTCCTGTCTTAATTCATAAGAAAGTAGTACTGTAGATAAGTCTAAATACAGAAAATAAATGATTGTACCTCATATTTCAGTTGAGCTGTCACATCGTCCCCAAATGCGCAGGCGAGATGCTCGTATGTCAGATCTTTTAGTCCTCGAAAATCTGAAATGTTAATATTAAAGGGTGAGCAAACCACGGCTCAATAAGAGAGTTATATGCAACACTTGATATTCAACTATCTATATGCTGAAAAACTTTTTTTTTTGTTTTCCTATAAGGGCTCTAGGCTCACATGTAGGAAGGATACTACAGTTGGCTAAGGATCCAGATGGAGTAAGGCAGGTATTTTGAAATATCTTTCTTGTCCCGAAACCTAGAAGCAACTGTAGAGAGTAATTTCATTTCGTTTGAAATTTAAATCCTTTTCCTTTTTTATTCTATATCATTTTCATATTCTTTTCAAAATAATGCTTTTATAAAATAAAGCATTTAAATAAAGTAACTAATATTCATATATTCTTTGAAAGGAATAATAGTTAAATCATCATCATTCTCATTTAAACTCAGTTCATGTTTTATTGTACAATCATAATTAGTACAATACTTTAAATAGCAAAATAAGCTATTAATTCCTTTCCGTATAACATATACATCATTTAAATCTAATATTCAATTTAAGAAATTAAAATAAGAATATTAGATTTATTTTCCTCATCTTTTCTTTTTGAAAACAAAATCACATATTCATGTCACATATAGTCTAATATTCAATCTAACATTATAGTAAGAATATTAGACTTATAAACTCTTTTCCCTTTTGAAAACATATTTCGTGTTCATATCACATGTCATATGAAAATCATCTCGTAGTACTAAAATCAGTGCCGTAATAAGCATTATATAAAAATGCCATAAATCATTTCATTTTCTTCTCATATCATATAAAACATATTCCTTTTACATATCACATATCATATAAACATTTTCATTTCACATATCACATATCATATATGGAAACAGTGGCAATCACCGAGTCATATCATGCTATAATACCCGAAGGTATAAAATAATCATGTCAGATCTATGGCCAAAGTCTATAATTGTCCTCGACGGATCACTAATCAGGTGTCGGACGGGATTACATATCACATATCACATGTTACATATCACATATTACATATCGGCATGATAGAGGGGCTAACTAGTCTCAAAACTGTGTTTTTCATCATCAATAAACCTTTATGGAATTTATAAAAATATATAATTTCATAATTTAAAACCATAAGGGTTATAAAACCATTTAGTGAATATTTAAGAAATATTTATAAAAATATTCACTTTATTTCTTTTCATTTTTCATCTCGTATTACGTATAATTTATATATCAAGAGAATTTTCTGTGCTTTCATTATCATCATTCTCGAGAACATGAATATTTTAAAATCACTTTCGTTTTATTCATGTTTTTAAGGAAAATATTCATTTTCTCGATTTTCGTGGTTGAAAATCATTTCTCGTATAATAAAATCATTTATTATGATTTTCTATAGTTTTCTAGAAATTTTCGCTAGCATAACGACTGCCGATTTACTAGCCTTCCTGCATAGAAAATACAGTTTATATCTTAACCAGCAAATCACCACAATTTTGCATCCAAGCATTTTCCATGGCATTTTATAAATTTAATGCATAATTAAATTATGCATACAGAATATCCTTACAGGCTGCACATGCCTCCTTTACCTTTTCCGGGTCGACGACTTCCTCGTTATCGATTGCACTCGTACTCCATCTCTTCCAATTCCATCATCTCGTTCACCGAGAATAATTTCTAGAATTAAAATTCCATAATTTTTAAATAAATTAATAATTATAATTTCTCGTAAATTCCTACCGAGAATTTTCGAAAATTTTTCTCTTTCCTTCTTCTTTCTCTTTCCTTCTTTTTTTCTTTTTCTTTTTCTTTTTCTTTTTCTTTTCTTTTCTTTTCTTTTCTTTCTTCTTTTTCTTTCCTTTTTCCTGGTCTGAACCGGTATAGACCGGTTCAGACTAGTCCAGCCTCCCTTACCGCCGGTTCTCCTCCAATGGTCGGTTCTTTGGCGGTTCAGCATCTCCACAGCTGGCGGACATCATGACGAAGTTGTGGCTGGTCTCCGTTCAGCCCAGATCAGCTGTACGGCGACAGATCTGGCGGCGTGGGTCTCGGTCCTTTCCTCCTTTTTTCTTCCTTTTTTCCTTCATCGCTAGCGAGTCCTCCTTCAAATCTGGCTTCGCCGAAGTCTAGCCAAGCGGTGGTGGCACGGGGTTCGACCGACGGCCACCTCCTTTCCCTTTTTCTCTTTTCCCTTTTTTTTCCTCTCTTTCCGTTTCTGCTTCCGCTCTGTTTCTCTTCTTTCCTTTTTCTTTCCCGTCGTTAGCCATCTTTCCCTCTTCCTCTCTCACCGGCGACGGCCCCTATAACGACCCGTTACCATATTTTTAAACCTTATTTTACACAATTTATCCGGTTGGGTTGTCTGTGATACTTCACTTTACACTTGATGTTAAACAATTTAATAAAATATTGTTAACATTATACACATGCCCTATCTTATTTACAAATATGTAGTACTGTAGACATGTCTAAATACAGAAAATAAATGATCGTACCTGATATATCTTAGTCGGTCTATCACATTGTCCATTATGTGCAGCCGTAATCCACAAATATTGGATCTCACCATCATCAAAACCTTAAAATTGGGGAGTGAGCAAACTACGGCTCAGTAAGAGAGTTATATGATACACTTGATATTCAGCTATCTATATGCTGAAAATAATTTTTTTCATTTTCTTTAAAATCTTCCTAGCTGGCTCTAGGCACACATGTAGGAAGGATACTACAGTTGGCTAGGGATCCAGATAGAGTAAGGCAGGTATTTTGAAATACCTGACTTGTTCCGGAACCTAGAAACAACTGTAGAGAGTACTATTTTCGTTGTTTTCAAACGATATAATTTTCGTTTTTCCACAAAGTAAACCACTTATCTCTTTTCACTTTCAGTATACCTTAAAACACGTGACAGTTCAGTAGTAAAACAGTGGTTTACTTCTCTTCTCTTCAGTACAGTAAAACACATGACAGTACAGTGATTTGTAAATATCCAATCATTGGATAGTTACTTCTTCGATTATTTCTTTCTTAGAAATAATTCTTATGTTGTTCTTTTAGAATAGACATTTATTTCTCTTTTCAAATCAGTCACCGTATCGTACAGTTCAGTAAAACAATATATTCAGTATTCAGTAAAACAGTATCTCGATACGGTTCAGTCAGTAACAGTAAACAGTAGCTACCAATTCAGTAGATAGTAGACGGTAGCTTTCAGTTCAGTAAACAGTAAATGGTAGCTTTCAGTTTAGTAAAACAGTAATCAGTGGCTACCATTTCAGTACACAGTGCAGTTCAGTAAACAGTATTTTGGTAGCTTTTTCTTCAGTAAAACAGTAATCAATGGCTACCATTTCAGTAAACAGTGTTTTGGTACGATTTTGCTCCGTAAACAGTAACAATACAGTAAACAATACAGTAAGTAGGATTTCGCAAATCTTTTCAGTAAACAGTAAACAGTAAGTGAGACTAGGCATCACCCTACAATCAAATCATGCTATCTCGTCCACTAGGGACACAGTAACAGTAATGAGATCTATGGCCATGATCTATAATATGTCCTCGGTGTACGCTTGCTAGGCGACAATCCGGGACACTGATGACTAGCTGGTCAATCAGCCATGTGACAGTAACAGTATATGTGATGCATGAAGCTCGGGGCCTAAGTCTCAAAACAGTGTAAACCGTATCATAGCCTTTATGGATTTTTAAACACCGTAAATCAAATATCCATAAGGCTCACATGTAAATATAATCACCTTTATGAAATTTATAAAATAAATAATATTTTTCAAATTATTTCATAAAGGTATAAATTATGTTTTCCATACGGTGAAAACAGTTTGCAAAATCATCACTATAAAAATAGAAGGGCAAAACTGTCTTTTTCTATCGTAAAACACATATGCACGCTTTCTCGTGCTTTTTATCCAAAACATGATTTTCAAAGAAATCGGGATTCAAATCAAATATTTTCATAATTTATGTAAAAATAAATTATTTACTTTCCAAATTCAAAATCCCTTAACCATATTTTTTTTCTAGAAACACATGTAGAGACCTCTAGTCTAGAAATCATGGTTTCCCATCATTTCTTAACCTTTATGGAATTTTCATAATTATTTGTTTCGATAATTAAAACCATAAAGGTTTTATGTAAAATCAAGTGAATATTTAAAAATATTTATAAAAATATTCACTTCAGTCTCTTTTTCATTTTTATCTCGTTTCACGTGAAATATCACCTATCAGGTGAATTTTCGGTGATTTCCTTTTCACCATACTCGAAAACATGAATATTTTAAAATTAAAATCAGCATATTCATGTTTTATGAAATTTATTCAATTTCTCAATTTTCATACCCGAAAATCGATTCACGTGAAATCAAATCTTTTATTTTGGTTTTCGGTGATTTTCGATAAATTTCAGTAATTTTTCGATAATTTTTCGGCAGTATAACGGCTGCCAATTTGGCTAGCCTCCTGCACAGAAAATACAGTTTGTATTTCTCAACTGGTATTTCACCACAATTTGAAACCGATAAATCACAACAAATTTCAAAACCAATCAGTATAAATTGCATTTATAAATTAAATGCATAATTTAAAACATGGCGAATATCCTTACAGGCGGCACATGTCTCCCTTACCTGTTTCGGGTCGACGACTACCTCTCGAAGGTCGCGCCCGTGTTCACCTCTCCCGAATCCATCGTCTTGGTAATCGAAGATGAATTTCTGGAATTTAAATTCTAAAAATTAGAATTTTTCCAAAATTATTTAAATAAATAAATTATTTAAATAATTTAATACTTTTCGGGATTTCTTACCGATTCCCGTAATTCTCGGGATTTCACCACAATTTGAAACCGATAAATCACAACAAATTTCAAAACCAATCAGTATAAATTGCATTTATAAATTAAATGCATAATTTAAAACATGGCGAATATCCTTACAGGCGGCACATGTCTCCCTTACCTGTTTCGGGTCGACTACCTCTCGAAGGTCGCGCCCGTGTTTACCTCTCCCGAATCCATCGTCTTGGTAATCGAAGATGAATTTCTGGAATTTAAATTCTAAAAATTAGAATTTTTCCAAAATTATTTAACTAATTTAATACTTTTCGGGATTTCTTACCGATTCCCGTAATTCTCGGGATTTCCGTAATTTTCGAATTCTCGAAAATTTTCCAAATTCCCAGAATTCCTCTTTTCTCTTTCTCTTCTTTTTCTTCCTTCTTTCTTTTTCACTTTTCTTTTCTTTTCTTTTTTTTCTTTTTTCTTTTTTCTTTTCTTTTTCTTTTTCCTTTTCGTTTTCTTTTTCTGTCACGACCCAAAGACCACGACTTTCACTTGATTCTTATACTTTTCTTAGTCTACAAATTTATGGACTAAATTTTTCTTTTTCATTTTAAGGTTTGTATTCGGTGTCAGTGTAGTTACTATACTATCTAAGTGACCTATAGTCATTCCATTTAAATATTAAACAAACATGGAAACGGTTCTTAGTTACATCCCGACTTATTAAACAGAATATGTATTGTGCATCAATTTAAGTCTTACATGTAAACAAGTATTTTATAAGGAACATATACCTCAGAAGACTAGTACCAAGTCCATACACCGTCTCCGATGCCCACTAAGCAGCTCACATGGCAGATGTTAACTTCAATAATCTGAAAGAGATGAAATTTAGTGGGGTGAGCAAAACCATGGCTCAGTAAGATACTAATATAAATACAAGAGTAGGATTATACTGTCTTAAACTACAATGCTTCAAACTTGCAAGGATGCAATTACAGTTAATCCTTTCTCATCGATACATCTCATTATCACTTCTCATTTTTACTTTTCATTTCATAATCATACTTTGGTATGCTATCATCTCATATCAATTCTCATTTTTACTTTTCATTTCATAATCATATTTCTGTATTCTATCATCTCTTATCAATTCTCATATCATCTCTTATCAATTCTCATATTGTGGATCATAATCACGGTGGTACGAAGTCATAATTCTATTCGTGTATTTCTATATTCCTGTTTCATATCATATCATGACATCATATCAATAAAATATCACTACCACCGAGTCATGACACTCTTCATATATTCTCCATGTTTAATGCAGATATCCTATCGAATTCACTTTACATTTAACAATCATATTCCTGTGTTACATCAATTCATATCACTTATCGTCTGGGAATTTATGATCACGATAGAGTGAGATCAGAATTCTCTTCATATCAATCTCATGTTCATATATCATATCATCTCATGTCATCGTATAGATGAAACATCATTAACGTCGAGTCACGACATTCCTCATGGAATTCTCATGTGCTTAGCATATTATCATGTCAGGGTTTAATATGCAATTCATTTAATTCTTCTGTATAAACCACTATCATCTCAAATCATATCATATATACTTTAGGACATGCTCAACATATGGATTTTCAATTCATTTCAAATTTACCTTTAAGGCATGATAGAAACATGTTCAATTTCAGTTCATGTATTCGTTTTCGGAGCATGTCTAAAACATGTGCGGTTTTAAATCATTTTCATTTACTATAAGTTATATCGGGTCTAGAGTTCATATCAAATCAATCTATACTCTAGACCACATATCATTTTAAATTCGACACAAAATCATATGTAAATCATGTAAGTGTCGAAATCATTATCATATACTTTTAAAACATATTTTGTAAATCATATCAGGTCTAGAGTTCATATCAAATCAAACTATACTCTAGACCGCATATCATGCCATGTTCGACACAAAATCACATATAAATCATATAAGTGTCGAAATCATATCTCATGGACTTTTAAAACATGTTTAAAACATGTACTGTTTCAAAACATATTTCATTTCAAATCTGTTTCATGTACAGTCTAAATCATGTCAAGTCTAGAGTTCATATCAATAAAATCATACTCTAGACTTCATATCATATCGATTAGAGACTAGGCTAGATCCCTATCATCTCTATCAATAAAGACTTAAATCATTGTAGCTAGTAGTGAAAATCATGTCATCGTCCTCTGGAAACCAACTAGGGCGCTATCTATGGCCATAGACCTCATCTCTCTCAACCCCACTGATCAGGCGTGACTGAGACCTGTCCACGACTATTGTCGGACAAGCATATCTGCCTAATGAGCAAAGCTCCAATTAGGCGGTTTCCACTATGCTTTATTGAATTTAATTCTCTTAGTGTGCCTACAGTCTCATAAAACATTTAAATTTATAGGTTTATTTTCAATATCATGTAAAGCATATGGTAAAATTTTGTATGATATTTCATATATCAAAAAATATATATCTACCATATACTTTCATTTCAAAACAAATCAATACTTTTCAGTATTCATATAAACATTATTAAAATGTTTCAAGTTGCAAGAAAGCATGCTTAAATGCGATGCTATAAAACATTTCAGTATGCAACTTCGGTATTATTTCCATCAAATACGCTGAAGCGATTCATTTAACTTTATCACCATCAGTTATTCGATTTCAAGACTTTCTTTCTGTCAAATCAGTAAATCACTATTCAAATCATTCAAGATTCATTTCATTCAGTATTCAGATTGCTCAATACTCTAATTATTTAATAACCAGATCACTTGGTATTCAAACCATTCGGTATTCAATATCCTTTTTCGATAATTATCGACTATAATAATCAATTGTACTTTTATTACCAATACTAGAACCACATCATCAGTGTGAATCCTCTTAGTATCTATGAGCATCTAAATATCATGTTTTCATGTAGCCATCAGGATACTGAAATTATGAAATACTAATATCCTCATTCGATATCTATTCCAGAGTCGACATCGAGGATCGTAGAACCACAAGATCAATAATCGCTTATCAATTCCATTTATGGTTTGACCTATTGGTATGTGAGATCCTCAATTTTCATGTATTCCTCCATGTATGCAAAGTAATTTGAGTTAATACGATTAAATGAATGTGAAGTTGATGTGTAATTGATGTATGAATAATGTATGAATGATGTATGCATGATGAATGCAATACAGAAGAAATAATAGAGTTGAAGGTCAATAAGTCAAATGAAGTATGTTGATATCAGGAAATATTAAGAGTATGAGACAAGAAATTAAATTAGATGTTGATTGGAGGTTAAATGGATGAGTCATGAGGAAATTAATGGGTCAAATGAGTCAAGGGGATGCTAATGGCTGAGATAAAGGATGAAATGAGCATGCATTTAATGTCTTTGTATGACTCACCACCCTCACCATCATCACCCTACGCCAGCTTCTTCTTCCAGCTCTCCCTCTCGTTCATCTCCATTCTTCCAAGTTTTTCCATTCCAAGTTCCTTGCTAAACCACCTTACTCCCTCATCAATCCAACTAGTTTGTTGAACAAGAATCGATCCTTATCACTAGACTAGATGATATCCGGAGTTTGGTGAATTAATTCCAAGTAGTGGAAGAGATCTCAAGATTTGAAGTTTTGGTCTCTAATGAAGGTAAGAGAAGAAGATGGTTTAGTCAATTTGGTTTATGCTTTGAAGTTATACTGAGTTGGTATAACATGTGTATGTGGTTTAATTTAAGGTTTGATGTGGTATGATGATTTTAGGTTAAAGAAGTGAAGAGCTAAGGTGACGCATCAAGTGATTTCGCGTTCTCGAAGGAATCGAGGTAAGGAAATTATGTAACGGACGTAAGGCGGCTATGTCCGCATGTTTTATGATGTTTTACATGTTTTGGTGAGAAGTATGAGCTGTTTCTATGCAGGAAAAGATGCATTTTCGAACTTGTCTCCTAGTACCAATTAGGCTAGGGGCAGCCGACTGCCTTAGAGGGAAGTCGACTGCCTAGAGACAACCAAAACGTCGTTTTCAAAAAACCGATGCAAACCAGTCGACTGCTATGTAAGCCAGTCGACTGCTATTTACCCAGTAAGCATTCTGTGTCAAACCAGTCGACTGCTATATGGGCCAGTCGACTGCTATTTTCCAAAATGCATTCTGTTTAAAAAAACCAGTCGACTGCTATATGGACCAGTCGACTGCTCCCATGTATTTTTCGAAAAGAAAATAATTTCGAGAAATAAAGTTATGAAGCAGCAGTCGACTGCCCTGTATGAAAAGAGAATTTCAAAGCCAAAATGTTTCAAACACCAAAGTGTTTTCTGAAAGAAAGAAGTATACAATACATGTTTTGAGACTATGGACTGCGTAATGATTATGCATTTCTGATGGCTGAGTGACTCTGATCAAGTCCTCAGTAATATGTATGTTGAGCGAGGAACCCTAATCCGGTCCTCAATCCCACAAGTGACACCTGATAAGTGTTCGCTGTGGATTTATAAAGGCAGGAGAGAATCCCTGACCTATGCAGAGTGCACTACTGTACCAATGCATGATTAGAGTCATATGAGTCATATGAATGGGAATGAACGGTTCATATGATGACTCAATCGCTTAAACATTGTACATAGTCTCCATCTATTTCAAGTATAAGATGTATGTATGACAAGGAAGTATGATGTTTAAAAGTATGATATGACGTATGATGTATGTTTTCAAGTATGAAGTATGTTTTGAAGTATGCTATGAAGTAAGAAGTTTTCAAGAAAGAAGTATGATGCATGTTTTATATGTATGCTATATTTAAATGAAGCATACAAAGTATGTTTGCCATGTCATTTTAAATGAATATGCATGGTTACAAACAATGCATGAAAGAAGTTTATGAATCATGCTTTATAATGATTTACCTGACATTATAGAGCCAAGTAGGAAAAAGGCATATAGAGGCATAGCACGCTCTTTTATGTAGTTTTCTTACTGAGCGTAAACTCACCCTTTTACGACTATTTTTCAGATTTCCTGAAGTAAGCCTCGCTCCAGTTAGAGGAGCCTGATTTTGAAAAGTTGCAGTGTACCTTCTTGATACGCTTCCCGGTTAGCATAGAAGGTATACTTACATGTTTATGTACAGTAAATTATATTTCAGCTACGGTACAGTACAAGTAGAAATTATGTATATAGAATGTCGGGGATGTAAGAAAAGATGATGTATGAGATCCTGTGGAAAAGGAAATGGTATTTATATATATCATTTTATGTTTATGTAAACTGAATAAAATTTCATGAGCTGTTTGATAATTAGCTTGAAAGTAAGGAAGGGTTGACACTGGATAAACTAAATCAAAATAAGATCGTATAAGATAATAAGAAAAAGTTAGATGATAAGATGAAGTGACGGGGACGTCACAGAGTGGTATCAGAGCAATTTGATTGGTAGTTTGTCAGTGTCAATAAGTTAGAAATAGAGTATATCCCCAATTGTACTGTACTTGTCTGAATGCAAATGTATAGTATAACTGCTTATAGTTATACTAAAGAGCTCAATGATGACTATCTTTACAGTATGAGCTCACGAAGAAGAGGTACAAGTAGAGGAAGAGGACGGGGTCGCACTGAAGAGCCCCCAGTTCCGTCTCCTCATCCATCTCCACCACATAGCCCGAATACGAGACTGGCTAAGATGGAGAAGCACATGGAGAATATGGCCACGATGTTTACCCAATTTATGTCTAATTTCCCGAATGTGGCCACAAGTACACCAGCAGCTACACCTGTAGTTCCTCCTACGGAAGTAACCCCACCAGTCCCAATTACTGGAAGGAGGGATTCTAGAGCTTATTGCAGTGTGGCATTGATTAAGGAATTCAAGAAGTTGGATCCGCCTAAGTTCAAGGGGGAAAGAGACCTGTTGACAGCTGAGAACTGGATGAAAGCAGTACTCAAATCTTTTGAGTACATGCCCTGTTCTGAAAGGGAGAAAGTAGGATTGGCTGCCTACCTACTAGTAGATGATGCTGAATATTGGTGGCAAGCCGCTCGGACTGTGCTAGAGGCCCGATACGATGAGGTTACGTGGGATAGATTTGTGGAAGCTTTTAATGAGCAGTACATCCCACGCACTGATCGGGATAGATTAAAGATTGAATTTCTCAGTTTAACTCAAGGTACGATGACGGTGAATCAGTATGAATCTAAGTTCACCACCTTGAGTAGATTCGATCCAGAGGTCCGAAGAGATGAAGGGCATAAGATCTACAGGTTCATCGAGGGATTGAAGTCCCCGATTAGATCTAAACTGTATCCGATGGATATCACCACGTATGGAGAAGCTGTCCGTAAGGCTCAGTTGTGTGAGCAGGACTATGATCTGCATTATGTTGACTTCCGAGCCAAGGGTAAAGGCAAAGAACCGATGAAGCGGAAGTCGGATGAGAAAGCTTCGAGTGATAAGTATCCATTTCGGAGAAGTAGACGATCTGAAGGAGTTTCTATAGGTAAGTAAAGTATAAGAAGATGATTTCCAATTTAATTAATTGTTTCTATGGAAATGCTTTAAATTTGGAATTATGATGATGATGATACAGGGACTCCTAGAGCTACCGGGATCAAGATAAGTGATGAGAGATCCCGATATCCAACTGGAAGTACCGCTAGCTCACCAAAGGGCATGATGCAAAGATGTGAGCAATGCGGGAAATTTCACGGATCACAGCCATGTCGCTTGGCGAGTGGCGCTTGCTTTAGATGTGGGGAGAAAGGGCATATGATTAGAGATTGCCCTCAGAGAGATCCGAGGATGCCTGATGAATCGGATAAGACTCCTAAACCACAACCTAAGGCTACTGCTGCTGAGAAGGGAAAGAAAGCTGTGACCCAAGGACGAGTATTTGCCATTGATGAAGAGTCTGCCGATGCCTCGTCCAAAGTGATTAAAGGTACGATTTACCTATTTGATATGAGTGTCATGGCATTGTTTGATCCAGGCTCTACGCATTCATTTGTGTCTCCTAGGATTGCTATGAAAGTGCCTGTTGAGCCTGAGATTTTAGAACAATTATTAAGAATAAGCACACCCTTTAAAGAATCACAAATAACAGAGTTGGTGTTTAGAAACTGTGAGCTACGGATAGGAGAAAGAGAATCTAAGGCTGACCTAATCCTACTGAATATGTATGGGTTTGATGTTATTTTGGGTATGGATTGGTTAGCTAATAATCATGTTATATTAGACTGTTATGCTAAGAGTGTAACCTTCTCTTCACCCGTTAGCTATATTGTAAATTTTGCAAGTAATTAATATGAAGTCTATTTGGTTTTTGATTTGAATTCATATGAAAGTAATGAGAAGTATATATGACTGTATGAAGGATTTATTGCTTATGTGGAAGACGTAGATCAGAAACGTCCCGGACTCGATGATATTCCTGTAGTCCGAGATTTTCCTGAGGTGTTCCCGGATGATCTTCCAGGACTTCCTCCGGATAGGGAAGTGGAATTCACTATCGATTTGGTGCCGGGGACTGAGCCTATATCAAGAGCTCCTTATCGGATGGCCTTGGTAGAATTGGAAGAACTTAAGAAACAGCTTCAGGAGTTGCTAGACAAGGGATTCATACGACCCAGCGTATCCCCTTGGGGTGCTCCTGTACTTTTTGTCAAGAAGAAGGACGGTAGTATGAGATTATGCATAGACTACCGGTGGTTAAACAAGGTGACAATCAAGAACAAGTATCCTCTTCCCAGGATAGATGATCTCTTTGATCAGCTAAAAGGTGCACAAGTCTTTTCCAAGATAGACTTGAGGTCGGGATATCATCAGTTGAAGATTAGAAATGAAGATATCCCTAAGACTGCATTCAGGACACGGTATGGCCATTATGAATTCTTGGTGATGCCGTTTGGTCTGACCAATGCACCTGCAGCCTTCATGAATCTGATGAATGATGTATTTAAGCAGTACCTGGACCAGTTTGTCATTGTTTTCATCGATGACATCTTGGTGTACTCGAGGTCATGGGAAGAGCACGAGCAGCATTTGAGGATTGTTTTAGAGACCCTCAGAGATAGAGGACTGTATGCCAAGCTAAGTAAATGTGATTTTTGGTTGAACCAGATCTCCTTTTTAGGTCATGTGATCGGTAAAGATGGAGTCTCGGTTGATCCATCAAAGATTGAAGCGGTGGTTCAATGGGAAAGACCGAAGACAGTGACGGAGATTAGGAGTTTCTTGGGTTTAGCTGGCTATTATAGGAGGTTTGTAGAGGGTTTCTCGAAGCTAGCTACTCCACTGACGCGCTTGACGCGCAAAGAAGTGAAGTATGAGTGGAATGAAGCCTGTGAGTGTAGCTTCCAAGAGTTGAAGCGCAGGTTAACGACTGCACCAATCCTTACCATCCCTAGTGGTTCAGGTGGATTTGCGGTGTATAGTGATGCCTCAGGGCAAGGTCTGGGATGTGTGTTAATGCAGCATGGTAAGGTAGTAGCATATGGTTCTCGACAGCTAAAGGACCATGAGAAGAACTACCCCACTCATGATTTGGAGTTAGCTGCAGTAGTGTTTGCCCTGAAGATATGGAGGCATTACTTGTATGGTGAGAAATTTCAGATTTTTACGGATCACAAAAGTCTGAAATATTTGTTTTCTCAGAAGGAATTAAACATGAGGCAAAGAAGATGGCTCGAGCTACTGAAGGATTACGATTGTGAGATCTTGTACCACCCAGGGAAAGCCAATGTGGTAGCGGATGCTCTGAGCCGGAAGCATGTAAGTATGGTAGCCTATATGATGATAAGAGAATATGAATTGATTGAACAGTTTGCAAGCCTCAATTTGAAGGTTATGCCTAATGAGCAAACGGGAATGATGGCTAGTTTGAGGATTGAGCCGGATTTGATGGACAGAATCCGAAGTGCTCAGAAGGAAGATGATGGATGCATTGAAGCCATGAATCAGATGCAATCAGGTATGACCTCAGAATTTAATGTCAGTAGTGATGGAATTTTGAGGTTCAGGAATCGTATATGTGTTCCTAATGATGACGAATTGAAGAAGATGATCTTGATAGAAGCACATGCCACTAAGTACACGTTACACCCAGGAAATACGAAGATGTATCATAATCTTCGCAAGGTGTACTGGTGGAAGGGTATGAAGAGAGACATCGCAGATTTTGTAACAAAATGTCTCACATGTCAACAAGTTAAGGTAGAGCACCAAAAGCCAGCAGGATTACTGCACCCTCTGCCTATACCTACATGGAAGTGGGAACACATTACGATGGACTTTATTATGGGATTGCCCAGAACCAAGAGAAACCATGATGGTATTTGGGTGATTGTCGATAGAATGACAAAATCAGCTCATTTCCTACCTATGAAGTCAATTGATACACTCAATGCTTTGGCAGATATGTATGTAAAAGATGTAGTAAGACTACACGGTATTCCAGTGAGCATCACTTCTGATAGAGATTCCAGGTTTACTTCCCATTTCTGGGAGCATTTTCAGGAAGCCATGGGATCTAAGTTAAGTTTTAGCACAGCTTTTCATCCGCAGACTGATGGACAGTCCGAGCGCACGATTCAGACGCTCGAGGATATGTTGAGAGCTTGTGCTATGGACTTTAAAGGCTCCTGGGATGACCATCTGCCATTGGCTGAGTTTGCGTACAACAATAGCTACCATGCAAGTATCGGGATGGCACCATATGAAGCTTTGTATGGAAGAAGGTGTCGATCTCCGATTGGGTGGGAAGAAGTGGGCGAACGTAAGTTGTTGGCTCCAGATCTAGTCGAGCAAGCCTCAGAAGACGTTAAGTTGATCTGTCAGAGGCTTAAGACAGCTCAGAGTAGACAAAAGAGCTATGCGGATGCTCGACGGAGGCCACTTGAGTTTATGGTTGGAGATTTTGTGTTTTTGAAGGTTTCTCCATCAAAAGGGATCATGAGATTTGGCCGACGAGGTAAGTTGAGTCCTCGCTACATCGGTCCATTTGAGGTCTTAGATCGGATAGGTGATGTTGCCTATAGGTTGGCATTGCCTCCGGAGCTATCGGGAGTGTACAATGTGTTTCATGTATCGATGCTTCGGAAGTATAATCCGGATCCGTCTCATGTCATTGAGTATGAACCCTTGGAGATAAGGGAAGATATGAGCTATGTAGAAAGACCGATTCGGATCTTGGATCGGAAAGATAAAGTGTTGAGATCTAAGACGATTCCGTTAGTGAAAGTTCTCTGGCAATACCATACGACGGAAGAAGCTACGTGGGAGCTAGAAAGCCTAATGAGAGAAAGGTATCCAGAGTTGTTCACATGATAAGCTAAGGCAAATTTGGAGGACCAAATTTTTTAAGGTGGGGAGGATGTGAGATCCTCAATTTTCATGTATTCCTCCATGTATGCAAAGTAATTTGAGTTAATACGATTAAATGAATGTGAAGTTGATGTGTAATTGATGTATGAATAATGTATGAATGATGTATGCATGATGAATGCAATACAGAAGAAATAATAGAGTTGAAGGTCAATAAGTCAAATGAAGTATGTTGATATCAGGAAATATTAAGAGTATGAGACAAGAAATTAAATTAGATGTTGATTGGAGGTTAAATGGATGAGTCATGAGGAAATTAATGGGTCAAATGAGTCAAGGGGATGCTAATGGCTGAGATAAAGGATGAAATGAGCATGCATTTAATGTCTTTGTATGACTCACCACCCTCACCATCATCACCCTACGCCAGCGTCTTCTTCCAGCTCTCCCTCTCGTTCATCTCCATTCTTCCAAGTTTTTCCATTCCAAGTTCCTTGCTAAACCACCTTACTCCCTCATCAATCCAACTAGTTTGTTGAACAAGAATCGATCCTTATCACTAGACTAGATGATATCCGGAGTTTGGTGAATTAATTCCAAGTAGTGGAAGAGATGTCAAGATTTGAAGTTTTGGTCTCTAATGAAGGTAAGAGAAGAAGATGGTTTAGTCAATTTGGTTTATGCTTTGAAGTTATACTAAGTTGGTATAACATGTGTATGTGGTTTAATTTAAGGTTTGATGTGGTATGATGATTTTAGGTTAAAGAAGTGAAGAGCTAAGGTGACGCATCAAGTGATTTCGCGTTCTCGAAGGAATCGAGGTAAGGAAATTATGTAACGGACGTAAGGCGGCTATGTCCGCATGTTTTATGATGTTTTACATGTTTTGGTGAGAAGTATGAGCTGTTTCTATGCAGGAAAAGATGCATTTTCGAACTTGTCTCCTAGTACCAATTAGGCTAGGGGCAGCCGACTGCCTTAGAGGGAAGTCGACTGCCTAGAGACAACCAAAACGTCGTTTTCAAAAAACCGATGCAAACCAGTCGACTGCTATGTAAGCCAGTCGACTGCTATTTACCCAGTAAGCATTCTGTGTCAAACCAGTCGACTGCTATATGGGCCAGTCGACTGCTATTTTCCAAAATGCATTCTGTTTAAAAAAACCAGTCGACTGCTATATGGACCAGTCGACTGCTCCCATGTATTTTTCGAAAAGAAAATAATTTCGAGAAATAAAGTTATGAAGCAGCAGTCGACTGCCCTGTATGAAAAGAGAATTTCAAAGCCAAAATGTTTCAAACACCAAAGTGTTTTCTGAAAGAAAGAAGTATACAATACATGTTTTGAGACTATGGACTGCGTAATGATTATGCATTTCTGATGGCTGAGTGACTCTGATCAAGTCCTCAGTAATATGTATGTTGAGCGAGGAACCCTAATCCGGTCCTCAATCCCACAAGTGACACCTGATAAGTGTTCGTTGTGGATTTATAAAGGCAGGAGAGAATCCCTGACCTATGCAGAGTGCACTACTGTACCAATGCATGATTAGAGTCATATGAGTCATATGAATGGGAATGAACGGTTCATATGATGACTCAATCGCTTAAACATTGTACATAGTCTCCATCTATTTCAAGTATAAGATGTATGTATGACAAGGAAGTATGATGTTTAAAAGTATGATATGACGTATGATGTATGTTTTCAAGTATGAAGTATGTTTTGAAGTATGCTATGAAGTAAGAAGTTTTCAAGAAAGAAGTATGATGCATGTTTTATATGTATGCTATATTTAAATGAAGCATACAAAGTATGTTTGCCATGTCATTTTAAATGAATATGCATGGTTACAAACAATGCATGAAAGAAGTTTATGAATCATGCTTTATAATGATTTACCTGACATTATAGAGCCAAGTAGGAAAAAGGCATATAGAGGCATAGCACGCTCTTTTATGTAGTTTTCTTACTGAGCGTAAACTCACCCTTTTACGACTATTTTTCAGATTTCCTGAAGTAAGCCTCGCTCCAGTTGGAGGAGCCTGATTTTGAAAAGTTGCAGTGTACCTTCTTGATACGCTTCCCGATTAGCATAGAAGGTATACTTACATGTTTATGTACAGTAAATTATATTTCAGCTACGGTACAGTACAAGTAGAAATTATGTATATAGAATGTCGGGGATGTAAGAAAAGATGATGTATGAGATCCTGTGGAAAAGGAAATGGTATTTATATATATCATTTTATGTTTATGTAAACTGAATAAAATTTCATGAGCTGTTTGATAATTAGCTTGAAAGTAAGGAAGGGTTGACACTGGATAAACTAAATCAAAATAAGATCGTATAAGATAATAAGAAAAAGTTAGATGATAAGATGAAGTGACGGGGACGTCACATGGTACATATTCAGAATTTTTGACTTGCGGTTCAATTTCATTCACTATCATAAAATCATATCACAATCCTCAATTCACTTTTCATATGGCCTGTAGAATGTAATATCATGCTAAAGTTATCTATAAAACGTCCTCAATTTGATTTTTGATTGGCAATTTACCACTTAAAAGAATTTGCCAATTTTCACTATCAAAAGTGTTTCAATCATTTGAGACATCTTGCGACTATCCATATTATTGCAAAAATATCAGTTCACATCTATTTAACATCGATATCACAATCATACCACTAAGACGGTCCATTTATTTGAATCTATCAATTCTATAATCGTCACTCGATTGATAATTCCTCCATTCTATCATTTGACCATCTAAATCACAACTTCGATTTTTCTCTTTTAAGTTGTATCATATAATTATCATCACTTTTATCTGTGATACATCTAATAATTAATTTCACCTCAATCTCAACTTGATACCATTTGTGATATTAAAATCACTTGATTTATCAATTTTATAAGGTTTAGACCATATAATTCATCACATTATCATTTTCAATGATCTATCTTCCCATCAATTTCAATATCAAACTCTTTCAGAAATACCATAAAATCCTTTTAATATTTATTTCCAATAATTATCTCCAAAATTCCATTTATGTGAGAAACTTAATCTTTTTCCTCAGATATTTTCCTAAAAATTTTGGCAGCATAACGACTTAATTTTTACTAAGCCTCCTGTACGGAAAACAGTTTATAATTGCAGCCGTTGATTCTCACATTTTCTTTATCTCTTACTAAGACTCCCACCATCAGTTGTGGGTCCTCTTAGCATTTTTAACATCAATTCAATCTATAAATCATATAAAAATTTTCACAATTCATTTAAATTCATTCCATCTATGCATCATATAAAAATCATAAAATTCCACATACAATATGATGCTACTAATGCTTTATAAAAGTATCTTACATGACGCTGAAACTTAGCGCCGTGACGAGCTCCAAGCTTCGTCGAACGCCTATCACGTCTTTGTCACTTCCGCTACAATTTCAACACCAATTGCACTTACATAAATATATATAAATAAACTTATTCAATAAATATCAATCAATTTATTTTTTCCTTACCAATCCTTTTCTTTTCTTTCCTTCCTTTTTCTTTCTTTTTCTTCTTTCTTCTCCTTCCCTTTTTCCTTTCTTTCTTTTTCTTCTTCCTTCTTTTCTTTCTCCTTTTCTTTTCTTTTCTTCTTTCTTTTCTTTTTCTCTCCTATTCTTTTCTGTTCTGTTTTTTTTTCTGGCCTGAACCGGTTCGGACTGGTTCAGACCGGTTCGGGCCGGTTCACCTTCGCTTGGCCGGTTCAGCCACCGGCGGTCACCCTCTCCGCCGGTTCAAGCCTCCCACAACTAGTCGACATCGTGAGGATGCCAGATCTGGCCTTCGTTTCTCGATCGACGACGCCGACGGTAGCAGATCTGGGACGGGCGGCGGCAGCTCCTTCTCTCTTTTCTTCCTTTCTTTTCTCGCCGTTTTCTTCACCGTCGGGCGTTCCTGCCTCTAGATCTGGCTTCACCGAGGCTTCGCAAGGTGGCGGCGACCGGTGGGTCGGCCGGCGTTGCCTCCTTTCCTTTTTCCTTCTTCTTTCAGTTTTCCTTCCTCTCGCTTCGGTCTCCGCCCAATTTTTCTTTCCTTTCCGCCTCACGCCGTCACAACTTGCTTTCTTCTCTGCCGGTGACGTCGCTCCTCCCTTCCCCTTTCTCCTTTGGCCGGCGGGCATTGGCCGGCTCTTCTTGGAAATCCCTCTTCTGTTTTGTAACAGAGGGGGAGAAAGTTTGGGAGGGAATCGAGTATCCCGATTCCCGCCCCCCCCCCCCCCTTTTTTTTTATATATAAAATTAGATTTATATATATATATCATTTACTATTAAAATTAAATATATATACATATATACATACTTTATCTTAGAATATATGTATATATATACACTTTGATCTAAATAATACATATTTCATATATATATTATATAATCTATTTATATGATTATATTTTATTCACATTTTTATTTCTTTAACATTTAAAATATATTTATATAATATAATTTTATAATTATATAAATATATACCTTTTTATTTCTTTAATTTTTTGGATTTCCTAATATCAAAATTAATTTCTCCATTTTCATCTCTTATTTAACTTGGATTTCAATTTATCCAAATTAAACTTTCCGGATATTTAATATTTATTTAGAAAATTTACGGCCTTCACATTTTCTTTCTTCCCAGCTGGTTCGGTCACCTCCCTCACCGCTGGTTCTCCTCCGGCGGCCGGTTCTCCGACAGTTCGGCAACTCCTCAACTGGCCGACGTCAAGGCGAACTCGCCGGTGGTCTCAACTTGGCCTGAATCGGTGGCACGACGGCGGATCGAGGCGGAATAGGTTCGGTTTCATCTTCCTCTTCGCCGGTCCTCCTCCGCCGTTCATCGCGCCTCGGGTGGCCTCCATCGTCTTCCTCTCCCTCCTGCGGTGCTTCGATGGCAGTGGCGGTGACCAATTTGGCCGGCACCGCCACTTCTCTTCTCTTCTCCTTCTCGGCTTCCGCCGGGTTTTTGCTTCTATTTCTTCTTCCGTTTTTCCTTCCGTTCATTTTTCTTTCCCTCTTCTAGTCACCGGTGTCTTCTCTTCCCTTCACCGATGCCGTCTCTTCCCTCGCTGACGGTGGTCGGCCTCACCGGGGGAGACAAAATCGGGTTTCTCCCGATTTGTTTCCCTCCGTTTCTTTTGTTTCTTTTTCTTTGTTTTTGGTATTATAATTATATTTATATAATATATATCAATATAATTATAACAATATATATTCTATACACAATATACTTATATATGCTTTTTAATTTGAAATTAACATATATATATTTCATATATATATTTATTTATATACAAAATTGTATATAAATATACACATGTATTTATTTAATAAAAATATATTTATATAATTAAATATATAAATATATGAATATCCCATTTTATTCTTTATAATTTGGATCTCTTAATATCCAAATTATATTTCTCCATTTTCATTTCCTATTTAATTTGGATTTCCATTTATCCAAATTAAATTCCTCCTTTCCTTATTTTTCATAACTCTGACTTTATTTTTATTTTCATTATATCCAAAATTTAAATTCCTCACTTTCCTTAATTTCGGGAATTTCAACGATATTCCCATCTCGTAAATAAATTTTATTTATTTACTTTAATTTATTTATTTCCTCTTATCTATTTTCTTTAATACTAATTTCCAAAAATAGAAAATTTGTGGTTATCACATTCTCCCCACCTTAAGAAATTCGGTCCTCCGAATTTAACTTAAGTCCAAAGGTGGTACATGTCGTATACTTACGACTTTTGACCTCTAAGTCATCCTCCAAGGAATACTGCCAATACACTTTCAACATCAAGAATTCTTTTATATCACTACATGAAGTCTTTCATCATTTAGTATATATTTATACTCCCATAAATTCATTTATCAATTCGGGAGTTGTTCATTTCCACTCTTTTCACATAAGAGTCCATTCACTATATTTTTCATATCACAGCTGATCTATGCTGTTCATCATCCATTTTTCTCACTTAGTGCCAAGTCGATATAGTTTAAAACTATCAATTACACATGTCAGTTAGTTATATGTAATTATCCCAGTAGCTTTCACATCTCATGCACACGCTTTCTTAATATCATGAAGCGTTTACATCTCACGCTCATATATATATATATATATATATCAGTATGGAGTGGTGCTATCAATACACTTGGGATCTCAAAGCCTTTTGCTATCTCTCATTAGCATATGGCAACTCAGAGACTCCCATCACATGTAATGCTCACTGGAACTGTACATATACATCTCCGTTGTTTCTCACTCATACTTCGACTAAGGCACTAGAGAATCTAGAAGTCTGATAATGGAAAGTGATTCTATTTTGATCATCAGTCTTTAATCACTTTCATATCATTATATCTCTTTTGGACTCTTTATTATTCACAGTATTCATTTTCTCTTTTATTTCATTAAGGCTGCATCTCACTTGCAGACTTTACTATTGATCATCTCTTACAATCATAGCTCATGAGACAATCATGTTCTCTTCATGTAGTATGGTCATTCGATTATTGAATCCTCAATTGTCCATTTAATCACCACATTATCCATATAGTTCCACCATTTATCATTTCAAGGTAGTTATGTGTATGTATAATACTTTTTTTATTTAGATACTGACAGTAAACATATCAATTATCTTACTCCTTTGAGTACCATTTCTTTCACTGATCAAATTTGGCTTGATTTTTACATCTAACCACTGACTTGTGATAACTAACACTAGATCATTTTTAGTCTTACCTTTGGGAACTGTTTCATATTAATGTTTCCATCTCATCATGCAACTTATTTCCTTATTCCACTTTCATTTTTGTTTTCATATTTCACTTTTATCTTTTCATGTTTTTTTTTTTTACTCTCATCCTTTTAGTCGGTTTTCTCAATTGGTATGGTACTATACTGCTAAGATCTTTTAAAATCTTGCATACCATCTTTCCTTTACATTTATCCTTTTACCGACTTTAACTTCTTTCTTTAATTACATCACATTAGTAGAGACTCTTCTATAGATTGGCATTAGTATCTAGTTAGACTCATTACTTTCGTATCTCAATCATTATCTCTCTATCATAGACAGATTCACTGTCACTCTGTCATCTCGAGATCATATATCCCGCATAAGGAGACACTGTCTAGCCAAACATCTTAGTTGCCAATCTTAGCACAATTCCACATTCTTTAAAAGTTTAAAGGATCATACTAAAATGCTACTCATTTTCCATTTATACTTTAAACCCTATCAGTATTTCATCAATTTACTCATGTATGAATGCCTCACTTCTTAGGTTTATATACCTCACAAGGCAACTCATTAACCTTGTAACCTCAATAGGAACTCGTAAAATTCACTCCGAGTTCTAATCATCATCTTACAGACATTATTCTCCAATCTTTTATCTAAGGATGCTTTATACTGAGGCTAGTCTTATGAGCTCCTCATATGTTTCTGATTAGATCACTAAAACGTCTATTTTCATGTAGATGAATACTTGTTCTTCACAAGAACTTTATTAAATAGTAATCATTTACTCTATCACTTTCATTCATCTACATATCGAGGTCATTTGTATTTCTCTGATTTACACTTATACAGACAACTTCATTATTCTCAATTTTACTATCTGTATTTTTGTTAATCACTTCTTCGCAAGTGAATTGTATTATTCACACATTTTCCAGAGTTATTTTCTTAAGCTTTTCGAATTCTTTCTATATTCTCCGATATAAGCTTAGAATCAGATTTCATATTCAAAATCGAGTTAATGTTATCTCGATTCCTTCAATTTATATAACTTTGGAAATTCTATCGGAAATCAAATCCGATACTTTCTTTAATCACACATTTCTTATTAATTCGGACATTTCATCCTCATGTCCTATCCTTTACACTGTGTATTCTCAAGGTAGAGACATCTACTATTCGATTCATTTTGATACATACTCTACCTTGATTTCATTGTTTACTCATACTTTACAGTCTTACGAATCTCAATCTAGTAAGCTGTATTAAGTACAACAGTTATCAACACATGTTACAGCTAACCAATTTATTATCTCTGTAATTTGCTTTAAAATCAATTTCATTTCATAAGTTCAGGTTTAATTCCGTTGAGTATGTTATCCACGAGGTTTGAACCCTGGCATCCTTACGTACCTAGTCCTTTTCACTCGTGTTGCTATTAAAATAATTGTAAGAGTCCCGCCCGTTCGTATCGGCCGTCGGCGAGCATCCCCTAGGCGATCCTTTCGCCCCAGGTTTACCCTTACAAGTGAGTCGACGACCACATAGTTCGCCCACACCTCATAACACATGATCCACTACAGGTCGCCCATCATTGGGTCGCCCATCAAAGTTTTGTCTCAAGGGTCCTGAAGAACTTAGGTTAGCTATCATATTCTTCTGTTTATCACTTTACTGTTCTTTGGAATATTCTACAATTCATAACACTCCATGCAATACATCAATGGCAAGGCATATCTCATAATGCTCGAGTTCTATAATTAAATATTCATTTAATACCTCAAAACAATATAAATGTATAGAACCTCAATCAACCATACTGCTATGGATTTCCTCATCTGTACTATTCACCTTCTCAGTCATTTTCTGTAATCATTTCACTTTTCATAATATCCACGATCCCGTAATAATTATTCGAGTCGATACACTCGTAATTCAGGCCCTTACAATCAATAATCGGGTCAATCATCTTGTGGCATTCCACTACACTTTTTTCGGATCGTATCATATAAGGCCCCGACCCATCCGCTGTCCGCCTGTACACATGTGTATTAACCTCTTTGAGAATGCCTAGCCCATTCACTGGGTCACCCCTCGAGGTTTTATCATGAGGCTTAGCACGTTCACTAGGTCACTTGTAATTCGCGTTTGTCCTCTAAGTGTTAGTGGAATCGGTAATAGGGATCGTTATATCCATATGGCATCCTCTATGTCATTTATAACTCCATTACCATCAATGGATTCAAGATTAACTTGATTTTATCACCATTCAAAACATCGCCCAACATAGGGGCATTTTCGTCATTTCGACATTTATTTCTTTCTCCTCAGTATACATTGAAATCAATGATCTCATTATCCATGTGCTGATATTATCCTTTCTGATACTTATATCAGCAATTTAGATCTCATTCGGTTTCGACAGAGAAGTTCACTAAAATCCACAATTGGATTATTTTGCTTGTAATTCAGCTTTGTATCATCAATTTCTCTATCAGATCAATCAATTTCAACTTCTGTTAGTTTATTTTGACTCCCAGTAAAATTTTGGAGTCAGGGGTATTTTGGTCATTTTGGTCAAAAATTTTCTCTCTCTTCAAATTACCTTCAATCGATGATCTTAAAGTCTATTTAATGATGATATGTCATTCCCCTCCTTCATACCATCATTTCAGGTCTCAGTTCGATCCGGACCGTAAAGTACTGGTAGGGCCCTCACCGAGTCCTTTCGGTTCCTTACAGAACAGGCCTTCATTTAGATTATAAACATCACCAATTTTCTGATAATTTCTGAGCCTATTTTCCTCTTTCACATTCTCAATTTATACTTTCTCACTCCCTTTAAATCATTTTACTCAATTTACAATCATTTATTTTCTCTATGTATTCAGACGACACAATACTACTGGGGATGTTTAACATTTTTCCTTCCAAAAGTATCAACAGACATCAGGCCAACCATGCTCTGATACCATTAAATCTGTAACGACCTGTTACAATATTTTTAAACCTTATTTTACACAATTTATCCGGTTGGGCTGTCTGTGATACTTCACTTTACACTTGATGTTAAACAATTTAATAAAATATTGTTAACATTATACACATCCCCTATCTTATTTACAAATATGTAGTACTGTAGACATGTCTAAATACAGAAAATAAATGATCGTACCTGATATATCTTAGTCGGTCTGTCACATTGTCTATTATGTGCAGCCGTAATCCACAAATATTGGATCTCACCATCATCAAAACCTGAAATGTTAAAATTGGGGAGTGAGCAAACCACGGCTCAATAAGAGAGTTATATGCTACACTTGATATTCAGCTATCTATATGCTAAAACTAATTTTTTTCATTTTCTTTAAAATCTTCCTAGCTGGCTCTAGGCACACATGTAGGAAGGATACTACAGTCGGCTAGGGATCCAGATAGAGTAAGGTAGATATTTTGAAATACCTGACTTGTTCCGGAACCTAGAAGCAACTGTAGAGAGTACTATTTTCGTTGTTTTCAAATGATATAATTTTCGTTTTTCCACAAAGTAAACCACTTATCTCTTTTCACTTTCAGTATACCTTAAAACACGTGACAGTTCAGTAGTAAAACAATGGTTTACTTCTATTCTCTTTAGTACTGTAAAACACGTGACAGTACAGTGATTTGTAAATATCCAATCATTGGATAGTTACTTCTTCGATTATTTCTTTCTTAGAAATAATTCTTATGTTGTTCTTTTAGAATAGACATTTATTTCTCTTTTCAAATCAGTCACCGTATCACACAGTTCAGTAAAACAATATATTCAGTATTCAGTAAAACAGTATCTCGATACGGTTCAGTCAGTAACATTAAACAGTAGCTACCAATTCAATAGATAGTATACGGTAGCTTTCAGTTCAGTAAACAGTAAATGGCAGCTTTCAGTTCAGTAAAACAGTAATCAGTGGCTACCATTTCAGTACACAGTGCAGTTCAGTAAACAGTATTTTGGTAGCTTTTTCTTCAGTAAAACAGTAAAACAGTAACCAATGGCTACCATTTCAGTAAACAGTACAGTTCAGTAAACAGTATTTTGGTACGATTTTGCTCCGTAAACAGTGACAGTACAGTAATTCAATACAGTAAACAGCACAGTAAGTAGGATTTCGCAAATCCTTTCAGTAAACAGTAAACAGTAAGTGAGCCTAGGCATCACCCTACAATCAAATCATACTATCTCGTCCACTAGGGACACAGTAACAGTAATGAGATCTATGGCCATGATCTATAATATGTCCTCGGTGTATGCTTGCTAGGCGACAATCCGGGATGCTGATGACTAGCTGGTCAATCAGCCACGTAACAGTAACAGTATATGTGATGCATGAAGCTCGGGGCCTAAGTCTCAAAACAGTGTAAACCGCACCATAGCCTTTATGGATTTTTAAACACCGTAAATCAAATATCCATAAGGCTCACACGTAAATATAATCACCTTTACGAAATTTATAAAATAAATAATATTTTTCAAATTATTTCATAAAGGTATAAATTATGTTTTCCATACGGTAAAAACAGTTTGCAAAATTATCACTATAAAAATAGAAGGGCAAAACTGTCTTTTTCTACAGTAAAACACATATGCACGCTTTCCCGTGCTTTTTATCCAAAACATGGTTTTCAAAGAAATCGGGATTCAAATCAAATATTTTCATAATTTATGTAAAAATAAATTATTTACTTTCCAAATTCAAAATCCCTTAACCATGTTTTTCTTCTAGAAACATACGTAGAGACCTCTAGTCTCGAAATCATGGTTTCCCATCATTTCTTAACCTTTATGGAATTTTCATAATTATTTGTTTCCATAATTAAAACCATAAAAGTTTTATGTAAAATCAAGTGAATATTTAAGAATATTTATAAAAATATTCACTTCAGTCTCTTTTTCATTTTATCTCGTTTCACGTGAAATATCACCTATCGAGTGAATTTTCGGTGATTTCCTTTTCACCATACTCGAAAACATGAATATTTTAAAATTAAATATCAGTATATTCCTGTTTTATGAAATTTATTCAATTTCTCGATTTTCATACCCGAAAATCGATTCACGTGAAATCAAATCTTTTATTTTGGTTTTTGGTGATTTTCGATAAATTTCAGTAATTTTTCGATAATTTTTCGGCAGTATAACGGCTGCCGATTTGGCTAGCCTCCTGCACAGAAAATACAGTTTATATTTCTCAACTGGTATTTCACCACAATTTGAAACCGATAAATCACAACAAATTTCAAAACCAATCAGTATAAATTGCATTTATAAATTAAATGCATAATTTAAAACATGGCCGAATATCCTTAAAGGTGGCACATGTCTCCCTTACCTGTTTCGGGTCGGCGACTGCCTCTCGAAGGTCGCGCTCGTGTTCACCTCTCCCGATTCCATCGTCTTGGTAATCGAGGATGATTTTCTGGAATTTAAATTCTAAAAATTAGAATTTTTCCAAAATTATTTAAATAATTTAATACTTTTCGGGATTTCCTACCGATTCCCGTAATTCTCGGGATTTTCGTAATTTTCGAATTCTCGGGAATTTTCCAAATTCCCGGAATTCCTCTTTTCTCTTTCTCTTCCTTCTTTTTCTTCCTTCTTTCTTTTTCGCTTTTCTTTTCTTTTCTTTTTTTTCTTTTTCCTTTTTTCTTTTCTTTTTCTTTTTCCTTTCTTTTTCTTTTTCTTTCTTCCCAGCTGGTTCGGTCACCTCCCTCACCGCTGGTTCTCCTCCGATGGCCGGTTCTCCGACGGTTCGGCAGCTCCTCAACTGGCCGACGTCAAGGCGAACTCGCAGGTGGTCTCAGCTTGGCCTGAATCGGCAGCACGGCGGCGGATCGAGGCGGAATAGATTTGGTTTCATCTTCCTCTTCGTCGGCCCTCCTCCGCCGTTCACCGCACCTCAGGTGGCCTCCATCTTCTTCCTCTCCCTCCGGCGGTGCTTCGGTGGCAGTGGCGACGACCGATTTGGCCGGCACCGCCACTTCTTTTCTCTTCTCCTTATCGGCTTCCACCGGGTTTTTGCTTCTATTTCTTCTTCCGTTTTTCCTTCCGTTCATTTTTCTTTTCGTCTTCCGGTCACCGGCGTCTCTTCCCTTCACCAGTGCCGTCTCTTCCCTCGCCGACGGTGGTCGGCCTCACCGGGGGAGACAAAATCGGGTTTCTCCCGATTTGTTTCCCTCCGTTTCTTTTGTTTCTTTTTCTTTTTTTTTGTATTATAATTATATTTATATAATATATATCAATATAATTATAACAATATATATATATATATATATATATATATATTCTATACACAATATACTTATATATGCTTTTTAATTTGAAATTAACATATATATATTTCATATATATATTTATATACAAAATTGTATATAAATATACACATGTATTTATTTAATAAAAATATATTTATATAATTAAATATATAAATATATGAATATCCCATTTTATTCTTTATAATTTGGATCTCTTAATATCCAAATTATATTTCTCCATTTTCATTTCCTATTTAATTTGGATTTCCATTTATCAAAATTAAATTCCTCCTTTCCTTATTTTTCATAACTCTGACTTTATTTTTATTTTCATTATATCCAAAATTTAAAGTCCTCAATTTCCTTAATTTCAGGAATTTCAACGATATTCCCATCTCGTAAATAAATTTTATTTATTTATTTTAATTTATTTATTTCCTCTTATCTATTTTCTTTAATACTAATTTCCAAAAATAGAAAATTTGTGGTTATCACAGCCCCCCTCCCTTCCTCTTTCCACTGACTGCGGTAAACAGAGAAGGAAACAGGGATCGGGTTATATCCCGATCCCGTTTCTTCCTTCTTCTTTTTTTAATATTATTATTATTATTATTATAATTATATAAATAATTATAATTATATACTATTACACCATTTAATATATATGTATATAAATACATATTTTGTACTAAGATATATATTTTATATTTTATACTTTTTAATATGAATTAATATTCATATTTCATATATATACATAAACATATTTATATATATCATAATATTCATATATACTTAGGTAATAGTATAAAATTTTATATATATATATATATATATATATATCAACATATAATATATATCAATATATATATATATATCATATACATATATTTTATATATGTATTTATCAAAAAATATGTTTATATAATTTAATTATATAAATATATCAATATATTCATTTTTATTTCTTGTTTAATTTGGATCTTATTATATCCAAATTAAATCCTTTCATCTAATTTCTCAAATCCGACAGCTCATCATTTATCGAATTTTTGAATATCTCCGTTTCATAATAAATTCATTTATTTTCTTTAGTTTATTTATTTGTTTTAATATTAAATTTACAATATTTACTATTAATTTTAGAAAATTAGCGATTATCATAGTTCTAACGAAATTCTAATCATACACAATTAGCACATCTCGATATCCCAAAATTTTCAAAACATCCATTAGTATTTCCATACTAATATCTAAGCATATTCGAACAATTTCATTTACATTTTGTAAATCTCTTAATTCCTATTAACCAAAAATTCAAAGATTACTACAGTAACATTTCCCACAAGTTTGTAGCCTCATTCCATATCAATACCAGTAAGCCAAACTTAATGCAATATAATGCTACCTTTACTTTATATAAATATCTTACCACAATCAAAATATAATTCATCATGTTATCATGCTCAATCATTTATCTTCTCAAACTATTCTAGAATCAAATTTTCAGACAATACAATAAAATCCGTTCAAAACTTATCTTTCCATAATTCTTTCCAAAATTCCATTTATACGAGAAAACATTAACCTTTTTCATCAAACATTTTCATATCAATTCCAGTAGCATAACATTTCAGGAACTAAAACCTCCTACAAACAATTCCAAATAAACATAATGGTATTCCACAATCATTTCATTGAAATATCATGATCATTACTAAGACCCCTACCACCAATTGTTGGTCCTCTTAGCATTTTAACATCACTTCATCAATAATTCATCCTCAAGATTACAACTCTGAACTATATAGTATAATACTACTACTACTACTCTATAAAAGTATCTTACCTGGCATTGAAACTTAGCGCTTTGATGAGCTCCAAATTTCGTCGAACACCAAAATACGTGCCTCTTACACTTTCACTACAATTTCAACAACACCCAACAACTTAGATACATATATAAATCAAATCCAAAAATTTATCAAACAACCACAATAATTTTCTATATGTTTATTTTTGAAGCTAAAATGTTAGGAAACTTTACCAAAATCTTTCTTTCTTGTCTCTCTCTTTTTCTTTTTCTTTCTTTTTTTTTTTTTGCTGAACTGGGTCTGGCTGAACCAGGCCTGAACCAGTTTAGACTTGGTTCAGCCTTCCCTTTGCCGGTTCAGTCATCTTCTACCCTCTTCACTGCCGGCTTGATCACTCCAGGAGCGGTTGAGGGTGCGACATGACTGTTTCTTCCTTTTCCTCTACAAATCGGCTGGCGACAACGGTAGCAGGGCAGTAGCGTGGAAACCCCTTTCTCTCTTTTTCTTCCTTTCTTTTCTCTTCTTCTTTATCGCCGGCTGGGCTTTCCTCTAGGTTTACTTTTACCAGCAAAGAAAGTGGCGATGGCGGCGTGAATCGGGCAGCACCACCTCCTTTTCCTTTCCCTTTTCTTCTCTTTTCTTCTTCTTTTCTTTTCTTTCCGATCTGACTTTGCTCTGTTCCTTGCTCTTGTTTCTCTTTCGATGGCGACTCTTTCCCCTCCTTGCCGCCGGCAAGCCCTCACTATCCCCCTTATTTTTTTATTTGATTGCTTCCCTGTTTTTGTATAGAGAAGAAACGAGAAAGGGAATCGGGAACTCCGATTCCCTCTTTTCTTTCCCTTTTTTTAATTAATTAATTATTATTATATTTATATTTAGTTAACACTATATAAATATACTTCATATTAACAATTTTACATATATATATATATATTCTTAACATGTACTATATATGCACACATTTTTTTAATATTCAAATTAAATTCCTAATTGTTAGATCTCTAATTTATCAATATACCAAGCCCCATAATCTCAAATTATTATAATCCCTAGATAAATTTATTTCTTTATTTTAACTTATCGATTAACATCAAAAATTAAATTTATAGATCCCCAAATCAACAAATATGGAAAATTCTCGGTTATCACAATATACCTCAAAGATCCACACTAAGCTGCCTCGAGTTAACCAAAAGAGTAGACGAAATCCTCGGATCAGTATATCAATCGTCACTGTAAATAATATGTAGAGGTGGGAAAATAAAGGGGTGAGCGAAATGTGCTCAGTAAGAGAATCGTATGTAGAACTGATATTATGAAATCTATATGCACAAAAGCATTTATTTTCCTAACAGTGCACTACAGTCGATAAGGAATGATACTATAGTCAGCTAGGGATCCGAATGGAGTATAGAAGGTATTTTAGAATACCCGTCGTGTCCCAGAACTTAGAAGCGACTATAGGGAGTAAAAGTTGAGTTTGATATGAAATATCATTCAGTAATAATTCAATAACTAGTAAATCAAATAAATGGTTTTAAACACCATTTAAATAACATATATTACTAAATATTTTGCTAAATCACTTTAAAACACATTTCACACACTTAGGTAAAATCCAGTAGACAATATGGTAAGCAGTTTAGTAATCAGTATGATAAACAGTTTAGTAAATAGTAAACACTTCAATAATAGTGGCAATCCAGTAAAAAGTACAGTAAATAGTAACAGTGGTGGAGACCATGTAACACCCAAATATATCATGCTATAATCCTCGTAGGGAACAGTAATAGTAACACATGAGACATATGGCCATAGTCTATAGGGGTCCTCAGTGTATACTGATCAAGTGACAACTGGGACGTTGAAGATAGGATCAATATCAACAGCATAGTAACAGTAACACATGAGTATGATATGGGGCTTAACAATCTTAAAACAGTATATAAATAATATCATCACCTTTATGGGAACTAATAAAAATAGATAAAATCTTCAATCAGTCCATAAAGGTTATTATATAACATAATGAGAAAAATTTATAAAATATTCACACTTCAGTAATAATTTTCATAAATATTCTATTTCATTGTAAACACTTATATAAACATCTCAATTGTTTCAATTCGATGAAATCAACTACATGAATATTTAAAAATTGCTTTTCGGTAAATTCATATTTTAGGAAAAATATTAAAATTTTAATTTCCAAGGCTAGGAAAACACTCAATAATGCACTAAAAATATTTTATGATATTTTAGAAAATTTTCTAAGAAATTTCAGCAGCATTACTGTGACATCCTCGTCACTCCCAAATACCAACTAACTTTTTCTTTCCCATAAGATTTGGTTAGGCTGTTCAACGGTGCATCCTTCTTCTTTAATATAGCTAACACTATATTGTTTACATGATGATATATTTCTCATACACATACAGGATCGTCTTACACATAAGTCTAAAACTCTTATATAAATTACATACTAATCTCTTTAACAATTTACATCCCCAATGTGTCTAATATACATCACTGTACTATAGTCTAAATTACATAATCAAAATGTATCTACCTTCAAGGGATTGGAAGTTAGCCTCGAAGGAAAATCGTATAGTCCAAATATATGTTCCTCTACCAAAAGTAGACTTCACTGCAAATAATCTGGATGAAAAAATATTATAAAGGAATGAGTTTACGCTTAGTAAGAAATATACATAAAAGAGCGTACTATGCCACTATATGCAGTTTTCCTGCTTGGCTCTATAATGTCATGTAATATTCTTGTAAAAACATATAACATATAAGTTCATCAAATACCATATAACACATGACAAAATCATATGAAGTCACTTGCACGTATTCAAATAACTTAAATACTTTCACATATATATGTCAAATAACTGGAAATTACATATACAAATAGTCTTCAAATAAGGGGAGACCATCAACATCCAATAGAATCATGCACCAAATAAAGTGGCGTACCCACGTATGGGCCAGGGATCCTCCCTTAAGCCAAACACATATAAAGGACTAATGGCCATTGTCAATATTCCACAGTGTGCACTAGTCAAGTGACACCCGTGGTACTGAATGCTTGACTAGAGTCCCCCAGCCAAATACAAATAAGCAAGTAATATGCATGATCACCAATGGAGTCGTTAATCTCAAAATATTGAGTAGTAAAACTCATTCTTGTAAAACCATGGATATTCATAACCCTTCTTATATACTTTAATGATAATCCAAATACATTTATATAAATAAATTAAAAATTATTATTTTTCAAAGGGGGCAGTTGACTGCACTTTTAGGGCAGTCACTGCTATAGTATAAAAATATTCAATAAATTTTATTTTCTTTTTGCATTTGAAATATTTAATTTCCGGATGCAAGTAGGGCAGTTGACTGCTAAAATGGGGCAGTCGACTGGCCCGCAAACAGAATGTTTCTCGGAAAAATGCAGTCGAATGGCTCTTTAGCGATCGACTGGTTTGCAAACAGAAAGCTTCTGGAAAAAATGGCAGTCGACTACTATATAGGGCAGTCGGCTGCTCTAAGTCGGTTTCGGAAAAAGTTACGTCACGACTGTCTCTGAGCAGTCGGCTGCTATTTAGGGCAATCGGCTGCCCCGAGCCAAATCGTAACTGGGCGAAAACCCTGAATTTTACATTTCCTGCACTTACACCAGCTTTTGTTTCATCCCAAAACATTTAAAACATGCGGACATAGTCACCCTACGTCCGTTACATATATTCCTTACCTCAAATAGCCAAATAATACGAAATCCCTTGGTTGCACCTATTCTTTCCTTCACTTCTTCAAAACTGCATAATTCATATAAATTGAAACCTTTAACTTTCTTTCATTTCAACACCATAAGTATGCTATACCAACATCACATGACTCCAATTTATGGATGAAATCAAATGAATCAATTTCTTTTCTTACCTTTGTCAATAGCCAAATTTACAGAATTTCTGATCTCCTCAAAGACTTCGTTTCAGCCTTTCATCTTACAAGTATGAGCAGAGCTATTGATAAGGAACGTTTTTCGTTTAAGGAGTTTGTTGATTTGTTGGAGGAATAAGGCAGTTCTACAAGGTGAATATGGAAGAAAACCTTAGAGAATTTCAGAGGAAGAGTTATGGCTGCCGGCCCTCTTTGCTGGAAAAGATGACAATTACATTAAATGCATAATTAATGTGTATTTATCCCTTACTTCATGTCAGCCAACTTCCTTGACCCTTTGACAATTTGACCACCTTAATTTTTCTTCTTCTTCATATGACAGATGTCCTTTAAACAAGTAAACTTTGATCTTAATGTCTCATTTAATTTATCTCAGCCATTGACCATTAAATTCTTTGACAATGTGATTATTGACTATTCTATTGCTTTAATTCCATTCATGTCCCATATATCCTTTATATATCAAAATTTCACATTTATTTACATCATTTAAGCTGGAAGACTACACAAATATGAGGGATTTACATGAATTTGGGGTTTTCACATTCTCCCCACCTTTAGAAATTTGGTCCTCCAAATTTAAATTGGGTTACTACTCAAATAGCTCCGGATACCTTTCCTTCATTAAGCTCTCTAGCTCCCATGTAGCTTCTTCCATGGCATGGTATTGCCAGAGAATTTTGACTAGGGGAATCATCTTAGACCTTAGCACTTTCTCCTTTCTATCCAAAATCCGAATTGGCTTCTCCACATAACTCATGTCCTCCCGAATCTCTAAGGGCTCATATTCAATGACATGAGATGGATCCGGATTATACTTCCGAAGCATCGACACATGGAAAACATTATGTACTCCCGATAGCTCCGGAGCTAATGCCAACCTATATGCAACATCTCCGACTCGATCTAGGACTTCAAATGGCCCTATGTAACGAGGACTAAGTTTACCTTTTCGGCCAAATCTCATGATACCTTTGGATGGAGAAACTTTCAAAAATACCGAATCCCCGACCAAAAACTCGAGTGGTCTCCGTCGAGTATCTGCGTAACTCTTTTGTCGGCTCTGAGCTGTCTTAAGTCATTGGCAAATTAACTTAACATCCTCAGAGGCTTGCTCAACTAAGTCTGGGGCTAATAACTTACGCTTGCCCACTTTTTCCCACCCAATCGGAGATCGACACCTTCTACCATATAGAGCTTCATATGGTGCCATCCCGATACTTGCATGGTAACTATTGTTGTATGCAAACTCAGCCAATTGTAGATGATCATCCCAGGAGCCTTTAAAGTCTAACGCACAAGCTCTCAACATATCTTCGAGCGTCTGAATGGTGCGCTCGGACTGACCATCAGTCTGTGGATGAAAAGCCGTGCTAAAATTTAATTGAGATCCCATGGCCTCTTGGAAATGTTCCCAAAAATGAGAAGTGAACCTGGAATCTCTGTCAGATGTAATGCTCACTGGAACTCCATGTAGTCTGACAACTTCTTTCACATACAAATCTGCCAAAGCACTAAGTGTATCTGTAGACTTCATAGGCAGGAAGTGAGCTGACTTAGTTAACCGATCCACAATGACCCAAATACCATCATGATCCCTCCTCGTTCGAGGTAGTCCCATGACAAAATCCATCGTAATGTGCTCCCACTTCCACATAGGTATAGGTAGAGGATGTAGTAAACCTGCTGGTCTTTGGTGCTCTACCTTAACCTGCTGGCACGTGAGACACTTTGCCACAAATTCTGCTATGTCTCTTTTCATGCCAGTCCACCAATACACCTTGCGAAGATTATGATACATCTTCGTATTTCCCGGATGCAAAGTATACTTAGTGGAGTGTGCTTCAGTCAAAATTAACTTCTTCAACTCCTTATCCTTAGGAACACATATACGATTATTAAACCTCAAGAGTCCATTACTATCAATGCTAAATTCCGATGGCATACCTAATTGAATCTGATTCATGGCCTCAATACACCGATCATCTTCCCTTTGAGCAATCCGAATTCTACCCATCAACTCCGGCTCAATCATTAAACTAGCTATCATTCCAAAATGCTCATAAGGCACAACATTGAGATTAAGGCTTGCAAACTGCTCAAGTAGCTCGTATTCTCTTACCATCATGTATGATACTATCCCCATATGCTTCCTGCTTAGAGCATCTGCTACCACATTGGCTTTTCCTGGGTGGTATAGGATCTCACAATCATAATCCTTCAGAAACTCGAGCCATCTCCTCTGTCTCATATTCAATTCCCTCTGAGAGAACAAGTACTTCAGACTTTTATGATCTGTAAAAATCTGAAATTTCTCACCATACAAGTAATGCCTCCAAATCTTTAAAGCAAATACCACTGCAGCTAACTCTAAATCATGAGTCGGGTAGTTCTTTTCATGGTCCTTTAATTGACGAGAACCATATGCAACTACCTTACCATGTTGCATTAGCACACAACCTAGACCTTGTGCAGAGGCATCACTATATACGAAAAATCCTCCAGAACCACTAGGAATGGTGAGAATAGGTGCAGTAGTTAACCTGCGCTTCAACTCACGGAAATTGCGCTCGCAGGCATCATTCCATTCAAACTTCACCTCTTTGCGCGTTAAGCGCGTCAAGGGAGCAGCTAACCTCGAAAAACCCTCTACAAATCGTCGATAATAGCCGGCTAGACCCAAGAAACTCCTAATCTCCGTCACTGTTTTCGGTCTCTCCCATTTGCACCACAGCTTCAATCTTCGATGGTTTTATAAACTGTATGGTTTTAAATTATGAAATTATATATATTTTTATAAATTCCATAAAGGTTTACTGATGATGAAAAATACAGTTTTGAGACTAGATGGCATCCTATCATGCTGATATGTGATATGTGATATGTAATATGTAATATGTGATATGTAGTCCCGACCGACACCTGATCAGTGATCCGTCGAGGACAATTATAAACTATGGCCATAGATCTGACATGATGATTTTATACCCTTCGGGGTTTATATCATGATACGAGTAACGACCCAGTGGATGGGCTGGGCGTGCCTCAGTCTCCATATACGAAAATGTTTTATATGATATGTGATATGTGAAATGTAAATGTTTTACATGATATGTGAAATGTAAATGTTTTACATGATATGTGACAAGTTAAATGAAAGAGATTTGCAGCATTTTACAAAATGCTTATTTCAGTACTGATTTTAGTACTACGAGATGATTTTCATATGACATGTGATATGAACATGTAATATGTTTTCAAAAGGAAAAAGAGTTTATAAGTCTAATATTCTTACTATGATTTTAAATTGAATATTATACTATATGTGATATGAATATGTGATTTGTTTTAAAAAGGAAAGAGGAGGAAAATAAATCTAATATTCTTATTTTAAACTTTAAATTGAATATTAAATTTAAATGATTTATATGTTATATGAAAAGGAATTTATAGCTTATTTTGCTATTTAAAGTACTGTACTAATTATGATTGTATAGTAAAATATGAAATGAGTTTAAATGAGAATGATGATGATTTAACTAATACTCTTTTCAAAGAATATATGAATATTAGTTACTTTATTTAAATGCTTTATTTCATAAAAGCATTATTTTGAAAGGAATATGAAAATGATATGGAATAAAAAGGAAAAGGATTTAAATTTCAAACGAAAAGAAATTTATTACTCTCTACAGTTGCTTCTAGGTTCCGAGACAAGATAGGTATTTCAAAATACCTATCTTACTCCATTCGGATCCCTAGCTGACTGTAGTATCCTTCCTACATGCGAGCCTAGAGCCCATAGGAAAAATGAAAAGGTTTTTCAGCATATAAATAGCTGAATATCAAGTATGCATATAATTCCCTTACTGAGCCTTGGTTTGCTCACCCCTTAATTTTAACATTTCAGGTTTTCGAAGACTAAGAGTCTGACACTTAAAGGATTTTGGCTGAGCATTTTAGGACGATGTGACAGCTTGATTTAATTAATATGGTATGATCATTTATTTTCTGTATTTAGACTTATCGACAGTACTACTTTCTTATGAAGTTAAAATCGGGGATGTAATTCATATTATAATTTAATATAAAATTATGTATACGTAAAAGAAAAGTAAAGTATCGCAGACAACCCAACCAAATAAGATGTATAGAAAAAGGTTAAAAATAGGGTCACGGGCTGTGACAAAACTACATGAATTCCCATAGTTCCATTTATGGCCGAAACCCTTGAGAATGCTTGAACATGATTAAATGAGATTCAATCAAAATAAATACTCAAATCATGCTTAGTAAGCTTAAATATGCCATAATCCATCATTAGAATTTAAAGAATTCAAAAGTATAAAGAAGGGGTTGTGATAACCGTAAATTTTCCATTTATTGGAAGTTATAAATATTGAAAATAAATATTGGAGAAATTAAATAAGAGGAAATAAATAAAAATTGCGAGAACAGGATATTGGTGAAAATCCCGGGAATTAAGGAAGTGAAAGAATTGGAAAATTGGTGTAAAGGAAAAAGAATTAAATTGGATAAATTAAAATCCAAATTAAATAAGGAAAATGAGAAATGAAAATAAAGTATGTTTATATAATTACAAATTTACATAAATGTATTTTATACAAATACATATGTATTTAAAATACTATATAGTATATTTTAATAAATGTTGGTATATATATATGGAAATATATACTATTTTATGAATTTAAATAATACACATGTATATAAACATAATATTTTATGTGTATATATAATTATATAAATACATATAGAAGAAAGGTAAATGTGGTTTTATATTAAAGTTTACATGTATAAATATTGTGTTATAACATCTATATAATTTTTATATGTAAATGTTATTTATTTTAAAGAATATAAATATACATATATATACAAGATATATATGTTTTGTAATATACAATATATATAATTCATATATAATATATATTGTATTACATTATATATGAAATAATATATGTATAATATATAGTATAAATTATATGTATAAAATATAATTTATAGTGTATAATATATAGTATACTATATACTAAAAAGGGAAAGGAAATAAAAACCAAAAGAGGAAAGAAACAAAAAAAAGAGAAAGCAAGTTGGGAATCGGGAAACCCGATTCCCATCCCAGCTGAAACTGGCTGCAACAGATGCCGTCGGTGAGAGGAGAAAAGAGAGAGGAGGGTACGAGAGGACCACCGGCAAGCAGAAAGGAGGAAGATGGCCGTCAGCGACGGTCTAAAAAGAAGGAGAAAAATCGGGACAAAAACAAAAAACCGGAAGAGAAGAGAAGAGAGGAGATCGGCAGTGCCGGCCGATCCGAGCACCGCCACCGCCACCAACACCACCGGTGAGGACCAACGAAGGAGAAGGAGGCCATCGGCGATGAAGGAAACGGCAGAGGAAGGAAGAAACAGAGGAGAAAGAGGCCGAAACCCACGGACCCAGATCCGGCGCCGTCGCCGTCGCCGGTGATGGGGTGAAACGGAGGCCAGATCCGGCATCCCTGCAACATCAGCCAGCTGTGGGAGGCACGAACCGGCAGAAAGGAGGACCGCCGGCGGTCGAACCGATCGAACCAGTGCAATGAGGCACAAACCGGTCTGAACTGGTCCTGCCAGAAAAAAAAGGGAAAAAAAAGAAAGAAAGAAAAAGAAAAAAGGAAAAAGGAAGAAAAAGAAAAAAAGGAGAATTTCGGGAATTCGGAGATTCCCTGAAAATTCGATAACCCGAAAATTTACGAAAATTCGGTAAGAAATTTCTCGAAAATTTAATTTCAGAAAAATTAAATAAATTATGAAAAAATTCTAAAAAATTAGAATTTTTATTTCCAAAAATTTATTTTCAGCAATCGGGATAAGGAATCGGGAGAAATGGAGTGCGGGCGCGATCGATAAAAGGAAGTCGCTGACCCAGAAAAGGTAAGGGATGCATGTGCAGCATTGTAAGGATATTCAGTCTGCATATTTTAAATTTGAAATATTCTATGGAAATATTTTATGAAAATTATTATGATGCATGATTTGCTAAAATTTTTGGGATGAAGTACTGGCTGAAAATTTTAAATTGTGTTTTTTCGTGTAGGAGGTTAGTAAATCGGCAGTTGTTATGCTGCCGAAACTTTTAGAAAAAATTTCATAAAATCATATTAAATGATTTTATTTTCGAAAATCGATATTAAATCACGAAAAATAAGGAAATTACTAAATTTCATAAAACATGAATATAATGAGATGGAATTTGAAAATATTCATGTTTTCGAAGAATGGTGATAATGAAATCACCGAAAATTCTCGGAATAGATAAATTACACGAAATACGAGACGAAAGATGAAGTGAAATACAGTGAATATTTTTATGAATATTTTTATAAATATTCACTAAAGGATTTTAACCCTTATTGATTTAAATTATGGAATTATGTATTTATATAAATTCCATAAAGGTTTATTTTATGATGAAAAATATGGTTTTAAGACTGGTTGACATTCCTATCATGTTGATGCATGATATGTGATATGTTTAGTCTCGAACGACACCTGATCAGTGATCCACCGAAGACAATATAGATTATGGTCATAGATTTGACCGGTTTATTTCTTTACCCTCCGGGGTTTATAGTACGATAAGATTGATGTCTATCTTAGACTTCATAAATGATAGGTGACATGTTAAAAAGGAAAGTGTTTTACATGACATGGAATATGTCAAACGGAAAATGTGATATATGATGCGTGACATGTGAAAAGAACATGTTTCATATAATATGAGAAGAAAATCAATTGAATTATAGCATTTTTAAAAAATGCTCATTTCGATACTAATTATAGTACTGTGAGATGATTCTCATAAGACATAAGATACAACCATGTAATATGTTTTCAAAAAAGAAGAATTGATAAATCTAATATTCTTACCATGAATTTAAATGGAATATTAGATTATAAGTGTTACACGAGTTCTGATAAGATAGTGGAAAGTATATGGCATAAAGGCCATACCGAGTAGATACTCGATTTCTGTACCGTGTGAGCCACCTCTAGAAAACTCAAGGGACCTACGTGCTACACGGATACCAGTTGGACCGTGGGAGCCACCTCTAGAATCCTTTGAGCACTAAGTGCTACATGAGTTCCGATGTGTTAGTAAGAAGTTTCTGTACCGTGTGAGCCACCTCTAGAAGACTCAAGGGACCTACGTGCTACACGGATACCAGTTGGACCGTGGGAGCCATCTCTAGAATCCTTTGAGCACTAAATGCTACACGAGTTCCGATGTGTTAGTAAGAAGTTTCTGTACCGTGTGAGCCACCTCTAGAGAACTAAATGGACCTAAGTGCTACATAGATTCTTTGTGAACTATGGGGAGCCACCTCTAGAATCCTTTGAGAACTAAGTGCTATACGAGTTCCGATATAAGAAGTCTATGTCCTAAAGGCCAAACCGAGGGAAGACTCGATTTCTATACCGTGGGAGCCACCTCTAGAATCCCGAGGGACCTACGTGCTACACGGATACCAGTTGGACCGTGGGAGCCACCTCTAGAATCCCGAAGGACCTACGTGCTACACGAGTTCCTCGATATGACACTTAACTCCATTGCTAGTTAGAATGGATGTCGTAATTGAATCAGTGAACCGAGGCTTATGCCTAAAATGATTAAGTGATCGGTTATTTGAAACCTTTTTCAATGAGTTAATCTATATGCTTAAAGTTTATTGACTTTCGTTTTGTAAATGATTGATTTATTAACTTACATAGTAATCGAATTATCGACGTGTATAGTGACTAATCTATCGAAGTGCTTACTGATTTGCTAATGTGATAAGTGGAATAGATTTTAATATTCTTATTTTAATTTTAATTTTTAAATTGAATAATAGATAATAAATGATTTATATGTTATACGAAAAAGAATTAATAGCTTATTTTGCTATTTAAAGTACTGTACTAATTATGATTGTACAGTAAAATATGAAATGAGTTTAAATAAGAATGATGAGGATTTAACTAATATTCTTTTTAAAGAATACATAAATATTAGTTACTTTATTTAAATGTTTTATTTCGTAAAAGCATTATTTGAAAAGAATATGAAAATGATATGAAATTAAAAAGGAAAATGATTTAAATTTCAAACGAAAAGAAATTTATCACTCTCTACAGTTGCTTCTAGGATCCGGAACAAGATAGGTATTTCAAGATACCTACCTTACTCCATCCGAATCCCTAGCCGACTGTAGTATCCTTCCTACATGCGAGCTTAGAGCCCATAGGAAAAATGAAAAAGATTTTCAGCATATAGGAAGCTGAGTATCAAGTGAGGCATATAATTCCCTTATTGAGCCGTGGTTTTTGCTCACCCCTTAATTTAAAACATTTCAAGCTTTCCATAAAAATCATTACCTTGTAAATTTCTACCTTGGCTGCCAAAATTTCATTTTGGCTTTATCCTTCTTGAATTTTTTGATTATCACTTAAACCTACATCAAAACAATATTTTTAAACCTAAAGTGCCTCTATATTTAACATTTAAAAATCTAAAATAAAACCATGTCCTTACCACTAAAAAAAAGCCTTCAAACAAGCCAAGTTCCCAGTCTTGTTGCCAAGCCAAAAGCCCTACTGTTTCTTCAAAAATACAGTACTTTTCTCAACATTCCCTACACCCAATACAACCCTTAGCATACAATATTTATTCTACTTCAAGTTTAGCTTAAGAAAAGAGCATTGTACCTTATGAAAATCCTCCAAACCGAGCCACCTATTCATTGCCCCCTACTGCTTTGTTCAGTTTATGTTACTGTCTCACAATAATGATGGTTGAAACAAGGTCTCTACCTTGCCTTGCTTCAGTTAAGACTTGCAACCCTTCTCTTCTCCATCCCTCTCTTATTTCAAGCCTCTCCACTCTCCTCTGCATTCTATTTTTTTCTCGATTTTCTCTCAATTGCAACACACATTTGCTGCAAGTTTCCCTCTTTTAATTTTATTTTTATTTTTCCAGCAACCAAGACTCCCCTATTTTTTGCTCCATCTTCACCCTTCAAACTGCCTTGATATACCTTAAATGAACCCCTTATTGGTACACCAAAATCATCTCGTCGCTGTTCCATTTTGTGCCAAAATAAAGCTTTCTTCTCTCCTTACTTCTCTCGGTTTCTATTGGTGTGTGTGTGTATATATATATATATATATATATTCATTGCAGATTCTATTCACATTTTTGGTTTTGATTTCGATGGCAACAGCTCTGGTGTTTCTTCCACTCTTCACCGTAGGGCCCAACCTACCAGCATTAGTCTAGCGCCGGCAATGGAGTGGTTGTCTACCTCTTCCTTTTTTTCCCATGTTGCTTTTTTCTTTCCTATTTCTTTTTGGTTCTCTCCGCCTCTCTCCTCTATTTGTTTCCTTTCTTTTCTTTTGATTTTTGGTTAGATAAGGGTTGGTAGATTAATGGATTTTGATGTATGTATTTGTTGCTAGAAGCCGATGGTTTGGTGGGTAAAATCCCACCAAACCACGATTTTGTTCTCTTTTTTCTATTGGTATAGTCTGCTGAGTAGACTTTCAACTGGGACATTGTCACATTTTAATTATTTTATTTTATAATATTTATATTTTTTTGTAACAATACACATAAATATATATTTGTAAAATTTATACTTACTATATAATCAATGTATATTAAAATATATTAATATATAATACATATATATTACAAATATATTTGTTATAAATATATATATACTTAATAAATAAATATATATATATGTCATATTATATCTTACGTTAATTTAATACATATACATGTATATAATTTATACTTACCAAATATTTCTACATACATTTATATCTCCATTTAATTTTCATATATATATATTTTACTCAATATATCTTATATATTTATCATTTATATTTGAATCCTCAATTCTTCGATTTACTATAAATCCAAAAAAAAAGTTTAATCCTCATAATTGAATAGATTGCAGTAACTCTCAATTTCTTTTTATTAGCTTATATGAGTCTAAGTTAATTCTTTTTATTAATCGAGTTCGAAAAATCACAGTTGTCACATCCTCCCCACCTTGGGAAATTTTGTCCTCCAAATTGCTCCAAGTCATCTTCAAGCATGTAATGATGCTTTTCTTTATCACATTCTCTATATTCCAATACTCCAAGGTCTGGTAATCTCTGTTTTTCATCCATATATTACTATTTATCCTAGAAGTCACATTCACTTCCCATAATCCTTAAAACTCAACTATTTGATCAATCCCCAACAAAGGTACTCTTAAAATGGGTGGGAATACTTATTCTTGTCATGCACATATTCCATAATTTCAAATCAAGATTTAACCTTAACCTTATCGACTTATCTTGGATTCTATAATTTCAAATCAAGATTTAACCTTATCTTGGATTCCTTTCCTAGTAATATCATTAAGCATCATATATATATCTTAATGCTCAAACCCTAAATGAATTTTCTAGCATGCATGGTGTATACAACTAAATGTGTGAAGCTCCAATCATTCAAACAAAACTTGCACTTAATAGTTCAAATCTTACCTTCTATGATCGAGGTAAAACTGTTGGATTATGCCCTTAGAACCATTCATTAGATGATTGACTTTGGCATTTTTATGTATCATGACATTTTATTTATAGTTCATTATTATATTTGTCTTATAACTGCGTAATGTAATCTTATATGATAATGTCCTTAGAATAGTAATAACACACTATTCTTAAAATATCCCTAGTCAAGTATTATTGTGAACAAGGATAACAATGATACGATAAAACTAGTATGTGGTTGACTGATGACCATTGTCATGGATATAAGATATCAAGTCATCACATAGGTACATGTTAGAGAACTATGTACTGGATCGACCCTCCATGAGAACGCTACATGGATTGTTATATGAGTGTCATAAGCGATTCTCATAGTGATGATGGTGTATGTGATCCTTTGACTTGAGATCATCAGAGATCCCAACATAGAGAATTGCATACTTTAATGCTGCTAGATGTCATTCGTAACAGGATGGACTATAAAGGTAGTAATTGGGTATGCCTTGATCTATGTAGAGGGATGTTGAGTGATCAAGATAGGATTTATCCCTCTTATATAACAAGAGTGATGTCTTGGGCCCTTTGATAGAGTGAGACTAAGAAATGCATGGCCGTGCTCGAATAAGTCAATATGAGATATTGATTTTATTTGCTTAATTAGTCTACTCAGGAATCAAGAAACGCTGATTAGACTATACAAGTGTGACACATTCCATGACTTCTGTCTAATCAAGACATCAAAGGATAAAGGGATTAGACTACACGGTAACATCTATCACGAGTAAGGTTATGTCGAGTCATTGACATTTTCGTTACATGGGTAGCAATGATGTGTTGCTAGATATCGCTCATTGCCTGTGACAACTTTGTCAATGCCATTGTTTTGAGAACTTATTGGGTTGCACACTTAGAACGGATCAATGAGGAGCTTAATTAATCCTATTCTGAATTGGATTAAGGATATAACTAATCCTATTCTGAATTGGATTAGGGATATAACTAATCCTATTCTAAGTAGGATTAGAGTTCTTTTTGGCAGTAAATTTTAGGGTAAAATTTACTGCCTATAAAAGGATGTTTTCTGAAACATAGCCGTACAATAACAACAATTAAAAAAAAACAGAAACGGTATTCTTTTAATCGAAGCTAGCAAATCGATTATAAGAATCAAAAACGCTCTTTAAGGCTTCTGATCGTGAGACGTTCAAGAGTCGTGAGATCCGTTCGTGTGGATACCATAGAGGCAGGAACGAAAAGTTGTTGCTTGTGACTCGACCAACGACAAAAATCAGAGAAAACGTTAGGTAAAATCTCGAAACCCTAATCAGGCAACTCTCCGAATCGATCCTGGTGGAGGCCGAATGATTTAAATTCTGCTGCATGTTTGTTTCGGTTTCCTTCAAAAACATCAATAGCTGAGTCCATCTCTGTCAGAAAGTTCTTATCCATATACCTTAGTTGTTCTCATCTAAAACAAACGCATGATTGCTATTATTGTGAACAAATTCCACCTCTACACCTTAATAGCCCATCTTTGTCGACTCTAAAATGAAATATACTCCAACCAACAGTCGCACTTACTATACTTAGTATAAAGTTCTTTTTCTTTAAGTGTTTGGGGAGAACAATCTCTAAGTATTGAGCATGTTCTTACTGGAATCTAGTTAAGTTGAATTCTAGCAAAAATCTGGCAATATAATCTTTTAGAAAATGGAACCTCCTGCAGGTAGTCTACAATAAACCACAATCCAATTTTAGCAATTTAAATTCACAACAGTCCCAAAATTTTTTTTTTCACAAATTAATCTTCAACAGTGTTTAAAATCCACAAACAGTTCTAAAGTAGTTTTAATCCATGAATCAATCCTTAATAGTGTTTACAATCCACAACTAATCATAAATCACCAATGCTCAATACATTTAGTAATTTATAATTTTAATCGTAAATAACAATATGGCACCATCACCAACTTAGCATATATTTCTTACACATATCCAAATATTTCCAATCCTAAATAATTCGTCTTTGTATTCCAATCCAAGCATACTTTAAAATTTTTCAAGGATTCACTCTAAGTGTACAATCATTGACTCAATTTACCACAGTCCAAATACTCTTTATGATCATGTAAAAGAATATATTTTATTATATGTAAGTACATATATTTATATATGAATTATGCCTAGAGAAATAAAAATAATAGCATGGCATAAGACTACCACCTTGGCATGAAATTCTCATCGATATTTATCATTATATCCATAATTATCCAAAATATTCCCTTCAATAATTGATATATATATATATATATATATATATAGATATGTATATTCATCCACATAGCATATTCAAAACCTTGAAAATTCAATACATTAAATAAAACACTTTCATTAACCATATTCAAAATTTCTCAAAGTCATATGATTTATATTTACCTAATGTATATGTAATGTGTGGTACCAATATGGCCAACCACAACTTAGTAATGATTTTCTTACCTCTTTATGCCAAAGCTTAGTGCTTTGCAACACCACATATGCACTTGACAAATTTTCACTTCCTTGTTTCCTTTTCCTAGAATTACCTCTAGGTCGTGGACCTTTGTAGGCTCCCTTGTGTCTTTCTCCACTTTGGAATAGCTATATCAACTAACATTCCTTAGTGTTTCTTTACAATTAAATACCAAATATCAATCATTGCTCTAGCATACATACGTATATATAAATAGATCAATGTAAAGGAATTATTTTTACTCTTAGACATCATCTTAGCCGAACCATTTTACCAAATCTCCACCATGCTTTTTAGCAAATCTTACACTATATCTTATTTTTATTTCAGCATGACATCAATATTTCATTACGTATATTTTTTTTTACTTAACTCACTTTGGATAGCCTTTGCCATTATTCCTTATAATGGCCAAACCTCATGCTTCTTGTTTCCTTTAGTCTTTTGGCTACACCAACACCTCTAAAACAACAACCAAAATTCAAGTTTTCCAGGCAGCTATCATCACACAACACCTTAGCCTTAATCCATGTAACGGTCTGAGTGTACAGTTTTACACTTTATTTACTCATAATTTATACTCTTTTACCGGTTAGGCTGTCCGTGATGTTTACAGTAAAATAATAAATACTGTACTAATTAGTACTTCCAGTTATAGTATAATATTTCATTATTTCATATTTCATTATTTCATATCAGAGTTACATTCCCATTATTACATTTCGAATTTAAGTAGTACTGTACAAATTTTTTGAATATATAAAAGAAAATAATATACCTCCGATGTCTAGAGTCTGCTGTCTCGGGTAACCGAACTAGCAGCCGAAACTTCGGATGGTATGTCTCTCAATCCAAATCAAAAACTTGTAGAGTAAAAATGAAGGGGTGAGTGAACCACGTGCTCAGTAAAGGAGTTGTATGCTGCCCGATATAATGAATCTATATGCTGTAAAACGATATATTTCCTATAAGAGTACTAAGTATAAATAGGAAGAATACTATAGTCGGCCGGGAAATCCAGATAGAGTATGAGAGGTATTTTGAAATACCTGTCATGTCCCGGAAACCTAGAGCGACTATGGGGAGTAATTCAAAATTCATACTTATAAAATAATATGATATTCCTTCTTCCATAAAGTAAAATTAGAAATAATCATTTATTTCCTTTCACATCAATACAGTTTCAAATCAGTAATTTCAGTAAACAGTATTCAATAACCAGTGTACGGTAAACAGTGTTCAGTAAAACAATGTACGGTAAACAGTATTCAGTAAACAGTGTACGGTAAACAGTGTTCAGTAAACAGTGAGTTGAGACTAGGCATCACCCTAAATCATGTCATGTTATAATCATTCCCGAAGGAACACAGTAACAGTAAACAGCTTAGATCTATGGCCACAGTCTATGGGCGTCCTCGGTGTACACTTGCCAGGCGACACCAGGACTGCTGATGACTTGGCGGGTCTATCAGCCACGTGAACAGTACAGTATAACAGTAAAGCATGAATCTCGGGGCCTAAAGTCTCAAAATCAATATATAATTCTCCAAAATACCTTTAAGGAAATATACATATGAATTAAATCATTTAAATTAATAAAAATTCCAAAAAGGTATTTATTCTCATTTCCAGATACTATAAATCAATCAATAAATATTCATGCTCAGGTGAGAAAAACAAATAAATATTCAATTTCGAATATTTAACATGGTGTAGAACATAATTTATTTCTCAAATAAATAAAATCATAAAGCATGAATATTTAATTTTATACTTCCTCAAAATTTTCCAATTTTGGAAAATTAATGGAAATTACCTTTAAAATTTCTCAATTAATTCATTTCATGCATCTAAAATATTTATAATATTTTAGAATATTTTTGGAAGAATTTTCGACAGCATAACAGCTGTGGATTCTTAACCTCCTGCATAAAAATTTCAGTTTATAATTCAGCTTTCAAAACACATAATTTGCATGTTTTAAAACAATTCATACTTCCATTAATTTCACAAGATTTAACTTGTTAAAACATGCATATCATCATATCCCTACAACTCACACACTTCCCCCTTACCAGTCTTATGCCAACGATCGTCCTGATAATGCTAACCGAAATCCGTCTACTCGGGCTGCAAAATAATTTTATCGAAAATTATTAATAATTTTCTTCTTATTTATGAACTACTAATATTCATATAATGCAGCCTCTAAAGTCATAAAATAATTACAACTAGTATAAATTATACCGATATAAAAACTCAATTTCTTCATTTCACTTCTTTTTTCGGTTTTAATTTCACCGAAAATTCTCTTTTAATTTCTACAGTTATTTTCTACTAATTTTCCAAATTTTCAACATAATTACTTTACTTTTCAAGCCATGCCCGAACCTCTCATGGCCATTATTGTTGACTTTTCAACATGATTTCTATTTCCTCATTTTGCAATTTATTGCTTCCTTGTCTACGTGAACCTCATTTTCTATTTCCTTGCATGCAGCTTAAATGCTTCTTTGTTTCTACTCTCAACCGAAGGTCTCCTCTTAATAGTCAAATTCTCATTTAATCATATTTCAATTTCTAATCTTCTTCTTCCATCTATCTAATTTCCTTTAGTTATTTTACATCATCAAACTAAAATTTCAGCTCAATTTCCTTCTTATTCTTTTTCTTTTCTTTTTCTTTTTCTTTTTCCTTTTTCTTTTCTTTTTCCTTTCCTTTTTCCTCTTCCTTTCCTGTCAGACCAGTTTAGCTTCCTTCCTTGCCTGCGGCCGGTTCTCCGGCGGTTCGGCGGCTCCACAACTGGCCGACAGCACAGCGAGTCTACTAGTGGTCTCCGTTCAGCCTGGATCAGCGGCACGGCGATGGATAGAGTCGATTTACCTTCGGTTCCTTCCACCTCTTCGCCGGCCCTCCTCCGCCATTCACCGCGCCTCGGGTGGCCTCCATCCTCTTCCTCTCCCTCTGGCGATGCTTCAGTGGTAGTGGCTGTGCCTGGATAGGCCGGCACCGCCGTCTCCTATTTTCTTTTCTTTTGCGATTTTCCGCCGATTTCTCCCTGTAAGAATCACTATTTTATACATCATTATTAAATTAATTCAGTATATTTTGAAGTCATGAGGAATATGGAAAATGATTTAAGGTTTTGTTTGGAGAAGAATGAATTATGGAAAAACTTGAAAAAAAAATATATGATAGTTGGAAACATGGAAAAATATTGCAATTAGTGCTTTCACACCAATGCAACTAATGCTTTCACACCATTGCAATTAGTGCTTTCACACCATTGCAAATGGTGCTTTCACCACAAAAGTGGCCGGCTAACTCCTTGTAGAATAAGGAAAAGAAGAAAATGTTCAATTAATTGTTTTCACACTTAAGGTGGCCGGCTAACTCCTTGTAGAATAAGGAAAAGGAAGCAAAGTTAAAGAAAGAAGGAGAAGGAAGAAAGGTATATGGTAAGCTTAGACTTTTTGGTTACAAAGCTTATGGGATAAGCTCCCACCATCTTCAAATTAGCTAATTAATTCTTCCCCTCATTAAGTGACCGGCCAACCCCTTTTTCCAACCCCAATTCTCAGTTATTTAAAGAAATCCCGTAATTCACCGTGTAGGCAGATTTTGTTGCCATTTTTCATCCTACGTCCAGTCAGTTTTAGCCTTTCCTCCCTTCATAAAAGTTGTTCCAAATCCTCTCCTCTAAAACATATCCGAAATTCATCTCAAACAGAGTTCATTTGGGTGGTCAAAAGGTTGCTAGAAGTCAAATCTGTCAAGCTGCCCTGTTTTGACGAGATTGAGAGAATCATTTTTTAGGGCAGAAACGATCAGGAAGATGACTTTTTCTTGAAACAGTCAAGAATGATCAATTGAAGATCTACCTCTTCTCTACCACATATCCGAGAATCAAATCAAACGGACCACGTTTGATAGGGGAAATCTGTTCTAGAAATTTCTTCTGCACAGGGTAAGCAGTGCTGGAATTTTCGGTTCTTTCTAAATTGGATATAGGGCGCATTTCTAATTTTTTTTAGGCCTATTTCCGGTATTATAACGGGATAAAATTGACCCTAAAGAAGTGTTTTAAGTATTGGCCAAAGGGGTTTCCATAAGAAAAGTGTAAGGTGGTAAATGACACTGTCTGTATATGCTTGTAGTGTTAACGACGCGGTTTGGTGGTGTACGGTACATGGATTTCCAAGCTTGAACGAGCGAGCTTAATCTTTGCTTTCGGTAAGTTGCTATGCAAGTTACGAGTAGTAGCTTACAGGGTAAGTGCCCTACATGTGCTACACGTAATGATTTTTAAATAAATCAAAGGTTTATAAAGTAAAGGAATTCATTGAGATGTGTTGCTGTTGGAATATAAATTGTTTTCCTTTGCAGGCTGGGTAATGACATATCTTAACCCCGTCTTATTGCAGAAATTTTGAAAGATTGTTAAAAGTTGGATTTAGGTCTTCATGTCTACATCAAGTTATTGCATCTTTATACATAATTGTTTTTATGAGATTTAAGCTTACATGAAGTTTATACGAAATGTATGAAAGCATTTACATCTCATTTACATCATGTTTTGAAGTATGTGAATGATATGACTTTATAGCATATTCATATGAGTTTTTGAATTGAGCATGCATTGCTTATACATCCTATTGATGTGAGACTTCAAAACATGAGATGATGACTGGTTTACAGACTTTTACGGCATCCCATTGTACTATGAGACTAATAGAGCATATGGAACATGCCCGAGTAGCTGATACTCTTGTATGGGCAATACGAGGCTTGTCCGACATTGTCGTTGACAGGTTCCAATTCTGGCTGATCACTGGGATTGAAGATGACGAGGATCTATGGCCACAGGTAACACCCTAGTTCCGGGGTAACGAGAACTGCTTGCTGATAGCTACAGTAGGCTAAGACTTTATTAGTTGAATTACTGGGTTTGCCTAATGAGAAATGTTTTATGAACATGGTATATGAGATTTCATGATATGTGATTGAACTTTACGAAGCATTGTTTTTATGATAATTATATTATTTGACAAAACCGACTTTGCATCATTCTACTTGCATGACATCTGTTTTATCATAAAGGCATTGTGATATTGAGTTACATGAAATATGAAGTTTAAATGAGTTAATGATATGTGATTTTACACGTGACTTTATACGAAACACGTGTTACATGCATTAGTGGTGCTATATCCTGTTCGTTTGTATCTCTGCCCTTGTGTAGTGGCTTACTGAGCTTTTCCCCAAAAGCTCACCCCCTCATTCTCCTCCACAGGTTAAGCTGAGATAGCAACATTTGATCAGAGCCGTTCCTCGTTTTGACGTTTCAAGCTAGACGTCAGACATCAGTTCATAGCTCGGTATATATGTTTACGATTCCTATGTACTTGGAATTTGATAATTTTGTACATTAATGTAGTGTGAGATGTGATAAGTATGAATATGTGATTTTTTTCAAAAATCGAGTTAAAAACGGGATGTAAATAAGTGTTGGTTGATTGTTGAGGTGAATAGTATTTTGCATTGTGGTTTGAATTATAGTGCAGGGGATTTTCCATAGTTGAGCATAAATACTGCCAAAATTTAGTCTTAGGAAATTTTAAGTTGGAAAATGAACTGGGACCTAAGGAAATCAACCTTGAACTGTAATCGATGAATAGTAAATCGAAATTAAAGGAGTAAGACTACTTGTTACACAAACCGTAGTTAAAGGAAAAGGAAAGAGTCAGCTCCAAAATCCTTTCTTCCGCTAATTTGTTATTGAAATTGTCTCGTATTTTCGGGGTGTGACAGATTGGTATCAGAGCAAGGTTTGTCTAGTCGAGTCAGTCTATAAAGAGGTTTTAGAGAGTGTTTACATCACATGTCACATCTCACAGTACTATACATGTCCGACTATGAACTGAAAAAGTAGTAATGGATATCATCCTAATGCATGCATGTGTTATTATAACAGTGATGAGACGTGGTAGAGGTAGACCGCCACGGTGGAGGCCAGAGACTTCTATACCACCTGAGACACCTCCACCCGCTCCTCTTCCATCACCATATCATCTAGAAAGTTCTGATACACAGGGACGTCTAGCACTGTTAGAGCGTAATGTAGCTGATATGGCTTCTAGTATGCGCGATCTAACAGCGCTAATGACTCAACAGTTTAGAAGTACTAGTACACCGCCACCATCAGCTAAACCACCAGTTCGTCAGGCATCCAGTCCCCAAGATCCACCAGTACCTCCACAACAGCCACCTCCACCTCAAACGATTCCTCCCCCACGGCCACAGCCTGCGGTAGCTCCAATGTTTATACCTAGTGCTGACAGGCTTAAGCAATTTCAGAAAATGAATCCACCTTCATTCAAGGGGATTCAAGATCCAGAGGAGGCTGAGGTATGGCTACTTGAGATAGACAAGGTCTTCGAGTACATGACTTGTGGACCTGAGGAGAGAGTTGCTCTAGCCGTGTATATGTTCAAGGGTGAGGCAGAGCATTGGTGGAGATCAGTAAAAGGGACATTAAGGGGACAGGACGCATTTATCTCTTGGGATAAGTTTTTGGCTGCTTTTCACCTACAGTATTTTCCAGAGAGTGTGAAACGTGTGAAACAGTCAGAGTTTTTGAACTTGACCCAAGTGAGTATGACAGTGGGACAGTACGAGTCCCAGTTTACTATTCTAAGTCGTTATGATCCATTGATGACTAGGGATGAGGAAAGAAAAGCTACTAAGTTTCTCGATGGTTTGAGACCAGCTATCAGGGGCCGATTGTCAGTCTTACGAATTGTGACCTACTCCAAGGCCGTACAGAGAGCTTTGATGGTTGAGCAAGACTTTAATAAGGCACAAGCACAGTATGAGACTTGGGGTAAGAGTAAAGGTCAGAGCAAAAGACAGAATCAAGGTAAGGCGTCATTCGATCAGTTTAGTAGTAAGAAGAAAGATAAGAGGCAAAAGATCAATGAGCCTCACGAGAAAGCTAATAAGCCTAAGGGTGATCAGAAGTGTCCAAAATGTGGCAGAAATCATGGCACTAAACCGTGTTACTACGAGACTGGTGTTTGCTTTAAGTGTGGGAAGAAAGGACACTTTATTCGAGATTGCCCGGAGTGGAAGACTTCTGAGACTAAGACTGAGACACCAGTGGTAGAGAAAGCTAAGGCACCGATAGATAAGGGTAAGAGACAAGTATCTCAAGGCAGAGTGTTTGCCCTAGATCAGGAGACAGCTGACGCTTCAGACTCAGTGGTTAAAGGTAAGCTTCTAATATCTGATTGTGAAGCTTTATGTTTAATAGACCCAGGCTCTACGCATTCATTCATTTCCCCTTTATTTGTTAACAGACTAAACGTAGAGCCAGAACCTTTGGGATGCATTTTACGTATTAGCACACCATTGAAAGAATCCCAAATGACTGAGTCAATTATAAGAAAGTGTAAAGTCAAAGTGGGAGATAAAAATCTAGAGGCATATTTAGTTTTGCTTAATATGGATGACATATATGTAATTTTGGGTATGGATTGGTTAGCAACCAACCACGCCAATGTAAATTGTAGGGATAAAAGTGTAGTCTTTAATCTCCCAGAACAAGTTGTATTAAAGTTTGATAAGTGAAATGAAATGGAAATCCTTTTAGTATATGAAGTCTGATATGAAATATTGTTATTTTGAATGAAGGTTATCTAGCCTTTGTGGAAGATACTGACAGGGCACATCCGGAGTTATCAGAGATCCCCGTAGTCTGGGAGTTTCCTGATATATTTCCAAATGACTTACCCGGATTACCACCTGAGCGAGAGACTGAGTTTGCCATTGACCTATTACCTGGCACTCAGCCTATCTCAAAGCCCCCTTACAGAATGGCATTAGTGGAATTGGAGGAGTTGAAGAAACAGTTGCAAGATCTCCTCGATAAGAGTTTTATTAGACCAAGTGTATCACCGTGGGGAGCTCCGGTGTTATTTGTCCGTAAGAAAGACGGAAGTCTCCGGTTGTGTATTGACTATAGATTGCTAAACCGAGCTACAGTGAAGAATAAATATCCTTTACCACGAATAGATGATCTATTTGATCAGTTGCGAGGTGCACAGGTTTTTTCTAAAATCGATTTGCGATCCGGGTATCATCAAATGAGAATTAAAGGGGAAGATGTACCCAAAATAGCATTTAGGACCCGGTATGGACATTATGAGTTCCTAGTTATGCCATTCAGGTTAACCAACGCACCTGCAGCATTCATGAGCCTTATGAATGAGGTATTTAAGCCTTATTTGGATCAGTTTGTGATCATGTTTATTGATGAAATCCTGATCTATTCTAAATCCCGAGAACAGCATAAGGAACATTTAAGAATAGTTCTCCAGACTCTTCGAGACAGACAACTATATGCCAAGTTTAGTAAATGTGAGTTTTGGTTAGAACAGATTTCTTTTCTGGGTCACATTGTGACTAAGGATGGAGTATCTGTAGATCCATCCAAGGTCAAGGCCGTGTTGAGATGGGAAAGGCCAAGGACAGTTACTGAAATTCGTAGCTTTTTGGGATTAGCCGGGTATTATCGTAGATTCGTTGAAGGCTTTTCAAAGATAGCTGCACCACTGACACGTCTCACACGTAAGAACGTCAAATTTGAATGGACAGATGAGTGTGAGAGCAGCTTTAAGCAGCTAAAGCAGAAGTTAACATCGGCACCGATTCTAACCATACCGAGCGGCTCTGGGGGTTTTGTAGTGTACAGTGATGCTTCTCTCCAGGGTTTAGGTTGTGTGCTGATGCAGCATGGTAAGGTAGTGGCCTATGGGTCTAGACAGCTGAAGGATCATGAGAAGAACTACCCCACCCATGATCTCGAGCTAGCCGCTATGGTGTTTGCACTAAAGATATGGCGCCACTACCTATATGGTGAAAAATTTCAGATCTTCACTAACCATAAGAGCCTTAAGTATTTTTTTTCACAGAAAGAATTAAACATGAGACAGCGTAGATGGTTAGAGCTTCTCAAGGATTATGACTACGAGATCTTGTATCATCCGGGAAAGGTGAATGTAGTCACCGATGCTTTAAGTAGAAAGAGCATTGGTCTAGTTTCGTACATGATGGTACAGGAGTACAGTTTGCTAGAAAAGTTCTCTGAGATGAGTCTAAGAGTAGAACCTTCAGTAGATTATTTGATAGCTAGCTTTAGGATTGAACCAAATATTATAGAATCGATCCGACAAGCACAGAGACAAGATCCAGAGTTGGTGGAGCTAGCTAGTCAGACTGAGCAAGGGCTTCAACCCGAGCATAAGGTCAGTGAGGATGGGATACTAAGATATAGAGGTCGGTTATGCATACCCAAAGATGATACCTTACGAAGACAAATTTTAGAGGAGGCTCACAGTTCCAGATACACGATGCACCCAGGTAGTACTAAGATGTACCAAAACCTGAAGGGTGTCTATTAGTGGGCCAAGATGAAGAAAGACATTGCAGATTATGTGTCGAAATGTCTCACTTGTCAGCAGATTAAGGTTGAGCATCAGAGACCTGCGGGGTTACTAAGACCTTTAGCAATACCGACATGGAAATGGGAGCATATTACTATGGATTTCATTATGGGACTTCCTAGGACACGAAGGGGTTATGACTCGATATGGGTCATAGTTGACAGATTGACCAAGTCTGCTCACTTTTTGCCTATGAGAGCCACAGATTCTCTGAGTTCTTTAGCGGAGCTATATGTACAAGAGGTAGTCAGGTTGCATGGAGTTCCAGTGAGCATAGTATCAGATAGGGATTCTAGGTTTACTTCCCGCTTTTGGGAACAATTTCAAGAAGCCATGGGATCCAAACTGCAGTTCAGCACAGCTTTTCATCCTCAGACAGACGGTCAGTCCGAGCGGACTATATAGACTTTAGAGGATATGTTGAGAGCATGTGCTATTGACTTTTCAGGCTCCTGGGACGAGCACCTACCTTTAGCAGAATTTGCTTATAATAACAGCTTCCACTCGAGTATCGGCATGGCTCCATATGAGGCATTGTATGGTCGGAGATGTAGATCTCCCATTGCATGGGAAGAAATAGGTAAGCGGAAGATTTTTGCTCCCGAATTAGTAGAGAAAGCTTCTGAAACAGTTAAAATCATATGTGATAGATTGAGGACTGCACAAAGTCGTCAAAAGAGCTATGCTGACATTCGGAGACGTCACTTAGAATTTCAAGTTGGGGACAAGGTATTTTTGAAAGTTTCTCCATCCAAAGGTATCATGAGATTTGGACAAAAAGGGAAACTGAGTCCTCGATTCATCGGTCCATTTGAGATTCTATAGAGAGTGGGTGATGTAGCATATTGTTTGGCCTTAACACCAGAGTTGGCAAGCGTGCACAACGTCTTCCACGTGTCGATGCTGAGGAAATATCAGCCGGATCCCTCCCATATTATACAATATGAACCACTTGAGTTACGGGAGGATATGAGTTATCTTGAGAAACCGATCCGAATATTGGACCATAAGGAAAAGACTCTTAGATCCAAGTCTATTCCTTTGGTTAAAGTTCTCTGGCAACATCACACTTCAGAGGAAGCTACTTGGGAATTAGAGACCTTGATGCGAGATAAGTACCCTCAGCTATTCAATCAGACCGAATTGAATTCGGAGGACCGAAATCCTTAAGGTGGGGAGTAATGTAAGAATCACTATTTTATACATCATTATTAAATTAATTCAGTATATTTTGAAGTCATGAGGAATATGGAAAATGATTTAAGGTTTTGTTTGGAGAAGAATGAATTATGGAAAAACTTGAAAAAAAAATATATGAAAGTTGGAAACAACATGGAAAAATATTGCACTTAGTGCTTTCACACCAATGCAACTAATGCTTTCACACCATTGCAATTAGTGCTTTCACACCATTGCAAATGGTGCTTTCACCACAAAAGTGGCCGGTTAACTCCTTGTAGAATAAGGAAAAGAAGAAAATGTTCAATTAATTGTTTTCACACTTAAGGTGGCCGGCTAACTCCTTGTAGAATAAGGAAAAGAAGAAAATGTTCAATTAATTGTTTTCACACTTAAGGTGGCCGGCTAACTCCTTGTAGAATAAGGAAAAGGAAGCAAAGTTAAAGAAAGAAGGAGAAGGAAGAAAGGTATATGGTAAGCTTAGACTTTTTGGTTACAAAGCTTACGGGATAAGCTCCCACCATCTTCAAATTAGCTAATTAATTCTTCCCCTCATTAAGTGACCGGCCAACCCATTTTTCCAACCCCAATTCTCAGCTATTTAAAGACCAAGATAGAAAGAAAGAAAGAAAGAAAGAAAAACAAAACATGAGAGATTGGAAGAAAAGAAGAAATCCCGTAATTCACCGTGTAGGAAGATTTTGTTGCCATTTTTCATCCTACTTCCAGTCAGTTTTAGCCTTTCCTCCCTTCATAAAAGTTGTTCCAAATCCTCTCCTCTAAAACATATCCGAAATTCATCTCAAACAGAGTTCATTTTGGTGGTCAAAAGGTTGCTAGAACTCAAATCTGTCAAGCTGCCCTGTTTTGACGAGATTGAGAGAATCATTTTTAGGGCAGAAACGATCAGGAAGATGACTTTTTCTTGAAACAGTCAAGAATGATCAATTGAAGATCTACCTCTTCTCTACCACATATCCGAGAATCAAATCAAACGGACCAAGTTTGATAGGGGAAATCTGTTCTAGAAATTTCTTCTGCACAGGGTAAGCAGTGCTGGAATTTTCGGTTCTTTCTAAATTGGATATAGGGTGCATTTCTAATTTTTTTAGGCCTATTTCTAGTATTATAACGGGGTAAAATTGACCCTAAAGAAGTGTTTTATGTATTGGCCAAAGGGGTTTCCATAAGGAAAGTGTAAGGTGGTAAATGACACTATCTGTATATGCTTGTAGTGTTAACGACGCGGTTTGGTGGTGTACGGTACATGGATTTCCAAGCTTGAACGAGCGAGCTTAATCTTTGCTTTCGGTAAGTTGCTATGCAAGTTACGAGTAGTAGCTTACAGGGTAAGTGCCCTACATGTGCTACACGTAATGATTTTTAAATAAATCAAAGGTTTATAACGTAAAGGAATTCATTAAGATGTGTTGCTGTTGGAATATAAATTGTTTTCCTTTGCAGGCTGGGTAATGACATATCTTAACCCCATCTTATTGTAGAAATTTTGAAAGATTGTTAAAAGTTGGATTTAGGTCTTCATGTCTACACAAGTTATTGCATCTTTATACATAATTGTTTTTATGAGATTTAAGCTTACATGAAGTTTATACGAAATGTATGAAAGCATTTACATCTCATTTACATCATGTTTTGAAGTATGTGAATGATATGACTTTATAGCATATTCATATGAGTTTTTGAATTGAGCATGCATTGCTTATACATCCTATTGATGTGAGACTTCAAAACATGAGATGATGACTGGTTTACAGACTTTTACGGCATCCCATTGTACTATGAGACTAATAGAGCATATGGAACATGCCCGAGTAGCTGATACTCTTGTATGGGCAATACGAGGCTTGTCCGACATTGTCGTTGACAGGTTCCAATTCTGGCTGATCACTGGGATTGAAGATGACGAGGATCTATGGCCACAGGTAACACCCTAGTTCCGGGGTAACGAGAACTGCTTGCTGATAGCTACAGTAGGCTAAGACTTTATTAGTTGAATTACTGGGTTTGCCTAATGAGAAATGTTTTATGAACATGGTATATGAGATTTCATGATATGTGATTGAACTTTACGAAGCATTGTTTTTATGATAATTATATTGTTTGACAAAACCAACTTTGCATCATTCTACTTGCATGACATTGGTTTTATCATAAAGGCATTGTGATATTGAGTTACATGAAATATGAAGTTTAAATGAGTTAATGATATGTGATTTTACACGTGACTTTATACGAAACACGTGTTACATGCATTAGTGGTGCTATATCCTGTTCGTTTCTATCTCTGCCCTTGTGTAGTGGCTTACTGAGCTTTTCCCCAAAAGCTCACCCCCTCATTCTCCTCCACAGGTTAAGCTGAGATAGCAACATTTGATCAGAGCCGTTCCTCATTTTGACGTTTCAAGCTAGACGTCAGACCTCAGTTCATAGCTCGGTATATATGTTTACGATTCCTATGTACTTGGAATTTGATAATTTTGTATAATAATGTAGTGTGAGATGTGATAAGTATGAATATGTGATTATTTTCAAAAATCGAGTTAAAAACGGGATGTAAATAAGTGTTGGTTGATTGTTGAGGTGAATAGTATTTTGCGTTGTGGTTTGAATTATAGTGCAGGGGATTTTCCGTAGTTGAGCATAAATACTGCCAAAATTTAGTCTTAGGAAATTTTAAGTTGGAAAATGAATTGGGACCTAAGGAAATCAACCTTGAACTGTAATCGATGAATACTAAATCGAAATTAAAGGAGAAAGACTACTTGCTACACAAACCGTAGTTAAAGGAAAAGGAAAGAGTCAGCTCCAAAATCCTTTCTTCCGCTAATTTGTTATTGAAATTGTCTCGTATTTTCGGGGTGTGACACTCCCTCTGTTTTCTTTCCGATTTTCTTCCTTTCGACGCCGGCAACCACTTCCCTTTTATGGCCAGTGGCGTTCTCTACCTCTCTATGGCCTCCTCTCGCCGGTGGCGGCAGTGGTTGCAGCCGTTGGTCCTTCGGTTGGGAAGGAATCGGGATCCTTTTCAGTTTCTTTTTTTTATATTATATTATATATACAAACATAATATAACACATATATATATTTTTTACAAAAATACATATATAAATTTTAATTTGAATTAATATATATTTCATATATATATATATGTATTTATAGATATATATTGTATTACAATATATATATAAATTTTGATAAAAATATTATTTACTTTTCTTATATATGTATATATTTATATATATACATAAAATATCATATTTATATACATATGTATTATTTAAATGTACTAAATAGTATATATACATATATATACTAATGTATATTAATATATATTATATAGTATTTCAATACATATGTATTTGTATAAAAGTACATTTATATAATATATAATTATAAATATATTTTATATTTTTTTCTCTTTTTCTTATTTAATTTGGATTTTCATTTGTCCAAATTAAATTTCCTCCTTCATTTCTTATTTCCAGTTTAATTTTCCTTTTTATTTCTTATTTAATTTGGATTTCCATTTATCCAAATTAAATTTCCTCAATTTCATCTTTTCATCAATTTTGAAAATTTTAATGATATTCCCTATTTCATAATTAAATTCATTTATTTACTTAACTCCTCTATTTGCTTTAGAAATTTAATTACAAATATTTAATATCAAATTCTTAAAATTCGCGGTTATTACATTCTCCCCACCTTAAGAAATTCGGTCCTCCGAATTTAACTTAATTCATAAGGTGGTAGCATTCTGTATACTCATTGTTCTTAATCTCTTGATCATCTTTTAATTAATACTGCCAGTATACCATCAATATTAGAATCACTTTTGATATCATTGCATATCATTTTTCATCATATATTTATACTCCTTCTAACTTTCCTATTAATTTGGGAGTTATCAATTTCTCCTCATTTTCATATCCCACATCATTCATACTATTCATCATCAATTTTCTCTCATTTAGTGCCAAGTCGATATATTTCGATAATTATCACTTATACACTGTATTCAGTAGTATGTAATCGTCCCAAGAGCTTTCATATCTCATGCATCCGCTCTCTCAACATATCTTCAAGCGTTTCTATTCTATGCTCACATATTTACATCATGTACGAAGCGGTGCTGTCTATAAATTTGAAATCTCAAAGCCTTTTGCTATTTCCCATAAACATATAGCTACTTAGAGATTCCCATCACATATAGGGCTCACTGGAACTTCACATACATTCTCATCATTTTATAATCATATTTCAACTAGGGCACTAAAGAATCTAAGAGTTTGATAATTGAGAAGTGGTTCCATTTAGATAATCAGTCTTTAATCACTTCCATATTATCATATCTCCTTTAGACTCTTGATTATCCACAATAGTCTTTTCATATTTATTTCATTAAATGTTGTAGCTCATTTGAAGACTTTATTATTTACTAATCATTTTCTTTCCATATCGTCTTTCCATGTAATCTCATCATTACATCTCTTATTCTTATGGTATACTCTATATCACTTAGGTTTTAGAATATACCTTCACTTGAAATCTTTTCTCAATTCAGATTCCATAGGTGACTAATAAAATCATCAATTTTGTCACCTTGTTATCCATACAATTTCACCATTTCAAAGTATGTGTATCTATATTTATGCTTTTTCCATTTATATAACTGGCAGTAAAATGTAAATCATTTCTTTAGTCCTTTGAGTATGATTACTTTTCCTCTATCGAGTTTGGCTCGATCTTACATCTAGCCATAATCATGTGATAACCACAAAAATCACTTTTAGTTTTAAATTCGGGAACTACTTCATATTCCCTCATCATCATATACTTATCCTCTTATTTCATATTCATCTTTTCCTTTATCATCATTTCGGTCACTTTTCCTCAGTGGTAAAATATTCCACTATTAAACTCTTTTAACCTTTTGTATACCATCTTTACATTTATTCATTCATCGATTTAAGCTTATTTACTTATAAGTTACATCTGTAGAGCAGCTAACCCAATAACTCTTCCATAGACTGGAAATAGTATCTAGCTAGACCTAGTACATCTCGTATCTCAATCATTATCTCTTCATCGTAAACAGATCCACATCGCTTTGTCATTCGAGATCATATATCTTAAAAAGAGATACTGTCTAGCCACATCTCTTATTTGCCAATCTTAACATATAGATCACAATCTTTGAGAGTCTGTAGGGTCAGACCACTATGTTACTCATTTTCCATTGATGTCTAAGACTATATCAGTATCTCATCATATTATTCATATATGGTTGCCTCATTCATTAGGCTCATATACCTCACAAGGTATTTCATTAATCTTATAAACCTCAATAGAAACTCATAACAATTTTATTGAGTTCTAATTATTATCATTTTATGACCATCAATTTCCAACTTTTCATCTAGTGATGCCTTGTACAAAGATTGGTCTTATAGACTCTTTATACCTCTCTAATGAAACTCAATAAGGCATCAATTCCATACAGATGATTATTTGTTCTTAAAAAGAACTTATAATTAATAGGAATTTAATACACCATTTAATTCATCCTTAAATCATATCATATGTATTTCTATCAATTCCTTTTATACAAGTGAATTTAATTATCCACAAAATTTTTCAGAGTTATTTTCTTAAGCTTTTCGAATTCCTCTATGTTCTCCGATATAAGCTTAGAATAGATTTCATCTTAATAATCGAGTCAAAATTAACCCGATCTTTCCCATCTATATCACTCTGAAATTTTATCGGGAATCACATCCGATACTTTCTTTAACCACATATCTCTTATCATTTTGGACATTTCACCATTTTGTCTTATCTTTTCACTGTATATCTTCAAGACAGAGACACTTAATATTCAAATCATTTTAACATCTACTCCACCTTGATTCACTTATTTACTCATACTTCACAGCATATCAATCCTCTTAATTTGCAATGATGTATTAAGTATAACCGTTTAATTAACACCTTTGATAGCTAACCTATTTATCATTATGTTTTACTTTAGAGATCATTCTCATTTAATAATCTCAAGTTAGCTATCATATTCCTTGTCTCTCATCATCACTTTACTATCCTTATACATATCTCCAATTTCATATACTCCATACAATACATTATTTTGTAAAACATATTTCAAAATATTCTGGTTCTATAAATATCCATTTAATATTTCAAAAATTATATGAATGTATAGAACCAGGATTAACCGTACCACTATGGGTTTCATCCTCTATACTGATCTCTTTTTCATTCATCTTGGGTAATCATTTTACTTTTCATCATATCCAACGATCCTGAAATAATTATCCTGTCAATACACTTTTTTTTAGACCCTTAAAATCAATAGCAGGGCTAATCATCCTGCAACTTTCCACTATAAACATTTGGGTCGCAAAAGCACTTTAAGTGTAGGTGGAATTTATAATCGAGATCATTATACTCATATTACATCCTTTATGCCATCAATAACTCTATTACCATCAATGGATTCAAGATCAACTTAGTTCTATCACTATTCAAAACATAATCCCACATAGGAGCATTTTCATCATTTCAACATTTATTTCATTCTCCTCAACATATATTTAAACCAATGATTGTATTATCTATGTGCTGATAGTACCCCTTTCTCATACCACTATCAGCAGCTTAAAATCTTTTTCAATTTTGACAGAGAAGTCCACTAGGATCCATAATTGGATTATTTTGCATGAAATGCAGCTTTACATCATCAATTACTCTGTCAAATCAGTCAATTCAAACTTTCGTTGGTCTATTTTGACTCTCGGTAAAATTTTGGAGGTAAGGGTATTTTGGTCATTTTTGGCAAAAAATTTCTCTCTTCAAAATACCTTCAATCGATGATCTTAAGGGCTATTTTATGATGATATTTCATTCCCCTCCTTTATATCATCAATTTAAGGTCTCAATTCGATCCGGACAAAAAAGTACTGATGGGGCCCTCACCGAGTCCATTTTTGTTCCTTACCGAACCAACCTTCATTTAGATTATAAGATCACCATTTCAAGTAACATTCCTAAGCTGTTTTCCCTTTTTAACATCCTTATTTCATAATTCTCACCCCCTTCTAAACACTTAATTCAATTTGCAATCATTTATTTTCTATATGTATTTAGACTATACAGTACTACAGGTGATGTTAATCTTTTCAACACATTTTCTTTCCAAAAGTATCGACAGATATCAGGCCAACCTTGCTTTGATACCATTAAATTTGTCACAGCCATGATCCTATTTTTCACCTTATTCTATACATCTTATTTGGTTGGGCTGTCTGCGATACTTTTCTTTTACATATAAATAATTTCATATTAAATTATAATATGAATTACATCCCCTATCTTAATTCATAAAAAAGTAGTAAGTCTAAATACAGAAAATAAATGATCATACCTTATTAAATCAATCAAGCTGTCGCATCGTCCCTAAATGCACAGCCGAAATCCTTTAGGTGTTAGACTCTCAGTCTTCGAAAACCTGAAATGTTAAAATTAAGGGGTGAGCAAACCACGACTCAATAAGGGAATTATATGCCTCATTTGATACTCAGCTATCTATATGCTGAAAAACTTTTTCATTTTTCCTATGGGCTCTAAGCTCGCATGTAGGAAGGATACTACAGTCGATTAGGGATCCAGATGGAGTAAGGTAGGTATTTTGAAATACCTGTCTTATCCCGGAACCTAGAAGCAACTGTATAGAGTAATTTTCTTTTCGTTTGGAATTTAAATCCTTTTTCCTTTTTATTCCATATCATTTTCATATTCTTTTCAAAATAATGCTTTTATGAAATAAAGCATTTAAATAAAATAACTAATATTCATATATTCTTTGAAAAGAATATTAGTTAAATCATCATCATTTTCATTCAAAACTTATTTCATATTTTACTGTACAACCATAATTAGTACAGTACTTTAAATAGCAAAATCAGCTATTAAATCCTTTTCGTATAACATATATATCATTTAAATCTAATATTCAATTTAAAAATTAAAATAAGAATTGTAGATTTATTTTCCTTCTCATTCCTTTTTGGAAAACATATCACATATTCATGTCACATGTAGTCTAATATTTAATTTAAATCATAGTAAAAATATTAGACTTATAAACTCTTTTTCCTTTTGAAAACATATTACATGTTCATATCACATGTCATATGAAAATCATCTTGTAGTACTAAAATTAGTACCGAAATAAGCATTATGTAAAATGCTGTAAATCACTTTCATTTCAATTATCACATATCATGTAAAACGTTTACATTTAACATAAAACATATCATATAAAACATTTTTCATATATGGAGACTTAGGCACGCACGCCCAGCCCATCCACTGGGTCGTTACTCATATCATGCTATAGACCCCGAAAGGTATAAAATCATCATGTCAGATCTATGGCCATAGTCTATAATTGTCCTCGACGGATCACTAATCAGGTGTCGCCGGGACTACATATCACATATCACATATCACATTTTACATATCACATATCGCATGTCACATATCAGCATGATAGGATGCCGACTAGTCTCAAAACCGTATTTTTCATCATAAAATAACCTTTATGGAATTTATAAAAATATATAATTTCATAATTTAAAACCATAAAGGTTGTAAAATCATTTAGTGAATATTTAAGAAATATATATAAAAATATTCACTTTATTTCTTTTCATTTTCCATCTCGTATTACGTGTAATTTACATATCAGGAGAATTTTCGGTGATTTCATTATCACCATTCTCGAAAACATGAATATTTTAAAATCACTTTCATTTTATTCATGTTTTTATGGAAAATATTCATTTTCTCGATTTTCGTGGTTGAAAATCATTTCTCGTGAAATAAAATCATTTATTATGATTTTATAAAATTTTCTAAAAATTTTCAATAATTTTCGATAATCTTTCGGTAGTATAACGGCTGCCGATTGGGTAGCCTCCTGCACGAAAAATACAGTTTATAATTTCTAGCCAGTACTTCATTCCAAATTCCCACCAATCATTCATCATAATAATTTCATAAAATATTTCCACAAAATATTTTGTAATTAAAACATGCAGACTGAATATCCCTCAGTGCTGCACATGCATCCCTTACCTTTTTCCGGGTCGGTGACTTCCTCTTATCGGTCGCGCCCGTACTCCATCTCTCTCGATTCCTCATCTCGATCGCCAAGAATAATTTCTGAAAATTAAATTCTAAATTTTAGAATTTTCATAAATAATTTATTAAATTTTTACTCGAAATCATTTTTCAAAATTCTTACCGAATTTCTGTAATTTTCGAGTTGCCAAATTCCCGGGAATCTTCTGATTTCCCGAAATTCTCCTTTTTTTCCTCTCTTTTTCTTCTTTTCATCTTTTTCTTCCTTTTTCTCTTTTCTTTCCTTTCTGTTTCTTTTCTTTTTCTTTTTCCTTTTCCTTTTCTCTTTTCTTTCCTTTCTCTTTCTTTTCTTTTTCTTTTTCTTTTTTCCTTTTCCTTTTCTTTTTCTTTTCCTTTTTCCTCTTCCTTCCTCGCCAGCGGTTGGTTCTCCAACGGTTTGACGGCTCCACAGTTGGCCGATGGCACGACGAGTCTGCTGGTGGTCTCCGTTCGGCGTGGATCGGCGGCACGGCGATGGATCGAGTCGATTTACCTTCGGTTCCTTCCGCCTCTTCGCCGGCCCTCCTTTGCCGTTCACCGCGCTTCGGGTGGCCTCCATCCTCTTCCTCTCCCTCTGGCGATGCTTCGGTGGCTGTGGCAGTGCTTGGATAGGCCGACACCGCCATCTCTTATTTTCTTTTCTCTTCCGGTTTTTCGCCAGTTTCTCCCTCTGTTTTCTTTCTGATTTTCTTCCTTTCGACGCCGGCAATTACTTCCCTTTTCTGGCCAGTGGCGTTCTCTACCTCTCTCTAGCCTCCTCTCGCCGGCGGTGGTAGTGGTTGCTGCCGTCGGTCCTTCAGTTGGGAAGGAATCGGGATCCTTCTCGATTTTCCTTCTTTTTTTATATATTATATTATATATACAAACATAATATAACACATATATATATATATATATTTTTACACAAAATACATATATATATATATATATATATATTTTAATTTGAATTAATATATATATATTTCATATATATATATATGTATTTATAGATATATATTGTATTACAATATATATATATATATATATATAAATTTTGATAAAAATAATATTTACTTTTCTTATATATGTATATATTTATATATATACATAAAATATCATATTTATATACATATGTATTATTTAAATGTACTAAATAGTATATATACATATATATACTAATATATAATAATATATACTATATAGTATTTCAATACACATGTATTTGTATAAAAATACATTTATATAATATATAATTATATAAATATATTTTATATTCTTTTCTCCTTTTCTTATTTAATTTGGATTTTCATTTATCCAAATTAAATTTCCTCCTTCATTTCTTATTTCCAATTTAATTTTCCTTTTCATTTCTTATTTAATTTGGATTTCCATTTATCCAAATTAAATTTCCTCAATTTCATCTTTTCATCAATTTTGAAAATTTTAACGATATTCCCTATTTTGTAATTAAATTCATTTATTTACTTAACTCCTCTATTTGCTTTAGAAATTTAATTACAAATATTTAATATCAAATTCTTAAAATTCGCGGTTATCACAAGTGATCATCTAGTAGCTGAGGTACAAGTCACGACTAGTTGTCGGACAATACACGTAATTATCGCTACCCATTTGCCACACTGACCGGATCCATGATGCAATTACGTATACGGTGCCTCAATGCCACAAAGGCTCAATAAATTGCCACACAAGCTTACTAAATGCCACATAGGCATACATACTTAAACGGGCTAAGATACAAGTCACAACAAGTTGTCGGATAATATACATAATTACCGCTACGCATTTGCCACACAGGTGGGATCCATAATTTAATTACGTATACAGTGCCCCAATGCCACACAGGCTCACTAAATGCCACACAAGCATAATTAAATGCCACACATGCATAATAAATGCCATGCAGGCGAGTGCCACACATGCAAGTAAGTGCCACACGGGCATTATCTATCATCACATGTCTCATGAGTCAAAACTCGTTTAGAAATAGCACTTATAATATGAGTTGAGTACTGAAAGCATGAATCGTTTTAAATACTTATAGTTTTAAAAATCTCATCGCATGAAATCATGCTTGAAAACCACTATCTTGATAACAAGTAACGATGCTAAATATGTATGAAGTTTTAAAGGCATTTTATAAATCTAAATTAATTCCATGAAATTTACTTAAACAATTTCTAACGAAATTTCGACATTATGACGACATAAGTTGTGAGATCCAATTCTACAGTACTGTATATGTACGGATATGTAAATTTTAATTAATAAATAAATTATTTCGTACATTTTTACAAATATGAAAAAAAAAGCTATGTGAGCCCCACTTAGATTTCAATGCTCAGACGATGATATGAGTGAGAAAATATATTTTTGGAGGTTGAATTAAGGATTGAAAATTGTAAGGATAAAAATATCATGAGGCTTAAATGACCAATCGATAGTGTTTCGATTATAATTTTTGATCGGAGTATCCAAATGATAAACCGTAAAATTCTTTGGAAAGCTAACTTAATTATCTTTCCAAACGTATAGGCCTCTTATTCTAGTTCCTTATGGATCAATACCAGAAATTTTGTAAAGATACCCTATGAGCAGTAGATCCTGCCAACCGACCTATCTGTAAAGATTCACCCATAGCAGTTGGTAAGAAACTCCAATTAAGGTGATTCAAAATCCATTAGAAAGCTAACTTAAATATCTTTTTATCCATACAAGGCTCATATTTTAATTCATTATAGATTAACAACAATAAATTCCTACATTCACGTCATATGTGGGGAATTTAGAATTGAGCAATCAGTAAAAAGTCGGACATAAATTTTGATAGGGAACTCCAATTGAGGTGATTCAAATTGCGTTGGAAAGTTAACTCGAAGACCTTTTCGGCTATATATGGCTCATATTTTTATACATTTTGGATTGATCTTGGTGAATTTTTAAAATTGGTTATAGGTGCAGTAAAGCAATCAGAAAAATGAGATTAATGTTTTAAAAATAATATATATATTTATATATAAGAAGAAAAGAGAGGGAATTAAATAAGTGGACCATGTGGCATTTTTTTATTGGTTGATATGTTAATAAAAGAAGACATTTTGCTCAGCTATTTTAACTCCATAACCTGCATGTGGACTTACTGCCATTAAAAGCAGCAAAGAAAGAAAAGAAAAAGGAAGGAAAAGAGGAGAAAGTTGACCAATGAACCACATGGCAAATTTTTATTGGATAAAATATAATTAAAGAAGACCAAACCATCTATTTTCTTCAGCCAAAACCGACTTAGTCTCCTCTGTTTTCTCCTGTTCACGTTTTGCTCAATTTCCCTGAAAATTTCTCACGTTTTCATGGTAAGATCTCATTTTCTCTTCATCAAATCATCTAACCTCCTTCCCAAAACATCTTCTTTACATCAAGATGACCTTAAACTCTAAATTGGAGGGGCCGAATGATGGAAATCAGCACTGGTTTTGGTCCCCTGTACAGTTCGACAACGGTGAAGGTGAGGTTGGTGATGTTTTGGTTCATCCTAGTTATAGTATTTCTTGTTTCATGCATGAATGATGTGATTTCAACTTTAAATTGAATTAGATATGAGTGTAGAGGTGCAAAAAAAAATCTGCCATTAAAGGAGAAATAAAAAAATTTTATGATTTTAGTGGTTGTTGGTTGGAAATTAGTAGTAGATCATGAAAGAAACTTGATGGAAGCATGCTTGAGCGATGATGTTGCAAAATCAGCAAAAGTAACGTGACTGTGTGTGTCTCGGCCAAACAGAGGCTGACGTTGGTGGTAATATGTTGATGAATTTAAGGTTTTTGATAAAATACCTAAGTGAGTATGAGATGATTATAAGTAAGATTGAATAAAGTATGAAAGAAAAATCATGAAAATTGAACAATGGGAGCTACGGTCATGAAAGAAAAGGGAAGTAATGTTGATGTATGTTTAACAAATAGTAAATGTAAATTTATAAAATAATTGGTTAATCAAATTAAGAGAAGATCAACAGTGCATTCGAATATGAAATTGGAGTTAAATCGGTGAAGTTGTATTTTACTAACAGTATAAATTTCACTGATTAGACATAAGTAGTGTACAATGTGGCTGCATGTAGTGATGAATGATGGATCAAAAATTAGAGAATAATTAATGGAAATTATTGGTGAAATTATTTTGCAGCATGAATAATCGGATTTCATGTGATGACATTGGGAAATTCGACACCACGAGACAGGTAAGAGATGTGTGTGTGAATTTGTAGGGATATCCGAATGCATGCTTTTCATGCTATGAATTTTATAAGATTTATTGGATATTGAATTGCCTCGAAATGCTACAAAATTGTTATTTTCTGGCTGGTGAGACTGTGTTTGAAAGTGCAGGGAGGCTAGGACACCGATAGTCGTCATGTTGTCAAAACTTACTAAAAATATTTCTAAAAATATTAGAAAATATTTTAGTGTATTATTGGTTTTTTCCTAGCCACAAATATAATAAATTAATTATCTTTCATAAATAGTGGATTTATCGAAAAATATCTATTAGATATTCACAATACCGATCTCCGTAAAGGTTAAACTACCGAAAATTTATTCCACGTGTTTTATAGTGAAATGTGTGGTCAATGAAGTGAAATGGTGAATAATGAATATTTTATAAAAGATTTTCAGTATAATATTCACTATTTTATTTTGATTTTCCTTTATAGATTAAATAAATTTTATCACATGTAATAATTTCCATAACGGCTTTATCACTATGAAAATATTGTTTTGAGACTAAAATGTCTCTGCATGTGTTTTATAGTGAGAAATATGTTGGTGGAATTATTATTAAATTTGAAAAATAAATATTTTATTTTCTCATAAATTATGAAAATATTGGAATTGATTTTCAATAACCTTGAATTTCAAGTTTTGGAAAGAAAACATGGAAACACGTGTATGTGTATTCTACGGTGAAAAGAAACAATTACAAAATTTTATTACTACTGTGTGATATTCTTATAAACTGTTTTCACCGTACGAAATATTATGATTTATACGTTTATGGATTTTCGAAAAAACATCATTGAGCTTACTAAATTCCATAAAGGTGATGAGATTTTTTATATACTGTTTTGAGACTGTTAGGCCCTATATCATGCTCATGTGTTCATGTATACCCTCTCATGTGTTAAGCTGTTGACACTAATCCTGTCTTCAGCGTCCCGGTTGACACCTGATCAGTGTACGACTGAGGACACCTATAGACTATGGTCATAGATTTCATGTGTTTATTATACTATCCCCATAGGGATCTCACATGTACCTTATTATTCCATACGAGACTTATAGCATGATATCATTTGGGTGTTGCCTAGTCTCCATTATGATTTTCATGTGTTATTATTGATTTTAGTGATTTTTTCAGATAACTGTGATGATTTTCTAAAGTGTTTTATTACTAAATTGTTATTATAATTAAACAGTTATTTTACTGTTACATGTGTGAAAGTGATGATTTCAATGGTAAAAAACTTTATGGTTTTCAAGTGTTGAATTTAGTGATTTGATGAAGTGTTTTACTCAAGTGTATTAAAGATTTATATGCAGTAAATTTGAAATAAAATTTATATGAAAAATAAATTTCTACTCCCTATAGTCGCTCTGGCTCTCCGAGACAAGACAAGTATTTTAAAATACCTTTCTTACTCTATCTGGATTTCCCAGCCGACTATAGTATCCTTTCCTTTTTGTGTACCCAACATATCGATAGTAAACAAAAAGGTTTTACTGCATATAGTCTTTGAGATATCAAAATTTGCATACAACTCTCTTACTGAGTCGTGATTTGCTCACTCCTTTACTTTTATCATCATAGATTTAATGTATAAAATAACTGAAGTACCAAACCATGGATTAACTACGATCGAGAAGCTCGAAGTGTCGTATATTAAATTCCCGAGGTATCACATTTACATTTGTATATTCAGACTCGTTTATACAATACTACTAGTTGTAAATTTATTTCAAGGGGATGTAAACTAACTTTTACAGTCTATGAATATTAATTTACCATAAACAAATATTGTCTAGTTTGTTTACTGTTGTAGATGAACAGAGTGTAAAGGCATCACAGATAGCCCAACCGAATTACGTATGTAAAAATGTATGAAAAAGTGTAAAATACTGTGTATTTGGGATGTGACATAGGTAGGACACTACCCAGCATCACAACCATAACCAAATAACCTGCAGAAAACTCCAACAAGCAGTATATTTTATTCACCAATCTAACCCAATTCAAATCTCAAACATTTTTCACTGTAAGCTCAATCCAATATATTTTGAAGTTTCACCAAGAATGCATTTAAATCCACAAGTATTAAATAACATTGATTTAGACATACATAAACATAGTGGAATAACAAGCATTTACCGTATATTCACTTACCTAGTGCGTACCACACTGCAATTATGGATTGCAGCTCGTACACCTTACCACTTAAGCACTTTAGTTTAGGATATTAAACATCCACTATCTCAAAAATTTCCTACATTAAGGCACCAAAAATTTTTGTTATTTATCCACCTTGAGAAATTTGATATTTTTAAGGCTTTCCATAAAAATCATTTCCTTGTAAATTTCTACCTTGGTTGCCAAAATTTCATTTTGGCTTTTTCCTTCTTGAATTTTTCAGTTATCACTTAAACCTACATCAAAACAATATTTTTAAACCTAAAGTCCCTCTATATTCAACATTTAAAAATCTAAAATAAAACCATGTCCTTACCCTAAAAAAAGCCTTCAAACAAGCCAAGTTCCTAGTCTTGTTGCCAAGCCAAAAGCCCTACTGTTTCTTCAAAAATGCAGTACTTTTCTCAATGTTCCCTACACCCAATACAACCCTTAGCATACCATATTTATTCTACTACAAGTTTAGCTTAAGAAAAGAGCATTTTACCTTATGAAATTCCTCCAAACTAAGCCACCTATTCATTGCCCCTGCTGCCCTGTTCAGTTTTGGTTGCTGTCTCGCAATAATGATGGCTGAAACAAGGTCTCTACCTTGCCTTGCTTCTGTCAAGACTTGCAACCCTTCTCTTCTCCATCCCTCTCTCGTTTCAAGCCTCTCCACTCTCCTCTGCATTCCATTTTTTTTTCTCAATTTTCTCTCAATTGCAATACACATTTGCTACTAGTTTCTCCTTTTTTAATTTTATTTTATTTTCCAGCAACTAAGACTCCCCTATTTTTTTGCTCCATCTTCACCCTTCAAACTGCCTTGATATACCTTAAATGAACCCCTAATTGGTCCACCAAAATCATCTTGTCGCTATTCCATTTTGTGCCGAAATAAAGCTTCCTTCTCTCCTTACTTCTCTCGATTTCTATTGGTATATATATATATATATATATATATATATTCATTGCAGCTTCTATTCACGCTTTTGGTTCTGATTTCGGTGGCACCAGCTCTGGAGTTTCTTCCACTCTTCATCGTCGGGCCCAACCTACCAGTGTCAATCCGGTGCCAGTAATGGCAGTGGTTGTCCGCCTCTTCCCTTATTTTCCCCTGCTTCTTTTTTCTTTCCTATTTCTTTTTGGTTCTCTCCGCCTCTCTCCTTTATTTGTTTCCTTTCTTTTCTTTTGATTTTTGGTTACATAAGCGTTGGCTGATCAATGGATTTTGATGTATGCATTTGTTGTTGGAAGCCGATGGTTTGGTGGGTAAAATCCCACCAAACCACGATTTTGTTCTTTTTTTTTATTGGTATAGTCTGCTGAGCAGATTTCAACTGGGACATTGTCCCATTTTTATTATTTTATTTTATAATATTTATATTTTTTTGTAACAATACACATAAATATATATATATATATATATTTGTAGAATTTATACTTACTAAATAATCAATGTATATTAAAATATATTAATATATAATACACATATATTACAAATATATTTGTTATAAATATATCTATACTTGATAAATAAATATATATGTCATATTATATCTTACGTTAATTTAATACATATACATGTATATAATTTATACTTACCTAATATTTCTACATATATTTATATCTCCATTTAATTTTCATGTATATATATTTTACTCAATATATCTTATATATTTATCATTCATATTTGAATCCTCAATTCTTTGATTTACTATAAATCCATATTTTTTTTAATCCTCATAATTGAATAGATTGCAGTGACTCTCAATTTCTTTTTATTAGCTTACATGAGTCTAAGTTAATTTTGTTTATTAATCGAGGTCAAAAAATCACGGTTGTCACAGAAGCAAGTCTTATGGAGGCAGTTGGATGATTTGATGAAGAAAAAATGATATTTCACAAGAGAAACGTAAGGAATTCTTAGAGAAATTAGGACAGAAACGTGCAGCATGCAGTAGGGGAGGGAGGTCGATTTTTCTGGGTTGTAGGAGATAGATTTTTTCTTTATTTTATATTATTTTATTTCATAAAAATCTGCCATAATCCAAAAAGACTATTTTGCCCCCTTAAAAATCAATTATTTACATGGTAGTGTCGTAGGTACTAATAATAAATTTCTTTACTTAAAGCTATAGATAGGGTAAGCAAAGGTCGATTCCATAGAGATTGTTTTATTCAAGTTCATTATTTAAATTAAATACCTAACTATTATTTAGAGAGAAAAGAGAGTTGGGGGGTTTCAATTAAACTATAATACTTAAGAAAATAATCAGAAAAATAAACAAGTAGATAAATTAGAAAATATCAAATATCACCAAACTTCAGTTACGAGGTAATTAGTTATTCTTAGATTTAGATGTTGATCATTGATTACAAAATATTATTGTCAATTAAATAGTCAACCGTAGCATAACAACAAGCTCTGTTACACCATCTTCCTTTATTGAGTCGTTAATTAAAACAAGCTCTTTAACTAATCTCTAACTACTTAACCAACCTAGAACAAGATCTCTAGATATAAGTTGTAGCAGCATTAACAACTAGAAAGATATTGGTTGACATTAGATAACAAACACATAAGCTCGGTTCATTTAATCTAAACCTTAATTCTCCTTCATCCCTAGTGATTAACTCCATAAGCAATTACGGACTTATGTTTTTAATCTGGCAGTAGATTATTTAATTAAATTAAATAGTGGGCCCTACTATCTAATCAAGCAAATAATCATGCAAATGTGCTCAAAGAATCTTGGATACTTAATCAACAATTATATTATAAGCTCAAAATCTCACAACATTCTTTTTCCCAAGAACAATGAATTTACCTCATAACTGAATAAGAAAACTATTCACTAGACATATTCAAGATCATAAAATTCAAGTTATATATTATAAAGATTACAAATATTATGCAAGAAACAATCAAAGAAGCAATCTTTAATAATATAAAATCAAAATTACTAATCAAGATTATAAACTAGAAAGCAAGAACACACAAACAATATTAATTTAAATAAAGAAAACAAAATCAGAATTAAAAATTATAAAGAAATCAGCAACTAATTAAAAATAAAGAAAAAAATAAAATTTTATTAAAAACCCTAAAGAAAATCCTACAAGATTAAAAGAAGGAAGAGGGATAAGAAGGATGTGAGGGATAAGAGAGATGAAAAGAAGGAAGAGGGATAAGAAGGATGTGAGGGATAAGAGAGATGCTGTTTATGAGAGCTTTGTGCTCTTTATATAGGCCTAAGGAAGAGTTTAAAAGACTTTCCTAAGCAATGTGGGATTCATATAAGAGTTTACTTGGGAAACAAGTAATTTGATTAGTCAAACTCTTACTTTTATCTCATTATCTTTTTACAATTATTTTCTAAGTAAAATTCCTAAGGCCTATTCTTATTAATTAATTACAGATCTAAGACATAATAAAATTAAGAAATTATCTTGTCTTAACCAAATCTGGTCTTGAACTTGTTTTGTTAGAATTTCTTCTCAATCTCGTTATTCTGCCCTGAATTTCATATTGATTTCATCCAGACGTTTGACCCATCAAACGAACTTCGATTTTTGCGATCTTGTACATTCCAGAAACCTTGAGAAGTCTTCTACAACTTTCGTGAATGCCACTTCTTGAGATCAGATCGTTAAATTGGTCAAAAACGTTAATCTTTCAAGCTGGACAGAAAAATCTGCACTTTGCACTTTTTAGCTCCTTTTAATTCCAACTTTGATATTTAATACCTAAAACATAAAATAAACATTAGTAAGCTCTTTTAGGCATAAAAAATCAATATAGAGAATATATTAGCACATATAAAACTCACAAAATATCATCCTATCATTACACCTATGCCATTGAATTATTTTATTATTTGTTAGGTTCCAGATTTTTTTAATTTTATTTTTAATTAAATTTAATTTATTTAGGTCAATATTGGTCAAACTTTGACCAATTTGACCAGCTCCCATGTTAAATGAACATAATACCATTGACAATTTCATTATTTCCAATTATGTCCTAGCTTTATTTTAATATTTTAACTTCAAAATTTATATTTATATTGTAACAGTCTGAGTGTACATTATTACACAATATTTACTCATTTTTACTGGTTGAGTTGTCTGTAATGCCTTTAACACATGATCAGTAACAATAATAAATGGTAAACATTTATTCAATAATTTCGGAATATAAAATTATTTTTTTCTTACAATATTCCATACACTTTACATCCCCTATTTCTATTTTACAATAATATAGTATTGTATACAAGTGTGATAACCGCGAATTTTCGAATTTTGATAATAAGCATTCGTAAATTTAATTTAATTCAAGAGATAAATTAAAGTAATAAATGAATTTAATTATGGAAAAGGGAATATCGTTAAAATTTCTGAAATTTATGAAAAGATGAAATTGAGGAAATTATATTTGAATATAGAGAAATTCACTATTTGATGAAATGATGAGACAAAGAAAATTTAATTTGGATAAATGAATATCCAAATTAAATAAGAAACGAAAAGGAGGAATTAATCTGATATTAAGAAATAAAAAATTAAAAAAAATTAAATAAAATAAAATAAAAATGCATATAAGAATATATTTATATAATTAGATTATATAAATATATTTGCAGATATTTTTATATAAATACATATGTATGTATTTGAAATATAGTATATATATTATAAATGAATATATACTATTTTATATTAAATAAATAAATGTGTATATTTTTATATACAATTATGTATATAAATAAATATAAATATATATATGAAATATATATTAATTTTAAATAAAGTGTAAATTTATATTGTTAAAATAAAATATATATTATTAATAATATAAAGTGTATTTATATTTATATAAAAGTATAAATATAAATATAAATGAAAAAAAAATTAAGGAAATCCCGACCCTTGTCATTTGGTTTTGGGGAATAAACAGAAAGGAAAACAAAAAGGGCCAGTCGACCCCGTCGGCCGGCCAACGCGCAAGGAGGAAGGGGAGGAGAGAAGGGTGTCGTCGGCGAGAGGAGAAAGAAGAGAATAACCGGCGATGGCCCAAAACGAAAAAGGAGAAGAAGAATGGAAAATAGAAGCGAGGAACGAAGGAAAACCCGAGAGAAAAAAAAAGAGGAAAAAGGGAGATCGGCGGTGCCGGCCGATCCGGGCACCGCCACCGCCACTCCCGACACCGGTGAAGCTCGACCAAGGTGAAGGGATGGCCACCGGTGAAGGAGAACGGTGGAGGAGGGAAGAAGCAGAGGAAAAAGGGGTCGAAACCCATTGACCCATCACCGGCGCCGGCGCCTATGATGGGAAGAAACGGAGACTAGATCTGGCGTGCCCGCCACTCCAGCAAGCTACGGGAGGCCCGAACCCGTGGTGATGTCAGCGGGATGAAGCTGAACCGACGGTGATGAGACAAACCAGGTTAAACCAGTCTGAACCAGTCCGAACCGGTTCAGAATAGAAAAAGGGAAAAATGAGGAGAAAAAGAAAACAAAAGAAAAGAAAAGAAAAGAAAAAGAAAGAAAAGAGAAAAAAAAAGAAAAAGAAAGAAAAGAGGAAAATAAGAAAGAGAGAGAAAAAGAAGAATTTCGAGAATTCAGAAGATTCTCGGGAACTTGGAAACTCGAAAATTACGAAAATTCAGTAAGAATTCTGAAAAATGATTTCAGGTAAAAATTTAATAAATTATTTATGAAAATTCTAAAATTTAGAATTTTAATTTCCAGAAATTATTCTCGGCGATTGAGATGAGGAATCGGGAGAGATGGAGTATGGCCGCGACCGGTAAGAGGAAGTCGTCGACCCGGAAAAGGTAAGGGATGCATGTGCAGCACTGTAAGGATATTCAGTCTGCATTGTTTTTAATTATGAAATATTTTATGAAAATATTTTGATGAATGATTAGTTGGAAATTGGGATGAAGTACTGGCTGAAAATTATAAATTGTATTTTCCGTGCAGGAGGTTAGTCAATCGGCAGCCGTTATGCTACCAAAAATTTTGGAAAAATCACGTAAAATTATATTAAATGATTTTAATTTCGAAAATCGATATTTAAGCACGGAAAACAAGAAAATTATTATTTTTTTAATAAAACATGAATATAATGAGATTTAATTTTAAAATATTCATATTTTTGAAAATGGTGATAATGAAATCACCGAAAATTCTCTTAATATGTAAATTACACGTAATACGAGAAGAAAAATGAAAAGGAGTAAAGTGAATATTTTTATGAATATTTTCATAAATATTTCTTAAATATTCACTAAATGGTTTTATAACCTTTATGATTTTCAAGTAGGAAATTATATATTTTATAAATTTCATAAAGGTTATTTTTACGATAAAAACATGGTTTTGAGACTAGTTGCCCCTCTATCATGCCGACATGTGATATGTAATACCTGATATGTGATATGTAGTCTTGGCCGACATCTGATCAGTGATCCGCTGAGGACAATTATAGACTATGGCCATAGGTCTGACATGATTATTTTATACCTTCGGGTATTATTGCATGATAGGACTCGGTGGTTGCCACTGTCTCCATATATGATATGTTTTAAATGAAAATGTTTTACATGATATGTGATCTGTGAAATGTAAATATTTTACATATGTGATACGTGAGATGTAAATGATTTATAGCACTTTTATAAAATGCTAATTTCAGTACTGTTTTTAAGTACTATGAAATGATTTTCATATGATATGTGACACGAATATGTAATATGTTTTCAAAAGGAAAGAGGAGGAAAATAAATCTAATATTCTTATTTTAAATTTTAAATTGAATATTAGATTTAAATGATTTATATGTTATACAAAAAAAGTTTAATAGCTTATTTTGCTATTTTAAAGTACTGTACTAATCATGATTGTACAGTAAAACATGAAATGAGTTTTAAAGGAAAATGATGATGATTTAACTAATATTCTTTTCAAAGAAAATATGAATATTAGTTATTTTATTTAAATGCTTTATTTCGTAAAAGCATTATTTTGAAAAGAAAATGAAAAGGTTAAGGAATAAAAAAAAGGAAAAAGGATTAAAATTTCAAAACAAAAACGAAATTTACTCTCTACAGTTGCTTCTAGGTTCCGGGACAAGATAGGTATTTCAAAATACCTACCTTATTCCATCAGGATCCCTAGCCGACTGTAGTATCCTTCCTACATGTGTGCCTAGAGCCCATAGGAAAAATGAAAAAGATTTTCAGCATATAGGAAGCTGAATATCAAGTATGCATATAATTCCCTTACTGAGTCGTGGTTTGCTCACCCCTTAATTTTAACATTTCAAGTTTTTGAAGACTAAGAGTCTGAAACTTAAAGGATTTTCGGTTGTGTATTTGAGGACAATGCGACAGCTTGATTTATTTAATAAGGTACGATCATTTATTTTCTGTATTTAGACTTATCGACAGTACTACTTTCTTATGAAGTAAGATAGGGGATGTAATTCATATTGTAATTTAATATGAAATTTTTTATATGTAAAAGAAAAAGTAAAGTATCACAGACAGCCCAACCATATAAGATGTATAGAATAAGATGAAAAATAGGGTCACGGGCTGTGACAGATTTAATAGTATCACAGCAGGTTGGCCCGATGTCTATCGATACTTGGAAAAGGAAATGTGTTGAAAATGTTTGCATCCCCTGTAGTACTGTGTAGTCTGAATACATAGAGAAAATAAATGATTGCAAATTGAATTAAGTGTTTAGAAGGGAGTGAGCAATTTTGGAATAAGGAACGCTAAAAAGGGAAAACAACTCAGGAATGTTAGTTGAACTGGTGATTTTATAGTCTAAATGAGGGTCGGTTCGGTAAGGAACAGGAAAAGACTTGGTGAGGGACCTACAAGTACTTTTCCGTCCGGATCGAACTGAGACTTGAAAGTGATGATATAAAGGAGAGGAATGAGATATCATCATTAAATAGACATTAAGATCACCGATTAAAGGTATTTTAAGGAGAGAGAAAAATTTTAGCAAAAAATGACCAAAATACCTCTACCCCTAAAATTTGACCAGGAGTCAAAATAAACCAACGAAAGTTTGAATGGACTGATTTGACAGAGTAATTGATGATGTAAAGCTGCATTTCATGCAAATTAATCCAATTATGGATATAGTGGATTTCTCTGTCAAAATCAAAAAAAGATTTTAAACTGCTGATAGTGGTATAAGAAACGGGTATTATAAGCAAATAGATAATAAGATCACTGAATTAAATGTATAATGAGGAGAAAGAAATAAATGTGGAAAATGACGAAAATGCCCCTATGTGGGATTATGGTTTGAATAGTGATAAAACCAAGTCGATCTTGAATTCCATTGATAGAAATGGAGTTATTGATGGCATAAAGGACATGATATGGGTATAACAATCCCGATTATAAATTTCACTACACTTAGATTACTGATACGACCCAAATGGTTATAGGGAAGTCGCAGGATGAGCGACTTAGTATTGATTTTATGGGTCTAAATTAAAAGTGTATTAATGGGATATCATTACAGGATCGTTGGATATAATGAAAAGTAATATGATTACTAGAGATGACTGAGAAGAGATCAGTATAGAGGATGAAATCCATATCAGCACTGTTAATTCTGGTTCTATACATTCTTACTGTTTTGAAGTATTAAACAGATAATTATAGAACTGAAATATTTTGAAATATGTTTTATGGAAGAATATACTGTATGGAGTATATGGAATTGGAGAATATGCATAAAGACAGTAAGTGAAGATAAAAGATGAGGAAGATAACGGCTAACTTGAATTATAAGATGAAAATGATTTTAAAATGAATTTCAATAGTAAATCGGTTAGCTATGAAAGGTGTTAATCAAATAATTATACTAGATACAGCCTATAAATTAAGATGATTGATATGCTGTGAAGTATGAGGAAATAAGTGAATCAGGGTGGAGCAGATGTTAAAATGATTTAAATATTAAATATCTTTGCCTTGAGTGAAATGATGGGACATAGAGGTGAATGTCCAAAATGATAAGAGATGTGTGATTTAAGAAAGTATCGAATGAGATTCTTGCTAAATTTCATAGTAATATAGATTAAGAGAGCGGGTTAATATCTACTCGATTATGGATACAGAAATTTATTTTTAAGCTTATATCGGAGAACATAGAAGAATCCGAAAAGCTTAGGAAAATAATTCTGGAAAATATTATGGATAATGAAATTCACATGTATTGATGTAAAGGATGGAAATACAAATGATGTGATTGAGGATAAATTAAATGGAGTATTAAATTCCTATTATGAAATAAAGCTCTTATGAAGAACAAATAATCATTTTTATGAAATTGATGCCTTAAATTGATTTAATCAGAGATGTACAAAGACCTTATAAGATCAACCTTTGTAAAAGGCATCATCAGAAGAAAAGTTGAAGAATGACGGTCACAAAATGATAAGGAGTAGAACTCGACATAATTCATACAAGTTCCTAATGAGGTTTAGAAGGTAAATGAAATACCTTATTGAGGTATATAAGCCTAATGAATGAGACAACCATATATATGGATAATATGATGAGATAGCAATACAGTCTATGGTACAAATGGAAAATGAGCAGCATAGTGCTATAACCTCGCAGACTCTTAAAGACAGTGAAGTATATGTTAAGTATGGCAAATAAAAGATTTAGCTAGACAGTATCTCTTTCTAAGATATGTGATCTCAAATGACAGAGCGATTGAGATCTGTCTATGATGAAGAGATAATGATTGAGATACGAAATGTACAGGGTCTAGCTAAATACTATTGCTAGTCTATAGGAGAGTTTATTGGGTTAGCTGCTCTACAGATGAGACTTAAATTAAATAAGTTTAAGTCAATGGATGAATAAATGTAAAGATGATATGTAAAAGGTTAAAGGAGTTAATAAGGAAATACTTTACCACTGATGAAAGGTGACCAGAATGATGATGAAGGAAAAGATGAAAAGGTAATAAGAAGCTAAGTACATGATAATGAGGAAATATGAATATGAAATAGTTCCCGAAGTTAAAAGCTAAAAAATGATTTTGTAATTATCACATGATTATGGTTAGATGTAAGATCGAGTCAAACAAGATAGAGGAAAATTAATCATACTCAAAGGAGTAAAGAAATGAATTACATTTCACTGCCAATAATGTAAATGGAAAAAGGATATATATATATATATATATACCACCTCAAAATGATGGAAATAGTGGAATTATATGGATAATATGGTGATTAAATGGATCATTTGAGGATTTAAAAATCAAATGACCATACTAAATGAAAGACGATATGGAGAGAAAGAATTGTCTCATGATTCTATTATGGTAAAAGATGGTAAATAGCAAAGTCTGCAAATGAACCACAACATTTGAGGAAATAAATATAAAAAGAGTATCAGGGATAATAATGAAGAATCTAAAAGATATATGATAATATAGAAGTGATTATAAACTGATAGTCTAATGAAATCACTTCTCCATTATCAAACTCTTAGATTCTTTAGTACCATAGTCGAAATATGATTATAAGATGATGAGAATGTATGTGAAGTTCCAGTGAGCTCTATATGTGATGGGAATCTCTGAGTAGCTATACGTCATGGGAAATAGCAAAAGGCTTTGAGGCTCCAAATCTATTAATAGCACCGCTCCGTACATGATGTAAATGTTTGAGCGTAGAATGGAAACGCTCGATAATATGTTGAGAAAGTAGATGCACGAGATGTAAAAGCTACTGGACAATTACATACAATTGATTAACTTGTTTAAATGATAGTTACCAAACTATATCGACTTGGCACTAATTGAGAAAACAGATGATAAACAATATGAATCATATGTGATATGAAAAGGAGTGGAAATGGATAACTCCCAATAGATAAGAAATTTAAGGGAGTATGAGTATATGATGAGAAATGATATATAGTGGTATAAAAGGTAATTATAATGTTAAAGGTATACTGGCAGTATAATTTAAAGGATGATCTAAAAGCAAGAATTTTAAGTATATGGAACAATACCACCTTTTGGACTTAAGTTAAATTCGGATGACCGAATTTCTTAAGGTAGGGAGAATGTGATAACCGCGAATTTTCGAATTTTGATCATAAGTATTCGTAAATTTAATTTAATGCAAGAGATATATTAAAGTAATAAATGAATTTAATTATGGAAAAGGGAATATCGTTAAAATTCCTGAAATTTATGAAAAGATGAAATTGAGGAAATTACATTTGAATATAGAGAAATTCACTATTTGATGAAATGATGAGACAAAGAAAATTTAATTTGGATAAATGAAAATCCAAATTAAATAAGAAACGAAAAGGAGGAATTAATCTGATATTAAGAAATCAAAAAAAATTAAAAAAAAATAAAATAAAATAAAATAAAAATGCATATGAGAATATATTTATATAATTAGATTATATAAATATATTTGCAGATATTTTTATATAAATACATATGTCTGTATTTGAAATATAGTATATATATTATAAATGAATATATACTATTTTATATTAAATAAATAAATGTGTATATTTATATATATAATTATGTATATAAATAAATATAAATATATATATGAAATATATATTAATTTTAAATAAAGTGTAAATATATATTGTTAAAATAAAATATATATTATTAATAATATAAAGTGTATTTATATTTATATAAAAGTATAAATATAAATATAAATGAAAAAAAATTTAAGGAAACGGGGTCAGGATTTACCCGACCCCTGTCATTTGGTTTTGGGGAATAAACAGAAAGGAAAACAAAAAGGGCCAATCGACCCCGTCGGCTAGCCGACGCGCAAGGAGGAAGGGGAGGAGAGAAGGGTGTTGTTGCCGAGAGGAGGAAGAAGAGAACGACCGGCGATGGCCCGAAACGGAAACGGAAAAGGAAAAGGAGAAGAAGAACGGAAAGAAGCGGGGAACGACGGAAAACCCAAGCGAAAAAAAAAAAGAGGAAAAAGGGAGATCGGCGGTGCCGGCCGATCCTGGCACCGCCACCACCACTCCTGACACCGGCAAAGCTCGACCAAGGTGAAGGGATGGCCACCGGTAAAGGAGAACGGCAGAGGAGGGAAGAAGCAAAGGAAAAAGGGGTTGAAACCCACTGACCCATCACTGGCGCCGTCGCCTGTGATGGGAAGAAACGGAGACCAGATTTGGCGTGCCCGCCACTCTGGCAAGCTACGGGAGGCCCGAATCGGCGGTGATGTCGGCAGGATGAAGCTGAACCAGCGCCGATGAGACAAACCGGGTTAAACCGATCTGAATCGGTCCGAACCGGTTCAGACCAAAAAAGGGAAAAAATGAGGAGAAAAAGAAAAGAAAAAGAAAAGAAAAGAAAAGAAAAAGAAAGAAAAGAGAAAAAAAAGAAAAAGAAAGAAAAGAGGAAAATAAGAAAGAGAGAGAAAAAGAAGAATTTCGAGAATTCGGAAGATTCTCGGGAACTCGGCAACTCGAAAATTACGAAAATTCGGTAAGAATTCCGAAAAATGATTTCAAGTAAAAATTTAACAAATTATTTATGAAAATTCTAAAATTTAGAATTTTAATTTCCAGAAATTATTCTCGGCAATTGAGATGAGAAATCGGGAGAGATGGAGTACGGGCGCGACCGGTAAGAGGAAGTCGCTGACCCGGAAAAGGTAAGGGATGCATGTGCAGCACTGTAAGGATATTCAGTCTGCATTGTTTTTAATTATGAAATATTTTATGAAAATATTTTGATGAATGATTAGTTGGAAATTGGGATGAAGTACTGGTTGAAAATTATAAATTGTATTTTCCGTGCAGGAGGTTAGTCAATCGGCAGCCGTTATGCTGCCGAAAATTTTGGAAAAATCACGTAAAATTATATTAAATGATTTTATTTCCGAAAATCGATATTTAAGCACGGAAAACGAGAAAATTATTATTTTTTTTCATAAAACATGAATATAATGAGATTTAATTTTAAAATATTCATGTTTTTGAAAATGGTGATAATGAAATCACCGAAAATTCTCTTAATATGTAAATTACACGTAATACGAGAAGAAAAATGAAAAGGAGTAAAGTGAATATTTTTATGAATATTTTCATAAATATTTCTTAAATATTCACTAAATGGTTTTATAACCTTTATGATTTTCAAGTATGAAATTATATATTTTATAAATTTCATAAAGGTTATTTTTACGATAAAAACATGGTTTTGAGACTAGTTGGCCCCTCTATCATGCCGACATGTGATATGTAATACATGATATGTGATATGTAGTCTTGGCTAACACCTGATCAGTGATCCGCTGAGGACAATTATAGACTATGGCCATAGGTCTGACATGATTATTTTATACCTTCGGGTATTATTGCATGATAGGACTCGGTGGTTGCTACTGTCTCCATATATGATATGTTTTAAATGAAAATGTTTTACATGATATATGATCTGTGAAATGTAAATATTTTACATATGTGATACGTGAGATGTAAATGATTTATAGCATTTTTATAAAATGTTAATTTTAGTACTGTTTTTAAGTACTATGAAATGATTTTCATATGATATGTGACACGAATATGTAATATGTTTTCAAAAGGAAAGAGGAGGAAAATAAATCTAATATTCTTATTTTAAATTTTAAATTAAATATTAGATTTAAATGATTTATATGTTATAAGAAAAAAGTTTAATAGCTTATTTTGCTATTTTAAAGTACTGTACTAATCATGATTGTACAGTAAAACATGAAATGAGTTTTAAAGGAAAATGATGATGATTTAACTAATATTCTTTTCAAAGAAAATATGAATATTAGTTATTTTATTTAAATGCTTTATTTCATAAAAGCATTATTTTGAAAAGAAAATGAAAAGGTTAAGGAATAAAAAAAAGGAAAAAGGATTAAAATTTCAAAACAAAAATGAAATTTACTCTCTACAGTTGCTTCTAGGTTCCGGGACAAGATAGGTATTTCAAAATACCTACCTTATTCCATCAGGATCCCTAACCGACTGTAGTATCCTTCCTACATGTGTGCCTAGAGCCCATATGAAAAATGAAAAAGATTTTCAGCATATAGGAAGCTGAATATCAAGTATGCATATAATTCCTTTACTGAGCCGTGGTTTGCTCACCCTTTAATTTTAATGAAGACTAAGAGTCTGACACTTAAAGGATTTTCGGCTGCGTATTTGGGGACAATGCGACAGCTTGATTTATTTAATAAGGTACGATCATTTATTTTCTGTATTTAGACTTATCGACAGTATTACTTTCTTATGAAGTAAGATAGGGGATGTAATTCATATTGTAATTTAATATGAAATTGTTTATATGTAAAAGAAAAAGTAAAGTATCACAGACAGCCCAAGCATATAAGATGTATAGAATAAGATGAAAAATAGGGTCACGGGCTGTGACAACAAGTGTCTGAATATATAAGAGAATTGACTGTACCTTTAATTTCCAATGCCCTTTGTCCCAATGTCTACTCGCAGCTATATTTATCCAAGGAAACCATCAAATAATCCTCGTAATTAATCTGAAAATTTTGATAATAAGGGGTGAGCGAACCACATGCTCAGTAAAGGAGTCGTATGTTGCTTGATATAATGAAAACTATATGCCATAAAACATTTATTTCCTAACAGTGTACTAAGCACAGTAAAAGAAGGATACTATAGTCGGCCGGGAAATCCAGATGGAGCATGGAAGGTATTTTGAAATACCTGTCTTGTCTCGGAAACCCAGAGCAACTATAGAGAGTAATAAATAAATTGTTTTATTTCAAAACAATCCCTTCTCTTTTCTCATAATTATAAAAATGGTATAAACCATTTTATTATTTCACTTCAGTACACCGATTTCAAAACACGTGACAGTACAGTGATAAAATAGTAGTTACAGTAAACAATCTTATTAGTATAGTAGTTTATAAATATCCAAATCACTGGATAATACTTTAGTAATTATTTCTATTTAAGAAATAATTTTCAAAGTATTCTTTCTCGATAGCAGTAATTTCCTTTCAGTTAGTAAATAGTGTTCTGTACAATTCAGTTCAGTAAATAGAAATCTATAGATTTCGTTTTAGTAAACAGTAACTAATAGCTTTTAGTTCAGTAAACAGTAATCAGTAAGTTTCAGTTCAGTAAAAATTAAGTTTTAGTTTAGTAAACAGTAACCAATAGCTACTAGTTCAGTAAACAGTATTTCGGTACGGTTCAGTTCAAAAAACAGTAATTCACAGTGCAATACAGTAAAACAGGATTCAGTAAATCCTTTCAGTAAACAGTAATCAGTAAGATGAGAGTAGGCATTACCCTACAATTAAATCATGCTATCATTGTCCACTAAGGGACATAGTAATCATCCCCGAAGGGAAACAGTATGTAGTGAGATTTATGGCCATGATTTATAGGGTGTCCTCGGTGTACACTTGCCAGGTGACATCCAGGACGCTGATGACTGGCGGGTCAATCAACCACGTGACAGTAACAGTAATAGTATGATGCATGAAACTCGGGGCCTAAGTCTCAAAACAGCATAAAAACCGTACCATAGCCTTTATGGATCTTATTCAAAGTAATTTGAAATATTAATTTGAAATATTTTATCTTTATCCATAAAGCTCTCACATTGTCATATATCATCACCTTTATGAAATTTATAAAATAAATAAAATCATCACTTAATTCCATAAAGGTATAAAATCATTCATTTTCTCATAAAAAATACCTTTAAGGAAATCAAATGAATTAAATCATTTATTTAAAGAATTTTTTTCGAAAAAGGTATATTTATTTCTCATTTCCACATACCGTAAATCAGTCGGTAAATATTCATGTATTAAGTGAGAACACAAATAAATATTCAATTTGAATATTTAATATCATATAAAATAAATCAATTTATCAGTTTAATAAAATATAAAACATGAATATTTAATTTTTCATAACTTTCTCAAAATTTCCAATTTATGGAAAATTGGTGGAAATTATATTCAAAATTTCCCATTTAAATAATTTCATGCTTCTAAAATATTTTGGAATATTTTAGAATATTTTTGGAAAATTTCCGACAGCATAATAGCTGAGGATTCCTAACCTCCTGCACACAGTCACAGTATATAAACCAGCTTTTCAATCACAGATTTTGCATGTTTTCAAACCAAATCATGCATCCAATATTCTCATAAAATTTAGCTCAAGAGAACATGCAATTCATTATATCACTACAACTCACACACTCCCCCTTACCAGTCTTATGAAGTCAAACTTCTCGATTACTTTTACCGAATTCCGTCAACTCGGGCTGTAAAATAATTTTATCAAAAATTATTAATATTTTTCTTCTTATTTTTAAGCCTCTAATATTCATAAAATGCAGCCACTAATGTCATAACATATGCATAACCAGTATAAATTATACTGGTGCTAAAATTCAATTTCCTCATTTTAGCTTCTTTTTTTAGTTCTAATTCCACCAATCCTTCTCTTTTAATTTCTATAATTATTTTCTTTTATTAAGCCCAAAATTCAGCAAATTTTCACCATCCAAAATGTCATGGCCGAAACCCTCTTATGGCCATTTCTTGACTATTCAACATTTTCCTCCAGTTGTTGTTTTCTATTTATTCTCCCTTGCTCACATGGGCCATTCCTTCTTATTTTCACGCATGAAGCCTTAAATTCTCCTATTTATTTCATGCCAACTGAAAGCCTCATTCACTAGTCATATTTTGTTTCTTCATCATTCCAATTTTCTAATCTTTCTCTTCCTTTTCTTTTTATTCTATTAATCATTTCTCATCATCTTTACTTAAATTCCAGCCATAGTTCTCTCATCTATACCAAGATCTTAATTTTATTCTCTTCTCATATTCTAAAGGATTTAACTAAAGCAATACTGTATTCATGCTTCTCATATGAAGAAACATATAAATCTATCATTTAATACCAAGGAAATCATAGAATTTTGGAAGCTTACCTTGACCGAATTGCTCACTCCAAAACAGAATATGTTCTGCCTCAAGTCAGCCCTCTTCTCTTGATTTCTTTGATGATTTAAAGATAGAGGAAGAGTTGATAGGGAAGGCTTAATTGGTTATCTATCAAAGGTATGGAATTTGTTGAATTTCCTTGAATGAACGATGGCCAAACAGAACACTAAACTGAAATAAAATTCTGGTTCTCGTAAGACAGCAGAAAACCGGTGGTGAAGTTGTAAAAATTGGCTGAGTTTTGTTTCTTTAGTCTTTCATTTATTTAAGACATCCAATAGGAATATGCCACCTTTCTTACTTATCCATTTTCTTCATCATTTTATGTCATTTTGAGCTTTAAAAACTGAAGAATTTGGCAGCATAAAGGAACGGCGGTGAAGGCTGCCTTGTTGCTATCCGTTTTTGACCAAGTTCCATATCCCTTTTGAAATTTTTTTATCCAATGATAATTAACCTCATGGTATTTCTATCTTCTCTTTCTTTTGTATCTCTTAATTGGCATTTTATTTTGAAAAATTATGGCTGAAATCTCAGCCAACGTTTCCAGCTACAACGTACCATGGCATTCAAGAGGGTGGCGTGTTGTCCACAAGTTTGGCTGCACATTTTCTTGACTTCACTTTGCCTTTTTAATATATATTTTCAGCTAATAAAATCACCCATGTATATCTTAATTTAATTCCCTTCTCTTATCTCTTCTTTCTCGTTTCATCTTTTCTTTTCTTTAATTGATCTCAGCTGTATAGTAACAACACAGTAGCCAAAGAATGGCGTGAGATCCAAATTGTTTTGATTGCACGGTTTTTTTATTCAATTCCCCCTTTTTCTTGATGTTCCAAACAATGGAAATTAATCTTATTTTCAAAGATAAATTTATCCTCCATTTAAATATCATTTCTCCATTTTACATCATCATAAAAATTGTATTTTCAACTTGCTTCTGGTTGGGTCCAACCGTACAACATACTACAGCAGAAAAATAACAACGTGCAGTCCAATTTGCAGCACGGTTTTGCTTGCCTTCCACCTTCTTTAATATATTTCAACCAATGAAATTTAATCACTTGTCCAATAGATGAATTTCCTTTCCTTTAAATATATTTATTTGTTATTTGATGCCATGAAAAATGCTTCCATTCCTGAATTTTCTGATTTCCCTTTCTTCTATACCTTCAATTCATTCATTTATATTCATTTCCACTAAGAATACACCATATTATAATTCATAATTCTAATAATTCCAAAATCCAAAGTGGAAATCCAAATTAAATATTTATTTAATTTCACTTAATAATTTATTTCAACTATCACGGCTTTACGAAAATACGGTGATAGTATTGTAAAATCGGGTCTCACATATATTTTTATTATTTTTCACATATTTGGGTCAAACATAGTCAATTATTGACTCCTAGGGTGGTTGGACAGGTCATGGGTAGTGAAATTACCAAACTACCCTTAAACAAAGACTTTTGGTTTCGTTCGCGTTGTTTTTAGCACTTTCGTGTAATTCGGTTTACGAGCTAGATCCACGTGAAACTTCTTTACGCAAGGATTATCCTATGACAATCTGTAGGTCCAAAATTGATTTGGTTTAACCGTTATTCAGGAAAGTTATTTCGGGGTATGGACACGACCATCATTTTCAAGTTTGTTACACGTAAACCTAGATATGCTCATTTTAAGGAATTTCGAAAAATGGTCTTCTTGGCCTTTAGGTATTTTGGACCCAATTTTAATATTTTGCCACTTCAGAGAGTATCCAAATTATGGATTGTCCTGTGTAGCCCACTTGACAATTTCCCCCGTTAATTCCGTAACGTAAGGGAATAATTTTTTGTAATTTTACTGATTATTCTAATTCCTCACCTTCAATAGGCATAGGAAGATTAGAGAAATTTGGGCTCTCACAGTTTTATATACTGTTATTGATTTAATATTGCATGAAATTTATAAATGTTTTATACTATTTGTCTATATATCGTCATTTGCTTACTCTTTATAGTCAAAACTAGGGACCAAAACACGTGAGGTACTTCAAAGTATTCTTCCATACTCTACCTAGTTACCTAGCCGATTATAGTATTGTCACAATCCGCACATACAGAATTCATCACATTTTCACATGCACAGTGATAGATGGGCTGTCTGTGATGCCTTTATCATACACTTATGTTAAACAATAACAGTTTATAAAAATATAATTTATTCAATTTACAAAATAGAATTGTTTACCGAATATTAATTATTAAATATTTACATCCCTCGAGTATAGTTTACAATAAAGTAGTACTGTACATATTTGTCTGAATATATATATAAACGAATATGACTTGCCTCCAAGATTTGTTAGTTCTTGCCTCAGAATAATAAACATAGACAAAATCCTTGAAAAACATCTCAAGCAATCCTTGCAGTTATCTGGGAAGTGGGAAAAATAAAGGATGAGCGAAACGTGCTCAGTAAGAGAATCGTATGTAAGACTGATGTAATGAAATCTATATGCATAAAAACATTTATTTTCCTATCAACACACTAAGTACAAATTAAAGATGGACACTATAGTCGGCTAAGAATTCGAATGGAGTATGGGAGGTATTTTAAGATTCCTGTCGTGTTCCGGAACCTAGAAGTGACTATAGGGAGTAGTTGTTGAATTTGATATGAAAAAACATTTAATAGAATTCCAACAAATAAATAATTACAAAATGGCTTACAAACCACTTATATAAAATTCTGTAATTAATAATTTGCCAAATCACTTCAAACACATTTCACACACTTTGGCAAAACCCAATAGACAGTACAGTAAGCATTTCAATACGAAAAATAGTTCAATGATAGTAACCGTTTCAGTAAACAGTACGATAAGCAGTACCAGTAAACAATGAACACTTTGGTAACATTAATGGTTCAGTAATAGCAAATAGTAATCGATTCTTTCTATAGCAATAAACGTTTCAGTAACTATAACCACTTAGTATTCGATTCTTTCTATAGCAATAAACATTTCGGTAACTATAACCACTTGTGATAACCGTAAATTTTCCATTTATTGGAAATTATTAATATTGAAAATTAATATTTAAGAAAATAGATAAGTAGAAATAAATAAATCGAATGATAAGATTGGAATATTAGTAGAAATTCTAAAAATTGAGGAATTTAAATTTGGATAAATTGGAAATAAGGATAAGGTTGAAATTATGGAAAATAATGAAGAGAGGAAATTTAATTTGGATAAATGAAAATCCAAATTAAATAAGAAATGAAAAGGAGAAAATAATTGGATATTAAGAAATCCAAATAAAATGAAATCCAAATAAAATGAAATAAAATGCGTATATTTTATATTTATATAATTAGATTATATAAATATATTTTGATATGTTTTTATATAAATACATATGTATATATGAAATATAGTATATATTATAAAATGATATATATACTATTTTATATTAAATAAATACATATGTATACTATTATAATACATTTTTGTATATAAATATATATATATGAAAAATATATATAGTTATATATATAGTATTTGATTTTAAATGTATAGATATATATATATATATGGTATTATATGAAATATATATATCTCATAAAATAATTATATATAATTATATAAATATAATTATATATATTATTTATAAAAAAAAGAAAGAAAAAGAAATTAAGACAGAAACGGGATCGGGACCCCGTTTCTGTCTTAAAACAAAGGAAACAGAGGAGAGGAACCCGGAAAGCCTGCCGACGCCAGACGACCAAAGGAAGAAGAAGAAGACGTCGCCGGCGAGAGGAAGAAGAGGAGGAGGCAACCGGCGACGGGAAAGGACGAAAAGAAAAAGCGAAACGCGATGAAACAGAAGGGAAAACCGAAGGAGAGGAAGAAAGAAATTGGCGGTGTCGGCCGATTTGGTCGCCGCCACCGCCACTTGAACCTCGACGGAGGTGAGAGGAAGGAAAAGGGAGCCACCGGTGAGGCCAACGACGGGGGAGGAAGGTCGACGGAGGAGAAGAAACCGAGGGAAAACTGAGTAGATCTGCCGCCGTGCCGCCGATCCAGGCCGAGCAGAGGCCACCGACAACTTTGTCTCAACACCGGCTAGCTGAAGAGCGCTTGAACTGCAAGAGAACCGGCCGCCGGCGAAGAATCGGCGAGGAAGAAGGTTGAACCGGCTGACGGGAAAAAGGAAAAGAAAAAGGAAAAGGAAAAGAAAAAGAAAAGAAAGAGAAAGGAAAGAAAAGAGAAAAAAGGAAGAAAAAGACGAAAAGAAGAAAATGAGAGGAAAAAGGAGAATTTCGGAAATTACGGGAAATCCCGAGAATTTGGAAACCCGTGAATTACGGGTATCGGTAAGAAATCCCAAAAAGTGATAAATTATTTAAATAATTTATTTATTTAAATAATTATGGAAAATTTCTAAATTTTAGAATTTAATTTCTAGAAAATTCCCTCAATGACCGAGCCAATGGAATCGGACGCGGTGAACACTGGCGGGACCTTCGAGAGTCAGTCGTCGACCCGAAACAGGTAAGGGATGCATGTGCAACACTGTAAGGATATTCAGTCTGCATGATTTTAATTATGAAATATTTTATGAAAATATTTATGAAAATATTGCAATGAATGATTGGTTGGAAAATTGTGTTGAAGTACTGGTTGGAATTATAAACTGTATTTTTCGTGCAGGAGGCTAGCCAATCGACAGCCGTTATACTGCCGAAAAATTATCGAAAATTATTGAAAATTTCTAGAAAATTTCATAAAATCATAATAAATGATTTTATTACACGAGAATTGATTTTCAACCACGAAAATCGAGAAAATGAATATTTTTCATAAAAACATGAATAAAATGAAAGTGATTTTAAAATATTCATGTTTTCGAAAGTGGTGATAATGAAATCACTGAAAATTCTCCTGATATGTAAATTAAACGTAATACGAGATGAAAAATGAAAAGAAATAAATTGAATATTTTTATAAATATTTCTTAAATATTCACTAAATGATTTTATAACCTTTATGGTTTTAATTATGAAATATTATTTTTTATAAATTCCATAAAGGTTTTCTGATGATGAAAAATACGGTTTTGAGACTAGATGGCAACCTTATCATGCTAATATGTGATATATGATATGTGACATGTGATATGTAATATGTGATATGTGATATGTAGTCCCGGCCGACACCTGATCAGTGATCTGCCGAGGACAATTATAGACTATGGCCATAAATCTGACATGATTATTTTATACCTTGCGGGTTCTATAGCATGATATGAGTAACGACCCAATGGACGGGCTGGGCGTGTCCGCCTAAGTCTCCATATATGAAAAATGTTTTATATGATATGTGATACATGAAATGAAAATGTTTTATATGATATATGATATGTTAAATGAAAGTGATTTACAGCATTTTACAAAATGCTTATTTCAGTACTGATTGTAGTACTACGAAATGATTTTCATATGATATGTGATATGAACATGTAATATGTTTTCAAAAGGAAGAAGAGTTTATAAGTCTAATATTCTTACTATGATTTGAAATTGAATATTAGACTATATGTGATATGAATATGTGATATGTTTTCCAAAAATGAAAGAGGAGGAAAAATAAATCTAATATTCTTATTTTGAAATTTAAATTGAATATTAGATTTAAATGATATATATATGTTATACGAAAATGATTTAATAGCTGATTTTGCTATTTAAAGTACTGTACTAATTATGGTTGTACAGTAAAACATGAAATGAGTTTTAATTGAGAATGATGAGAATTTAATTAATATTCTTTTCAAAGAATATATGAATATTAGTTACTTTATTTAAATGCTTTATTTTATAAAAGCATTATTTTTAAAAGAATATGAGAATGTTATGGAATAAAAAGGTAAAAAAGGATTTAAATTCTAAACGAAAAAAAAATTACTCTCTACAGTTGCTTCTAGGTTCCGGGACAAGATAGGTATTTCAAAATACCTACCTTACTCCATCCGGATCCCTAACCGACTGTAGTATCCTTCCTACATGTGAGCCTAGAGCCCATAGGAAAAATGAAAAAGTTTTTTAGCATATAGATAGCTGAGTATCAAGTGAGGCATATAATTCCCTTATTGAGCCGTGGTTTGCTCACCCCTTAATTTTAACATTTCAGGTTTTTGAAGACTGAGAGTCTGACACCTAAAGGATTTTGGCTGTGCATTTGGGGACGATGCGACAGCTCGATTTATTTAATAAGGTATGATCATTTATTTTTTGTATTTAGACTTACCTACAGTACTACTTCATTATGAATTAAGATAAGGGATGTAATTCATATTATAATTTAATATGAAATTGGTTATATGTAAAAGTAAAGTAAAGTATCGCAGACAGCCCAACCAAATAAGATGTATAGAATAAGGTGAAAAATAGGGTCACAGGTTGTGACAGATTTAATGGTATCAAAGCAGGATTGACCTGATGTCTGTTGATACTTTGGAAAGGAAATGTGTTGAAAATGTTACCATCCCCAGTAGTACTGTGTAGTCTAAATACATAGAGAAAATAAATGATTGTAAATTGAATTAAGTGTTTAGAAGGGGGTGAGAATTATGAAATAAGGAATGCTAAAAAGGAAAACGGCTCAGGAATGTTACTTGAAATGGTGATCTTATAATCTAAATGAAGGTCGGTTCGGTAAGGAACAGAAACGGACTCGGTGAGGGCCCTACCAGTACTTTTCTATCCGGATCGAACTGAGACCTGAAAGTGACGATATAAAGGAGGGGAATGAAATATCATCATTAAATAGACCTTAAGATCATCGATTGAAGGTATTTGGAGGAGAGAGAAAATTTTTGACAAAAAATGACCAAAATACCCCTGCCTCTGAAATTTTACCAGGAGTCAGAATAGACCAATTGAAGTTGGAATTGATTGATTTGGCAGAGAAATTGATGATGTAATGCTACAGTTCATGCAAAATAATCCAATTATGGATCTTAACGGACTTTTCTGTCAAAATCGAAAAAGATTTTAAACTGCTGATAGTAGTGTGAGAAAGGATACTATCAGCACTTAGATAAGAAGATCTTTGGTTAAATGTATATTGAGGATAAAGAAATAAATGTAGAAATGACGAAAATGTCCCTATTTTGGACGATGTGCTGAATAGTGATGAAACCAAGTGATTTCAAATTCCTTGATGATAATGGAATTATTAATGGCATAAAGGATGTTATATGGATATATCGATCCCTATTACCGATTCCACTTACACTTCGATTATGGATGTGAATTACAAGTGACCTAGTGAATGGGCTAGGCCTCATGATGAAACCTCGAGAGGTGACCCAGTGAAAGGGTTGGGCATTCTCAAAGAGGTTAGTAAACATGTGTATAGGCGGACGGCGAACGGGCCGAGGCCTTATATGATGCAATCCAATAAGAGTGTATAGTGGAAGGTCATAAGATGATTAGCCTGGTTACTGACGATAAGGGCCTGAATTATGAGGTACTGAATTGGATATTATTACAGGATCGTTGGATATTACAAAAAGTGAAATGAATATAGAAAATGACTGAGAAAGTGAATAGTACAGATAATGAAATCCATAGCAGTACGGTTGATTGAGGTTCTGTACATATACTGTTTTTGAGGTATTAAATGAATAATTAATTATAGAACCGAAGCATTATGAGATATGCCTTGCAAATTGATGTACTGTATGGAGTACTATAAATTGGAGAATATGCATAAGAATAGTAAAGTGATAAAAAAAAAAGATAACAGCTAACCTAAGTTCTTCAGGACCCTTGAGACATAACTGTGATGGGCGACCCGTAGTGGATCATATGTGTGAGATGCAGGCGAACTATGTTATCGCCAACTCACTAGTAAGGGTAAACCTGGGGCGAAAGGATCGCCTAGGGGATGCTCGCCGATGGTCGATTCGAACGGGCGGGACTCTTACAATTAGCTCAGTGACAACACGAGTGTAAGGAACTAGGTACATAAGGGTGCCAGGGTTCGAACCTCGTGGATAGCCTACTCAAGGGAATTAAACTTGAGATCCTTAGATGAAAATGATTTTAAAATGAATTTCAATAATAAATCGGTTAGCTGTGAAAACTATTAATCAAATAATTATACTGGATATAGCATATAATTAAAATGATTGATATGCTGTGAAATATGAGGAAATAAGTGAATCAGGGCGGAGCAGATGTTAAAATGATTTAAATATTAAATGTCTTTGCCTTGAGAATATACAGTGAAATGATAGGACACAAAGACGAATGTCCAAAATGACGAGAGATGAATGATTAAAGAAAGTATCGGATGTGATTTCTGATAAAATTCCAGAGCTATATAGATTGAAGAGATCGGGTTAACATTGACTCGATTGTGAATATGAAAGTTCTTTCTAAGCTTATATCGGAGAATATAGAAGAAATCCAACAAACTTAAGAAAATAATTTTGGAAAATATTATGGATAATGAAATTCACATATATAGATGAAATTGATGGAAATAAGGATGATGTTAATGAGATGATGAAGTATAATTGGATATTAAATCCCTATTATGCAATATAGTTCTTATTAAGAACAAATAATTATCCATATAGAAGTGATGTCTTATTTGATTTAATCGGAGATGTATAAAGAGTTTATAAGACCAATCTTTATACAAGGCATCACTAAATGAAAAGTTGGAAATTGATAGTCATAAGATGATAATGATTAGAACTCAATGAAATTTTTACGAGTTTCTATTGAGGTTTATAAGGTTAATGAAATACCTTATGAAGTATATGAGCCTAATAAATGAGGCATCCATATAAGGATAAGTAATGATATACCGATGCAGTCTAAAGTACAAATGGAAAAATGAGCAGCATAGTGGTATAACCCCGCAGACTCTTAAAGACAAAAAATTATATGTTAAGTATGGCAAATAGAAGATTTAGTTAGACAATATCTCTTTCTAAGATATATGATCTCGAATGATAGAGTGATGTGGATCTGTCTATGATGAAGAGATAATGATTGAGATATGAAATGTATTGGGTCTAGCTAAATATTATTGCCAGATTATGCAAGAGTTATCGAGTTAGCTGCTCTACAGATAAGACTTAAATTAAATAAGTTTAAGTTAGTGGATGAATAAATGTAAAGATGATATGTAAAAGGTTAAAAGAGTTAATAACGGAATACTTTACCACTGATGAAAGGTGACCAGAACGATGATGAACGAAAAGATGAATATGAAATAAGAGGATAAGTACATGATGAAGAGGGAACACGAATAGGAAGTAGTTCCCAATTTTAAAACTAAAAGTGATTTTGTGGTTATCACATGATTATAGTTAAATGTAAGATCGAGCCAAACTCGATAGAGGAAAAGTAATTATACTCAAAAAAGTAAAAAAGTGATTTACATTTTACTGCTAGTTATGTAAATGGAACAAAAAGGATACATATATATACCACCTCGAAATGATGGAAATGGTGGAATTATATGGATAATGTGGTGATTAAATAGATAATTTGAGGATTTAAATCATCGAATGATCATACCTTATGAAAAGATGATATGGAGAGAAAATGATTGTCTCCTGATTCTATTATGGTAAAAAAGGGTAAATAGTAAAGTCTGCAAATGAACTGCAGCAATTGATGAAATAAATATGAAAAGAGTATTGGAGATAATAATGAAGAATCTAAAAGAGATATGATAATATGGAAGTGATTATAGATCGATATTCTAATGAAATCACTTCTCCATTATCAAACTCTTAAATTTTTTAGTGCCATAGTCGAAATATGATTATAAAATGATGAGAATGTATGTGAAGTTTCAGTGAGCTCTATATGTGATAGGAATCTCTGAGTAGCTATATGTTTATGGGAAATAGCAAAAAGCTCTGAGATTCCAAATTTATTGACAGCATCACTCCATACTGATGTAAATATCTGAGCGTAGAATGGAAACGCTCGAAGATATGTTGAGAGAGCAGATGCACGGGATGTGAAAGCTACTGGGATAATTACATACTATTGATTTAAAACGTGTAAATGATAGTTATCAAACTATATCGACTTGGCACTAATTAAGAAAACAGATGATGAATCATATGGGATATGAAAAGGAGTGGAAATGGATAACTCCCAATTGATAAGAAATTTAAGGGAGTATAAGTGTCACATCCCGTGATCACATTTTTTTCACGTAAAATACACAACTTATTCGGTTGGGCTGTCTGTAATACTTCATTTTTCATATTCATTTAACTATTAAATATAAAATGTATATTATTAATTACATCCCCTATTTTGATTCTCAAGAAAGTAGTACTGAAAGTAAGTCTAAATACAGAAAATAAATGATCATACCTCATATTATAAATCAAGCTATTGCAGTGTCTCCAAATGCGCGCTCGAAATCCTCTGATGTCAAATCTCTTAGTCCTCAAAATCTGAAATGTTAATATTAAGGGGTGAGCAAACCACGGCTCAGTAAGAGAGTTATATGCAACACTTGATATTCAGCTACCTATATGCTGAAAATAATTTTTCACTTTCTTTAAATCTTCCTAGAGGCTCTAGGCCCATATGTAGGAAGGATACTACAGTCGGCTAGGGATCTGGATGGAGTAAGGCAGGTATTTTAGAATACCTGGCTTGTCCCGGAACCTAGAAGCAACTGTAGAGAGTACTCGTTTTTCTTTTAATATTCAAATCCCAGTAAAACATTAAATATTCACGTAATAAAACACTTAAGTAAATAAATAAGAAATTAATGTTCCTTTCACAAATACTCATTTCCACACTTGTAAAACACTGTATAATATTTGGTTTAACACGTAATATATCAAAAGCTCAATAGCTGTAGATAATTTAGTACCAGCAAAAGTTCAGTGAAAGGTATAATCATCAGTACAGTATCATGGAGACTAGGCAACACCCTAAATATATCATGCTATAATAATATCGTCCCAAATAGGGGAAACACATGAGATCTATGGCCATAGTCTATGGGGTCCTCAGTGTGCACTGATCAGGTGTCCACTAGGACGCTGATAATAGGATCAGTATCTATCAGCACTAACACGTGACATGTGAGCATGATATGGGGCCTAACAGTCTCAAAACAGTAAACATGTGATAGAAACCCCATTTATGAAATCAATTTCATTGAATATAAATTCAATCACTCCATAAATATTCATAAGGAAAATATTTTCATCTTATGAATAACAATTTATAAAATATTCATACTGGGGTAATCATTCCCAAAAATGTTCTAAATATTATAGAACAGTATAAATCACATTTTCCATACGATGAAAACAGTTTATAAAATAACCACTGTAAAATATAAAAGGTCATAACTGTCTTTTTCACCGTAAAACATATACGCACGCTTTTCCGTGCTTTCACTCGAAAACATGATTTTCAAGGTTATCGGGATTCAAATCAATCATTTTTATGATTTATGGAAAATTAAAATATTTATTTTCTAAATCAACACTCTCGTCCCATATTTTCTCTGTAAACACATGCGGAGACTTTTTAGTCTCAAAACATTGTTTTCCACCTTTAATTACCTTTATGAAATTTTCTATAAACACTTATTTTCACGATTGAACCCATAAAGGTTATTTATAAAATCAAGTGAATATTTGGAGAAATATTATTAAAATATTCACTTTGGTCCTTTTCATTTTTCACCTCGTTTCACGTGAAATATCACCTATCGGGATAAATTTAGGTGATTTCCTTTTTCACCATTTCAAAACATGAATATTTTAAAATTAATTATCAATATATTCATATTTTATGAAAACTAATCGATTTCTCGATTTTCGTGTTGAAAATCGTTTCTAGTGATGAAAAATCATTTATTATGATTTTTGGTAATTTTTTTTCAATAATTTTCGACAGTATAACGGCTGTCGATTGGCTAGCCTCCTGCACAAAAATACAGTTTAAATCTCAACCGGTAAATCACCACAATTCCAAACCGATAAATCACCACAATTTTCAACCAATCAGTATCAATTGCATTTATAAAATTTAAATGCATAATTTAAAACATGTGTGCCGATATCCTTACAGGTTGCACATGTCTCCCTTACCTGTCTCGGGTTGGTGACTGCCTCTCGAAGGTCGCGCCCGTGTTCGCCTAGTCCGATTTCACTGGCTCGGTCATCGAGGGAATTTTCTGAAATTAAAATTCTAAATTTAGAATTTTTCCATAATTTATTTAAATTAATTACTCGGAAATGATTCCCGAATTTCTTACCGAGTTTCTGTCACGACCCGAAGGCCGCAACTTTTCTTTATACTTAGACTTTTCTTAGTCTACAAATTTATGAACTAAATTTTTCTTTTTCATTTTAAGGTTTGTATTCGGTATCAGTGTAGTTACTATACTATCTCGGTGACCTATAGTTATTCCATTTAAATATTTAACAACCACGAAAACGATTCTTAGTTACATCCCGACTTGTTAAACAGAATATGTACTGTGCATCAATTTAAGTCTTACATGTAAACAAGTATTTTATAAGCAACATATACCTCAGAAGACTAGTACCAAGTCCATATACCGTCTCCAATGCCAACTAAGCAGCTCACATGGCAGATGTTAACTTCAATAATCCGAAAGAGATGAAATTTAGTGGGGTGAGCAAAACCACGGCTCAGTAAGATACTAATATAAATACATGAGTAGGATTACACTGTCTTAAACTGCAATGCTTAAAACTTGTAACGATGCAATTACAGTTAATCCTTTCTCATCGATACATCTCACTATCACTTCTCATTTTCACTTTTCATTTCATAATCATACTTTGGTATGCTATCATCTCATATCAATTCTCATATTTACTTTTCATTTCGTAATCATATTTCTGTATTCTATCATCTCTTATCGATTCTCATATCATCACTTATCCATTCTCATATTGTGGATCATGATCACGGTGGTACGAAGTCATAATTCTCTTCGTGTATTTCTTTATTCATGTTTCATATCATATCATGACATCATATAGATGAGATATCGTTACCACCGAGTCATGGTACTCTTCATATATTCTTCATGTTTAATTGAGATATCCTATCGAGTCACTTTACATTTAACAATCATATTCCCGTCTTATATCAATTCAAATCACTTATCGTATGGGAATTTATGATCACGATAGAGTAAGATCATAATTCTCTTCATATCAATCTTATGTTCATATATTATATCAGGGTTTAATATGCAATTCATGTAATTTTTCTGTATAAACCGCTATCATTTCAAATCATATCATATATACTTTAGGACATGCTCAACATATGAATTTTGAATTCATTTCAAGTTTGCCTTTAAGGAATAATAGAAACATATTCAATTTCAATTCGTGTATTCGTTTTCAGAGCATGTCTAAAACGTGTGCGGTTTTAAAACATTTTTCATATACTATAAGTAATATCAGGTTTAGAGTTCATATCAAATCAATCTATACTCTAAACCGCATGTTGTTTCAAATTCGACACAAAATCGTATATAAATCATGTAAGTGTCGAAATCATTTATCATATACTTTTAAAACATTTACTGTAAATCATATCAGGTCTAGAGTTCATATCAAATCAAACTATACTCTAGACCGCATATTATGCCATGTTCGACACAAAATCACATATAAATCATATAAGTGTCGAATTCATATCTCATGGGCTTTTAAAACATGTTTAAAACATATGTTGTTTCAAAACATATTTCAATTCAAATCTGTTTCATGTACAGTATAAATCATGTCAAGTCTAGAGTTCATATCAATAAAATCATACTCTAGACTTCATATCATATCAGTTAGAGACTAGGCTAAATCCCTATCATCTCTCTATCAATAAAGACTTAAATCACTGTAGCTAGCAGTGAAAATCATGTCATCATCCCCTAGAAACCAATTAGGGCGCTATCTATAGCCATAGACCTCATCTCTCTCAGCCCCACTGATCAGGCGTGACTGAGACCTGTCCACGACTATTGTCGGACAAGCATCTCTCTGCCTAATGAGCAAAGCTCCAATTAGGCGGTTTCCACTATGCTTTATTAAGTTTAATTCTTTTAGGGTGCCTACAGTCTCATAAAACATTTAAATCTTTATCTTTCTTTTCTATATCATGTAAAGCATATGGTAAAATTCTGTATGAGATTTCATATATCAAAATATATATATCTACCATATACTTTCATTTCAAAACAAATCAATACTTTTCAGTATTCATATAAACATTATTAAAATGTTCCAAGTTGCAAGAAAGCATGCTTAAATGCGATGCTGTAAAACATTTCAGTATGCAACTTCGGTAATATTTTCATCAAATACAGAGAAGCGATTCATTCAACTTTATCACCATCAACTATTCGATTTCAAGACTTTCTTTCTGTCAAATCAGTAAATCACTATTTAATTCATTCACTATTCATTTAATTTAGTATTCAACTTGCTCAGTACTCAATTCATTCGGAAATCAAATCACTTGGTATTCAGACCATTCGGTATTCAATATCCTTTCTCAATCTCATCGACTATTATAATAATCATTTATACATCTCATCATCAATATTAGGATCGCTTCATTTGTATGAATCCTCTAAGTTTCTATAAGCATTTAAACATCAGTTTCTAAATAGTCATCAAGTTACCGAAACTATGCAAATAATAATATCATCATTCAATATCTGTTCCAGAATCGACATCGAGGATAACAGAATCACAAAATCGATAGTCACTTATCAAATCCATCTATGATTTGATCTATTGATACATGTTCATCATTTCCGATTCGAGGTTCAATTTCATTTACTATCACAAAATCGTATCTAAATCCTCAAATCAATTTTCATATGGTCTTTATGATTTTATCCGAACTTATGCAATTGTCGATCTTATTATTCAAGATCTATTCTAAGGTTATAAGCAGAATCATCTTTTGACATATTTATCACTCATTTCTTTGAATCCATAATTGATCGGATTGTGTCGTAATTCAATCTCCATTTTGATCTCTCGAGTTTGTCCATATTATCACATTCGGAATTATTTCAAAATCATGAAACCGGACTCGATAAATTCTGTAAATCATTACTCCGTTAATAACTTCACAATCCAATCATTCGACCATCGAAATTTCAACTGTGATCTTCTCTTCCAAGCTATATCATATAATTATCATCACTTTTATCCGTGATCCGTCTAATTAATAATTCCACCTCAATCTCAACTTGATACCATTTGTGATATTAAAATTACTTGATTTATCGATTCTATAAGGTTTAAACCATGTAATTCACCATATTATCGTTTTCAACGATCTATCTTCTCATCGATTTCAATATCAAACATTTTCGGTAATACCATAAAATCCTTTCAATATTTATTTTCAATAATTATCTCCAAGATTCCATTTATGTGAGAGACTTAATCTTTTTCCTCAAATATTTTTGTGGAAATTCCGGCAGCATAACGGTTTAATTTCCTCTAAACCTCTTGCAAGGAAATACAATTTATAATTGCAGCCGTTGATTCTCACTAATTTTTACCTCTTACTAAGACCCCCACCATCAATTGTGGGTCCTCTTAGTATTTTTAACATCAATTAAATCAATTCATCATATACAAAAAAAAATCATAATTCCATTAAAAATCATTCAATCAGAGCATTATATAAGATCATAAATCCCACATACAATATAATGCTACTAATGCTTTATAAAAGTATCTTACCTATTCGCCAAGCTTGGCGCCCTTTCTGATTTTCGAGCCTTGCCGAACTCCACCATTCGTCGCATTTCTGCTTTACTACAATTTCAATATTAATGCACTACATCAATATAACCATAAATTATTCAATAACATCAATAATTTATTTTTCCTCAATTTTTTTCTTACCTTTTCTTTCTTCTTCTTCTTCCTTTTCCTTTTTCCTTTTTCTTTTTCTTTTCTTTTCTTCTTTTTCTTCTTTTTTTTCTTTTCTATTCTATTTTTTTTCTGGCCTGAACCGGTTCGGACCGGTTCAGGCCGGTTTGGTCGGGTCAGATTCTATTGGCCGGTTCGGTTACCTCCCGCCGGCATCACCGCCGGTTCGCACCCTCCACAGCTAGCCATGGTTGCAGGGACGCCGGATCTGGCCTCGGTTTCCCCAGCGACGGCGCCGGCGATGACGGATCTGGCGGTGGTTTGCGGCCTCTTTCTCCTCCTCTTTTCTCCCTATTTTCTCTTCTTCCTTCACCGCCGGTTGTCCCTTTCACTTGGCTTGACCTCGCCGGAGTCGAAGGTAGCGGCGGTGGCGTCCGGATGGGCCGGCATTGCCTTTTCCCTTTTTCTTTTCTTTTTCTTTTCTCTTTTCTGTTTTCCATTCGTTTTTCTCTTCTCCTTTTTCTTTCTCGCCGTTGGCGTTGGCACCGGCGTCAGCTTCCTCTCCTCGGCTCACCGACGGCGGTGCTGCCTCTTTTTCCTCCCGGCGCCGGCCGGCTCTCCCTTGTGTCTCTATTTGCTTCTCTTCTGTTTTAGTAAACAGAAGAGAAGTGTGGGAATCGGGTTCCCCGATTCCCACTTCTGTTTCTTGTTTTTTTTTATATATAAGTATATATATTTTTATATAAATCACTTATATATATATATATACTTTAATTCACATTACTATATATATATATTTCATATATATATCATATATATGTAAAATATATATTTCATATAACCACTTATACATCTATACTCAAATTTAAAAATATATATATTTATATATATACTTTTTACACTTTTAACACAAAATAATATTTATATTTATCCAAGGTATATTTATATAATATCATTATATAAATATATCAAAATATTTTTATTTCTTATTATGTTTTGGATTTCTAAATATCTAAATATTATTTTCTCCATTTTCTTATTTAATTTGGATTTCCATTTATCCAAACTAAATTTCCTCCTTCATTTCTTATTTCCAATTTCATTTTCCTTTTTATTTCTTATTTAATTTGGATTTCACTTTGTCCAAATTAAATTTTCTGGATACCTTATATTTATTTAGAAAATTCTCGGTCTTCACATTCTCCCCACCTTAAGAAATTCGGTCCTCCAAATTTAACTTAGATTAAAAGGTGGTACCATCCTGTACTGTTATCTTTCTTGTCCTTTCACTCATCTTTCAAATGATACTGCCAGCATACCTTCAATATTAAAATCACTTTTTATACTGTTATATATCGTTTTTTTTTATATTTTTATACTCCTTAAAACTTCTTATAAATTTGGAAGTTAACAAATTTCATCTCTCTTTGCATTATAGCTGATTCATATTGTTCATCATCCATTTTTCTCATTTGGTGCCAAGTCGATATAGCTTGATAGCTATCATTTAAACCATTTAATTAGTAGTATGTAATTGTCCCAGTAGCTTTTAAATTCGATGCACCCACTCTCAATATATCTGTAAGCGTTCACATATTACGCTCGAATTTTTATATCAGTATGGAGCAATGCCGTCAATAAATTTGGAATCTCAAAACCTTTTACTATTTTTCATAAACATATAGTCATTCAAGATTCCTTCACATGTAATGCTCACTGGAACTTCACATACACTCTCTCCGTTTCATATTTATAATTCGACTAAGGCATTAGAGAAATCTAGAAGTCTGAATATGGAAAAGTGATTCAATTTGATCAACCAGTCTATAATCACTTCCATAATATCATATTTCTTTTGGGTTTCGTATTATCCCATAACACTCATTGTCACATTGATAAATCAAGGCTGCACCTCATTGCAAATTTTACTGTTAATTATCTTTTCCCATAAATGCAACATTTATCAATCATTTCCTCTCTATATCTCTTTTCCTGCAGTATTCTTATTACATCTCGATGTGATAACCAAAGTGAAATCACCTTCAGTCTTAATTTCGAAAACTGCTTCATATTCATGTTCCCTTATAACTCGAAATCAAAGTTTTCTATTTCCAATAGTCCTCGTAATTAAGGTGGGATTGTATTTTCAATCAAGCCGTATACTTTTGTTCGATCATTTTCAATGGCGATTCCTTTACCTCTTTCAACCCCTTTTCAGTTCACATATCGATCATATTCTATACAATCATTACATTATCTTCCATATAAATTACTACAATCAATCACTCTCGAACATTCAATATCTTATTCCTTTAAGGTGATACACAATTCTTCTATACTGCATCGATACCATTCATTAACGGTTTTCAATCTGTTTCAATAGGCCATCGATTGGCATCTTTATATCAAAGCCCAGCATGTTTCAATAGGCCATCGACTGGTATCACCCATACCAATAGTTGACTAATCTTGGTACAGATTGAAAATCAACAAGTTTACATGTAGAAATTACACAGTACATGGGATGTAACACTATTACTGTCTCAACTACACTGACACGTACTAGACAAACCGTGTTCTGATGCCATTAAATCTATCACAACCCGAAGGTCGCGACTTTTCTTTATACTTAGACTTTTCTTAGTTTACAAATTTATGAACTAAATTTTTCTTTTTCATTTTAAGGTTTGTATTCGGTATCAGTGTAGTTACTATACTATCTCGGTGACCTATAGTTATTCCATTTAAATATTTAACAACCACGAAAACGGTTCTTAGTTACATCCCGACTTGTTAAACAGAATATGTTCTGTGCATCAATTTAAGTCTTACATGTAAACAAGTATTTTATAAGAAACATATACCTCAAAAGACTAGTACCAAGTCCATATACCGTCTCCAATGCCCACTGAGCAGCTCAAATGGCAGATGTTAACTTTAATAATCTAAAAGAGATGAAATTTAGTGGGGTGAGCAAAACCACGGCTCAGTAAGATACTAATATAAATACATGAGTAGGATTACACTGTCTTAAACTGCAATGCTTAAAACTTGTAAGGATGCAATTACAGTTAATCCTTTCTTATCGATACATCTCATTATCACTTCTCATTTTCACTTTTCATTTCATAATCATACTTTGGTATGCTATCATCTCATATTAATTCTCATATTTACTTTTCATTTCGTAATCATATTTCTGTATTCTATCATCTCTTATCGATTCTCATATCATCTCTTATCGATTCTCATATCATCACTTATCCATTCTCATATTGTGGATCATTATCACGGTGGTACGAAGTCATAATTCTCTTCGTGTATTTCTATATTCATGTTTCATATCATATCATGACATCATATAGATGAGATATCGTTACCACCGAGTCATGGTACTCTTCATATATTCTTCATGTTTAATTGAGATATCCTATCGAGTCACTTTACATTTAACAATCATATTCCCGTCTTATATCAATTCAAATCACTTATCGTATGGGAATTTATGATCACGATAGAGTAAGATCATAATTCTCTTCATATCAATCTTATGTTCATATATTATATCAGGGTTTAATATGCAATTCATGTAATTTTTCTGTATAAACCGCTATCATTTCAATTCATATCATATATACTTTAGGACATGCTCAACATATGAATTTTGAATTCATTTCAAGTTTGCCTTTAAGGCATAATAGAAACATATTCAATTTCAATTCGTGTATTCGTTTTCAGAGCATGTCTAAAACGTGTGCGGTTTTAAAACATTTTTCATATACTATAAGTCATATCATGTTTAGAGTTCATATCAAATCAATCTATACTCTAAACCGCATGTTGTTTCAAATTCGACACAAAATCGTATATAAATCATGTAAGTGTCGAAATCATTTATCATATACTTTTAAAACATTTACTGTAAATCATATCAGGTCTAGAGTTCATATCAAATCAAACTATACTCTAGACCGCATATTATGCCATGTTCGACACAAAATCACATATAAATCATATAAGTGTCGAATTCATATCTCATGGGCTTTTAAAACATGTTTAAAACATATATTGTTTCAAAACATATTTCATTTCAAATCTGTTTCATGTACAGTATAAATCATGTCAAGTCTATAGTTCATATCAGTAAAATCATACTCTAGACTTCATATCATATCAGTTAGAGACTAGGCTAAATCCCTATCATCTCTCTATCAATAAAGACTTAAATCACTGTAGCTAGCAGTGAAAATCATGTCATCGTCCCCTAGAAACCAACTAGGGCGCTATCTATGGCCATAGACCTCATCTCTCTCAGCCCCACTGATCAGGCGTGACTGAGACCTGTCCACGACTATTGTCGGACAAGCATCTCTCTGCCTAATGAGCAAAGCTCCAATTAGGCGGTTTCCACTATGCTTTATTGAGTTTAATTCTTTTAGGGTGCCTACAGTCTCATAAAACATTTAAATCTTTATCTTTCTTTTCTATATCATGTAAAGCATATGGTAAAATTCTGTATGAGATTTCATATATCAAAATATATATATCTACCATATACTTTCATTTCAAAACAAATCAGTACTTTTCAGTATTCATATAAACATTATTAAAATGTTCCAAGTTGCAAGAAAGCATGCTTAAATGCGATGCTGTAAAACATTTCAGTATGCAACTTCGGTAATATTTTCATCAAATACAGAGAAGCAATTCATTCAACTTTATCGCCATCAACTATTCGATTTCAAGACTTTCTTTCTGTCAAATCAGTAAATCACTATTTAATTCTTTCACTATTCATTTAATTTAGTATTCAACTTGCTCAGTACACAATTCATTCGGAAATCGAATCACTTGGTATTCAAACCATTCGGTATTCAATATCCTTTCTCAATCTCATCGACTATTATAATAATCATTTATACATCTCATCATCAATATTAGGATCGCTTCATTTGTATGAATCCTCTAAGTTTCTATAAGCATTTAAACATCAGTTTCTAAATAGTCATCAAGTTACCGAAACTATACAAATAATAATATCATCATTCAATATCTGTTCCAGAATCGACATCGAGGATAACAGAATCACAAAATCGATAGTCACTTATCAAATCCATCTATGATTTGATCTATTGATACATGTTCATCATTTCCGATTTGAGGTTCAATTTCATTTACTATCACAAAATCGTATCTAAATCCTCAAATGAATTTTCATATGGCCTTTATGATTTTATCCGAACTTATGCAATTGTCGATCTTATTATTCAAGATCTATTCTAAGGTTATAAGCACAATCATCTTTTTACATATTTATCACTCATTTCTTTGAATCCATAATTGATCGGATTGTGTCGTAATTCAATCTCCATTTTGATCTCTCGAGTTTGTCCATATTATCACATTCGGAATTATTTCAAAATCATGAAACCGGACTCGATAAATTCTGTAAATCATTACTCCGTTAATAACTTTACAATCCAATCATTCGACCATCGAAATTTCAACTGTGATCTTCTCTTCCAAGCTATATCATATAATTATCATCACTTTTATCCATGATCCGTCTAATTAATAATTCCATCTCAATATCAACTTGATACCATTTGTGATATTAAAATTACTTGATTTATCGATTCTATAAGGTTTAAACCATGTAATTCATCACATTATCGTTTTCAACGATCTATCTTCTCATCGATTTCAATATCAAACATTTTCGGTAATACCATAAAATCCTTTCAATATTTATTTTCAATAATTATCTCCAAGATTCCATTTATGTGAGAGACTTAATCTTTTTCCTCAAATATTTTCGTGGAAATTCCGGCAGCATAACGGCTTAATTTCCTCTAAACCTCTTGCAAGGAAATACAATTTATAATTGCAGCCGTTGATTCTCACCAATTTTTACCTCTTACTAAGACCCCCACCATCAGTTGTGGGTCCTCTTAGTATTTTTAACATCAATTAAATCAATTCATCATATATAAAAAAATCATAATTCCATTAAAAATCATTCCATCAGAGCATTATATAAGATCATAAATCACACATACAATATAATGCTACTAATGCTTTATAAAAGTATCTTACCTATTCGCCAAGCTTGGTGCACTTTCTGATTTTCGAGCCTTGCCGAACTCCACCATTCGTCGCATTTCCACTTTACTACAATTTCAATATTAATGCACTACATCAATATAACCATAAATTATTCAATAACATCAATAATTTATTTTTCCTCAATTTTTTTTTACCTTTTCTTTCTTCTTCCTCTTCCTTTTCCTTTTTCCTTTTTCTTTTTCTTTTTCTTTTCTTTTCTTCTTTTCTTCTTTTTTTTTCTTTTCTGTTCTGTTTTTTTTTCTAGCCTAAACCGGTTCGGACTGGTTCAAGCCGGTTTGGTCAGGCCGGATTCTGTTGGCCGATTCGATTACCTCCCGTCGGCATCACCTCTGGTTCGCACCCACCACAGCTAGCCACGGTTGCAGGGACGCCGGATCTGGTCTCGGTTTCCCCAGCGACGGCGCCGGCGATGACGGATTTGGCGGTGGTTTGCGGCCTCTTTCTCCTCTTTTCTCCCTCTTTTCTCTTCTTCCTTCACCGCCGGTTGTCCCTTTCACTTGGCCTGAGCTCGCCGGCATTGAAGGCAGTGGCGGTGGCGTCCGGATGGGCCGGCATTGCATTTTCCCTTTTTCTTTTCTTTTTCTTTTCTTTTTCTGTTTTCCATTCGTTTTTCTCTTCTCCTTTTTCTTTCCTGCCGTTGGCGTTGGCACCGGCGTCAGCTTCCTCTCCTCGGCTCACTGGCGGCGGTGCTACCTCTTTTTCCTCCCGGCGCCAGCCGGCTCTCTCTTGTGTCTTTATTTGCTTCTCTTCTGTTTTAGTAAACAGAAGAGAAGTGTGGGAATCGGGTTCCCCGATTCCCACTTCTGTTTCTTGTTTTTTCTTTTATACATATAAGTATATATATATATATTTTTATATAAATCACTTATATATATATATATATATATATACACTTTAATTCACATTACTATATATATTTCATATATATATATATCATATATATGTAAAATATATATTTCATATAACCACTTATACATCTATACTCAAATTTAAAAATATATATATTTATATATATACTTTTTACACTTTTAACACAAAATAATATTTATATTTATCCAAGGTATATTTATATAATATCATTATATAAATATATCAAAATATTTTTATTTCTTATTAAGTTTTGGATTTCTAAATATCCAAAATTTATTTTCTCCATTTTCTTATTTAATTTGGATTTCCATTTATCCAAATTAAATTTCCTCCGTCATTTCTTACTTTCAATTTAATTTTCCTTTTTATTTCTTATTTAATTTGGATTTCACTTTGTCCAAATTAAATTTTCTGGATACCTTATATTTATTTAGAAAATTCTCGGTCTTCACAATTTCTCGAATTTTTGAGTTTCCCGAGATTTCTCATAATTTTCGAATTTTCAAAAATTTTCCAAATTCCTGGAATTCCTTTTCTTTTCCTCTTTCTTTTTTTTCTTTCTTCTTTCTTTTTCTCTTTTCTTTTCTTTTCTTTTTCTTTTTCCTTTTTCTTTTCTTTTTCTTTTTCTTTTTCCTTTCTTCCCAGCCGAACCGGTCACCTCCCCTCACTGCCGGCTCTTCACCGGTGACCGGTTCTCTGGTGGTTCAACGGCTCAGCAGCTGGCCGGTGTGACGATGAAGCCGAATCTGGCCTCAGTTCTTCCCGGATCGACGGCACGGCGCCGGATCTACTCGGTTTTGCCTCGGTTTCTTCTCCTCATCCGTCGGCCTTCCTTCGTCATTCTCCGCCTCACCGGTGGCCTCCCACGTCTTCCTCTTCCTCCGACAGTGGTGTGGCTGCAGTGGCGGCGGCTGGTTTGGCCGGCACCGCAAGATCCCCTTTCTCTTTTCTTCCCGATTTTTTCACCGGTTTCTGTTTCGATTTCTCTTTTTCCGTTCTGTTTTGGGCCGTCGCTGGTGACCCTCGTCCTTCCTCGTCAACCGGTGACGTCCCCTCTCCTCTTTTCCTTTGCCGGCGGTGGCAGCTCCTACACCGTCGGCTCCTCTGGCTGGGAAGGTCGGGTTTTCCCGATCCTTCCTTCTGTTTTTCTTCCCTTTTTGGTTTAGATTTTGTTTCCCTTTTTAGTATATAATATACTATAATTTATACATATAATATACACTATATATTATATGTATTGTTTAATATATAATATAGTACAATATATAGTATATATAAAATATATATTGTATATTACAAAATATATATCTAGTAGTATATATATATATGTATATTTATATATTTTTAATTTAAATAAGCTTTACATAAATATATATATATTTATATATGTTATGCTACAATATATATTGTATTTACAATATATATTTTTAAACTTTAATGTAAATTAGTATTTACATTTCTCATTTATGTATATATCTACATATACATAAGATACTTTACTTGAATACATATGTATTATTTTATTTTGTACAATAGTATATATATCTATATATACCTCGGTATATTAATATATACTACATAGTATTTCAATACATATGTATTTACATAAAAATACATTTATATAATTTATAATTATATAAATATATTTCTCTTTTATTTCTTATTTTCTTATTTAATTTGGATTTTCATTTATCCAAATTAAATTTCCTCCTTTCCTTATTTTCCATAATTCCAATTTTATTTTCCTTCACTCATATTTCTCGATTTACCACTTCTTCAATTCTCGGGATTTTCACTAATATCCTGTTCTCAAAATTTTATTTATTTATTCATTTTCAATATTTATTTTCTCCAATATTTATTTCCAATAAATGAAAAATTTACGGTTATCACAATAAGTACATGATGAGAAATGATATATAGAGGTATAAAAGGCGATTATGATCTTAAAGGTATACTGGCAGTATAATATGGAAGATGATCAAAAGGTCAAAAATGATAAGTATACAAGACGATACCACCTTTAAATTAAGTTAAATTCGGAGGACCGAATTTCTTAAGGTGGGGAGAATGTGATAACCGTAAATTTTCCATTTTTTGAAAATTATTAATATTGAAAATTAATATTTAAGAAAATAGATAAGTTTAAATAAATAAATCGAATGATAAGATTGGAATATTAGTGGAAATTCTAAAAATTGAGGAATTTAAATTTGGATAAATTGGAAATAAGGATAAGGTTGAAATTATGGAAAATAATGAAGAGAGAAAATTTAATTTGGATAAATGGACATCCAAATTAAATAAGAAATGAAAAGGAGAAAATAATTGGATAGTAAGAAATCCAAATAAAATGAAATAAAATGCGTATATTATATATTTATATAATTAGATTATATAAATATATTTTGATATCTTTTTATATAAATGCATATGTATATATGAAATATAGTATATATTATAAAATGATATATATATACTATTTTATATTAAATAAATACATATGTATATTATTATAATACATTTTTGTCTATAAATATATATATATATGAAATATATATAGTTATATATATAGTATTTGATTTTAAATGTATAGATATATATATATATATGGTATTATATGAAATATATATCTCATAAAATAATTATATATAATTATATAAATATAATTATATATATTATTTATAAAAAAAGAAAGAAAAAGAAATTAAGACAGAAACGGGATCGGGACCCCGTTTCTGTCTCAAAACAAAGGAAACAGAGGAGAGGAACCCGGAAAGCCTGCCGACGCCGGACGACCAAAGGAAGAAGAAGAAGACGTCGCCGGTGAGAGGAAGAAGAGGAGGAGGCGATCTGTGACGGGAAAGGACGAAAGAAGAAGCGAAATGCGGTGAAACAGAAGGGAAAACCGAAGGAGAAAACCGAAGGAGAGGAAGAAGAGAAATCAGCTGTGCCGGTCGATTTGGTCGCCGCCACCACCACTCGAACCTCGGCGGAGGTGAGAGGAAGGAAAAAGGAGCCACCGGTGAGGCCAACGACGGCGGAGGAAGGCCGACGGAGGAGGAGAAGAAACCGGGCAAAATCGAGTAGATCCGCAGCTGTGCCGCCGATCCAGGCCGAGCTGAGGCCACCGGCAACTTCGTCTCAACACCGGCCAGCTGAAGAGCGCCTGAACTGCCGGAGAACCAGCCCCGGCGAAGAATTGGCGAGGAAGAAGGTTGAACCGGTTGACGGGAAAAAGGAAAAGAAAAAGGAACAAGAAAAAGAAAAAGAAAAGAAAGAGAAAGGAAAGAAAAGAGAAAAAGGGAAAAAAAGACGAAAAGAAGAAAATGAGAGGAAAAAGGAGAATTTCGAAAATTACGTGAAATCCCGAGAATTCGAAAACCCGGGAATTACAAGAATCGATAAGAAATCCCGAAAAGTGATAAATTATTTAAATAATTTATTTATTTAAATAATTATGGAAATTTTCTAAATTTTAGAATTTAATTTTTAGAAAATTCCCTCGATGACTGAGCCAATGGAATCGGGCGAGTGAACACGGGCGCGACCTTCAAGAATCAGTCGCCGACCTAAAACAAGTAAGGGATGCATGTGCAGTACTGTAAGGATATTCAGTCTGCATGATTTTAATTATGAAATATTTTATGAAAATATTGCAATGAATGATTGGTTGGAAAATTGTGGTGAAGTACCGGCTGGAATTATAAACTATATTTTTCGTGCAGGAGGCTAACCAATCAGCAGCCGTTATACTGCCGAAAAATTATCGAAAATTATTGAAAATTTTTAGAAAATTTCATAAAATCATAATAAATAATTTTATTACACGAGAATTGATTTTCAACCACGAAAATCAAGAAAATGAATATTTTTCATAAAAACATGAATAAAATGAAAGTGATTTTAAAATATTCATGTTTTCAAAAATGGTGATAATGAAATCACCAAAAATTCTCTTGATATGTAAATTACACGTAATACGAGATGAAAAATGAAAAGAAATAAAGTGAATATTTTTATATATATTTCTTAAATATTCACTAAATGATTTTATAACTATAACCTTTATGGTTTTAATTATGAAATTATTATTTTTTATAAATTCCATAAAGGTTTTCTGATGATGAAAAATACGGTTTTGAGACTAGATGGCAACCTTATCATGCTGATATGTGATATGTGACATGTGATATGTAATATGTAATATGTGATATGTAGTCCCGGCCGACACCTGATCAGTGATTCGCCGAGGACAATTGTAGACTATGGCCATAGATCTGACATGATTATTTTATACCTGCAGGGTCTATAGCATGATATGAGTAACGACCCAGTGGACGGGCTGGGCGTGTGTGCCTAAGTCTCCATATATGAAAAATGTTTTATATGATATGTGATACGTGAAATGAAAATGTTTTATATGATATGTGATATGTTAAATGAAAGTGATTTACAGCATTTTACAAAATGCTTATTTCAGTACTGATTGTAGTACTACGAAATGATTTTCATATGATATGTGATATGAACATGTAATATGTTTTCAAAAGGAAGAAGAGTTTATAAGTCTAATATTCTTGCTATGATTTGAAATTGAATATTAGACTATATGTGATATGAATATGTGATATGTTTTCAAAAAATGAAAGAGGAGGAAAAATAAATCTAATATTCTTATTTTGAAATTTAAATTGAATATTAGATTTAAATGATATATATGTTATACGAAAATAATTTAATAGCTGATTTTGCTATTTAAAGTACTGTACTGATTATGGTTGTACAGTAAAACATGAAATGAGTTTTAAATAAGAATGATGAGAATTTAACTAATATTCTTTTCAAAGAATATATGAATATTAGTTACTTTATTTAAATGCTTTATTTTATAAAAGCATTATTTTGAAAAGAATATGAGAATGTTATGGAATAAAAAGGTAAAAAGGATTTAAATTCTAAACGAAAAAAAAAAATTAATGTCTACAGTTGCTTCTAGGTTTCGGGACAAGATAGGTATTTCAAAATACCTACCTTACTCTATCCGGATCCCTAGCCGACTGTAGTATCCTTCCTACATGTGAGCCTAGAGCCCATAGGAAAAATGAAAAAGTTTTTCAGCATATAGATAGCTAAGTATCAAGTGATGCATATAATTCCCTTACTGAGCCGTGGTTTGCTCAGCCCTTAATTTTAACATTTCAGGTTTTTGAAGACTGAGAGTTTGACACCTAAAGGATTTCAGTTGTGCATTTGGGGACGATGCGACAGCTCGATTTATTTAATAAGGTATGATCATTTATTTTCTGTATTTAGACTTACCTACAGTACTACTTCATTATGAATTAAGATAGGGGATGTAATTCATATTATAATTTAATATGAAATTGGTTATATGTAAAGTAAAGTAAAGTATCGCAAACAGCCCAACCAAATAAGATGTATAGAATAAGGTGAAAAATAGGGTCACGAGTTGTGACACCACTTCTGTGACGTCCCCGTCACTTCATCTTATCACTTATCTTTTTCCTTCTTTATTTAGATTTAGTTCATCCAGTGTCATTCTTCCTTTATTCTTAAGCTAATTATCTGATAGCTCATAAAATTTTATTCAATTTCCATAAACATAAAAATGATATATATATATATATATATATATAATACAATTCCATTTCCATAGGATTCATACATCATCTTATCTTACATCCCCAAACATCCTATATACATAATTGCTACTTGTACTGTACCGTAGCTGAATTACAATTTACTATATATATATATATATGAACATATAAGTATACCTTTTATGATAATTAGGAAGCGTATCGAGAAGGTACACTACAATCTTTCCAAAACAAGCTCCTTTAATCGGAGCAAGGCCCACTTCAGGTAATCTGTAGGAAAAATGGTCGTAAAAGGGTGAGTTTACGCTCAGTAAGAAAAATATGTAAAAGAGCGTACTATGCCTCTATATGCATTTTTCCTACTTGGCTCTACAATGTCATGTAAAGCATTATAAAGCATGCATCATAAACATCTTTCATGCATTGATTGCAATCATGCATATTTATTTTCAATGACATGGCAAACATACTTTGTATGCTTCTTAAAACAGCATACATGTAAAACATGCATCATATTCTTGAAACATACATTGTACTTCTTTCTTTAAAACATCATACTTCATAACATACTTTAAAACATACATCATACTTCTTTACTTGAAAACATACATCATACTTCTTTACTTTAAAACATACATCGTTTATCCTTTGAAATAGGATGGAGACTATGTACAATTATTTAAGCGATTGTATCGTCATATAAACCGTTCATTCCCATTTATATGACTCTAATAATGCATTGGTACAGTAGTGCACTCTGTATAGGTCAGGGATTCTCTCCTGCCTTTAGAAATCCACAGTGAACACTAGTCGGGTGTCACATGTGGGATTGAGGACCTGACTAAGGTTCCTCGCTCAACATACATATTACTGAGGACTTGATCAGAGTCACTCAGCCATCAGAAACACATGATCATTACGCAGTCCATAGTCTCAAAACATTTATAATATACTTTCTCAGAAAACACTTTGTGTTTAAATTAAATAAACTTTGAAAGCTCTTTTTCATACATGGCAGTCGATTGGCCTCACAGGGTGGTCGGCTGCTGCCTCATGACTTCATTTCTCAAAATTATTTTCATTTTGGAAAATACATGGGGGCAGTCGACTGGTCATATAGCAGTCGACTGGTTTTCAAACAGAATGCTTCTTAATAAATAGCAGTCGATTGGTTTTGAAACAGAATGCATTTTGGCAAATAACAGTCAACTGTCCCATATAGCAGTCGACTGGTTTGAAACAGAATGCTTCTGGGTAAATAGCAGCCGACTAGCTTACATAGCAGTCGACTGGTTTGAGTCGGTTTTCAAGAAACGACGTTTTGGTTGTCTCTAGGCAGTCGACTTCCCTTTATGGCAGTCGGCTGCCCCTAGCCTAATTGGCACTAGGAGACAAGTCCGAAAAGGTCATTTTTCCTGCATGAAATCAGCTGGTGTTTCTTTCCAAACCACATACAAACATCGTAAAACATGCGGACATAGTCACCTTACGTCCGTTACATAAATTTCTTACCTTGATTTCTTCGGAAACGCGAAATCACTTGGCGCGTAACCCTAGCTTTCACTTCTTCAAAGCTGTAACATCAAATCAATTTAAACCTTTAAACCATCATCATACATATATCATACTAACTCAAAACAACTCCAAACCATGAACCAAATTGACTAAATCATCTTCTTCTCTTACCTTCACTAGAGACCAAAATCTCAAACCTTGAGATCTCTTCCAATACTTGGAATCAATCCACCAAACTTTGGATATCTCTTAGTCTAGTGACAAGGATCGTTTTTCATCAAATGAAATAAATGAATTGCTGGAGAATTAAGGCAACTTATCAAGGAAATTTGAAATGGAACTTAGAAGCTTGGAGATGGAACGAGAGGGCTGGGGAAGAAGGCTGGCGTAGGGGTGATGGCTAATGGGCTGGTGAGTCATGCAACATGCATTAAATGCACCTCTATCCCTTTAATCATCTCAGCCAACTTTATCCCTTTGACTTAAGACCATTTGTCCATTTAATTCCTCTTCCATATGACTCATCCATTTAATCTCCAATTAAATTTCTGATTTAATTTCTTGTCTCATACTCTTAATATTTTTCTGATATCAACCTAATTTATTTGACTAATTGACATTTAACTTTATTATTTCTTCTATACATCATGCATACATCATTCATACATTAAACTTCATATTCATTTAATCATATTGAATTGAAATACTTTACATGCATGGAGGAATATATGGAAATTGGGGATTTCACAACTTCTGTATCAGTAGCACTTCGATGATATTAAATAGCTTGGTATCAATAATAGTTCAATAAGACGATGATCGTAGAAGTATATATGTAATAAAAATTATTTAAAGATTAAAATCGTTTATAATTCCCTTTCCACCACTAACAATTAAAATCATTAAACATAGTTTAGTAATCTATTCAATAACAGCATGGAAATTAGCTCAACAAAAGCATTGCAAATCATAAAGTATTAGTAAACACTTCCGTAACGATAAACACTTCAATAATAGTAACAGCTCAGTGAAAATCGTAACAGTAAATAGTAACACATGAATGGAGACCAGGTAACACCTTGAATATATCATGCTATACAGTAGTCCCTGAAGGGTAATAGTAACAGTACCACATGAGACATATGCCATAGTCTATAGGTGTCCTCAAAGTACACTTACCAGGTGACCTTGGGACTATTGATGACTTGGCGGGTCAATCAACCAAAGTAACAATAACAGTAACATGTGAGCATGATACAAGGCTTAACAATCTGAAAACAGTATATAAACAATATCATCACCTTTATGGAAATTTATAAAAATAGATAAAATCTTCAAGCAATCCATAAAGGTTATTATATGTCACGACCTGAAGGCCGCGACAGCACCTCTTACTTGTACGGATGCGTAGAAATTAGGGCTAAATTTTTCGATTTCCTACACTTATTTTGTCTAAGTGCAATGTAGTGAATTTCGTTTCGGGACGTTAACTCCCTCGCCTATTTTTATCACTTTACCCAGGTTAATTTCCTGCATAAAAATTTACAAATAATTCCAGCTCATGCTTTCCACAATAACAGTTGATTAATTTCTAGCATTCCTATGACCAAGTTCATTTCCATGTCATGACATTTCATCTTATGATTTACATTCTTTTCCTACTTGGTCACTTGTTCATGCTATTCAATCTACATATCCATACTCATGCAAAATTAACAATTCTATACTTCCACCATTACTATAGTCTAGATGCCATTCTCTATATTAGATTACATCCCATCTAAGTACTGAATCAAAAACAGCCTGAATCAATATTAAATGCAAAAGAAGAGTATGTATACCCAAAATATTCACAAAAGTCTTCTTTGAGAGTTAGGACTATATTTTAGGCTTGGGACTAATTCGGAAAGCTCCGAAATACTCCCCCAACTCCGGGCTCAATCTGAAAAATTTAAATAGCGTTTAATGAGCAAGGCTCAGTAAGTCATTTATATAAGTGCAGAGTTAGAATTATACTGTTCTATATGCCATGCATGATGTCATGTGAGGAAAATTTACTATCAGTCATTCTCTTATTCATCATGCGATCATATACCTGTCGTATTCTCAGATTCAGTTCATCTATGCTTCAACATGTCATGAAATGTCTAGTTATGAAACCATGATATAACCTTTGACATGTAATTATGAACGAAGTAGTTACAGTAATAAAACATGTAATACATATTCTTTTAAACAAGTTCAAGACATGTACAATATCAATACATTTCATGTATTCTTTTATGATGTGCTTGAAATATGCAAGCTTTTTCATTTCATGTCAAGTATGCTTTTTGAAACATATTTCATATCACATATATTTTTTTTGAAATACATTTCATATCGCATATGCTTTTTGAAGCACATTTCATATCACATGTACTTTTTGAAATACATTTCATATCGCATATATTTCTTTGAAGCACATTTCATATCATATATATTTTGAAAGTATATTTCATATCACATATAGCATCAAAATGTGTTTCATATACTGTAAATCAATATCGAGTTTAGAGTTCATTTTCATTTTAAAGGCATACTCTAAACTTCATTTCATATCATTTGAGACTAGGCTAGATCCCTATCTCTCTATCAATAAAGACTTAGTTCACTGTAGCTAGCAGTGAAGAATCATATCATCGTCCCCTGGAAACCACTAGGGCGCTATCTATGGCCATAGACCTCATATCTCTCAGTCCCACTGATCAGGCAAGACTGAGACCTGTCCACGACTATTGTCGGACAAGCTTCTATGCCTAATGAGTAATCTCCAATTAGGCGGCTTCCACTATGCTTTATTGAATTTAATTCTCTTAGGGTGCCTATAGTCTCATAAAGCAATTCAATCTTTCATATAAAAATAGTTTAATGTACGTAATGCTTTTCTGAAGATCATTTACATGTATATACGTACATATGTGAAAACTATCATTTCATTCTTTTCAAAGCCATTCAAGCATCCAAAATATTCTTGTAAACATGATAAGAATAAATCAGTTCAGTTTTTTCATGTATGGTAATAAGTCATGCTTGATGGCAATAAAATTCAAGGAAGTGAAATAAGACCATAAAATGACATGCTCATGAATTGCATGAATGTTTATCATTTCATCTCATAATATCTATGAACCTACACCATATCGATTCACTTCCGATCAATGTCTCTCACCTTGGTACTTTATCAAGTCGAATATCATACCTACATTTCATTTCGTTATATTCAATCTCTAGGTATTCAATTCATTCTATTGTAAGATTCAATCCTATACAGGATAATCCTACTTCTACTTTATATAAACGTCTTACCTAGTGCGAGTTTAGCTTGATCTTATCCCGTGGTTAGCTAGGCCGTGCCCAGTTAGACTGTGTCCATCGTCCTCTTAGCACACTACACATTCACAAGGAATTTCGACTTAATAAAGTCTAGCTCAAGTTTTCAATACGCTTATGTAAATTTACGCTCCAACATAATATCTATATAATATAATTCTAATGTTAAATTATATAAATGTCTTACCGAATCGGAGCTTAGCGTGAGCATATACTAAGGATAGCTAGGCTGTGTTTGTTCTCCTTTCATTTTGCTACACATTCAACATTAAAATTCAACTTAGTATCATCTAATTAAAATTCTGTGTACTTATAAAAATTCAAGGCCAACTATAAAATTTTATTTCAAATGTTTATACCAAGGCATAGACAAAGTACTATCATTTTTACCTGGTTTCTTTGTTTCTTCTTTCATTGGTTTTCCTTTCCTTTTCTTCTATTTCTTATCTACTTCAGTCACCATGGACAGCCCCAAAATAACCTTGCCAAGAGCCTTTCAAAAGGCCCAACTATCCTGAAAAAGCCAACCAGCAATCATGCTTAAAGAGAACCAACCGAGAGCTCCCTATTTCTTTCTTTTCAGTCACGTTTTTATAGCCAAAACTCTAGCCGAGCATCAGCCCTTGTTCAGCTTTAGTTCCAACTTAGCTCGACACCATTACACAGCCTTGAACCAATCACCCTTTTAGCTCCTCTGTCCAGCTTTCAACAGCCCTTAAAAAGCTTATTCTTTTTAGCTCTAACACCCCTATTTTAGCCATTGTTATGCAGCACCAAAACCACTCTAGAATCACTACAATTTGCACATTTTTGTAGCAACTTCCAATCTTCCGTTGGACACTGAACCAGTGCCAAATAATTGCTGTTTTTGCTCCAGTTCAACCTTGAAAGCCCCTTTTCGGTTCAATTCTCACCATCTCCTGAAGTCAACCCTAACAGCCACTAGATTGTGCACTTCCAGCCTGAGAATGCTATTAAGAGTAAAGGCCTTGTCGAGGGCCACAAACACAGCTGCTTTTCTGTGGTTTTCCCCTGCTTCAACCAGCGTCGGTCTTGACCCTCTTCTTCCTTCTCTAAACAGCCACCATAACATCGAATGTTCCCCCATGGAAACAACCCTTCCTGGTGCCTTAAAGACCGCCCCAACAACAGCCACATTTAGCCCTTTACGACAGCTCTTTATTACCTCCAACACTAAACCTGAACAAACTTGCTTTTAGCCTTCAAAGATCGCCTGAACAGCCACCTACGGTAGCACTTATAGGTCAGGGTTTAGCCTCTACACAACCAGCTCATCCTCCCTTGCCTAGCTGCCCATCTTCCAGCAACCAACTCACTCTAATAATGCCCTGTTCAGACACTCTAAAATGGTCCCCGAATCCAGCTTGAAACTCCATTATTTTCAGTTTTCATTTTCTCCCAAGCTCAGCCTAGAGATCTGGCCAAGTTTCCCTTATTCTTCACGTCTTATTTCTCCTACTTCCTCTCTCCTTTGTTTAGCCGCTGTAAACAGCTCCCAAACTCAGCCAAAAAGCGTGCCACACACCCCCTACATTGCCTTGTAAACAGCTCGATTCGACCTCGCCTCTACTTCAATCTCGGCTTCTTTCTTGCCCAGCCTTATCTCTTCTAATTTCACTCTTTCTTACTTATTGAAACGAGGCCGAGAGGAGATGCGATGGTGTACTGTGATGAGGTGTTCCGAGAGAAATAAGGAAAAAAGGGGAGAGACGGAAAAGAAAGATGGAGATGGAGACGAGATGACAGAGAGGGAGTAGAAAAATGCTAGTGCTCTGCCATGACTTGGGTTGATGGGACTTTTCCCACCAATCCGGTTTTCATATATATATATATATATTAATCTTTTCATATATATACTTTACAATATATATTTTTATATCTTTATATCTTTATATTTCTAGATATCTATATACAGATATACACCTATACTCTAGGTTTATATTTTAGCCTTTTATAAAATAATTATAATGTATATAAATATTTTCTTTAGTCTTTTATTTACCTATATTTATACATGCAAACATTTAATTATATAGATATATCCATATTCATATATATATATATATGTGTGTGTGTGTGTGTACATTAATTTATTTTTCTTATCCTTTTTTTTTTGCATATATTTATACGTATACATGCATGTATGCACGTCGCATGCATGTACGCTGCATGCGTTTAGTTTGTCTCATGCGTGTACGTTTCACGTGACTTTCAACTTCTGTTATCCAAGACTTCATTTCAAAATTATGAACCATAATCATATATTTGAAATCCATAATTTACATTATTGCATATATGCATTTACAATTACACGTGGAGTACCTAATTGTTTTTTTGAAAGAGTCGAGATTCTTACATTCTCCTCACCTTAAAGAATTTGGTCCTCCAAATTGCTCTAAGTTATCCTAAAGTAGGTGGGGTTATTTCTCTTTCATTAGACTCTCCAACTCCCATGTAGCTTCTCCTGAGGAGTGATGTTGCCACAACACTTTTACCAAGGGAATTGTCTTGGACCGCAGCACTTTATCAGTTCGATCCAAAATCCGAAGCGGTCTCTCAACATAACTTATGTCCTTTCTAATCTCCAAAGGTTCATAGTCAATCACATGGGAGGGATCCGGATGGTATTTTCTGAGCATAGACACGTGAAAGACGTTGTGCACACTCGATAGCTCTGGTGGTAGCGCTAATCGATATGCCACATCACCCACTCTGTCTAGTATCTCAAATGGACCAATGTACCGAGGACTCAACTTCCCTCTTTTACCAAACCTCATTATGCCTTTAGATGGAGAGATCTTCAAAAACACTTTATCCCCAATCTGAAACTCCAAGTGTCTCCTGCGATTATCGGCATAACTCTTTTGTCTGCTTTGTGCCGTCCTCAATCGATCACATATCAATCTAACACTTTCTAAAGCCTTTTCTACAAGTTCGGGAGCAAATATCTTCCTTTCACCCACTTCTTCCCAGCCTATCTGGGATCTACACCGTCCATACAACACCTCATACGGTGCCATCCCAATGCTGGAGTGGAAACTATTGTTATACACAAATTCAGCCAGTGCCAAATGATCATCCCATAAACACTGGAAATCCATAACACACGCTCTCAACATATCCTCAAGGGTTTGAATTGTTCTCTTGGATTGCCCATCGGTTTGAGGATGGAAAGCGATGCTGAAACTCAATTTAGTTCCCAAAGCATCCTGGAAATGTTCCCAGAAACGAGACGTAAACCGAGAATCTCTATCTGATACTATGCTTACAGGGACTCCATGTAATCTTACGATCTCCCTGACATACAAATCTGCAAGGGCACTGAGTGAGTCTATGGCTTTCATAGCCAAAAAGTGTGCCGACTTAGTCAATCTGTCGACAATCACCCAAATCGCATCATGATTTTTTTTCGGGTCCTAGGAAGTCCTATGAAAAATCCATGATCACGTGCTCCCACTTCCAAGTTGGCACAAACAAAGGAGTGAGCAACCCTGCCGGCTTCTGATGGTCCACCTTAACTTGTTGGCACACTAAGCACTTAGACACAAAAGTTGCTATGTCTTTCTTCATACCTGACCACCAGTACTCTTTGCGTTAGTTCTGATACAGCTTCGTATTACCTAGATGCATTGTGTACTTAGAACTAAGTGCCTCTTCCATGATTTGTCTCTTCAAGGCTTCATTGTTTGGAACACATATTCTCCCATTGAACCTCAATAAACCATCACTGCTAATCTCATATTTTGATTCCTGAGTCTTTCGTATCAAATCAATAACTTCAATCAACTTTGGGTCCTCACTCTGAGCCGGCCTAATTTGTTCTATGATACTAGGCTCTATTCTCAAACTAGCCATCAAACATTCACTTGTAGGCTCTAGATTCAAATTCAACTCTGAAAACTGCTCTATCAACTCCCACTCTCTAACCATCATGTAGCTGACCATGCCCATATTCTTTCTACTCAGTGCATCAGCAACCTTATTAGCCTTACCTGGATGGTAGAGAATCTTACAATCATAGTCCTTAAGAAACCCCATCCACCGTCTCTATCTCATGTTCAATTCTTTTTGTGAGAAGACACTTCAGACTCTTGTAATCTGTGTAAATCTAAAACTTTTCTCCATACAATTAATGACGCTATATCTTTAGTGCAAACACCACTGCCGCTAACTCTAAGTCATGGGTGGGGTAATTCCTCTCATGGTTCTTTAACTGTCTAGAACCATAAGCCACTACTTTTCCATTTTGCATCAATACGCACCCCAGACCTTGATGTGAAGCGTCACTATATACAGCAATTCCCCAGGAACCACTAGGAATGGTGAGGACTAGTGCTGTAGTCAATCGGTGTTTCAACTCTAAGAAATTGTGCTCACATACATCATTTCATTCAAACTTGACAACAAAATTCTTAGTTTCCAGAAGTTTGTGGAATTATTCAAGGATGCTGCTTATATTCTTCAAATAAATATACATATTCACATCTTGCGGTTTCATGCCATTATAATTTATCTGTACGTGATTGAAATATTTCATTCATTAAATCCACAAACGTCACAAGATATTTCATAAATCTCTTTAGTACCACAAAAGACTCGTAAGAGTTTTACCGAGTTCTGAACATCACCTTATGAACACTTATCTGTAAGCTTTTTATCCGATAACATCTTGTTCAAAGATTGATATTGAAACTCTACATACACTATTGAGTGGATCAAGTAAAACATCAATCTTGAACAACAACTTATTCATTCTCAATAACAATACTATTGAGTACTCGAAATTTGGTACACAATCAAAAGCTATGCTTATTCTTTCGAACCATATCATCTGTGTTTCCACCAATTACACTAATACAGATGGGTTCTTTATTCATTAATCTCTGGAGTAATGTCTTAAGCTCTTTAGACTCTTTTATGTTCTCTGATAAGAGCTAATAAATAGGTTCCATGTTGTGAATCGAGTTAATAATCTCTCGAATCCACATTACTCCGAAAATTATTTAGAAATTCATCCAGTAACTTCTAAATCATAACCTCATATCATCTTGAATGTTTCGTTATTTACATTCTACAATTCTACTATGTATCCTCGAAACACATACATGTAACTTTCAAATCATTTAACATATATTTCACATCGATTCACTTATTTAGTCACACTTAGTAAGTGTATTACTTTTCATAATATCAAATAATCCCTAACCAAATGCCTCATCTTTTCACATTTAATTCAGGTCCTAAAAATTCATAACAAAGCCAACTATCTCGTGACCTCCCACATTATACACTCTGGTCGCATTACTCATCAGAGTATAGGTAGGGCTAATAGTAGGGACCATTATACCTGAAATACATTCTTTACACCATTTATTACTTTATTACCATCAATCAGTTCCAAATCAATTTATTCATCTATGATTCGGGAGAATTATTTCAATATAAGGGTATATTCGTCATTTGTCAGTTTATTTCTGTCTCTTCAAGATACCTTTTAAACAGGTGATCTTAAACTCTATTGACTGATGATATCCCCTTTCATTCCAATATCATCATTTCAGGGTCTTAGTTCGATTTGGATAGAGAAGTCCTGGTGGGGCCCTCACCGAGTTCCTCTTAGTGCCTTACCGAACAGACCTAACATTAAGATTATAAGATCACCTATTTCATGTAAAATTCTCGGATTACAATCCCTTTTTAATTTCAAAGTTCAATAATCAATAACTTTGCCAAATTTGAGGTATCTCGTAAATTCATATCTTATGATCATTCATCCTCTTATACTTTAGAAACTATCAAACTAGGTCAAGATCAATAGCAAGACATTATGGTCTTGCGTGTCTTATTTCACGCAATCTTAACTTTCACATCAATCTGTTATCTTGCACTATATAACTTACAAATCTCTAACATTTACAAAAGATTCATAGCATATAGTATGTCGTATTCAATCTTAATTCTACCAATGATAGGTTTGAAGAGTCCCCCCCCCCTTTTTTTTTTACAACACAATACCTTACAGGCTATTGTGTTACTTATCGGGGTCTCAAATCATCCACCACTTAGTAGTTTTCTTTACTTTGTTATCATTTAATTTCTATATAAAAACACATGCATTTAGAACAGTATTCTGCACTTACTGAACACTTAACAATCAGGCAATTACAGTACTATGGGATGTAAACCATTCTAACTCATCTACACTGACATGCACTAGACAATCTCGGCTCTGATACCAATAAATCTGTCACGACCTGAAGGCCGCGACAGCACCTCTTACTTGTACGGATGCGTAGAAATTAGGGCTAAATTTTTCGATTTCCTACACTTATTTTGTCTAAGTGCAATGTAGTGAATTTCGTTTCGGGACGTTAACTCCCTCGCCTATTTTTATCACTTTACCCAGGTTAATTTCCTGCATAAAAATTTACAAATAATTCCAGCTCATGCTTTCCACAATAACAGTTGATTAATTTCTAGCATTCCTATGACCAAGTTCATTTCCATGTCATGACATTTCATCTTATGATTTACATTCTTTTCCTACTTGGTCACTTGTTCATGCTATTCAATCTACATATCCATACTCATGCAAAATTAACAATTCTATACTTCCACCATTACTATAGTCTAGATGCCATTCTCTATATTAGATTACATCCCATCTAAGTACTGAATCAAAAACAGCCTGAATCAATATTAAATGCAAAAGAAGAGTATGTATACCCAAAATATTCACAAAAGTCTTCTTTGAGAGTTAGGACTATATTTTAGGCTTGGGACTAATTCGGAAAGCTCCGAAATACTCCCCCAACTCCGGGCTCAATCTGAAAAATTTAAATAGCGTTTAATGAGCAAGGCTCAGTAAGTCATTTATATAAGTGCAGAGTTAGAATTATACTGTTCTATATGCCATGCATGATGTCATGTGAGGAAAATTTACTATCAGTCATTCTCTTATTCATCATGCGATCATATACCTGTCGTATTCTCAGATTCAGTTCATCTATGCTTCAACATGTCATGAAATGTCTAGTTATGAAACCATGATATAACCTTTGACATGTAATTATGAACGAAGTAGTTACAGTAATAAAACATGTAATACATATTCTTTTAAACAAGTTCAAGACATGTACAATATCAATACATTTCATGTATTCTTTTATGATGTGCTTGAAATATGCAAGCTTTTTCATTTCATGTCAAGTATGCTTTTTGAAACATATTTCATATCACATATATTTTTTTTGAAATACATTTCATATCGCATATGCTTTTTGAAGCACATTTCATATCACATGTACTTTTTGAAATACATTTCATATCGCATATATTTCTTTGAAGCACATTTCATATCATATATATTTTGAAAGTATATTTCATATCACATATAGCATCAAAATGTGTTTCATATACTGTAAATCAATATCGAGTTTAGAGTTCATTTTCATTTTAAAGGCATACTCTAAACTTCATTTCATATCATTTGAGACTAGGCTAGATCCCTATCTCTCTATCAATAAAGACTTAGTTCACTGTAGCTAGCAGTGAAGAATCATATCATCGTCCCCTGGAAACCACTAGGGCGCTATCTATGGCCATAGACCTCATATCTCTCAGTCCCACTGATCAGGCAAGACTGAGACCTGTCCACGACTATTGTCGGACAAGCTTCTATGCCTAATGAGTAATCTCCAATTAGGCGGCTTCCACTATGCTTTATTGAATTTAATTCTCTTAGGGTGCCTATAGTCTCATAAAGCAATTCAATCTTTCATATAAAAATAGTTTAATGTACGTAATGCTTTTCTGAAGATCATTTACATGTATATACGTACATATGTGAAAACTATCATTTCATTCTTTTCAAAGCCATTCAAGCATCCAAAATATTCTTGTAAACATGATAAGAATAAATCAGTTCAGTTTTTTCATGTATGGTAATAAGTCATGCTTGATGGCAATAAAATTCAAGGAAGTGAAATAAGACCATAAAATGACATGCTCATGAATTGCATGAATGTTTATCATTTCATCTCATAATATCTATGAACCTACACCATATCGATTCACTTCCGATCAATGTCTCTCACCTTGGTACTTTATCAAGTCGAATATCATACCTACATTTCATTTCGTTATATTCAATCTCTAGGTATTCAATTCATTCTATTGTAAGATTCAATCCTATACAGGATAATCCTACTTCTACTTTATATAAACGTCTTACCTAGTGCGAGTTTAGCTTGATCTTATCCCGTGGTTAGCTAGGCCGTGCCCAGTTAGACTGTGTCCATCGTCCTCTTAGCACATTACACATTCACAAGGAATTTCGACTTAATAAAGTCTAGCTCAAGTTTTCAATACGCTTATGTAAATTTACGCTCCAACATAATATCTATATAATATAATTCTAATGTTAAATTATATAAATGTCTTACCGAATCGGAGCTTAGCGTGAGCATATACTAAGGATAGCTAGGCTGTGTTTGTTCTCCTTTCATTTTGCTACACATTCAACATTAAAATTCAACTTAGTATCATCTAATTAAAATTCTGTGTACTTATAAAAATTCAAGGCCAACTATAAAATTTTATTTCAAATGTTTATACCAAGGCATAGACAAAGTACTATCATTTTTACCTGGTTTCTTTGTTTCTTCTTTCATTGGTTTTCCTTTCCTTTTCTTCTATTTCTTATCTACTTCAGTCACCATGGACAGCCCCAAAATAACCTTGCCAAGAGCCTTTCAAAAGGCCCAACTATCCTGAAAAAGCCAACCAGCAATCATGCTTAAAGAGAACCAACCGAGAGCTCCCTATTTCTTTCTTTTCAGTCACGTTTTTATAGCCAAAACTCTAGCCGAGCATCAGCCCTTGTTCAGCTTTAGTTCCAACTTAGCTCGACACCATTACACAGCCTTGAACCAATCACCCTTTTAGCTCCTCTGTCCAGCTTTCAACAGCCCTTAAAAAGCTTATTCTTTTTAGCTCTAACACCCCTATTTTAGCCATTGTTATGCAGCACCAAAACCACTCTAGAATCACTACAATTTGCACATTTTTGTAGCAACTTCCAATCTTCCATTGGACACTGAACCAGTGCCAAATAATTGCTGTTTTTGCTCCAGTTCAACCTTGAAAGCCCCTTTTCGGTTCAATTCTCACCATCTCCTGAAGTCAACCCTAACAGCCACTAGATTGTGCACTTCCAGCCTGAGAATGCTATTAAGAGTAAAGGCCTTGTCGAGGGCCACAAACACAGCTGCTTTTCTGTGGTTTTCCCCTGCTTCAACCAGCGTCGGTCTTGACCCTCTTCTTCCTTCTCTAAACAGCCACCATAACATCGAATGTTCCCCCATGGAAACAACCCTTCCTGGTGCCTTAAAGACCGCCCCAACAACAGCCACATTTAGCCCTTTACGACAGCTCTTTATTACCTCCAACACTAAACCTGAACAAACTTGCTTTTAGCCTTCAAAGATCGCCTGAACAGCCACCTACGGTAGCACTTATAGGTCAGGGTTTAGCCTCTACACAACCAGCTCATCCTCCCTTGCCTAGCTGCCCATCTTCCAGCAACCAACTCACTCTAATAATGCCCTGTTCAGACACTCTAAAATGGTCCCCGAATCCAGCTTGAAACTCCATTATTTTCAGTTTTCATTTTCTCCCAAGCTCAGCCTAGAGATCTGGCCAAGTTTCCCTTATTCTTCACGTCTTATTTCTCCTACTTCCTCTCTCCTTTGTTTAGCCGCTGTAAACAGCTCCCAAACTCAGCCAAAAAGCGTGCCACACACCCCCTACATTGCCTTGTAAACAGCTCGATTCGACCTCGCCTCTACTTCAATCTCGGCTTCTTTCTTGCCCAGCCTTATCTCTTCTAATTTCACTCTTTCTTACTTATTGAAACGAGGCCGAGAGGAGATGCGATGGTGTACTGTGATGAGGTGTTCCGAGAGAAATAAGGAAAAAAGGGGAGAGACGGAAAAGAAAGATGGAGATGGAGACGAGATGACAGAGAGGGAGTAGAAAAATGCTAGTGCTCTGCCATGACTTGGGTTGATGGGACTTTTCCCACCAATCCGGTTTTCATATATATATATATATATATTAATCTTTTCATATATATACTTTACAATATATATTTTTATATCTTTATATCTTTATATTTCTAGATATCTATATACAGATATACACCTATACTCTAGGTTTATATTTTAGCCTTTTATAAAATAATTATAATGTATATAAATATTTTCTTTAGTCTTTTATTTACCTATATTTATACATGCAAACATTTAATTATATAGATATATCCATATTCATATATATATATATATATGTGTGTGTGTGTGTGTACATTAATTTATTTTTCTTATCCTTTTTTTTTTGCATATATTTATACGTATACATGCATGTATGCACGTCGCATGCATGTACGCTGCATGCGTTTAGTTTGTCTCATGCGTGTACGTTTCACGTGACTTTCAACTTCTGTTATCCAAGACTTCATTTCAAAATTATGAACCATAATCATATATTTGAAATCCATAATTTACATTATTGCATATATGCATTTACAATTACACGTGGAGTACCTAATTGTTTTTTTGAAAGAGTCGAGATTCTTACATTATATAACACAATGAACAGTACAGTAAAAACAGTTTATAAAATATTCACACTTTAGTAATAATTTTTATAAATATTCTATTTCACTATAAAACACTTATATACACATCTCGATCCTTTCGTTTTGGTGAAAATCAATTACATGAATATTTAAATATTGTTATTCAGTAAATTCATATTTTATGAAAAATATTAAATATTTAATTTTCAAGGCTAGGAAATCACTCAATAATGCACTTAAAACATTTCATGAAAATTTAGGAAATTTTCTAAGAAAATTCAGCAACATAACGACTGTTATCGACCTAGCCTCCCTGCAAGTAAAACATTATTCCAGTCCAGCCAAAAACCACAGTTTGCACAATTTCCAAAATATTTTCATAAGATTATTCTCATGAAACCATGCATTCATAATATCCCTATGGCCTACACACTCATCCCTTACCTATCTAACTCCGACGAATTCACCAATAGCACCGCACGTAATTTAATTCTCCCAGGTTGCAAAACATTTCACCAATAATATTTATTAACCTCAATTTAATTTTTAACTAGTTTATTTCAATAATTGTAGCCACATTATACACTAGAAATATTAAATCAATATAAATTCTACTGGTGATAAAACATAAATTCACCATTTTAAGTATGATTTTAATTCTGATTACATTGTGGACTCCTCATAATTTCTTTAGTCTAATGGCATCCTAAACTCATCAAATGCAGCCATGAATTCATCTCCCTTTCATGTGGCCAAATGCACCCTTAAGCATGGTTTATGGAATTTCATCATTTCATCATTTATTTCATGTTTATAGATGTTCATTACTCATTTAACACCATTTTCATGCATCAAACTACAGGGATTCCTTCACTTCCATACATGGCTGAATACCATTGATAATGCTTGAACATGATTTAACTCAATTCAATTCAATCAAACACCATAATCATGCTTAACACATGTAAATTCATCATTAACTATCACTAGAATCAAAAGAAGATAAAACCATGAATTTACCTCTCTTTGGCTGAATTCCTTGGGTTGCCATTTCTCTTGATTTTGTCACTTATTCAATGAGATATTGGTATGGGTGAAGAGAGGATGATGAGTAGAACATTTTTGTAGAAGGAAATTTGTTGAAATTTTGTGATTTTAATGGTGTTTTATTAAGGTTTTCTTTTCTTTTCTTCTCTTCCCTTTCATGGTGGCGTGAGATGTGGGAGGAAGAAGCATGAATAGTGGCTGCCCAAATGGAGGAAATATTTAGAAAATTCTATAGAGGGATAAAATTACCAAAATGCCCTTGGTTATAAATTTTTGGACAAAAGTGCCCTTAAGTTTCTGTAATTTTATAACTATGTAATTGCACTCCAAAAATTCAGATTTCTTCACCAAAAATTCTTATTAGATGTATTTTGATGAATCATAGTGGCTTGGTTTGGGTTTAATCTATCGTGAAGGTGAAATTATGAAATTACCCCTATCAGGTAAATTACATAAATTTCTGATTCAACCATCGATTTGGTCTATCTATTGGCATAGCCTAGGACCTATTTTCATGTAGATTATCATGCTATATTCACTTGGTCCAAATTCATTTTAATTTAACCACAATTTACAAAAATGCCACCGAACTATGTCCTTAATCGTCATTTTTTTAAATTATTGGCACGCATCTCAAAAATAATATAAATAATGTATTTAGCCTTAAAATTCTTACCTTAGGTTATCATACCCTCCGAACACTGTTTGATTAGTCTCACATCCATCCGGGCACTATAGAGCCAGTGAGGCCTACATCATTATTTCCTTTATAACCTGCGAAATACATAGGAATTGGACAATTATGAAACATCTAACACATGTACATGTAATATATGCACGACTTTCACAAGTATCCTTCTTAAAACGTTCCCTAGTACACCACTAGGAATTAAATGATTTTATGCATTTTAATATTCACATTTAAAACATTCTTCATAAAAAATAAAATAAAAATTTATTTATATTTTATCTGCATATAGTAGAATAGTACACACTTTTATATATGTTTCTTACTAGGCTTCCCCAACCTCACCCCCTTACTCACCATCTCAGATAGTTCATCAGTGCACATGGTGATTGTTGTTTTCAAGTTAGTTGAAAAAGATCACTAGAAGTTTAAAGTCGATGAAACATGCACAACATATGTAATTATAGATCGAGATGTAAATAGTGCAATGTAAAGTTAAAGAATGTTCATGAACTAGTGGAATGTACTAAATTGATCTAATATAAATAAAAGGCTTAATACCCAAATATGTCCTCCATGTTTGCCACAAAATGGAATTAGGTCCGAAACGTTCAATTGCATGAAAATTAGTCATAAACGTTTCAAAATAATAGAATTAAAGACATTTTTGTTAACTCCCTCTAATGTCGTTAAGTTTTATTAGTGTGCAATAGTAATGGAAATCAAAGAATTTAACGAAAATATCCTTAATTCTATTATTTTGAAACGTTTAGGACTAATTTTCATGCAATTGAACGTTGAAGACTTAATTCCATTTTATGACAAACGTAGAGGACATATTTGGGTATCAAGCCTAAATAAAATTATAGATTTTTATATTATAGTTTATATTCTAATTTCCTATTTATTATTTATGGACTGAATGATCTAATGGTATAAAGATTTAATTGTAATGAAAGTTATAGAACGAACCTACATTGACACCTAATGCAAACCGAATGGTAACAAATAGATGAATGAGAAAAGTGGTATTGTAAAGAAAAAGTTAGTTCGAAATTTAGTATTTCCAAACGTTACAATATGTATCGAATTAATATAAGATATAAATATATTTATAATAAATATATATTATTTATTTATCAAGTATATATATAAGAATATATTTAGTTATATATATTTATTTTTATATATTTATCAAGTGTATGTATATTTATTTATATATTTATAATAAATATATTAGTAATATATATGTATTATATAAGAATATATTTTTATATACATTGGTTATTTAGTAAGTATAAATTTTATATAAAAATATATATAATACATGTTATAAAGTATATATATTGCTAATATAAAATATATTTATCATATAAAAATATATTTATATATTATTATAATATATATAAATATAAATAGGACAAGCTTCTCGATGAAGCTTGCCCCTTTTTATAAGTCTACTTAGTAGACTTATCAAGTCTGCTTAGTAGACCATTATAAAAAAATAAATTTAATTAATTAAAAGAAAATAAAAAAAACAAAAAAGGGGCAAGCTAGTAGTTGTCTACCTTAGTAGACTTAACAAAAATTAAAACAATAAAAAAAAAGAGGAGAGAAACGTGGCGGTGAGAGGGAAAGAGAGAGATTAGTGTCGACCCAAAAAAGGGAAAGGGAAAGGAAAAGGAAGAAGAAAGGGAAAAGAAAAGAAAAATTAAAGGAAAAGAGAGGAGGCTAGCTTCCCAAGAGAGAGAGAGAGAGAGAGAGAGAGAGAGCAATGTTACTTGCAGTGAAGAAGAAAGGATAGGGGTAGAAGAAAGCGAGCTGCCGACCAAGAGAGAAACCTACAGTGGAGAGAGAGAAAGCAAGAAGTGGAAAGAGAAAGGAAAGAAAAGCCGTCGTCGCCGCTTCCAAATGTCGATGCCACCACTCCTAATGTCACCAGTGAGGTGAGCATGGCTACCGCTTTGAGCTGAACCGGTTTTGATCGATTCAACATTAAAAAAAAATAAAAAAAGAAAAGATAAAAAAAAGGGTTTCATTTTACTTTTATTTATTTGATAAATTATTAAGTAATTTTGTGTAATTTTTAAGTGATCTTTATATTGTTGGAAATTGTAGCGAAAACATAAAAGACATATTTTGACATTCGATGAAGCATGATACTTGTCAAAACACTAAGTTTTGACGCTTGTTAAGTTACTTCTATAATGTGGTGTTAGCATTGTGTTGTATGATTAAATCGAGTTGATGATTTTGTAAAATTGTTGAACAAGAAATGAAATGAGTTGTGTAGGTTGAGCTTAATTTTGGGCTAGTATATTCGGAGAAACTTGGTTTATCATGCTCGATTAGGTATGAGTGTCTGGTTTTGGGAAAAGCGATTTAACACTCAGTATTGTTAAAGTATAAATTTAATTATTTCTTGAGAGTTGTGAAATATGTATTTGATACAATTGGAAGTGGTGTTATTAATGGTTTGAAGATCGATAAAAATATGTAAATAATTGATCGTGTGAAAATGATGAAAATGAAACAGTTAAGTGAAGTTGGAATTAGTTATGGGTAAATTTTGTTTCAAAGAACTAGTGAATGTGAGAGAAGTTATAGGGTGTTAATTACCTACGTGAGTGTGAATTTAAGTATGTCGTAGGAGCTATCGAGAGTGTCATCTCGAGGCGGGTTGTGCAGGTGATTTAATTACAAATAATTTGAAATTGATGTATTGGAAAGACTTCCTAGTATGTACGAATTGTATTAAGTGGTTAAAGAATATAACTTGAGTATTATAAGGTGACTTTAATAAGTAGTGAGGTAAAGACAATATATTTACAAGTACAAATAAAGTGTTATTAATAGAATAGTATAGAAAATGCAAAATACGTTTACTACATGCTTGGAAATGTTGGTAAAATAATTAAGAAAATTGCAGGATACTGTGAAAATTTATTGAATGTATATTCGAATATTCTTGTGGGATAATTTTGGAAAAATTGCACTTGTGTGATAATGTGATGATAAGACTAAGGAACATAATCAGTGTATTTAATTGATAATGTGATATGAAATGACTACGTATTAGTAGATGTTGATATCTATATATGTGATAACCCTATTTTTCTTATATTCGATATATGTTATAGAATGTAAGAATTTAAAAAAGAAAATCTGTTGTTAAAATATTTAAAAGAAGGGTCTGTTCGATTAGGTTCAGGAAAGTATTAGGTGAGGGCCCCACCAGGTCTTTTTTTGTCTAGATTAAAGTGAGACCCTAGAATGATGATATATGAATATAGCAAAAATCTGTATCTCAAATCAACTCACTTGAGTATATGTCAAAAAGTTAGAAATAAATTCAAAAAATCACGGTTAAGTCCATAGATTGGACGAATTTCCGTAAATTATGGTTGGACTAAGATGATTGTTGATCAATTATCAATGGTGAATAATTTTTCATGTAATGAGGTTTTAGATCATGTGGATGGATATAGGAAAATCAAGGGTAAAAATAGAAATTTACATGATTTTACGATTAAAAGTAAATTGGTAATTTTACTACCGACGAGGAGTCAAACCCTTTTGGGAGTCAAAAATTGACTATCATTGACCTTCATATATATAAAATAAAAAAAAAATATAAATTTTGAATTTGAAAATATTAAAATAATGTTAGGACATAAAGGGAAATAATGAAATTACATAAGGGCATTATGGTCATTTAACATGGGAGCTAGTCAAAATTTGTGAAATCCCCAATTTCCATGTAATCCTCAATGTTTGTAAGGTATTTCAATCTAATATGATTAAATGAATATGAAGTTTATGTATAATGGATGTATGAATAATGTATGCATGAGGTATGAAGTATGGAAGAAATAAGAAAATTGAATGTCAAATAGTCAAAGAAGTAAATTATGATATTATGAGAATGCTTATAGTATGACAAAATAAATGTAAAATTTTGTACAATTAATATCAGAAAATTAAGTGTAAGTAAAGGCAAGTGTTATATGGAAGAAAGGAGACCAATTAAGTGAATGGTCAAATAGGGATGGTCAAAGGTTAAAGGTTAAGATGAAGTAATTTAATTGGATGAAGATGAAACAATTATCAGATTTCATAATTTGATGATGATAAAATTAATATCAGAAATTTTAGGTAGTTAAATGAGATGTGGCTGATATGAATGGAAGAAAAAGGAATTAAATGGTCAAAGAAGGGTCAAAAGCATAGTAAAAAAAAAAAAGAAGCATGGCTGAGATGAGATGATTATGGGATAAGGATGGCATTAAATGAGATGGCATGAGTCACCATCTTTAGCCATCACCAACGTCAGCCACTCTTCCAGCCTTCTCCCTCTCGTTCCATTCAAGTTTCCAAGTTTCCATTCCAAGCTACCTTGACAAACCCCCTCATCCATCCATCGATTCAACTAGTTTGTTGAATGAAAAATGATCCTTGTCATTAGACTAAGTGATATCCAAAGTTTGGTGGATTGATTTCAAGTATTGGAAGAGATCTCAAAGTTTGAGATTTTGGTCTCTAGCAAAAGGTAAGAGAAGAAGATGATTTGTTCAATTATTGTGATAACCGTAAATTTTTTCATCTATTCGAAATTTTAAATATTGAAAATAAATATCGGAGAAATTAAATAAGAGGAAATAAATAAAATTTGCAAGAACTGGATATTGGTGAAAATCCCGAGAATCGAGGAAGTGAAAGAATCGGAAAATTCGTATAAAGGAAACTAAATTGGAAGTGAAATAAAAAATAATAGAGAGGAAAAAGAATTAATTTGGATAAATTAAAATCCAAATTAAATAAGGAAAATGAAAAATAAAATAAATAAAATAAAGTATGTTATATAATTATAAATTTTATAAATGTATTTTGTACAAATACGTATGTATTAAAATACTATATAGTATATTTTAATATACGTTGGTCTATATATGGAAATATATACTATCCTATGAATTTAAATAATACATATGTATATAAACATAATATTTTATGTATATATAAATATATATATATATATATACATACATATATAGAAAATGTAAATATTATTTTATATTAAAGTTTATATGTATAAATATTTTATTATAGCATTTATATAATTTATATATATAAATGTTATTTAATTTTAAGTATATATAAATATACATATATATATACTAGACATGTATTTTGTAATGTACAATATATATAATTTATATCTAATATATATTGTATTACAATTTATATGAAATAATATTATATGTGTAATATATGGTAGATATTATATATATATAATATATTGTATAATATATAGTAGGTTACATACTAAAAAGGAAAACCAAATAAACCAAAAAGGAAAGAAAATAAAAGGAAAATAACATACCAGAATCGGGTTCCCGATTCTGTCTCCAAGAGGCACCGCCCCCGTCAGCGGCAACTGGAGAGGGAAAGGAGAAGAAGGAAAAGAAGCGTCGACGCCGGCAAGGGAAGAGGAAGCCGACGCCAACACCGGAGTGAAGAAACGGAGGAAAATCGAACGAGAAATAGAAGCAAATGCCGGAAGAGAAAAGAAAAAGGGCCGACGGCGATGCCGGCCAAATCGGTGGCTGGCACTGCCATCGAAGTTTCACCGGAGGAAGACAAAGCCGATGGAGGCCACCGGAGACGTAATGGACAGCGAAGGAATGCCGGCGAAGAGGAAGAAGAATCGAGGCAAAACCTCCTCGATCCGCCGCCGTGCCGCCGATTTAGGGCAAACGGAGGGCACCGGTAAGTTTGTCGTGCAGCCGGCCAGCTGAGGGACGCCTGAACCGCCGGAGAACCGGCTGCCGGAGAGGAACTGGCGAGGAAGGGCTCTGGACCGGTCTGAACCGGTCTGACCGGGAAAGGAAGAAGAAAAAAGAAAAGAAAAAGGAAAAAGGAAAAAGAAAAAGAAAAAGAAAAGAAAGAAAGAAAAGAAAAAGAGGAAAAAGGAAGAAAAAGAGGAAAAAAGGAGAATTTCGGGAATTCGGAAAATTCCCGGAAATTCGACAACCCGGGATTTTACAAATTCGGTAAGAAATTCCCCGAGAATTTAATTTCAGAAAAAATTAAATAAATTATAAAAAATTCTAAAAAATTAGAATTTTAATTCCAGAAATTATTTTCAGCAATCGGGATAAGGAATCGAGAGAAATGGAGTGCGGGTGCGATCGATAAGCGGAATTCGCCGACCCGGAAAAAGGTAAGGGATGCATGTGCAGCACTGTAAGGATACTCAGTCTGCATAATTTAATTTGAAATATTTTATGCAATTATTTTATGAAAATTATTATGATGCATGATTTGCTGAAAATAATTTGGGAAGAAGTACTGGCTGAAAGATTTTAAACTGTATTTTTCGTGCAGGAGGTTAGTGAATCGGCAGCCGTTATGCTGCCGAAAATTTTAGAAAAACTTTATAAAATCATATTAAATGATTTTATTTCCGAATTTCGATAGTAAATCACGAAACATGAGGAAATTACTAAAATTTCATAAAACATGAATATAATGAGATGAAATTCTAAAATGTTCATGTATTCGAGAATGGTGATAATGAAACCACCGAACATTCTCAAAATAGATAAATTACACGAATTACGAGACGAAAGTTGAAGTGAAATATAGTGAGTATTCTTATGAATATTCTTATAAATATTCACTAAAGGATTTTAACCCTTATGGTTTTAAATCATGGAATTATATATTTATATAAATTCTATAAAGGTGTATTTTATGATGAGAATTACGGTTTTGAGACCGGTTGGTATTCTTATCATGCTGATGCATGATATGTGATATGTTTAGTCCCGGTGGACATCTAATCAGTGATCCACCAAGGACAATATAGGTTATGGTCATAGATTTGACCGGTGTACTTTCTTACCCTCCGAGGTATACAGTATGATAAGATTGATGTCTATCTTAGACTCCATAAATGATAGGTAATATGTTTTCAAAAGGAAGAAATGATAATTCTAATATTCTTTCTATGGTCTCAAATGAAATATTAGATCATAAGTACTACATGAGATCTGATAAGACAGTGGAAAATACATATGGCATAAAGGCCAATCCGAGCAGAGACTCGATGATTTTACCGTGTGAGCCACCTCTAGAATCCTTCGGGAATTAAGTGCTACACGTGTTCTGATGTTTCAGTACAGGCCATACCGAGCAGAGACTCGATGATTGAACCGTGGGAGCCACCTCTAGAATCCTTCGAGAACTAAGTGCTACACGTGTTCTGATGTTTCAGTACAGGCCATACCGAGCAGAGACTCGATGATTGAACCGTGGGAGCCACCTCTAGAATCCTTCGGGAACTAAGTGCTACACGTGTTCTGATGTTTCAGTACAGGCCATACCGAGCAGAGACTCGATGATTGAACCGTGGGAGCCACCTCTAGAGTCCTTCGGGAACTAAGTGCTGCACGTGTTCTGATGTTTCAGTACAGGCCATACCGAGCAGAGACTCGATGATTGAACCGTGGGAGCCACCTCTAGAGTCCTTCGGGAACTAAGTGCTACACGTGTTCCAATGTTTTAGTAAAGGCCAAACCGAGCAGAGACTAGACGACTATACCGTGGGAGCCACCTCTAAAGTCCTTCGGGAACTAAGTGCTACACGAGTTCTGATGAGTTAGTAAGAAATTCTATAGGATATTGTGATGATAAGTAAGTGATTGTGATTCGTGAATTCGACAAATGTCAAAGGATGAAATAGATTTGGTGCATATGACATATGATGTGTGTGATATATCGGATGAGTAAGGCACTGGGGTGGTAAATCCCTGGTTAACAGAGATCTAAGCACTCCCGGTCCTTACAATAAGTTCGTTTCTTTCACACTTAATCATACTAATAAAAAGAATGATGCCTTGTGAACTTAAGAATGAAATAGATTTTAATAGCTTATTTTGCTTTTTAAAATACGGTACTAATTAAAAGAGTACATTAAAACATGAAATGAGTTTTAAAGAAATAAGATAATGATTTAACTAATATTCTTTCCAAGGAATATACGAATATTAATTATTTCATTTAAATGCTTTGTTTCGTAGAAGCATTATTTTGAAAAGAACATGAAAAAAATTATGGAAGTTTTGAAAAAGGAAGAGGATTGATTAATTCAAAACGAAATGAAAATTTCTCTCTACCGTTGCTTCTAGGTTCCGTAACAAGTATGGTATTCTAAAATACCTACCTTACTCTATTCGGATCCCTAGCCGACTATAGTATCCTTCCTACATGCGAGCCTAGAGCCCATAGGAAAAATGAAAAAAAAAAAAGATTTTCAGCATATAGGAAGCTGAGTATCAAGTGAGGCATATAATTCTCTTACTGAGCCGTGGTTTTGCTCACCCCTTAATTTTCAACATTTCAGGTTTGATGAATGTGAGTTCAGTGGATTGTGGATCCTGGCTGTACACGAAGGACAATGTGTCAGACCGACTGTTTATTTGAGGTATGATCATTTATTCTCTGTATTTAGACATGTCAACAGTACTACTTATCTGATTAATTACGATAGGGGATGTGTATAATATAAACAATATTATGTAAAATTGTTTAATAGTCAGTACAAGTGAAGTATCGCAGACAGCCCAACCGGTTAAGTTGTGTATAAGAAGATGAAAAATGTGGTCACGGGTCGTGGCAATTATGTTCATGGTATGGTGTTGTACTGAATTAGTATAACATGTTTATGGCAAATTCTTAAAGGTTTACTTTGATATGATGATTTTAGATTTGAAGAAGAAAAAGATTAGGATTGGTGAACCAAGTGATTTCGTGTTCTCGAGGAAATCGAGGTAAGAAATTTATGTAACGGATGTAAGGTGGCTATGTCCGCATGTTTTATGACATATGTATGTGGTTTGGAAAGAAACACCAGCTGATTTCATGCAGAAAAAATGACATTTTCGGACTTGTCTCCTAGTACCAATTAGGCTAGGGGCAGCCGACTGCCATAAAGGGAAGTCCACTGCATAGAGACAACCAAAACGCCGTTTTCTCGAGAACTGACTCAAACCAGTCGACTGCTATGTAAGCCAGTCGACTGCTATTTACCCAGAAGCATTCTGTTTCAAACCAGTCGACTGCTATATGGGACAATCGACTCCTATTTGCAAAAAATGCATTCTGTTTCAAAACCAGCCGACTGCCTATATAACCAGTCAACTACTAATTTTCCAGAAGCATTCTGTTTCAAAAACAGTCGACTGTTATATGTACCAATCGACTGCTATTTGCTAAGAAGCATTTTGTTTGAAAACTAGTCAACTGCTATATGGACCAGTCGACTGCCCTTATATGTTTTCAAAGATGAAAATATCGAAATTTTAAATGAAAATAATTTCGATAAATAAAAGTATGAAGCAGCGGCCGACTGCCCTCTGAGGCCAGTCGACTGCCCTCTGAGGCCAGTCGACTGCCCTGTTTTGAAAAGAGGTTTTTAAACCTATTTTCAGAAAGTATGAAATGTCATGGCAAGAAGCTATATGGCATATGTTTTGAGATTATGCACTTTCATGTTTCTAGTAAGGGCTCTGATCAAGTCCCGAAATGGTGTATGTTATGGGCTGAGGAACCATAAGTCAGGCCTCAATCGCTACAGAAGGACACCTGACTATTGTTAACTGTAGCCACCCACAGTTGGTCAATCTGTCTATATTTCATGTTCGGCTAAGGGAGGATTCCTGGCCCTACGGGGTACGCCACATGATGATGATGATGATGATGATGCAGTGCATAACTCCATAAAAGTACAAATAGTTTTTATGTTATCAAAAACTATATGTATATACGATTTCAAAGAAATAAAGAAATCAAAAGTACTTGGTGTACTTGTATAAGAAGTTTTAAAAAGAAGTATATGATTTATGATTTCAAGAAGTATAAGATGTTTTAAAGGAAGTATGTTTTGAATAAGTATACGAAACATGTTATGTTATAAAAGCATGTAAAGTATGTTTTAAAGATAGAAGATGATGCATGTTTTATATGTATGCTATATTTTAAAAGAAGCATACAAAGTATGATTTCCATGTCATTTGAAATAAATATGCATGATTACAAACAATGCATGAAAGATGTTTATGATGCATGCTTTATAATGCTTTACATGACATTATAGAGCCAAGTAGGAAAAATGCATATAGAGGCATAGTACGATCTTTTACATATTTTTCTTACTGAGCGAAAACTCACCCTTTTACGAACATTTTTCATACAGACTATCTAAAGTAGTCCCTCGCTCTCGATAGAAGAGCCTACGAGTAGATCTTGAAAGTTTACCTTCGAGAGACGCTTCCCAAGTAGTATAGAAGGTATACTTATGTAATTATACAAAGTAAATTGTAATTCATCTAGGGTACAGTACAACTAACATTAATGTATATAGGATGTCGGGGATTTAAGTTAAGATGATGCATGAGATCCTGTGGAAACGGATGATATATATATGTATCATTAGTCTGTTTTGTTGAAATTGAATTATTCATATGGAGCTGTTAGATATTAAGCGTAAGAATTAAAAGTATGATTGACATTGACAAGCAAATCTAATCAAGTTAAGTGGAATTGGAAAGAGATGAATTGAAAATATATGGTGACTGGGACGTCACAGAGTGGTATCAGAGCAATTAGATTGATGTTTGTCAGTGTCGATGAGTTAGAAGTAGAGTATATCCCCAATTATACTGTACTTGTCTGAATGCATATACGATGTATAACTGTTTGAAGTTATACTAAATAGCTCAACTTTGTGATTTTATCGACAGAATGAGCTTAGGAAGAAGTGGTGTTGAGAAAGGAAGAGGAAGGGGTTATGTAGAACAGTCCCCAACACAGTCTCCTTTCCCATCTCCATCACATAACCCGAACACTAGGTTAGCAAAGATGGAGAAGCATGTGGAGAATATGACCACTATGTTTACACAGTTTATGGCGAACTTTCCAAATGTGGTCACAAGTGTACCATTCGCTATTCCTATAGTAGAGCCACCACCAGTACAGACAGAGTTACCCCCACCAGTCCCAGTTATTGAAAGGAGGGATCTCACAGCTTATTGCAGTATGACCTTAATTAAGGAATATAAGAATCTGGATCCACCTAAGTTTAAAGGGGATAAGGACACGTTGGCCGCAGTGAATTGGGTGAAGGCGGTCACTAGATCTTTCGAGTATATGCTATGTTCCGAAAAGCAAAAGGTGGGTTTGGCTGCGTATCTGTTAGTGGATGATGCAGATTATCGGTGGCAGTCCACTCTGGCCATTTTGGAAGCCCAACATGTTGAGGTTATGTGGGATAGATTTTTAGAGGCTTTTACTGAAAAGTACATCCCACGCACCGATCAGACCAGGTTGAAGATTGAATTTTTGAAATTGACTCAAAGGACAATGTCCGTTAATCAATATGAGTCAAAGTTTATTTCTCTAAGCGAATTCGATCAAGAGACCATCAGGAGTGAAGGATATAAGATATACAGATTTATAGAAGGACTGAAGTCTCCTATCAAATCCAAGTTGTATACTATGGGTATCACTACTTATAATGAGGCAGTCCGTAAGGCTCAGTTGTCTGAGCAGGACTATGAGTTTCATCATGATGATTTTCGAGCCCAAAGTAAAGGCAAAGGACCGGTGAAGCGGAAGTCAAAAGGGAAAGCCTCCCGTGACAGATATCCATCTAGGAGAATTAAGCCATATGACAGAGCTTCGATAGGTAAGCAAGTGAAGTATAACAAAATGATGATTATTTTAATTAAACGGTTATATGGAAATATATATTAAATTGGGAGTATTATGATGATTATGGCATAGGGACCTCGAGAGCTACCAGGATCAAGATTAATGATAAGAGATCCCGACATTCAGCTAGTAGTACCGTTAGCTCACCTAAGAGTACAAGACAAAGGAGTGAACATTGTAGAAAGTTCCACAGAGCACAGCCATCCCGGTTGGCAAGTGGCACATGTTTCAGATGTGGTGAACAGGGACATATGATCAGGGATTGTCCCAAGATGGACTTGAGGACACCCGTGGAATTTGAGGAGACCCCTCAACCACAACACAAGGCCACTACTGAAGAGGAGGGAAAGACACCTATTAATTATGATGTAAATGTTGAAGATGTCTAATGTAAAAGTATGTGGTATTATCTGACTCATTGTAAATGAAGTTAGTAGAAAGTATATATGATTAGGTAAAGGATTTCTAGCTTACATTGTAGAATAGCAAAGAAAAGTCCTGAACTTAATGAATATGATAATTGACAAGAAACGCTAGTTGGAATTCTGAAGTACTCTTTGGTATAAAGTTTTATGATATATAGTGATATGTGAAAGGAGTTTAAATGAGAATGATGATTGACTTTTATTAGTCGATTTTACTTAAATGTTTTATTCTATGAAAGCATTACTATGAAAAGAATATGAATTAATATGAGAGATGGATTATCTCAACGATGGTAATTATTCCCTATAGTCGCTTCTAGGTTTCGGAACAAGACAGGTATTTTAAAGTACCTTCCTTACTCCATCCGAATCCCTAGCCGACTATAGTATCCTTCCTATTTGATCCCTAGAACACCACAGGGGAATGAAGATGTTCCTTCATTAGGCATGTTTGATGCTATAGGAAGAGAACATTTTGGATACAAGTTAAAAGAACTATGCTAATATTTTAAAATGTGATCAGTATATGGGTATTTAGAGAGCAAAAGTAAGAAATTATGGATAGCCATTGTGAATAAATCATAGCTATAATTCTGATTAAAATAGAAGAGATGACTCGAGTTTTCAAAGGATTGTGAATGTGAGATTATATCACGTAAGGAAAGCCATTGCGGTGGCAAATGCTATGAGTCAGAAGCATGAGAGAATAATGGTTTATATTATGATAAGAAAGTATGAATTGCTGGAGCAATTTACAAGCCTTAAGCCAAATGTTATGCCTTCAAAGTAAATTTGCAATAATGGCTAGAATAAGGATTGAGCCAAAATTGATGAACGAATCTACTAAGTTAGCTCACTTCCTACCTAAGAAGTCTATGGACGCACTTAGCGCTTTGGCAGAAATGTATGTGAAAGAATGTCGTTAGACTACATGGAGTTCCAATGAGCATTTCATGTGATAGAGATTTCAAGTTCAATTCTCACTTTAAGGAGATTAGCAAGGAACCATGGGATCTCAGTTGAAAATTTTGCACAGCTTTTCATCCGCAGACTGATGAGCAGTCCGAGCGCATGATTTAGACGCTCGAGGATATGTAAAGAGCTGGTGCTATGTATTTTCAATGCTCATGGGATGACCATCTGCCATTGACTAAGTTTACTTATGATGATAGTTATTATATAAGTATTGGGATGACACTATATGAAATGTTATAGGAATAGAAAGTGTCAATCTCCGAATTGGTGGGAAGAAGTAGGCGAGTGAAAGTTATTAGCTTTTGATTTAGTCGAGCAAGCATCTGAAGAGGTTAAGTGAGTGGTCAAAGACTTAAGATAGCTTAGAATGGACAAAAAGGTTATACAAATGCTTGACAAAGACTAATTGATGTTTTGATTGGAGACTCGGTAAATTGAACGTATAATCCAGAATTATTCACTTGATAAGCTAAGCTAATTTGGAGGACCAAATTTTCTAAGGCGGGGAGGATGTGAAATCCCCAATTTCCATGTATTCCTCCATGTTTGTAAGGTATTTCAATCTAATATGATTAAATGAATATGAAGTTGATGTGTAATAGATGTATGAATAATGTATGCATGAGGTATGAAGTATGGAAGAAATAAGAAAGTTGAATGTCAAATAGTCAAAGAAGTAAATTATGATATTATGCGAATGCTTATAGTATGACAAAACAAATGTAAAATTTTGTACAATTAATATCAGAAAATTAAGTGTAAGTAAAGGCAAGTGTTATATGGAAGAAAGGAGACCAATTAAGTGAATGGTCAAATAGGGATGGTCAAAGGTTAAAGGTTAAGATGAAGTAATTTAATTGGATGAAGATGAAACAATTATCAGATTTCATAATTTGATGATGATAAAATTAATATCAGAAATTTTAGGTAGTTAAATGAGATGTGGCTGATATGAATGGAAGAAAAAGGAATTAAATGGTCAAAGAAGGGTCAAAAGCATAGTTAAAAAAAAAAGAAGCATGGCTGAGATGAGATGATTATGGGATAAGGATGGCATTAAATGAGATGGCATGAGTCACCATCTTTAGCCATCACCAACGTCAGCCACTCTTCCAGCCTTCTCCCTCTCGTTCCATTCAAGTTTCCAAGTTTCCATTCCAAGCTACCTTGACAAACCCCCTCATCCATCCATCGATTCAACTAGTTTGTTGAATGAAAAATGATCCTTGTCATTAGACTAAGTGATATCCAAAGTTTGGTGGATTGATTTCAAGTATTGGAAGAGATCTCAAAGTTTGAGATTTTGGTCACTAGCAAAAGGTAAGAGAAGAAGATGATTTGTTCAATTATGTTCATGGTATGGTGTTGTACTGAATTAGTATAACATGTTTATGGCAAATTCTTAAAGGTTTACTTTGATATGATGATTTCAGATTTGAAGAAGAAAAAGATTAGGATTGGTGAACCAAGTGATTTCGTGTTCTCGAGGAAATCGAGGTAAGAAATTTATGTAACGGACGTAAGGCGGCTATGTCCGCATGTTTTATGACATATGTATGTGGTTTGGAAAGAAACACCAGCTGATTTCATTCAGAAAAAAATGACATTTTCGGACTTGTCTCCTAGTACCAATTAGGCTAGAGGCAGCCGACTGCCATAAAGGGAAGTCGACTGCCTAGAGACAACCAAAACGCCGTTTTCTCGAAAACCAACTCAAACCAGTCGACTGCTATGTAAGCCAGTCGACTGCTATTTACCCAGAAGCATTCTGTTTCAAACTAGTCGACTGCTATATGGGACAGTCGACTGCTATTTGCAAAAAATGCATTCTGTTTCAAAACCAGCCGACCGCCTATATAACCAGTCGACTGCTTATATAACCAGTCGACTGCTAATTTTCCAGAAGCATTCTTTTTCAAAAACAGTCGACTGCTATATGTACCAATCGACTGCTATTTGCTAAGAAGCATTCTGTTTGAAAACCAGTCGACTGCTATATGGACCAATCGACTGCCCTTATATGTTTTCAAAGATGAAAATATCGGAATTTTAAATGAAAATAATTTCGATAAATGAAAGTATGAAGCAGCAGTCGATTGCCCTATGAGGCCAGTCGACTGCCCTGTTTTGAAAAGAGGTTTTCAAACCTATTTTCAAAAAGTATGAAATGTCATGGCAAGAAGCTATATGGCATATGTTTTGAGATTATGCACTTTCATGTTTTTAGTAAGGGCTCTGATCAAGTCCCGAAATGATGTATGTTATGGGCTGAGGAACCATAAGTCAGGCCTCAGTCGCTACAGAAGGACACCTGACTAGTGTTAACTGTAGCCACCCACAGTTGGCCAACCTGTCTATATTTCATGTTCGGCTAAGGGAGGATTCCTGGCCCTATGGGGTACGCTACATGATGATGATGATGATGATGATGATGCAATGCATAACTCCATAAAAGTACAAATAGTTTTTATGTTATCAACAACTATATATATACGATTTTAAAGAAATAAAGAAATCGAAAGTACTTGGTGTACTTGTATAAGAAGTTTAAAAAGAAGTATATGATTTATGATTTCAAGAAGTATAAGATGTTTTAAAGGAAGTATGTTTTGAATAAGTATACGAAACATGCTATGTTATAAAAACATGTAAAGTATGTTTTAAAGATAGAAGATGATACATGTTTTATATGTATGCTATATTTTAAAAGAAGCATACAAAGTATGATTTCCATGTCATTTGAAATAAATATGCATGATTGCAAACAATGCATGAAAGATGTTTATGATGCATGCTTTATAATGCTTTACATGACATTATAGAGCCAAGTAGGAAAAATGCATATAGAGGCATAGTACGCTCTTTTACATATTTTTCTTACTGAGCGTAAACTCACCCTTTTACGAACATTTTTCATACAGACTATCTGAAGTAATCCCTCGCTCTCGATAGAAGAGCCTACGAGTGGATCTTGAAAGTTTACCTTCGAGAGACGCTTCCCAAGTAGTATAGAAGGTATACTTATGTAATTATACAAAGTAAATTGTAATTCATCTAGGGTACAATACAACTAACATTAATGTATATAAGATGTCTGGGATTTACGTTAAGATAATGCATGAGATCCTGTGGAAATGGATGATATATATATATATATATGTATCATTAGTCTGTTTTGTTGAAATTGAATTATTCATATGGAGCTGTTAGATATTAAGCTTAAGAATTAAAAGTATGATTGACATTGACAAGCAAATCTAATCAAGTTAAGTGGAATTGGAAAGAGATGAATTGAAAATGTATGGTGACTGGGACGTCATAAAATTTATCACGGTTGACTAGAATTTGACTTAATAAATTAAATTTAATTTAAATGGAATTAAAATTTGAATTTGGAAAATAATAAAAATAATTCAATGGAATGAGTGTAATAAATTGACATTTAACAAGGCAAAAAAATTAATTTGTACTTGGTATATTTTTATACATTAAAATAACATAAAATAGACATAAAAATCTGTCTTTTTAACCCAACAAAACTGACCTTCCTCCCCTATTAATCTACTACCCGTTTTTACTCTTGTTCTCCAAGGAATTCCTCACGTTTTTCCTCTTGTTTTGCCCATAAGTTCACCATGTTTCGTCAACAAAGCCTCCATCATCCTTCACCAAACCTATTTCCCACCTTAAGATCAACCTAAATCCAAAAATTTAGGGGTTGATGTGAAGAAATCAGCACTATTTTGGGAGGCTATATGGTTTGGCTGATCAAGGTAAAGAGGTTTGTTGGTGTTTTGCTCAATTGTACTATGGTATCTACTTGTTTTATGCGTGAATGAGAAGATTAAAGCTTTGAATTGGATTAAACGAGAGTGTAGAAGAAGAAAAATCAGTTTCTGTTAGAAGAGAAAAGTGGATTAATTTTTGTAATTTTAATGTATGTTGGGTAGAAATTAGGAGTAAATAATGAATTGAACTTGGTTATGATGATGATTTTACAAAACATGAAGATTTGGTGTGATGGTAGGTTGCAAACTTTGGGAGTGGCATGAACAGGGGTGACAACCGAACATGCTATGGCCGATGATGTTGATGCTAATTTGCTGAAGAAAAACTATTTGATAAAAGTCCTAAATGAGATAGGAAATATCCATGAGTTGGGTGAAGAAGAAATATTGAAAAATCAACAAGATGAGGCCATTGGAGAGCTATGGCCATGGCTGAGAAAAAAAGAAGAGTTGTGCAATTTCATATTTAAAATAGATATAGGATTAATATATTAAAAGAGTAGAAAACATTTCCTAAGTTAAATTGAGAAGAAGAATGAAATTGAGCTAATTGAAGCATTTGGCCAAGACATAGAATAGGGTGAATTTCATAGTAAATGATTAAAAGAATATTTATAGAGATTAATAAAATTATTAGTGAAATTAAATTTAGAAAATATTTGTAATTTAAAAGCATTCCTATGGTAGCATTTGATAGAAAAATAAAATAAATAAATTGTTGGAGCTAAATTTGGAAAAAGAATATAAATTTAACTATGATCATGTATTGGTATTTAATATGAGATACAATAAAATGAATTAATTGTGAGAATTAATAAAATGGAAGTAATTTTGATATAAGTAAATGGTGGGATAAATATAAATATTGAATAGAGAATATTTATATAATAAAAATGTAAGAAAAGAAAATAAATTAACTGTAATTATGTTACATTATTCAATAGGAATTAAAATAAATTAATTATTGAAAGTAAAAAAGGGAATAAGAATTTGTAGGAAATTCATTATAGCTAAAATACAAAATTTTAAATATAACTTGGAAAATGATAAATGAAATTCAAGAATGGTAAATTGACTACAATGAAAATTACATGATATGGGTGGACTTAAGTTGGAAGAAATAAATGAAAAATAGTAAAGATAAAGCCATTAGAGGGTGAAATTAAAATTAGGAAAAGAAACCAACTTAATTATAATTATATTTAGGTATATAATAAAGATTAAAGTAAATTTAAGATGAAATGTGACAAAATAGAAAATAAAGATTAATAGAATAATTATTGGAGATGAAATATGAATTCTTAATGGAAATTAGAACTGAGAAAAGATTTCAAATTAAGTGTAGTAATATTAAGGCATTTACGTAAGACCTGTTTTTACTATACTATACAGAATATTAGTAATTGTTTAATTACTAAAATATAATGTATTTGGTGAAATTAAGTGAATTGGTTATGTGGGCCCCACATTAAATTTTTATGGATTGGATGGATTGAAGACTAGTAATACAATGTACTATGGTGAAATAAATATAAAATAATGATTTTGAGGCATAAAAATAATTTTTATGTCATTTGGAATTATTTTGAGAATTTTAGAAAACAAATTGAAAATGACGGTCATGTCCCGAGGGCATTTTCATAAATTAAGCCCACATGGAAATGAGTTGGGACAAAGTAAAAATATCATGATAATCTACTTAAAAAAGGGAAAATTTATAGTGCAAAAAGATTGATTGAAAAAGGTGGTTTAATAGAAAATTTTCACTAGCATTTCGTAAGGGGTAAAACTGTAATTTCTCCTTATCGGTGCACCGCGCGATAACAAAACCACCTCCATTCATTAAGTTATATTAAATGTGATTTATTAGTGCTAAAATCATAATTTTGTTGAGTTCATTTGCACGGTTTTTATGAAATCGGAAGCTTAATGGCAAAACCATTAATATTTTAAGTAACCAGGGGCAAAATGGTCATTTAACATGAAGGAAGACTGGTCAAATTAGTCAATAATGACCAGAAATTGACTAAAATAAATTAAATTGAATTTAAATAAAATTTATAAGCTGAAAATAATAATTATAATAATAATAGTGTGATAAATGAATAAATAGTGGAAAATGGAAGTGGAATTTTATGGTGGTGCCAAGTGGCAACTTCCCTTGGTTGAAAGAAGACCCAATTTCAGAAGAATTTTGCTGAAGCTACAGCCGACACTTCTTCATCCTTTCTTCAGCCAAGCTCACGACACACCATAGCCAAGAAGAAGAGAAAATTTAAAAGCTTGCAAAAACACCAAAAATACAAGGAAATTCAAGAAATCTATTTCTAACAAAATTGTTCGATGTCATCTCCTCTATCTAGTGCAACCCATATATCATCAAAAGAGGAAGAAAACAAGGAGATAGGAGCTTAAGAAACTTTCGGCCAAGGTGAGATTTTGCCCAAAAATTCAAGGTTTTGAATTGTTTTAAGGTTACATTTCTAGTATATTAAAGGTGTAGAATTTAGATATAGCATTGGATTTAAAGTATCTTGGCTAAATAAATTTTTGCCATTAAATTGGGTTTCGGTCACCTTGAGAACATGAGGAATCCATGCATTTTGTTGCACGAAAATGGTAGGAAATGGTTGCTTGAAATGGATTAAGAAGGTTTAAAACATTAGTTTGAAGAAAAGATTGAAAAATCATGAAAGATGGCAAATGGGGTTTCGGCCAAGGCTTTTTTGGGCATGAATTACTGCTATAATTTATGGTTTGATGGTGGAAAATTAATGTAGAAATCAAAAGCGAAAGGTTGGTGAAACCGAAACCGAAAAAAGAGCTAAAACGGAAAAGTTTTATTTTTAACACCAATGTAATTTATACTGGTTATACATATGCTGTATAATTAGTGGCTGCAATTTATGAAAGTTAGTGGCTTGAAATTAAGAAAAAAATTATTAATAATTTTTCATAAAATTATTTTGCAGCTAGGAATTACGAATTTCGGTAGGATCAACCGAGAAGCTCGGTTTCGTAAGACAAGTAAGAAGGAAGTGTGTGAGTTGTATGGATATGATGAATTGCATGATTTATCAAGTTTAATTTTATGAAATTATTGCAAGCTTGATTTGCTTTGAAAATCATGCAAATTGTGGTTGAAAGCTGGTTTTAAATATTGTAATTTCCATGCAAGAGGTTAGAAATTTATAGTCGTTATGCTGCCGGAAAAATATCGAAATTATTCTAAAATATCATGAAATATTTTAGATGCATAAAATGGATAATTTATGAATTTTGAAAATTATTTCCATAAATTTTCCACAAATGGGAAATTATGAGAAAAATGCTAAATTAAATATTCATGTTTTAAAATTTATTTAAAGTGAGAATAAAATATATTCTTTATACTATTAAATATTCAAAAAGAATATTATAAGAATTCTCACTAGATAAATGAATATTTATCAACGGTTCTCAGCGTATTTGGAGATATGAAATAAAAACCTTTTTGGAATATTATTTGAATAAAGGACTAAATTTGTTAAATTCTTTAAAGGTATTTTCTATGGAAACATGGAGATATGTGAAAAGATGTTTTACAGTGAAATAGCACATTTATAAAGAAATTATTATCACTGTGTGAATATTTTATAAGCTATTTTCACTGTATCTATTATTATAACTTTATGGTGTTAATTAATTAATGATTTTATTTATTTTATAAATTCCATAAAGGTGATGAGATGATGAATAAAATGTTTTGAGATGATTTTGGGAAAAATGTGAAAATGATGGAAATTCATGAAAAAAGAAAGTATATGACATTGTGAGCCTTATGGATAAACATGAAATATTTCAAATTATTTTGAATAAAATCCATAAAGGATGTGATACACATTTTATACTATTTTGAGACTTAGGCCCCAATTTCATGCTTACTGATTACTGTTACTGTCACGTGGCTGATTGACTTGCCAAGTTATTAGCAGTCTCGGAGTCACCTGGCAAGTGTACACTGAGAACCTCTTATAGACTATGGCCATAGATCTAACTATATACTATTACTGTGTCCCCTTGGGGATGACTACTGTATCCCTTTGGGGATTATGATAGCATGATATGATTTAGGGTGATGCCTAGTCTCAACCCACTGATACTGTTTACTGAAATAGATTTTACTGAACACTGTTTACTGAACTGTACTACACTAAGGAATACTGTTTACTAAACTGTATCGTATTGATTACTGTTTACTGAACTATACTGAGAATCACTGTTTATCGAAAAAAGTATATTATGAAAATTATTTCTAATATAGAAATAATTATTGAATTGTTATCCAACGATTTTGGATATTTACAAACTACTGTACTAAAAGTGACTGTTTCTACAATTTTATTATATCTACAGTTCACTGTACTGTTTTATCAATGTACTGTTATGTGCTTTGGAAAAACTATTACTGAAGAGATATAATAAAATGGTTTATACCATTTTTATACTTATGAGAAATGAGAATTAAATTGTTTTAAGGGGAAAGAATTATTTATTGCTCCCTATAGTCGCTCTAGGTTTCCTGGACAAGACAAGTATTTCAAAATACCCATGCTCCATCTGGATTTTCCGGCTGATTATAGTATCCTTCCCTACTGTGCATAGTACATTGTTAGGAAAATAAATATTTTCTAGCATATAGATTTCATTGTATCAAACAGCATACGATTCTTTTACTGAGCACGTGGTTTGCTCACCCCTTTATTTTTCAACTCCCCAGAAAAAATCCAAGGATTAATTAAGGTCTTCCTCGGATAAATATAGCTGCAAGTAACACGCTGGGGCAAAGTACATTGAATTTTAAAGGTATAGTCACTTCTCTTATATATTTAAACACATGTATACAATACTATTTTATTGTAAAATGAATACAGGGGATGTAAAGTGTAAGGAAAATTGTACAAATTTTTATATTCTGAATTTATTAAATAAATAAATGTTTACCATTTATTACTCATACTGTGCAAGTATTAGAGGCATCACAGACAGTCCAACCGTAAATTATGTATAAACTATGTTATTTACTGTACTGTGGACTGTTACAATTTAGTAGGAAATTAAATTAATAAAATTATTGAGATTTATAAAATGAAAAATAAAAATTATAAAAATATTTATTATAGTTATATATGAGATTTTAAATATAAATTGAAATTAATGGTGACATGGGATCTAGAGAAAGAATAGTCTTTAATTGAAATTATGTTTGATAAGTGGTATAAAATAAATTACTTTTTGAAAATTTCAAATTAAAAGATAGAAATTAATAAAACAATTATTATTATTATTATTATTATTATTATTATTATTATTAAAATATGGAATTTTAAGCATAATTTGGAATTTTAAACATAATTTGGAATTTATTGTGTAGTGTTAAGAATTTGAAAGATAAAGAGGTGCGAATGGCGCTACTGAATTTTATACAGTTCGGAAGTAGCAGTAAGGAACATGTGTAAGAGATTACTTAGAAATGTTTTACATATTTTTGGAAATTTTCGAAAATTCAATCCCCAACCATTTCCCACCAATTCTCCTAAACGGGAAAACATAATTTATTTTATATTTGTATAATCAAATATGTTTTAAGTTGCATGTTTACCGCACTGTGTATCTAACTGTTACTACACTTTTCTGAACAGACTCGTATACCGATACTGGACTATTTACTGTAATGGTTTCAAATTAACCGTTAATATACAGTTTATATACTAAAATATATTTTGTGAATTTTATTTCTTAACTATCTACATCTTCTTAAATGCTTTTATAAATGCTTATTTATGGACTGACTAAAATTTTATTACCGGAAGTGATTCCTTTATGGAATTTACGCTATTTATAAACTGTTTTGAGACTGTTAGGCCACATATCATGCTCACATGTCACGTGTTACTATTACTATTACTATTACTATTGCTAATTGACCTGCCAAGTCATTAGCTGTCCCAGTTATTGTGATAACCGTAAATTTTCCATTTATTGGAAATTAGAAATATTGAAAATAAATATTAGAGAAATTAAATAAGGGGAAATAAATAAAATTTGCAAGAAACGAGATATTGGTGAAAATCCTGAGAAATGAGGAAGTGATGAATAAGAAAATTCGTGTGAAGGAAATTAAATGAAAATAAAAATAAAATCGGAGTTATGGAAATAAGGAAAGGAGGAATCTAAATTGGATTAATGGAAATCCAAAATTTATAAATAAAAATGCGTATATTATATATTTATATAATTAAATTATATAAATTTATTTACACATGTTTTTATATAAATACATATGTATGTATATGAACATTAGTATATATTAGAAAAAAATGAAATATATACTATTTTGTCGTAAATAAATACATGTGTATATTATAAAAGGTATTTATATAATTATAAATATATATGTGCAGATATACATATATATATGAAATATATATATTATTATTTTAAATAAAAGTATATGAATATATAAGAAAAGTAAATGTTATTTTGTATTAAGTTTATATGTATAAATATTTTATTATAGCATTTATATAATTTGAATATATAAATGTTATTTAAGTGTATGAATATACATATATATATACTAGACATGTGTTTTGTAATGTACAAGATATATTTTATATATAATAAATACTGTATAACATTATGTATGAAATAATGTATGGATAACATATAATATATATTATATGTATAAAATATATGGTATAATATATAGTATATAGTATACTAAAAATAGAAAGAAGAACAAAAACATAAAAGGAAATAAAACAGAAAAAGAAAAGAGAAGGCGGGGAGGAACCCCGACCCTCCCAGTCAGGCCGCCGGTGGCGGAGCTGCCACCGTCGGTGAGGGGAAAAGGAAGGTGAGACACCGGCGACGCAAGGAAGAAGTGTCCGGCGCCGGAAAGGAAAGAAACGGAAGCGAAAATAGGGGAGAAAACGCGGCGGAAGCCGAGAAGAGGGAAACCAGATCTGGCGGTTTCCGACCAAATCGACCGTCGCCACCCCAACCCGAACCTCGGCGAAGGTGAGGGGAAGATGAAAGAGGCCACCGGCGAGACCAACGGCGGCCGAGGAAGGAAGAACAAAAGAAGAAAGGAGCCGAAACCCACCCTCCTAGGTCCGGCACCGTCGCCGGCAATGGGGAGAAACGGAGACCAGATCTGGCGTCTCCGCAACTCCGGCAAGCTGAGGGAGGCGTGAACCGGCGGAAAGGAGGACCGCCGGCGACCGAACCGGCCGAACCGGCGGGATGAGGCACAAACCGGTCTGAACCGGTCCGACCAAAGAAAGGAGAAAAGAAAAGAAAAAAGAAAAGAAAAAGAAAAAGAAAAGAAAGAAAGAAAAGAAAAAGAGGAAAAAGGAAGAAAAAGGAAGAAAAAGAGGAAAAAGGAAAATTTCGGGAATTCGGAAAATTCCCGGAAATTCGACAACCCGGGATTTTTACAAATTCGGTAAGAAATTTCCCGAGAATTTAATTTCAGAAAAAAATTAAATAAATTATGAAAAATTCTAAAAATTAGAATTTTAATTCTAGAAATTATTTTCAGCAATCGAGATAAGGAATCGGGAGAAATGGAGCGCGGGCGCGATCGATAAGCGGAAGTCGCCGACCCGGAAAAAGGTAAAGGATGCATGTGCAGCACTGTAAGGATACTCAGTCTGCATAATTTAATTTGAAATATTTTATGCAATTATTTTATGAAAATTATTATGATGCATGAATTGCTGAAAATAATTTGGGAAGAAGTACTGGCTGAAAGATTTTAAACTGTATTTTCCGTGCAGGAGGTTAGTGAATCGGCAGCCGTTATGCTGCCGAAAATTTTAGAAAAACTTTATAAAATCATATTAAATGATTTATTTCCGAATTTCGATAGTAAATCACGAGACATGAGGAAATTTCTAAATTTCATAAAATATGAATATAATGAGATGGAACTTTAGAATATTCATGTATTCGAGAATGGTGATAATGAAATCACCGAAAATTCTCGAAATAGATAAATTACACGAATTACGAGATGAAAGAGGAAGTGAAATATAGTGAATATTCTTATGAATATTTTTATAAATATTCACTAAAGGACTTTAAACCTTATGGTTTTAAATTATGGAATTTTATATTTATATAAATTCCATATAAGTCTATTTGATGAGGAAAACTACGGTTTTGAGATTGGTTGGCATTCCTATCATACGGATGCATGATATGTGATATGTTTAGTCCCGGTCGACACCTGATCCGCGACCCACAGAGGACAACATAGATTATGGTCATAGATTTGACCGGTTTATTTCTTTACCCTCCGAGATTTATAGTATGATAAGATTGATGTCTATCATAGACTCCATAAATGATAGGTGACATGTAAAAAAAAAAAAAGAAAGTGTTTTACATGACATGGAATATGTCAAATGGGAAATGTGATATGTGATGTGTGACATGTGAAAAGAACATGTTTCATATAATATGAGAAGAAAATCAATTGAATTATAGCATTTTTATAAAATGCTCATTTCGGTACTGATTATAGTACTATGAGATGATTCTCATAAGACATGAGATACAAACCTCTAATATGTTTAAAAAAAAAAAAAAAGAAGAATTGATATATCTGACATTCTCACCATAAATTTAAATGAAACATTAGATTATAAGTGTTTCACGAATTCCGAACCGTGTGAGCCACGGACGAGTGATGAAGCTAGGCAATCGTTGTCTGATGGGCCCAGAGAGGTTGCCATGGCCGATTGTGCTGGTTCGTCACAACCTCTAAAACCTCGAGTGGACTTTGGGCCATAGAGGATAGTACGGATGTACTAATGGCCAAACCGAGCAGAGACTCGATGATTGTACCGTGTGAGCCACGGATGAGTGATGAAGCTAGGCAATCGTTGTCTGATGGGCCCAGAGAGGTTGCCATGGCCGATTGTGCTGGTTCGTCATAATCTCTAAAACCTCGAGTGGACTTTGGGCCATAGAGGACAGTACGGATGAGTGATGAAGCTAGGCAATCGTTGTCTGATGGGCCCAGAGAGGTTGCCATGGCCGATTGTGCTGGTTCGTCACACCCCTAAAATCCTTCGGGAACTAAGTGCTACACAAGTTTCGACGAAATATGAGAAATCGTAGGGTATTGCGATTATAAGTAAGTAAGTGATTGTGATTCATGAAGGCGATGAATGTTGAAGGATGACATAGATCTTAGGCATATGACACATGATGTATGTGATTATTGAATGATATCTATATATGCCATTTGAACATGTGCTACTTGAATGTTCGTTTCTTTCGATTATTTGAGGTATGATTATTTATTCTCTGTATTTAGACACGTCAACAGTACTACTTATCTGATTTGTTACGATAGGGGATGTGTATAATAAAAACAATATTATGTAAAATTGTTTAACAGTTAGTACAAGTGAAGTATCGCAGACAGCCCAACCGGTTAAGTTGTGTATAAGAAGATGAAAAATGTGGTCACGGGTCGTGACAGTTATCACCTGACAAGTGTACATTATGGACCCCACTACTATGGCCATATGTCTCACATGTTATTGTTATTGTTATTGTTACTCCCTTCAGCGACTACTGTTATAGCATGATATACTTTGGGTGTTGCCTGGTCTCCACTTACAGTTATTGTTTACGGTACTATTTTACTGAAGTGTTGCTTTTACTAAACTGTTTACTGTTACTGAAGGAATTGTTTACTGATAACTAAATTATTTACCATACTATTTATAACTGGACTGTTTACTGATAATGAAGTGTTTACTAATACAAAAATTTATAACTGTTTTCTGATAGTGAACTGTTTACTAATACAAAACTGTTTACTGCAGTGTTTTCAAATATTGTTTATAAACTGTTTATATGTTGTAATAATTTATGATATGATTTCTATAGCATTTTTATATTGTTCTTATATCATAATCAACTTTTGCTCGCTATAGTCGCTATTAGGGACTGAGACACGTAAGGTATTTTAAAATACCTCCCATACTCCATCTGGTTTCCTAGTCGACTATAGTATCTTTCTAGAAAAGTCCCTTAGTGTACTGTTAGGGAAATAACTAATCTTATTATTTTAAATTCATATTTAGTATGTTTTCATAATTAATAAGAGAGTTTATTTTTAACTACATATAGTAGTATAACGCTTGTATATATGTTTTTTACTGGGCTTTTGTAAGAGCCTCGCCCATCTCACCAAGCTATCGGCGAGCATCCTTTAGGCTTCCTCATTGCCCCCAGCTTTACTCTTACAACATCGTCAAGGCCTTGCCTGTTCCAGTGGGCCGTAAGTGAGCATCCCCTAAGAGTCCCACACTCTTCTGGTTTGCCTTTACAACAAGAGTAGGCGGTCGCCCAACACTCACTAACAACGTATTGTCTGCTCTGGGCAGTCGCCCACCCTCACGGCTTTGTCCCAAGGCTCCTGAAGAACTCAGGATTTGTGACGTCCCCGTCACTTCATCTTATCACTTATCTTTTTCTTTCTTTATTTAGATTTAGTTTATCCAGTGTCGTTCTTCCCTTAATCTTAAGCTAATCATTTAATAGCTTATGAAATTTTATTCAATTTCCATAAACATAAAATGATATATATAAATATCATTCCATTTCCACAGGATCTCATACATCATCTTAACTTACATCCCCGACATCTTATATACATAAATTCTACTTGTACTGTACTGTAGCTGAATTATAATTTAACTTTACATATGAACATATAAGTATACCTTCTATGCTAACTGGGAAGCGTATCGAGAAGGTACACTTTGATTCTTCAAGCACAAGCTCCTCTAGTCGGAGCGTGGTTCACTTCAAGTAGTCTGTATGAAAATAGTCGTAAAAGGGTGAGTTTACGCTCAGTAAGAAAAGTATGTAAAAGAGCGTAGTATGTCTCTATATGCACCTTTCCTACTTGGCTCTATAATGTCATGTAAAACATTATAAAGCATGCATCATAAACTTCTTTCATGCATTGTTTGCAACCATGCATATTCATTTAAAATGACATAGCAAACATACTTTCTTTAAAACATCATACTTCATATCATACTTTAAAACATACATCATACTTTTCTTCATACATACGTCTTGTACTTTGAAATAGATGGAGACTATGTACAATGTTTAAGCGATTGAGTCGTCATATGAACCGTTCATTCCCATTCATATGACTCATATGACTCTAATCATGCATTAGTACATTGGTATACCATGTAGAGGTCAGGGATTCTCTCCTGCCTTAATAATACCATAATGAGCACTAGTCAGGTGTCACTGATGGTCTTGAGGACCGGACTAGGGTTCCTCACTTAACATGCATATTACTGAGGACTTGATCAGAGTCTCTCAGCCATCAGAAATGCATAATCATTACGCAGTCCATAGCCTCAAAACATTTATAATATTCTTTTCAGAAAACACCTTTGTGTTTAAATCAATTAAACTTTGAAAACATCTTTTCATACATGGCAGTCGACTTCTCTTATAGGGCAGTCGACTGCTGCTTCATAACTTTATTTCTCGAAATTATTTTCTTTTCGGAAAATACATAGGGGCAGTCGAGTAGTCCATATAACAGTCGACTGGTTTTCAAACAGAATGCTTCTTAAGAAATAGCAGTCGGCTGGTCATATAGGGCAGTCGACTGTTTTTGAAACAGAATGCAATTTGGTAAATAGCAGTCGACTGTCCCATATAGCAGTCGACTGGTTTGAAACAAAATACTTCTTGGAAAATAGCAGTCGACTGGCTTACATAGCAGTCGACTAGTTTGCCTCGGTTTTCGGAAAACAACGTTTTGGTTGTCTCTAGGCAGTCGACTTCCCTTTATGGCAGTCGGCTGCCCCTAGCCTAATTGGTACTAGGAGACAAGTCCGAAAATGCATCTTTTCCTATACAAAATCAATTGGTGCTTCTTCCAAACCACATAAAAACATTATAAAACATGTGGACATAGCCGCCTTACGTCCGTTACATAAATTCCTTACCTCGATTCCTTCGAGAACGCAAGATCACTTGGCGTGTTAACCCTAGCTTTTCACTTCTTCAAAGCTGTAACATCAAATCAATTTAAACCTTTAAACCATCATCATACATATATCATACTAACTCAAAACAACTCCAAACCATAAACCAAATTGACTAAATCATCTTCTTCTCTTACCTTCACTAGAGACCAAAATCTCAAACTTTGAGATCTCTTCCAATACTTGAAATCAATACACCAAACTCTGGATATCTCTTAGTCTAGTGACAAGGATCGATTTTCGTCTAATAAACTTAATGAATTAGTGGAAGGATGAGGTGGTTTAGCAAGGTAGCTTGGAATGGAAACTTGGAAGATTGGAGGAAACAAGAGGGAGAGCTGGGAAGAAGAGTGGCTGACGTTGGTGATAGCTGATGGGGATGATGAGTCATGCTTCATGCATTAAATGCCTCTTTATCTCATTAATCATCTCAGCCAAGCTTTATCCCTTTAACTCAAGACCATTTGACCATCAATTAATTCCTCTTCTCCTTTCTTCCACAACTACATGCCCAATTAAATTTCTGATTTTGTTTCTTTTCTCATGTTCCATTTATTTTCCTGATATCAACATATTGTATTTGATTCATTGACTATCAACTTTCTTATTTCTTCTACACATCATGCATACATCATTCACACATTAAACTTCATGTTCATTTAATCATATTAGCTTAGAATACTTTACATACACGGAGGAATACATGGAAATTGAGGATCTCACATCCTCCCCACCTTAGAAAATTTGGTCCTCCAAATTTGCCTTAGCTTGTCATGTAAATAATTCTGGATACATTTCCTTCATTAAGCTCTCTAGCTCCCATGTAGCTTCTTCCATCGTATGGTATTGCCAGAGAATTTTCACTAACGAGATCGTCTTAGACCTTAAAACTTTCTCTTTTCTGTCCAAAATCCTAATCGGCTTCTCTACATAGCTCATATCTTCCCTTATCTAGAAGGGTTCATACTCAATGACATGAGACGGATCCGGATTATACTTCCGAAGCATTGATACATGGAACACATTATGTACTCCCGATAGCTCCAGAGGCAATGCCAATCTATAGGCAACATCACCTATCTAATCTAAGACCTCAAATGGACCGATGTAACGAGGGCTCAACTTACCTTGTCGGCCAAATCTCATGATTCCCTTGGATGGAGAAACTTTCAAGAACACAAAATCTCCAACCATGAACTCAAGTGGCCTCCGTCGAGCATCTGCATAGCTCTTTTGTCTACTCTGAGCTGTCTTAAGCCTCTGACAAATCAGCTTAACATTTTCTGAAGCTTGCTCGACTAGATCTGAATCCAATAACTTACGTTCGCCCACTTCTTCCCACCCAATCGGAGATCGACACCTTCTTCTATACAAAGCTTCATATGGTGCCATCCCGATGCTTGCATGATAACTATTATTGTATGCAAACTCAGCCAATGGCAGATGGTCATCCCAGGAGCCTTTAAAGTCCATAGCACAAGCCCTCAACATATCCTCGAGCGTCTGAATCGTGCGCTTGGACTGTCCATCAGTCTGCGGATGAAAAGCTGTGCGAAAATTTAACTTAGATCCCATGGCTTCCTGAAAATGCTCCCAGAAATGGGAAGTAAACCTGGAATCTCTATCAGAAGTGATGCTCACTGCAACACCGTGTAGTCTTACCACATCTTTTACATACATATCTGCCAAAGCATTGAGTGTATCAGTTGACTTCATAGGTAGGAAGTGAGCTGATTTTGTTAATCTATCGACCATCACCCAAATACCATCATGATTCTTCTTGGTTCTGGGCAATCCCATAATAAAGTCCATCGTAATGTGTTCCCACTTCCACATAGGTATAGGCAGAGGGTGCAGTAATCCTGCTGGCTTTTGGTGCTCTACCTTGACCTGTTGACATGTGAGACATTTTGCTACAAAATCTGCTATGTCTCTCTTCATGCCCTTCCACCAGTACACCTTGCGAAGATTGTGATACATCTTCGTATTTCCTGGATGTAACGTGTACTTAGTGGCATGTGCTTCAATCAAGATTAACTTCTTCAATTCGTCATCATTAGGAACACATATACGACCTCTAAACCTCAAAATTCCATCACTACTGACATTAAATTCTGAGGTCATACCTGACTGCATCTGATTCATAGCCTCTATACATCTATCATCTTCCTTTTGAGCACTTCGGATTCTGTCCATTAACTCTGGCTCAATTCTTAAACTAGCCATCATTCCAATTTGCTCATAAGTCATAACATTAAGGTTGAGGCTTGTGAATTGCTCAATTAGTTCATGCTCTTTTATCATCATATAAGACACCATACTTACATGCTTCCGGCTCAGAGCATCCGCCACCACATTGGCTTTCCCTGGGTGGTACAAGATCTCACAATCGTAATCCTTTAGTAGCTCGAGCCATCTTCTTTGCCTCATGTTTAGTTCCTTTTGAGAGAATAAGTATTTCAGACTTTTATGATCCGTAAAAATCTGAAATCTCTCACTATATAAGTAATGTCTCCATATTTTCAGGGCAAACACTACTGCAGCTAACTCCAAATCATGAGTCGGGTAGTTCTTCTCATGGTCCTTCAATTGTCTGGAACCATAGGCTACTACCTTACCATGCTGCATTAACACGCATCCCAAACCTTGCCCGAGGCATCACTATACACCGCAAATCTACCTGAACCACTAAGGATGGTGAGAATCGGTGCAGTCGTCAGCCTGCGCTTCAACTATTGGAAACTACACTCACAAGCTTCATTCCACTCATACTTCATTTCCTTGCGCGTCAAATGCGTCAATGGAGCAGCTAGCTTTGAGAAACCCTCTACAAACCTCCTATAGTAGCCAGCTAAACCCAAGAAACTCCTAATCTCCGTCACAGTCTTCGGTCTTTCCCACTGAACCACCGCTTCAATCTTTGATGGATCAACTGAAACTCCATCTTTACTGATCACATGACCTAAGAAGGAGATTTGATTCAACCAGAAATCACATTTACTTAGCTTGGCATATAGTCCTCTATCTCTGAGGGTCTCTAAAACAATCCTCAAATCCTGCTCATGCTCTTCCCATGACCTCGAGTACACCAAGATGTCATCGATGAAAACAATGACAAACTGGTCCAAGTACTGCTTAAACACATCATTCATCAAATTCATGAAGGCTGCAGGTGCATTGGTTAATCCAAACGGCATTACCAAGAATTCATAATGGCCATACCGTGTCCTGAACGCAGTTTTAGGGATATCTTCATCTCGGATCTTCAACTGATGATATCCCGATCTCAAGTCTATCTTGGAAAAGACTTGTGCACCCTTGAGCTGATCAAAGAGATCATCTATCCTGGGAAGAGGATACTTGTTCTTGATTGTTACTTTATTCAACCACCGGTAGTCAATATATAACCTCATACTACCGTCCTTCTTCCTGACAAAAAGCACAGGAGCACCCCAAGGGGATACGCTGGGTCGTATAAATCCCTTGTCTAGCAACTCATGAAGCTGCTTCTTAAGTTCTTCCAATTCTACCAAGGCCATCCGGTAGGGAGCTCTTGATATAGGCTCAGTCCCCGGCACCAAATCGATAGTGAACTCTACTTCCCTATCCGGAGGAAGTCCTGGAAGATCATCCGGGAACACTTCAGGAAAATCTTGGACTACAGGAATATCCTTGAGTCCGGGACGTTTCTGATCTACGTCCTCCACATAAGCAATAAATCCTTCACATCATCATACACATTATCCATTATTTTCATTTGCAAACAAATCAAAATCAAACATACTTTCATATTAATTACTTGTAAAATTTACAACATAGCTAACGGGTGAAGAAAATGTTACACTCTTAGCATAACAGTCCACTATAACATGATTGTTAGCTAACCAATCCATACCCAAAATAACATCAAACCCATATATATTTAGTAGGATTAGGTCAGCCTTAGATTCTCTTTCTCCTACCCGTAGCTTACAGTTTCTATACACCAACTCTGTCACTTGTGATTCTCTAAGTGGTGTGCTTATCTTTAATGAGTATTCTAAAGTCTCAGGCTCAACAGGTATTTTCATAGCAAACTTAGGAGACACAAAAGAATGCGTAGAGCCTGGATCAAACAATGCTATGATATTTACATCAAACAGGTAAATTGTACCTTTAATCACTTTGGACGAGGCATCAACAGACTCTTCATCGATGGCAAACACTCGTTCTTGAGTCAGCTTTCTTTCCCTTCTCAGCAGCAGTGGCCTTAGGTTGTGGTTTGGGGGTCTTATCTGATTCATCAGGCATCCTCAGATCTCTCTGAGGGCAATCCCTAATCATGTGTCCTTTCTCCCCACATCTAAAACAAGCGCCACTCGCTAAGCGACATGGCTGTGATCCGTGAAACTTTTCGCACTGCTCACATCTTTGCATCGTACTCTTTGGTGAGCTAGCGGTTCTTCCAACTTGATTTCGGGATCGCTCATCACTTATCTTGATCCCTGTAGCTTTAGGAGTACCTATAGAAACTCCTTCAGATCGTCTACTCCTCCGAAATGGATACCTATCGCTCGAAGCTTTCTCATCCGACTTCCGCTTCATCGGTTCCTTGTCTTTACCCTTGGCTCAGAAATCAGCATGGTGTAGATCATAGTCCTGCTCACACAGCTGAGCCTTACGGACAGCTTCTCCATAGGTGGTGATATCCATCGGATACAACTTAGATCTAATCGGGGACTTCAATCTCTCGATGAATCTGTAGATCTTATGCCCTTCATCTCTTCGGACCTCTGGATCGAATCTACTCAAGGTGGTGAACTTAGATTCATATTGATTCACCGTCATCGTACCTTGAGTCAAACTTAAAAACTCAATCTTCAATCTATTCTGATCCGTGCGTGGGATATATTGTTCATTAAAAGCTTCCACAAATCTGTCCCACGTAACCTCTTCATATCGGGCCTCTAACACGATCCGAGTGGCTTGCCACCAATATTCAGCATCATCAATCAACAGATAAGCGGCTAAGCCTACCTTCTCCCTTTCGGAGCAGGGCATGTACTCGAAAGATTTTAGAACTGCTTTCATCCAGTTCTCAGCTGTCAACAAATCTCTTTTCCCCTTGAACTTGGGCAGATCCAACTTCTTAAATTCCTTAATCAATGCCACACTGCAATAAGCTCTAGGATCCCGCCTTCTAGTAACTGGGACTGGTGGGGTTACTTCCGTGGGAGGAATAACAGTTGCAGTCGCTTGGGTACTTGTGGCCACATTCGGAAAATTAGACATAAACTGCGTAAACATCGTGGCCATATTCTCCATATGCTTTTCCATTTTAGCTAGCCTCGTATTCGGGCTATGTGGTGGAGATGGTTGAGGAGACGGAACTGGGGGCTCTTCAGTGCGACCCCGTCCTCTTCCTCTACTTGTACCTTTTCTTCGTGAGCTCATACTGTAAATATAATCATCATTGAGCTCTTTAGTATAACTAGAAATAGCTATACTATACATTTGTATTCAGACAAGTACAGTACAATTGGGGAATATACTCTATTTCTAGCTTCTTGACACTGACAAACCTCAATCTAAACTGCTCTGATACCACTCTGTGACGTCCCCGTCACTACATCTTATCACTTATCTTTTTCTTTCTTTATTTAGATTTAGTTTATCCAGTGTCGTTCTTCCCTTAATCTTAAGCTAATCATTTAATAGCTTATGAAATTTTATTCAATTTCCATAAACATAAAATGATATATATAAATATCATTCCATTTCCACAGGATCTCATACATCATCTTAACTTACATCCCCGACATCTTATATACATAAATTCTACTTGTACTGTACTGTAGCTGAATTACAATTTAACTTTACATATGAACATATAAGTATACCTTCTATGCTAACTGGGAAGCGTATCAAGAAGGTACACTTTGATTCTTCAAGCACAAGCTCCTCTAGTCGGAGCGTGGTTCACTTCAAGTAGTCTGTAGGAAAATAGTCGTAAAAGGGTGAGTTTACGCTCAGTAAGAAAAGTATGTAAAAGAGCATACTATGTCTCTATATGCACCTTTCCTACTTGGCTCTATAATGTCATGTAAAATATTATAAAGCATGCATCATAAACTTCTTTCATGCATTGTTTGCAACCATGCATATTCATTTAAAATGACATAGCAAACATACTTTCTTTAAAACATCATACTTCATATCATACTTTAAAACATACATCATACTTTTCTTCATACATACGTCTTGTACTTTGAAATAGATGGAGACTATGTACAATGTTTAAGCGATTGAGTCGTCATATGAACCGTTCATTCCCATTCATATGACTCATATGACTTTAATCATGCATTAGTACATTGGTATACCATGTAGAGGTCAGGGATTCTCTCCTGCCTTAATAATACCATAGTGAGCACTAGTCAGGTGTCACTGATGGTCTTGAGGACCGGACTAGGGTTCCTCACTTAACATACATATTACTGAGGACTTGATCAGAGTCTCTCAGCCATCAGAAATGTATAATCATTACGCAGTCCATAGCCTCAAAACATTTATAATATTCTTTTCAGAAAACACCTTTGTGTTTAAATCAATTAAAATTTGAAAACATCTTTTCATACATGGCAGTCGACTGGTCTTATAGGGCAGTCGACTGCTGCTTCATAACTTTATTTCTCGAAATTATTTTCTTTTCGAAAAATACATAGGGGCAGTCGACTGGTCCATATAGCAGTCGACTGGTTTTCAAACATAATGCTTCTTAAGAAATAGCAATCGACTGGTCATATAGGGCAGTCGACTGTTTTTGAAACAGAATGCAATTTGGTAAATAGCAGTCGACTGTCCCATATAGCAGTCGACTGGTTTGAAACAAAATGCTTCTGGGAAAATAGCAGTCGACTGGCTTACATAGCAGTCGACTGGTTTGCCTCGGTTTTCAGAAAACAACGTTTTGGTTGTCTCTAGGCAGTCGACTTCCCTTTATGGCAGTCGGCTGCCCCTAGCCTAATTGGTACTAGAAGACAAGTCCGAAAATGCATCTTTTCCTATACAAAATCAACTGGTGTTTCTTCCAAACCACATAAAAACATTATAAAACATGCGGACATAGCCGCCTTACGTCCGTTACATAAATTCCTTACCTCGATTCCTTCGAGAACGCAAGATCAGTTGGCGTGTTAACCCTAGCTTTTCACTTCTTCAAAGCTGTAACATCAAATCAATTTAAACCTTTAAACCATCATCATACATATATCATACTAACTCAAAACAACTCCAAACCATAAACCAAATTGACTAAATCATCTTCTTCTCTTACCTTCACTAGAGACCAAAATCTCAAACTTTGAGATCTCTTCCAATACTTGAAATCAATACACCAAACTCTGGATATCTCTTAGTCTAGTGACAAGGATCGATTTTCGTCTAATAAACTTAATGAATTAGTGGAAGGATGAGGTGGTTTAGCAAGGTAGCTTGGAATGGAAACTTGGAAGATTGGAGGAAACGAGAGGGAGAGCTGGGAAGAAGAGTGGCTGACGTTGGTGATAGCTGATGGGGATGATGAGTCATGCTTCATGCATTAAATGTCTCTTTATCCCATTAATCATCTCAGCCAAGATTTATCCCTTTGACTCAAGACCATTTGACCATCAATTAATTCCTCTTCTCCTTTCTTCCACAACTACATGCCCAATTAAATTTCTGATTTTGTTTCTTTTCTCATGTTCCATTTATTTTCCTGATATCAACATATTGTATTTGATTCATTGACTATCAACTTTCTTATTTCTTCTACACATCATGCATACATCATTCACACATTAAACTTCATGTTCATTTAATCATATTAGCTTAGAATACTTTACATACATGGAGGAATACATGGAAATTGAGGATCTCACAGGATTAATGCATTGAGCGCGTTTGCTGAGGCTCGAACCCAAGCACCCTTAAGTACCCGAGCCTTACACTCATGTTACCATTGAGACGTCTTTCTTGTAAGAGCCTCGCCTGTCTCACTAGGCCATCGACAAGCATCCCCTAGGTTTCCTCATTGTCCTAGGTTTACTCTTACAACATCGTCAAAGCTTAATCCGTTCCAGTGGGCCATCGGGGAGCATCCCCTAGGCTTCTTATTGCCCTAGGTTTGCCTTGACAGCATGAGCTAGGCGGTCGCCCATCACACACCATTCACGTATTGTCTGCTTTGGTGGTCACCTACCTCATGGCTTTGTACCAAGGCTCCTGAAGAACTCAGGATTAATGCCTTAAGCGCGTTTTCTGAGGCTCGAACCCTGGCATCCTTAAGTACATGAGCCTTACACTCATGTTACCATATAAAAATGCGTGTTTTCTTATAAGAGCCTAGCTCGTCTCACTAGGCTGTTAGCGAGCATCCCCTAGGCTTCCTCATTACCCCAGGTTTACTCTTACAACATCATCAAGGCCTTGCCTGTTTCAGTGGGTCGTTGGCGAGCATCCCCTAAGCTTCTCACTGCCCCAGGTATTTAAGGGTGCCAGGGTTCGAGCCTCAGAAAATGTGCTCAAGGCATTAATCCTGAGTACTTTAGGAGCCTTGGGATATAGCCGTGAGGGTGGGCGACCGCCTAGAGCGGACAATACATTGTTAGTGAGTGTTGGGCGACCGCCTACTCTCGTTGTCAAGGCAAACTTGGAGAGTGTGGGACTCCTAGGGGATGCTCGTCGATGGCCCACTGGAATGGGAAAGGCCTTAATGATGTTGTAAAAGTAAACCTAGGGCAATGAGTAAGCCTAGGGGATGCTCGTCAATGGCTTTGTGAGACAGTCGAGGCTCTTACAGCTTTCTCTAAAGTTCATCCCCTCACTCCCCTTTCTCAGATAGCTTTTTAGTGTACATGCCTACTGATGCTTCCAGATTTGTTGAAGAAATTATTAGGAGCCTAAAGTAATAAATGATCAGGTATATATTTACATTTATATTCAAACATGTAATTGCATAGCAAATGTAATTATGGAACAAGATATAAATTTTATAATAGGACGTAAAATTGTACAAATAAATATTATATTGTAGATGTACTAAAATTTCTGATTTAATAATTAATTTTTAATCTTGATAGTATAATGAATTGACTGAGATAAAAATGTGGAGTGTACTTACACTGACACTGAATGCAAACCTAACGATCGTAAGTGAATAAGTGTTTTAAAAAGAAAAAAGTTGGTTCGAAATTTTATAATTTCAGACGTTACAATATATAAATATATATATATATATACGTGTGTGAGTGCATATATATAGATATACACATTGTGTTTGGAATGAACTATGAGATTGATGATAGGGAAAGAGAGTGAGTTGATATGGATATGGTGGATGATGTCGAAATGTAAATATTGTGTATTGATTTGTTATTGTTATCTTGACAGGGGATATGTGATTCTAGTATTAGGTGATGTTATTGGAATTAAATAAATATATATACATGAATATATGTAGATATTCATTGCAATTTTATGGCTTGTGAGATAAATGTTGAGAACTGAAAAGTGAACTGACGTTAAATTATGTGGATGATATTTGGATATGAAAATGTGTATTTACGTGATATTACCACCTCAATAAGAGGAGTGTGATCTTAGTAATCTATAGATGTTATTATATATATTTGAATGTACATTTATACAAATGTATTGTGGTTCTTATTGATGCCATTGGAGGCTTGACAGACTTGTGTAATTGCATAATGAATGATGGATGACATTTGTGTAATGATCTTGTGTGAATGAGAAATTGATGCTACTGCAGATATACCTTAGTCTAATTGCCTAATATGTACAATATTAGATTGAATAATTATTAAGCTATATCTTGGTGTACTTAGGAATCCATTCATGTATAGCATATATATGATCTTGTGTTGTTTTAAAAAAGAAAGCATTGTTTTAAAAGAGATGCATCAAAATCTTATAAGTGAAAGTCAATATTTGAAATGACTAGACAGCCACAGACCTTGATGTTTAACACTCATTTTGACATTATTCATGACATGTGCAGATTTAGCACTCAACTTAATTATGCATTAATTTGCAAAATGATACAGTTTTAAATGCTTTATTGCATGGGATGTCTTAAAAGATTTGAAAAGAATTTGAAAAAAGAGATTTCGATTTAGAGACAATAGGAACCCTATGGAATACCTATGTGGCATATGCCTTTATGGCATAGGGACTATATATATATTGTGTGGTTCTGCCTATGTGGCATAGAACCCCATTTATATATACATGATATGTATATGTAGATGTTGCTTGATGAGACCATTCAGGTTATCCAACAGTAGTAGTGGACACATTCCTCAGTTTCCAACTAATTAGTGGGATTGGAACGATCTATGATCATAGATAGATGCCCTTTAAGGGAAACTTTCCCATTAATAGCTACAATGGGTTAAAGATGATATGATACTATAATAGGGATTCATGCCTAGTCTCTCACTAAATGTTAAATATTGTCTAAAGTATGGTTTATCATATATAAAACCCTAGATATGATATGTTTTACAGTATATGTGATATGATTGAGACTGAAATATGATTTGCAAATGGTTTCATATCCCACATGATATGATTTGAGATTGTACATATTTTAAAAGGTGTTTTAAAGTATATGTGAAATGAATTTGAGACTATATAAGTTTCGTACATGATTATATGAATTTGAGACTATATAAGTTTCGTACATGATTATATACTACACGTGACATGTTTTGAAATGGATGATTTGAACAATAGAATTTTCATAATATACATATTGAACCCTGTTATGGTAGTACATTCTGCATTGATGCATGAGATGCAATGATATAAGGACACTCAATGTCATTAGGGCATGATTGAAACAACACTTAAAAGATATCGATTTTTAAATGATATTGAAAGATACACTTGTAGGATTCTTGTAATTGTATTAGAGACAATATAATTTTAACTCTATTATTATATTAGTAACTTACTAAGCCCTCACTCATTAAACTAGATTAATTTTTTTATAGATTGATCTGAGTTAAGGGATATGTTCGATAATTCTGGAGATTTAATAGTGTCTCGACTTTCAAAGTCCTCGTTGTTGAATATTTTAGTATTGTAATATTTCTCTCGTATATGCTTTGATTTTCAGACAATTTTTATACAGTAATTTAGGATGGAATGTCAACTAGGATAATGACTGATTGATATATCTGAGAACCGATTTTATAATACTGTACATGTAAAATTAATCAATTTTTAATTTAATCGTAAAATATTTTGTATAGAAAAAAAGAGAGCAAACACGCAGCAAGCTTCTCGTGGAAGCTTGCTGCAGCCTAATGAATATATATATATATAAAAGAGGAAATTGATTAGTACGCCAAATGGCAGTTTTCCGTTGGTTAAAACATAAATAAAGGAGACCCAAAAAGGTCTTCTTCCAGTTTTTATGTTGGCAAAGAAACTGCAGTAAACCGACTCAGCTCTGTAAATTTCCTTTCCCCATTTTAGCTTCACGGTTCCTTATTTCCTTTGGTAAATCCATCTTTTTCATCACTAAAACACTAATCATTCTTCATGGAATCCGTATCACACCTTAAGAACAGCCAAAAACTCAAAAATTGGTGGCTAGAATCCAACATTTGGGGAGCTGATCGTGGGCTGCATGGTTTTATTTTGGGAAGAAAGGTAAGCGAAGATATGAAATTAGTTCTTGATGCTTGTTGGTTATAGTTGTATTAGGTTAGTGAAGCATGAATAATATGTTTTAAAAAAATGAAACGAAAAGGATGTACAGTGGCAGGACAGGTTCGGCATGTGAAGATGAAATGAAGAAATTCTGTTTGGAATTTATAGTAAACTATGAAAGGAATTAGATTGAAATTGATTTGAGTGATGATTTTTACAAAACAAATGCTGATCGATGTTGCTGATTATACAAAGCTAGAAGTGGCGTGAATTGGGTGATTTTCGGTCAAAAAACAGGGCCTAGATGAATGGGTGATATTTCAATGGGTTGAACATGCTTGATGATAATCCTAGATGAGTAAAAGTAACACATAAAAATTGGAATTGAATTGAAGATGGAAGAGTAATATAGGGGCTGTCGACCATGGCTGTTTAGGAGGAGAAATTGGAGGCTGCCGAACCTGAAGGAAAACAGAAAAGAAAAGAAGACAGAAAAGAAAAGGAAAGAAAAATAATAAAAATAAAATTGTGTAAAAAAAATAAAAATATATTAATAAATATTGAGGTAAATTTTATAAATAGCTATCAATTGAAAAATAAATAGAATAATGACTAAAGTCAATTGTGGAATGGAAATTGAGAAATACTAAGTAAGAAGTTTGGTCAAAGCATGAATTATGGTGGATCATGTTAAATACTTAAAATTAATAGTTGAAACAAAGTAACAAAGTGGTGGCAAGAGTAAGTGGAAGATTAGATTCATGAAAAGAGAAATTATGAAAAGAATCGAATTTTGGGACCAATTGGAAATTTGGTTAACCAAATTTTATATGTGTAATGTTGAATTTTAATAAGTAAGAGATAATAAGGTAAAATAAATAAAAGTGTTGGTGGGAAGTAAATTTGGGATTAGAAGAAATAATAGGTAAAATTTATGGATGACCATTCGGCCAAGGCTATTTGGAGGTGATATCAAGTTACATTTTATGATTTTTAATATGCCAAAATAATATAGAAATTAAGAAAGGATCAATAATGCAATCGGATATAAAGTTGGAGTTAAAACGATGAAGTTGTGTTTTACTACCGGTGTAGATTTCACTGGTTAGACATAAGTAGTGTACAATGTAGCTGCATTTAGTGATGAATAATGGTTCCAAAAAAATTTAGAGAATAATTAATGGAAATTATTGGTGAAATTATTTTGCAGCCTGAATAATCCGATTTACGTGGGGTGACATCGGGAAATTCGACACCATGAAACAGGTAAAAGATGCGTGTGTGAATTTGTAGAGATATCCGAATGCATGCTTCTCATGTTATGAATTTTATAAGATTTATTGGATATTGAATTGCCTCGAAATGCAATGAAATTGTGGTTTATGGCTGTTGAGATTGTGTTTGCAAGTGTAGGGAGGCAGGACTCTAGCAGCGGTTATACTGTCGAAATTTACTAAAAATATTTCTAAAAATATTAGAAAATATTTTAGTGCATTATTGATATTTTTCCTAGCCTCAAAAGTGATGAATTAATTATCTTTCATAAATGGTGGATTTACTGAAAAATATCTATTAAATATTCACGATATCGATTTTGGTAAAAGTTAAACTACTGAAATTTATCCTACGTATTTTATAGCGAAATGTGTGATTGGTGAATTGAAATGGTGAATAGTGAAAATTTTATAAATGATTTTCAGTATAATATTCACTAATTTATTATGTTTTTCTCTTATAGATTAAATAAATTTTATCACGTTTAATGATTTCCATAAAGGCTTTATCACTGTGAAAATATTGTTTTGAGACTAAAATGTCTCTACACGTGTTTTATAGTGAAAAGTGTGTTGGTGGAATTATTATTAATTTTGGAAAATAAATATTTTTATTTTTCCATAAAGCATGAAAATATTGGAATTGATTTCCAATAACTTTGAATTTCAAATTTTAAAAAGAAAGCCTGGAAACACGTGTGTTTGAATTCTACGGTGAAAAGAAACAGTTACGAAATTCTATTACTACTCTGTGATTATTTTTATAAACAGTTTTCACCGTACGAAATACTATGATTTATACCTTAATGGATTTTCTGAAAAGTATCATTGATTTTATTTAATTTCATAGAGGTGATGAGATTTCTTATACACTGTTTTGAGACTAATAGGCCCCATATCATGCTCGCATGTCACATATTTCATGTGTTACTCATGTGTGAAGCTGTTGACATTGAGCCGTCTTTAGCGTTCCGGTCGACACCTGCTCAGTGTACGGCCAAGGACATTTGTAGACTATGGCCATAGATCTCATATGTTTATCATATTGTCCCTACAAGGATCTCATGTGTTCAATATTATTCCCTACGAGACTTATAGCATGATATCATTGGGTGTTGCCTGGTCTCCACTATGATTTCACGTGTTATTATTTATTTTAGTAATATTTTCAGATAACTTCGGTGATTTTTTGAAGTGTTTATTACTAAACTATCATTATAATTGAACAGGTATTTTACTGTTACACGTGCAAAAGTGATGATTTCAGTGGTGGAAACTTTGTAATTTTCAAGTGTTGAATGAAGTGATTTGATAAATTGTTTTACTCAAGTATATGAAATAATTATATGCAGTAAATTTGGAATAAGTTTTATATGAAAATAAATTTCTACTCCCTATAGTCACTTTGGGTTTTCGAGATAAGACAGGTATTTCAAAATACCTTCCATGCTCTATCTAGACTTCCAGCCGACTATAGTATCCTTTCCTTTTAGTGTGCCTAGCATACCGATAGGAAACTAAAGGATTTTTTTTCCACATATAATTTTCGTGATATCAAAATTTACATACAACTCTCTTATTGAGCCATGGTTTGCTCATTCCTTTACTTTCATCATCACAGATTTGTTATAAGGAATAGCTAAAGTGTCAAACCATGGACTACCTGCGCTTTGAGTAGCTCGAAGTATCGTATAATAAATTCCCGAGATACCATGTTTACATTTCTATATTCAGACCTGTTTATACAATATTACTGGTTGTGAATTTAATTTCAGGAGATGTAAACTAATTCTTACAGTGTGAATATTTATTTGGAAATAAATAAATATTGTTCAAATTGTCTTACTATTGCATATGAATAGTGTTTAAAGACATCAAGACAGCCCAACCGATTTATATGTGTGAAAATATGTGGAAAGGTGTAAAATACTGTGTACTTGGACTGTGACAATATAATATTTTGATTTTACATGATATGTATGTGATGAGTAGTTATGGATATTAGGACTGCTAAGATGATTATTAATTTGGATTTAATGTAACTGAATTGGTTGTGGTTTAAGAATTGAACTGTTTATGGTTTTAAACTGTATTGAGACTGATTGTGATTCATTTGGAACTATTTGCAGATAGTTAATTGGGAAAAGTCTTCAAATATAAGGGAGATATTTTCAATCTGTTTTCAAGAATCAATAAGTTAGGGTTAAAAACGATCCTTGCCTATCTTAGAGAATAATTTAAATTACTTTTGGATTAAAGAATAAATGAAAATGGTTTAGCGACTATATTGGCACCGAATACAAACCAACAAACGAAAAAGAAAAAATTTAGTCCATAAATTTGTAAATAAGGAAAAAGAGTAAGTATCAAGTGCAAGTCCATAGATAAAGGAGGATTTATTCAATCACATAGTTTAATCATAAACTTGAATGCTAAAAATTATTGGAACAAATATATATACATTTATATAATATAATTATGTGAGGATCCCAATTTTCATATATTTGATATAAGTTACATAGTGTAGGAATTTAAAAAGAAAATATTAATTGTTAAAATATTTAAATAAAAAGGTTTATTCGATAAGGTTCAAAGAGGTACTCGGTGAGGGCCCTATTAGGACTTTCTATATCCATATCGAAATGAGACCCTAAAATGATGATATTTAGGATGAAATAGGAATATAGCAAGAATCTGCATTTCAAAATCACCTTGTTTGAGTGTATTTTGAAAAGCGAGAAACAAATCCAAAAATGACGATCGTGTCCATACTTTGAAGAATTTTCTTGAATAACGGTTAAACTAAATTGACTTTGAACCCACAGACTGTTATAGGATGATCTTCGTGTAAAGAAGTTCACAAGGATCTTGCCCATGAATTGAATTACGCGAAAATGCTAAAAATAATACGAACGAAACTGGAAGTACTCGCATAGGGGTAGTTTAGTAATTTCACTACCCGAGACTAGTCCAACCACCTTAAGAGTTAATAATTGACCATAATTGTCTTAAATATATGAGAAATAATAAAAATGAAATATAAAAAATAAAATCTGATTTTAAAAATATTAAATTAATGATGGAACATAATAGAAAATAATGAAATTAAACAAGGGTAATATGGTCATTTAACATGGGAGCTGGTCAATTGGTCAAAGTTTATCAGAATTGACTTAAATGAATTAAATTTAATAAAATAAAAATTTAAAATCTGAAATTGAAAATATTAAAAATAATGTATATATTAGAAAATAGTGAAATAGTATAATAGTATTATGATAATTTAATATGGGAGTTGGTTAATTGGTCAAAACTTGACCAAAATTTCTTAAATTAATTAAATTTAACTAATAGAAAAATTAAAATTTGAAAATTATGAAAAATAAGATATTTTGAATGGCATAAGTGTAATTAGGGGAAAATTAAAAGGGAATTTTAGTTCTTTGACATGTGGCAAATTTCTATGGGAAAAAAAATAATAAAATAACATGAATTGAGACTAAACTGAGCATTCTTCTCAGCCACTCCACCGACCCTTTGCCCTACTATTTCCTGCCTGAAAACGACACCCCTACAATGTTAAATTCCTCCATTTTTCCTCTCGTTCAGCTCACTCCCATTGAGTATATGCACCTCCTCTCTTCACCGAAACACTAAGTGATATGGACCTCACCGAAAGAAGATGAGGTTCAATGAAGAAGACAAAGAACACTTGAAGAAAAACAATAACAAATTAAAAACGCAGCAAAGGAAAACAAAAATTAGGAGTAAAACCAAGACCCGTTGTGTAAAAACAGAAGAACCTATGGTATTGGACCAAGACCCGTTGCTTAGAAAAGCAAGAACCTATGGTATATATTGGTGGAAGGTAAAAGAACGCCACAAGGAAGACCTTGATAAATTCAAGAGTTCTCAAGAGAACCAAAGAGAAGAAGTCTCTCAATTTTATTACTAAAATCAATTGTGTTCTCCCCAAAGGGTTACATAACTATTTATAGGCAACTAGCTAACTTGCAGCACAAGTAATAGGAATTCTACTTTCCTAACTTGCAGAATAGGAAATAGCAAACTTGCAGAACAAGCAATAAGAATCCTACTCTCCTAACTTGCAGAACAAGTAATAGAAGTCCTACAAAATATATTATTTAAAAAGGAATTGGGCTTAAATTAAATTAAGACAACGTTTAGCCCAATAATACTTAACTAAATAAAATATGCATCCAGCCTAATTGCATTTTGGCCCAATACTTGTGTGTGTGTCTTCAAGAAGGTTGAACTTGGGCTTGGATCATGTTGTAGAAGACTTTATCATCCTCCATGCTCAAGCTTTGTTGGGCTTTCTCTTTAGTAATATTAATGAAACTAGCCAAGGCTCGTTGCATTATCTTTGATTTAGCTCTTGTAATTGGACTTCCATGGATGCTCAAAGGATCACGAACATCACGAACATGACTTGAGCTGTGTGAGCTTGATGGGTCTCCATCATTCCCCCTCTCCTCGAAAGGATTTTTCCTCAAATCAGAATCACCTATATCAATATCAAAGGGAGAAAGATCAGAAACATTAAATGTAGCACTAACATTATACTCACCTGGAAAATTCAATTTATAAGCATTGTCATTGATCTTTTCAATCACTTGGAATGGTCCATCTCCTCGAGGTTGCAACTTAGAGCGACGTTGAGCAGGAAATCTCTCTTTTGCATATGTACCCAAACCCAATCACCAGGTTCAAAGACAACTTTCTTGCGATGCTTGTTGACTTGAGTAGCATATTGCTCAGTCCTCTTATTAATGTTTTGACGTACCTTCTCATGTAGTTGCTTAACAAAAGTAGCTTTCTTTTCCCCATCCAAACTAACTCTCTCCTCAATAGGTAGTGGTAAAAGATCCAATGGAGTGAGTGGATTAAAACCATAGACAACTTCAAATAGAGAATAACTATTAGTAGAATGCACACTTCTATTGTAAGCAAACTCCACATGAGGCAAACAATCTTCCCAATTCTTCAAATTCTTTTGAATAATGGACCTCAACAAAGTAGACAAAGTTCGATTGACTACTTTAGTTTGACCATCGGTTTGTGGATGACAAGTAGTGGAAAACAATAGCTTTGTTCCTAACTTTCCCCATAATGTTTTCCAAAAGTAGCTAAGGAACTTCACATCACGGTCAGAAACAATGGTCCTCGGAACACCATTTAGACGAACAATTTCCTTAAAGAATAAATTGACAATGTTGCTTACATCATCTGTCTTGTGACAAGCAATGAAGTGAGCCATCTTAGAGAACCTGTCAACAACAACAAAAATAGAATCTCTACCTCTCTTTGTTCTTGGTAACCCCAAAACAAAGTCCATAGAAATGTCAGTCCAAGGAGCAGTAGGAATAGGCAATGGAGTATAAAGACCATGATTCATAACTCTAGACTTAGCTTGTTTACAAGTGACACATCTCTCACACAATTTTTCAACATCTCTTTTCATGTTAGGCCAAAAGAAGTGATCATGCAATATATCTAAAGTTTTCTTTACTTCAAAATGTCCCATTAACCCATCACTATGGGCTTCTCTAACAAGTAATTCTCTTAAAGAACTCCGAGTCACACATAATCTATTTTCCCTAAATAAGAATCCATCATGCCTATAAACTTTCCAAAACCAGTTTTCTCACAAGCAATGAACACATTTTCAAAATCCTCTTCAGTAGCATACAAGTCTTTAATATACTCAAATCCAAGTAGTTTTGCATTAAGAGCAGTGATTAGAGTATACCTTCAAGACAATGCATCAGCCACGACATTTTCTTTACCTTGTTTATATTTGATCACATATGGAAATGTCTCAATGAACTCCATCCACTTGGCATGACGCTTGTTCAACTTGCTTTATCCTTTCAAGTGCTTCAAGGACTCATGATCAGTATGGATGACAAATTCCTTAGGCCATAAATGGTGTTGCCATGTTTCCAAGGCCCTCACTAATGCATACATCTCTTTATCATATGTGGGATAGTTAAGGACAGCTCCACTTAACTTCTCACTGAAAAAAGCAATGGGGCGCTTCTCTTGCATTAAAACAGCTCCAATACCTATACTTGAAGCATCACACTCAATTTCAAAAGTTTTAAAAAAGTCAGGTAAAAATAACAAAGGTGCGGAACAAAGCTTCTCTTTAAGCAAGTTAAAAGCATGATCTTGCTCAAGACCCCATTTAAATCCAACATTCTTTTTAACAACATCAGTTAAAGGTGCAACTATAGTACTGAAGTCTCTAACAAATCTACGGTAGAAACTAGCTAATCCATGAAAACTATGCACCTCAGAGATATTTTTAGGTATAGTCCAATCTTTAATTGCTTTAACCTTTTCATCTTCTACTGCTATACCCTTAAAAGAAACAACATATCCAAGAAATATAATCTTATCAGTGCAAAAGGAACATTTCTTAAGGTTAGCATACAGCTTTTCCTTTCTCAAGACATTAAGCACATTCTTTAAATTTTCAATATGTTCATGCAAACTTCTACTATAGATCAAGATATCATCAAATAAACAACTACAAATTTTCCAATGAAAGCACGCAAAACATGGTTCATTAATCTCATGAAAGTGCTAGGTGCATTAGTTAATCCAAAAGGCATAACTAACCATTCATACAAACCATGCTTAGTCTTAAATGCAGTTTTCCACTCATCACCTTCTCTCATGCGAATTTGATGATAACCATTTTTCAAATCAATTTTAGAAAAGATGCAAGAACCATGTAACTCATCAAGCATATCATCTAATCTAGGAATGGGATAGCGATACTTTACAGTGATTTTGTTGATGGCACGACAATCAACACACATCCTACACGTCCCATCCTTCTTAGGAACAAGTAACACAGGAACAGCACATGGACTCATGCTCTCTCTAACGTAGCCTTTCTTCATGAGCTCGTCAACTTGTCTTTGAAGCTCCTTTGTCTCCTCGGGATTACTTCTATAGGCAGGTCGGTTGGGAATGGCAGCTCCTGGAACAAGTACTATTTGATGCTTAATTCCCCTAATAGGTGGCAAACCATTTGGAATCTCCTCGGGGAATATATCTCCAAATTCCTTCAAAAGAGACACAACATTAGTAGGCAAAGAAGATTTAAGATCATTAGAACTAAAACAAGATTCTTTATATAAAAACAAAAGGATTGGGCACTTAGCTAGAAAAGCAGCCTTTACATCACTTTGCTTTGCATAGAAGCTCACATCCTTTCTTTCTTTCTTTGCAATATCTTTGCCTTTGTCTAGATTCTTTAACCTTTGTTGTGATTCATTTTGCTCTTTCAACCTTAACTGATCCTCATAAATCTCCTTAGGACTCAAGGGTGCAAGTGTAAATTTCTTACCATCCATGGTAAATGAATAACGGTTTGTGAATCCATCATTTATGACATGTCTATCAAACTGCCATGGTCTTCCTAAAAGCAAATGGCCAGCATGCATAGGCACAACATCACACAACACTTTATCATCGTACCTTCCAACTGAAAAAGGCACCAATACTTGCTTGGTCACATTTACTTCTCCACAATTATTGAGCCATTGAAGTTTGTATGGTTTGGGATGTTTGGTAGTGGGCAAACTCAATTTGTCAACCAAATAAGTGCTAGCAACATTAGTGCAACTACCACCATCAATAATCAAAGAACATACCTTATTGTTGACGTGGCATCTAGTATGGAAAATATTTTCTCATTGCATTTCATCTTCATCCTTAACTTGGGCACTTAATGCATGACGAGCTACAAGTGCTTCACCATGTGCAGCAAACTCAACATAGTCATCATCCTCATCAATGTCCTCCAATGGTGGCATCTCATCATCAACATCAGAATCTTCTCTTACAACATCACCATCATCACGCATAATCATGACTCGTTTGTTTGGGCATTGTGATGCAATGTGTCCTCTTCCCAAACATCTAAAACACTTAATGTCTCTACTCTTACCTTGGGATGCTTGGACAGCCTCGGGTTTGGGCTTTTGGACACTCTCACCCTTAGGCTTGAATGAGGATTCAGTCTTAAGTTTGAATGTAGTCCTATCATCCCTTCGAAAGGTGTTCGGTTTCCAAGAAGAAGACGAACTAGAACATTGCATAAAACGAGATGAATAACCTTTTCTCTTGAGTTGCCTTTCAACCTTTATAGCCATATGCAACATATCATCAAACTCCACATAGTGATGTAACTCCACTACATTAGCAATCTCACGATTCAATCCCTGTAAGGATCGAGCCATAGTAGCATCACTATTCTCTTCAACATTAGCTCTGATCATGATAATTTCCATTTCTTTATGATAATCCTCAACACTCTTAGAACTTTGAGTGAGACCTTGTAACCTTTGATTAGGAACAAACCTTTTTCTCATATCACGTTTCATTTCATCCCATGTAACTATAGGTGGCTATCTATTCCTACGTCTACCAAGCATGAGTTGGTCCCACCAAATGATTTCATAATCCGTGAACTCTACAGCAGCAAGTTTCACCTTTTTTTCTTCGGAATAGTTATGGCAATCAAAGACCATCTCCATTTTCTTTTCCCATTCTAAGTAAGCCTCAGGATCATTCTTACCTTAAAAGGAAGGAATCTTCACTTTGATACTCCCTAAATTTTCATCTATCCTATCATAATACCTATCTCTTTTATACCTATCTCCACGACCTCCTTTATTACCATGGTTACCTTTAACACTTTTACTAAACTCATCATTATCAAACTCATCATCATCTTTATCATCAAAGTCAGTATTCACAACATTGCCATTCTCATGAGAAGTATCGCCTTGCTTTACCTTAACTAGGACATCTTCATGTTCCTCTAACTTATCATGAATATTATTAAACCTCAACTCTATCCTTGAAAATTGTTGTTGCATAGCTTGGAACATGAACTCAATCTTACTCAAATTAGGCTTTTCACTATTAGAAGACATGATTTTATCTTGCAAGAAAAGTTAGTAAAAGAAAAGGACCTCACAAGTATGACCTCATGTGTTTACACTCAATACACACAAGAATGTAACACTCACACTCATGTTTCACACAATTTTAATATGGCTTTTCTCGACTAATGTTACTCACACACTTCCTTTTTTCCTCACACAACTTTTCTCTATATGTTCTATACTGAACTCAAGACTCAATCAAAAAACAGCTAATGGAATTCAACTATCAACCAACAATAAACAAGCTGAGCACAAGATTTTAATCAAGGGAAAACAAAACAATGAAGACTCAACAAGACTTTGCAAGACTCAATAAGGCTTAAGAAGACTCTAATGAAACTAAACCTTGAAGGAAATATACGTGTTTTGGGGTGTTTAATTAGGATAGGGTTTAGCCAAAGGTGAGGTAGTTTTGTCCTTTTATATGGTAGGGTCAAAAAGGCAATTTTAGGCAGTAGGGTAAAATGGTAACAATGAATTTTCAAATTAGGTAAATAAGAAATCTCAAAGCTCAAGAAAGAATGACTACCTCAAGATTTTGATGAAGCACACCTCCAGAAATTGCCTTTGATGTTGCACTTGCTACACACGATGTAATAAATCCCCTCTTGGATTGATTTTTCTTTTCTCCTTTTTTTTCTTTTCTTTTTTTTTCTTTTTATTTATATTTTACTAAAGTAAACAAACAATGAAAAACAAAAAGTCTAAATAATAAGAAGAGGTTTACTTGGGGAAAAAGGCAACTTTTGACAAAAATAAGCTAGTTTTGGTAGTAGCTTGTGCGGCAAGGAACGAGAGGTAATAGTGGCTTGTGAGACAAGTAGTCTTTATGTGATGTAGAGCTTTTGAAGGTTTCTTGGTGAGCAAGAAAACCTTTGGGATTTGGTTGCTTAGAGAACAAGATAGGGTTTACTTGGTGACTAAGTAAAGGTAGGTTATTTTAATGAAGACAATAGGTTTGAGAGACAAACAATATTAGTGGTGGGTTGGAAAAGGATTCAAGATCAAGGTTTGTCCAAGACAAGAAGACAAACAAAAAAAAAACAAAAACGAAACTCCCACAAATTGAACCTAAGCTCTGGTGCCAAATGATATGGACCTCACCGAAAGAAGATGAGGTTCAATGAAGAAGACGAAGAACACTTGAAGAAAAACAATAAAAAGTTAAAAACGCAGCAAAGGAAAACAAAAATTAGAAGTAAAACCAAGACCCGTTGTATAGAAACACAAGAACCTATGGTATTGGACCAAGACCCGTTGCTTAGAAAAGCAAGAACCTATGATATATATTGGTGGAAGGTAGAAGAACGCCACAAGGAAGACCTTGATAAGTTCAAGAGTTCTCAAGAGAACCAAAGAGAAGAAGTCTCTCAATTTTATTACTAAAATCAATTATGTTCTCCCCAAAGGATTACATAACTATTTAGAGGCAACTAGCTAACTTGTAGCACAAGTAATAGGAATCCTACTTTCATAACTTGCAGAATAGGAAATAGCAAACTTGTAGAACAAGCAATAGCAATCCTACTCTCCTAACTTGCAGAACAAGTAATAGAAGTCCTACAAAATATATTTGTGAAGACCGAGAATTTTCTAAATAAATAAAGGTATCCGGAAAATTTAATTTGGACAAATTAAAATCCAAATTAAATAAGAATGAAAGTGAAGAAAATAATTTTGGATATTTAGAAATCCAAAACTTAATAAGAAATAAAAATATGTAATTTTATATATTTATATAAGGTTATTATATAAATATATTTTTAAATAAATATATATATTCATATATATATGAAATATATGCACATATCGTACGTTGAAAATACTCTTTGATACCATGGAATGAATACGTATGTATTTTATTATACATTTACGTATATATATGATATACATATATAAAATATATATATGTATAATATTTTAAAATAAAGTGTGTATATATATATATATATATATTTATATGAAATATGTATTTACATATATAAATATAAAATATATGAAATATATATAGTAAATTAAATTAAAGTATATATATACAAATGATTTGTATGATATATAAGTATTTATATAAATATATCTAAATTTGTAAATATATTTATATAATTTAAAAAAAAAAACAAACAAAAAAAAAACACATGGGAATCGGGATAAACCCGATTCCCTTATTCTCTTCTCTGTTGAAAAGCAGAGAAGAGAAAAATGGAAAGGCCGGCCGACGAGAGAAGAAAAAGGGGAGAGAGGAGAAGGTGGCCGCCGGCCGAGGAGGGGAAAGAGAGGCCGGCGACGAAACGGAAAAGAGAGGAAAACGGAAAAACAGAAGCAAAAAGGGAGGCAAAACCCGAGAAGGAAAAGAGGAAGTGGAACGGCGGTGCCGGCCAATCCAGGCACCGCCATCGACACCAACGCCACCGGGGAAGACCCACGAAGGACAAGGTGGCCACCGACAGTGAAGGAAACGGCGGAGGAAGGAGAAAAGAGGAAGGAAAAGGGGCGAAACCCACGGACCCAGATCCGGCACCGTCGCCGGTGATGGGGCAAAACCGAGACCAGATCCGACCTCCCTGCAACCATGGCTAGTTGTGGAAGGTGCGAACCGGCGGTGATGCCGGTGGGAAGAGGTCGAACCGGCCAGCAGAAGTGAACCGGCCCGAACCGGTTCAGGCCAGAAAAAAAAACAGAACAGAAAAGAAAAAGGAGAGAAAAAAAAAGAAAGAAGAAAAGAAAAGAAAAGAAAAGGAGAAAGAAGGAAAGGAAGAAGAAAGGGAAAAAGGAAGAAAAAATGGTAAGGAAATTTAGAAAAAAATAAAATGATGGTATTTATTGAATAATTTATGGTTATATTGATGTAGTGCATTGATATTGAAATTATAGTAAAACGGAAATGAGACGAATGGTGGAATTCGGCCAGGCTCGAAAAATCGGAAAGTGCGCTAAGCTTGGCGAATAGGTAAGATACTTTTATAAAGCATTAGTAGCTTTATATTGTATGTGGGAATTATGATTTTATATATGATGCATTTATTTAATTGATTTTAAATGGAATTGTGATTTTTATATGATGCATCGATTTAAATTGATTTGCTAAAAATGCTAAGAGGACCCACAACTGATGGTGGGGGTCTTAGTAAGAGGTAAAATTGGTGAGAATCAACGGCTGCAAGTATAAATTGTGTTTCCCTTGCAGGAGGTTAGGGAAAATTAAGCCGTTATGCTACCGAAATTTTTAGGAAAATATCTGAGGAAAAAGATTAAGTTTCTCACATAAATGGAATCTTGGAGATAATTATTGGAAATAAATATTAAAAGGATTATATGGTATTACTGAAGAGTTTGATATTGAAATCGATGGGAAGATAGATTATTGAAAACGATAATGTGATGAATTATATGGTCTAAACATTATAGAATTGATAAATCAAGTGATTTTAATATCATGAATGGTATCAAGTTGAGATTGAGGTGAAATTATTTATTTGACAAATCACAGATAAAGGTGATGATAGTTATATGATATAACTTAAAAGAGAAAAAAAAATCGAAGTTGTGATTTCGATGGTCGAATGATAGAATTGCGGAATTATCAATCGAGTGACGATTATAGGATTGATAAATTCAAATAAATGGACCGTCTTAGTAGTATGAGCTGAGATTTTTGCAATAATGTGGATAGTCGTAAGGTGACTTAAACGATTGAAACACTATTGATAGTGGAAATTGGCAAATTTGTTTTTAGTGGTAAATTGCCAATCAAAAAATTGAATTGAGGAGTTTTACAGATAATTCTAGCATGATATTACATTCTATAGGCCATATGAAAAGTGAATTGAGGATTGTGATATGATTTTTGATAGTGAGTGAAATTGAACCGCAAGTTGAAAATTCTGAATATGTACCAATAGGTCAAACCATAAATGGAATTGATAAGCGATTATTGATCTTGTGGTTCTATGATCCTCGATGTCGACTCTGAAATAGATATCGAATGAGGATATTAGTAATTCATAATTTCAGTATCTTGATGGCTATATGGAAACATGATATTTAGATACACATAGATACTAAGAGGATTCACACTGATGATGTGGTTCTAGTATCGATAATAAAATGTACAAATAATTATTATAGTCGATAATTATCGAAAAAGGATATTGAATACTGAATGGTTTGAATACCAAGTGATCTGATTATTGAACAATTAGAGTACTGAATAATTGAATATTGAATGATTTGAAAATTGAATTACTGATTTTACAGAAAGAGAGTCTCGAAAGCGAATGATTGATGGTGATGAATGTAAATGAATTTCTCCACTATATTAGAGGAAAATATTACTGAAGTTGCATACTGAAATGTTTTATAGCATCGCAATTAAGCATGCCTTCTTGCAACTTGAAACATTTTAATAATGTTTATATGAATACTAAAAAGTATTGATTTGTTTTGAAATGAAAGTATATGGTAGATATATATATATATTTTGATATATGAAGTCTCATACAGAATTTTACCATATGCTTTACATGATATTGAAAAGAAAGCTATAGATTTAAATGTTTTATGAGACTATAGGCACCCTAAAAGAATGAAACTCAATAAAGCATAGTGGAAACCGCCTAATTGGAGCTTTGCTCATTAGGCAGAGAGATGCTTGTCCGACAATAGTCGTGGACAGGTCTCAGTCACGCCTGATCAGTGGGGCTGAGAGAGATGAGGTCTATGGCCATAGATAGCGCCCTAGTTGGTTTCCAGGGGACGATGATATGATTCACTGCTAGCTACAGTGATTTAAGTCTTTATTGATAGAGATGATAGGGATCTAGCCTAGTCTCTAATTGATATGATATGAAGTCTAGAGTATGATTTTATTGATATGAACTCTAGATTTGACATGATTTATACTGTACATGAAACAGATTTGAAATGAAATATGTTTTGAAACAGTACATGTTTTAAACATGTTTTAAAAGTCCATGAGATATGATTTCGACACTTATATGATTTATACGTAATTTTGTGTCGAACATGGCATGATATGCGGTCTAGAGTATAGTTTGATTTGATATGAACTCTAGACCTGATATGATTTACAGAATATGTTTTAAAAGTATATGATAAATGATTTCGACACTGATATGATTTATATACGATTTCGTGTCGAATTTAAAATGATATGCGGTCTAGAGTATAAATCGATTTGAAATGAACTCTAGACCTGATATGACTTATAGTATATGAAAAATGTTTTAAAACCGCACATGTTTTAGACATGCTCTGAAAATGAATACATGAATTGAAATTGAACATGTTTTTATCATGCCATAAAGGTAGACTTGAATGAATTGAAAATTCATACGTGGAGCATGTTCTAAAGTACATATGACACGATTAGAGATGATAGCGATTTATACAGTAGAGTTACCTTCGTACACGAGTTTCATGAGAAATGTCATGACTCGACATAAATGATATTTCATCTAGACGATGACATGATATGATACATGAACATATGATAGATATGAAGAGAATTGTGAACTTACACTGTGGTGATCATGATTTCTCTATAAGGAAAAGTGATATGAGATGATAAATTACAGGAGTACGATTATGAAATATAAAGTGAATTGATATGGTGCTTCAATTGGACATGATGTACTCCGAGATAGAGGAAAATATAGACTAATAGTATATGACATTCAATTTGGATACGACAGATTGTTGTGCGATGCACTATAGTGTAAGGACAAGAAGACTGAAAAGTGATTATGATGATAATTTTAAAAGTATAAGTGATAGACAGATGACAAGAAATGAGATAATGATATGTTATCGATGAGAAAGGATTAACTGTGATTGCAAATTTACAAGTTTTAAGCATTGCAGATTAAGACAGTGTAATCCTACTCTTGTATTTATATTAGTATCTTACTGAGCCGTGGTTTTGCTCACCCCACTAAATTTCATCTCTTTCAGATTATTGAAGTTAACATCTGCCATGTGAGCTGCTCAGTGGGCATCGGAGACTGTATATGGACTTGGTACTAGTCTTCTGAGGTACATGTTTCTTATAAATTACTTGTTTACATGTAAGACTTAAATTGAAGCACAGTACATATTCTGTTTAACAAGTCGGGATGTAACTAAGAATCGTTTCCGTGGTTGTTAAATATTTAAATGGAATAACTATAGGTCACCGAGATAGTATAGTAACTACACTGACACCGAATACAAACCTTAAAATGAAAAAGAAAAATTTAGTCCATAAATTTGTAAACTAAGAAAAGTATGAGTATAAAGGAAAGTCGCGGCCTTCGGGTCGTGACAATATTATTTAAAAAGGAATTGGGCTTAAATTAAATTAAGACAACGTTCAGCCCAATAATACTTAACTAAATAAAATATGCATCCAGCCTAATTGCATTTTGGCCCAATACTTGTGTGTGTGTCTTCAAGAAGGTTGAACTTGGGCTTGGATCATGTTGTAGAAGACTTTATCATCCTCCATGCTCAAGCTTTGTTGGGCTTTCTCTCTAGTAATATTAATGAAACCAGCCAAGGCTTGTTGCATTATCTTTGATTTAGCTCTTGTAATTGGACCTCCATAGATGCTCAAAGGATCACGAACATCACGAACATGACTTGAGCTGTGTGAGCTTGATGGGTCTCCATCACTAAGCACCTTTAATAAACCTTCTTCCCCATTCTTAGAGCTGGCTGAAGCTGGTTATGGTGGGCAGAAACTGTCGTGAAAAGGGGGTTGGAAGTTCTGCACATTTGGTTTGAGGGTGAGGTAAGAAGAGAATTGGTTTCACTCAATTTTATATATCCATTATGGTAGGATCAAGTTAGTAAAACATAATTATGACTATTGATTTCATTAAGACTGATTTGAAATAGCCATGATATAATCTGCCATCAGTGGCGGTGCTAAGATTTTGGATTAGGAGGGGATCAAACCATTTGCATAAAAAAATTTAATTATTCAATAAAATCTATTACTAGCTTAAATTTTTTTTTTAGCATCTAATATATTATTATATTAACAAAAACATAAAAAATACATGTGAAACATGACATTCCATATATAAACATATATAGATAAAAAAAATGAAATATGAAAAGAAAAAATATATATAATTATTGAAAATGGAGAAAAGACAGATATTTTTATTTAAAACAGTGCATAATTATTTTTGGTAAGAAAAAAATTATTTGAGTTGAAAGTTTTATTAAATTTTATCTCAATGCAGAGAATAAAGATTAACTTTTATTTCATTTTATTTTGGAACCTTGTTTTAACAATTTTTATTGTTTAAAAATATATATATTTTTTAAATGGTGCAGTAAAAACCATTGATATAAGATTAATTAATCTATCAATAAGAAAATGCACATTAATTTAATCATTCTTCACAATTACAAGTTTATCTAAAAAATTAATAATAAAAAACTTGAATTATATTAATTAATTATTTCTTTTGAATTTTAAGTGATGTTTTGTTTAACAATATTTATTTAGGATATAAAAAATAATTAAGTGAAGTTTAAATTTTTTATAGGACTGTAACAAATTAAAAAAATGCTTAAATAGTTTTTTTTAACATATATCTAACATACAAAGTTTAAATTAATAATATCTATAAAATAATTTCATGAAAATTAAAATCAAATAATTTTTTTTCATTGTATAAAATGATATTAATACCCTTTGGAAATTTGTTTAAAATTTGATAGTTGATTTTTTTCTTAAAATTTAAGCTCTTATATTTATAAAGATTGACATTTTTTTTTTGGGATTTATGAGGAGAGGAGACATTTTGTTTTTTTAGAGGGGCCAAAGGTAAATTAAAATTTAAAATACATACATGTATAACAGTATAAATAAAAAATATCAAAAATGGCCCCTCCTTGCTATAACGTGCGCCACTGTCTGCCATGGAAGGAAAAAATTGGAGAAAATCTTGATGATCCTCATGTGATTTAAGTAGGAATTTATAGAAAACGATTAATAGAATTTGTTTGGAACTTGAATTTGGATGAAAACTTGTAGAACCATAGAAGTGGCAAAAATGATTGGCGCCTTTTGCTGTGGCGTGAACATGGTGGGTTTTGGTCAAAACAGGAGGCTGAAATGTTGGTGTTGATATTTGATGAGTTGTAAGTGTTTGATGGTAATCCTAAATGAGTAGAAGAAGCTTATAAAATTTGAGGTGATTAAAGGATGAAAATCACAAAGACAAAACCTCTAAAGCTGCCGGCCATGAAGGTGAATTTAAGGGGAAACTCTCGGCAATGAAAGGGAAAAACGTGAAGCTGCGGCTGCTCAAAGAAAAAAAAAAAGAAAAGAAAGAAACAAAAAAAAAAGGAAAAGAAAGAAAGAAAGAAAGAAAAATAATAAAATAAACAAATAAAAATAAATTGATTTTAGGAATTTATGAAATAAAAGCAAATTGGATATAAGCAAATAGTGGAATTAATATTAATAATAAATAAAGATAAATTGTAAAATTTGAACAGGGAAATAATAAATACAATACAAGAATGAAACAATTGACTATACTAAATTATTTAAGATAATATAATTCTAATGACATTAAAATTAGGAAAAGAATTCCATCTAATGGTAGTTGTAACCAAATTTTGGTATTTAATTAAAAATAAAATAAAATAACCTAATCATAAAAAGTAATAAGGTGGAAAAATAAGGACTAATAGAATGAATGAGTAATTATTTGAATTGGAAATATGAAGGTACTAGTAGAATTAGAATTGAGTAATGATTTCAATTTAGGTACAGTTATATTAAGACATTTAGCAGGAAATTAAGTAAATTATTGACATTTACACAACATGAAAATAGGGATTTATAGAAATATTCATTATAGTAATATATGGGATTTTAAATAGAAATTGAAATTATAGGATATTTATTACAGTAATATATGTAAGATTTTAAATCTAATTGGAAATTATTGATGACATAGGATTCTTTAATTTAAATTATTTTTGATAATTGATAGGAAATAAAGTAAATTAATTATTGAAATTACAAGATAGAAAGAAGATATTTATAGAATATTTATTAGAATTACAATATAGAATTTCGAGTATAATTTAGAGTTATTATGCAGTGCTAGGAAATGGAAAGGTAAAGAGGCATATATGGGACTATCGGATTTTATACAGCACAGAAGTAGAGATAAGAGACATATATGGAAGTTGCATAAGAATGGATTGTATTAATTTCATTACATGAATGATTTACATAGATTGATTTTACGAGAAATGGTTTACATGAATTAAATTACATGAAATGATTCACACTAAATGCATTACATGAAAGGATTTACATAAATTGATTTACAAGAAATAAGTTACATGAATTGTTCTACATGAAATTCTTTTCATGAATTGGAATTACATGAAATGTTTTACATGAATTGAATTTCATGCAATGATTTACATGAATTGATTTATATGAAATGATATATGAGTATATGAAGTGATTTTATGAGATTAATGTCTCCCTGATAATCATGCATACGAGACAGTGATGATTAGGTTGGGAGAAGTCCCAGACCTTCCCTTTACATGATATGACTGTAGGAGTTACAGTTGAACCCCACAAGTTTTTTATGTAAACTATAGGTATCCTCATCTATTTTAGTGGTATAAAATTAATTTTACTTAGGGTTTCGTTACATGTTTTTTATTTTTTTATTAATTATTTTTAAATTTAGCAATATTATAATCATAGGTGAGTTTTATCAATTTATTCACTTACCATAAAAATCTTTATTTTTTCTTTAATAAAAATTACTTAGTGATCAATACTGATCATGCACAATTGCTTAAAAAGAATAGCATACCACTTCAAAAATTTGGACATTTAATGGCATTTATCTAACGAAGTTTCACGAATGGATGCAGCAACGCCCATGTTTTAAACATGGCCGTGTCCTTTGTTAAACAGGAGCCATTAAATTCTAAAAATAATTTTATTTATGTAATTACTAATTAACGGTGGTTGTATACTGTGAAAATAATGTCTGAACATGCGTCTAAAAACTACGAACTATGTATTGTTGTTTGTAAACGAGTGTAAATATTCTTTTAAGATGAATATTTTATTTAAAATTAATTAATAAAAAAAATACGTGCTATTATTCATAGGATTAGTCTTATTAGTAAGGAAATAATTTTTTTTTTCAATTAGATTCTTGTAAAAAGTACTTACTTTTGAAATATAATCTTCATCGACTTTAAAACATTTATCCTTAAAATCATTAGAAAAAAAAATTAAATTCAAATAAAATCTGAAAATACCATTAATTACATATAAAAAGATTATGTGCTATATTCTACGGACCTACCTCTTTATTTTATCGCAGCTCTTTCAAGCATAAGAGGTATCCAATCTCTTCATTTGTAGATTGAGACATTTCAACAACCTGTCCCCTCCATTTGTTGTTTCGTAGAAGAAGCTGTATTTAAAAAATTCACTTACCTTAAAAATCTTTATTTTTTTGGTTAATAAAAATTACTTAGTGATCATATACAATTCCTTAGAAAGAATAGTATATCACTACAAAAAATTAGACATTTAATGACATTTATTTAATGGCGTTTCACTAATAAATGCCGCAAAACCTAAGTATTAAATTACTTCAAAAAAAAAAAACCCCAGTATTAAATATGGTCGTGTCCTTTGTTAAATAGGAGGCGCCAAATTCTAAAGATAGTAGCGCTTTTTAAAAGAATAAAACACTGTCAAGTTGAAAAAAATAGAATGCATTATTATTAGTTATGTTAGAGTATGCCTCACAATTAATTAGATTTGGATTAAGTAATTTTAAAAGGCCCAAAAGATCTAATTTAGTTGGACTAAGGCTAAGACCTTTTTAGGGTTTTGTTAAGAAGTACTATAAAAACAACATTAAGTCTAAAAGTTAGATATAACAAAAGAATATATTTTATAGCCGTTCTGCCTATTGGAGCTAGCACTCTCAGAAAACAATTCCTTTCCTCCTCCCTTTGCTTCTGATCACATTTTGTCTCAGGCAAAGGTCTTGTTTTGCGTCCTACTCGTGTGGATACCGTTAGAGGGCTTCTCTCAGCTAGGAGTCTTGAGTTAACGATAAATCAAGGGCTGTTCGTGGGCTGCCATATTCAAAAGTCGAACATTCCTACACGAGTACACCAAAAGGTCAGATTTTATCCTGAAATTAATCTTGTTGCATGATCCTGGTGATTTTGGTTTTGTTGATTTTTAATCCGCTGCTTATTTTCATGTATGACATGATAAATTGAGACAACGAAACCTTACAGTGGTATCTGAGCCAGTGTGCAAACGGCTTTCGAGATAGTGAATTTGATTCGTGGTGATGCTGTTTTATTGTAAGTTGTTACAAATTTGATTTTAATTTTCAAAATTCGTTTGGGCGACCTAAAATAATTGTAAGACAATTATATATTAAAAAAAAACCTTATAGGCAATCTTGTAGTTGCCACCCTTGCCAAAAAAAAATTAATACTTGTTATTATTTTATTTAAAATATATAAAATAAATTAGGATAAAAGTTATCCTGATAAGAGTTATCTAGTGGTTTTTGAGATTTTAATAAGATTAAAATTCAAAAACATTATCTTAATAATATTGCTTTAAAATAAAATATATCCATTAGCTCAAGCTATGTGTGTAATATGAAAGGTTGAATCAAAGGCTTTGAGGAGATCTAAATTTGCTGTTATTTTGGTGACTAACAAAGGTAAAAGAAGAAATTGATTCGTTTAATTATGTCCATGGTTTAGAGCTATGTTGAGTCGGTAGAGTATGTTTATAAAGGTTTCTTAAAGGTTTGAATCCTTATGATATTTACAGCTTTGAAGAAGTGAAGGAAAAGAAATGGTGCTACCAAGTGATTTGCAATTTCGTAGTTAATTGAAGTAAGGAATATATGTAATGGACGTAGGGTGGCTATGTCCACATATTTTAAATGTTTTGGGATGAAGTACAAGTTGACTTAAGTGCAGGAAATGTCAATTCCAAACTTTCCTCCTAGTTACCAAAATGCTAAGAGTAGCCGACTGCCTTAACTAGCAACCGACTGCCTAAAGATAACCAAAGTGTAGATTTTCGAAAACCGATGCAAAATAGTCGACTGCTATATAAGACAGTCGATTGCTATTTTTCAGAAAGCATTCTGTTTCAAAACAGTCGACTGCTATAAAGACTAGTCGACTACTATTTACTTGAAAAACATTTTGTTTCAAAACCAACCGACTGCCTATGGAGCCAGTCGACTACCTTGTTTTCAGAAGCATTCTGTTTCAAAACCGATCGACTGCTATATAGGACTAGTCGACTGCCCCATGCATTTTCAGAATTTCGAAATATCGAAATTTTAAAAGAAAATAATTTCGATAAATCAAGATATGTGATAGCAGCCGATTGGCCTATAAAACCAGTCGACTGCCTTATTTGAAAAAGAGGTTTTAAAGCCTATTTCAGAAAAGTATAATTGTAATTACAAAAATAAGTATATGACAAATGTTTTAAGATTAAGACTACTTGATGATCATGCACTATCTGTATTTGATTGAGGGACTCTGATCAAGTCCCTGGTATTATTTGTACTTGGCTTAGGAACCTTTGTCACAGCCTGTGACCACATTTTTTTTGTTTTTCACACATCTTATACGGTTGGGCTGTCTGTGATACTTTACTTTTCATTTTCATTTAAACTATTTTATATTAAAATTATAATGTCGTTTACATCCCCTATTTTAATTCACAATAAAGTAGTACTGTAGATAAGTCTAAATACAAAAAATAAATGATTGTACCTCATATTTCAATCGAGCTGTCACATTGTCCCTGATGCGCAGCCGAGATGCTCGGATGTCAGATCTCTTAGTCATAAAAATCTGAAATGTTTAAAAGTAGGGGAGTGAGCAAACCACGGCTTAGTAAGAGAATTGTATGTAAAACTAATACTATAAAATCTATATGCTAAAAACATTTGCATCCTAACAGTTCACTAAATAGGATGGATACTATAGCTAGCTAGGAAAACCGGATAGAGTATGAGAGGTATTTTAGAATACTGTACATGTCCCGGCTCCTAGAAGCGACTATAGGGAGTAATCGTTTTCTTTTGATATTCAAATCCCAGTAAAAGATTAGATATTCACGTAATAAAACACTTAAGTAAATAAATAAGGAATTAATATTCCTTTCACAAATACTCATTTCCACACTTGTAAAACACCGTATAATATTTAGTTCAACACGTAATATATCAAAAGCTCAGTAGTTGTAAATAATTTAGTACCAGCAAAAGGTTCAGTGAAAAGTACAATCATCAGTACAGTATCATGGAGACCAGGCAACACCCTGCTATAATAATATCCCAAATAAGGAAAATAATAACACATGAGATCTATGGCCATAGTCTATGGGGTCCACAGTGTGCATTGATCAGGTGTCCACTAGGACGCTGATAATAGGATCAATATCTATCAAAACTAACACATGACACGTGAGCATGATATAGGGCCTAATAGTCTCAAAACAGTAAACATGTGATATAAACACCATTTATGTAATCAATTTCACTGAATATATCTTCAAATCAATCCATAAATATTCATAAGGAAAATATTTTCATCTTATGAGTAACAATTTATAAAATATTCATACTGTGGAAATCATTCCAGGAAATGTTCTAAATATGTATAGAATAGTATAAATCACATGCTGGTACTTTCACATAAATAAAATTCCTTAACAGTAATATTTAAATATTGTTTTTTGGTAAACTATAAAACTATGCAATTAAATGAATTTCATGGAAATTTCCCCAAATTCCACTTATTTCCACTTTAGAAAAATACTAGAAATATTTTCTAAATATTTCTATAATTTTTGGCAGAATGACGGCTATTTCTAACCTAGCATTCCTGCATGGAAATTACAGTTTATAATTTCAACAGCAGCCACAATTTCACCAAATTTCACCACTTTCATGGGCAATTTATATCCAAATTATTTTATAAAAATAGTGTGAACCCAACTATGCATTTACAATATCCCTACGGTTCACACACACGCATCCCTTACCTGTTCCGGGTCGACAATTTCCTCACTACGTCACGCCCGTGTTCACCTCTCCCGATTCTATCGTCTCGGTCATCGAGGGTGATTTTCTGAAAATCAAATTCTAACATTTTAGAATTTTCACAAATAATTTATTTAAATAAATAAGCAGAATAATTTCTGTAAATTCTTACCGAATTTTTAGGATTTTCGAATTTCCGAAATTTTTGAATTCTCAAAAATTTCCTTTTCTCTCTTTTTTTTCTTTTTCTTTTCTTTTCCTTTTTTCCTTTTCTTTTCTTTTTCTTTCTTCCTTTTCTAGTCAAATCGGTTCAGACCGGTCAGCCCCCTTCACAGCCGGTTCTCCTTAAGCGGTCGGTTTTCCAGCGGTTCGGCGGCTCCACAGTTGGCCGACGTCACGGCGAACTTGCTGGTGGCCTCTGTTCAGCCCAACTCAACCGCATGGCGGCGAATCTGGTCGGAATAGGTTCGGCTTCTTCTCCCTCTTCTCCCTTCCTCTTCCGTCGTTTTTTGCCTCACCGGTGGCCTCCTTCTCCATTTCTGTTTCTTTCCTTTTCCTCCTGTCACCGGCTTCTCCTCTCTCTGCCGGTGCCGTCTTCCTCTCCTCTCTCCCTCACTTAGCCAACCGACGGTGGTCAGCTTCCACTTAGGAGGAAAATCAGGAGTCTTCCCGATTTTTCCTCCTGTTTTTCTTTTTCTTTTTTATTTATTTATTTTTATTATAATTATATATAATTATATTTATAACTATATATTATAAATATAATATTATTACTTTATATTTATAGTATTATACTATATATATAATTTATATAAAGATATTTATATATTGTGTATTAAAAATATATATATCTATATCTAGTATATATATATATGTATATTTATACATTTTAAAATTAAAAAACATTTATATATATTTATATAAATGTAATACTACAATATATATTGTATTTACAATATATATATATATATATTCAAACTTTAATGTAAATTAATATTTATATTTTTCATATATATGTATATTTATATATACATAAAATGTTATACTTGTATACATATGTACTATTTAAATTTATAAAATAGTATATATACATATATACATACCAATGTATATTAATTTATACTATATACTATACAATATTTAAATACATATGTATTTGCATAAAAATATATTTATATAATATATAATTATATAAATATATATCATTTTCCTTTCTCATTTTCTTATTTAATTTGAATTTCAATTTATCCAAATTAAATTTCTTCTTTCATTATTTCTAAAATTCTCATCTTATTCTTATTTCCAATTTAATCTTCTTTCACTCGAATTTCCCAATTTGTCACTTCCTCAATTCTCAGGATTTTCACTGATATTCCGATCTTGTAATTAATTCCTTTAGTTACTTTAATTTATCTTTTGCATTATATTTCAATCTCCAGTATTAATAATTTTCAATAAATGAAAAATTCTACGGTTATCACAACCCTAGTCCGGTCCTCAGTTGCCACAGATGTCACCTGACTAGTGTTCATCGTGGCAATCGACATTTGGCCAATTGTCTCTGATATATGTTTGGCTAGGGGAGGATTCCTGACTCCTACGAGGGTATGCCACTTATCTTGTGCATGATTCCGTTGAAATGCTAATAGTCTCCATGTTATTTGAAAGATATCTATTCATGTGATTTCACGTGATTTGAGATCCATGAAAGTATTTGAAGAAATGGAATATTTGCATACACGATTTCAAATGAATAAAGAAATCGAAAGTATTTGAATTACTTGATTTTACTTGTATATGATATTTGAAGGAAGAATATGATATATATGCTTTATAATAGTTTTACATGACATTATAGAGCCAAGCAGGAAAACTACATATAGAGACATAGTACGCTCTTTTACATATATTTCTTACTGAGCGTAAACTCACCCCTTTACAATCAATTTTTTCATACAGATTACTTGAAGTAAATTTCGCTCCAAATAGAGGAGCTTGCTTTTGAGATATCCTGTGCTTTGGAAATATATATATATATATATATGATAGTTATGTTTCACTTGAATTTGATGAGCTAATTAATACCAATCATCAAAAGAAGAAGGAATGACATTGACGAACAAGCCTAATCAAGTTGTATGTGAAAGAAAAACATATATGTAAATTGGTAGTGATGAGGATGTCACACTTTATGACCAATATTTTAATATCTGATAAAGGTGTGCTATTTATAAACGTTGAAACCTCATCCAATTCTAGTCTTTTATGTGATGTGAAATGAAATTCTATGCCAGAATCTCATTTAAATAAACTAAATACAAAAAAGTTAGATCAATTTTCATGATAGTTACTTTATTAGTGAAAGATTTTCCTTATATAATATATACGTAAAACACAAATTCAAAAAGGATTTATTTATGATGCACTGACAGCGTATAGTTTCTATACACTGTCAATACACCTAAGGTTGACACCTCATCAATAAGCTTTTATAAGTAAATTAAAAAAATTTTATTTATATTTACTTTTAAGGGCTTGGCATATTTTTTTTTTAATTTGCCAATTGATGATGTGTCAATCTCTAATGCATTGACAGTGTATAAAAATTATATACTGTTAGTGCATCATATACAAACTCATTCAAAAATAGTAAAAAAAAAATATACATGCTAAATCAGTTATATTTTAAAGTTATATTGCCTTGCTAAATCAGTTATATTTTAAAATTATATTGCCATATATGTTATCATTGAAAAATATATGTTAGTCTAATACATTGAACAGTAACTTTATGACCAATATTTTAATATCCAACAAAGGTGTGCTATTTATAAACATTGAAATCTCATCCAATTCTAGTCTTTTATGTGATGTGTAATGAAATTCTATGCCAAAATCTCATTTAAATAAACTAAATACGAAAAAGTAAAAGAAATTTGAGTTTTTTGGTCTTAAAATCCATGAATACTAAGTTGTGAGAACCACATATTCTAATACTGTAGCATATATTAGAACTCTCATCACTGTCCATTCTTATGTATTTTGCAGGTAACGGGGTAAAAACATGGTGGGCCTTACGTACCTTCTAGTGTCCGGATGGAGGTGAAACCTGAAAAACTCGATATTCGGAGCCAAATAAAGTGATGGTAAGAAATTCTAACCCAAACTCAATTATTTAGATTATTTTTGAAGCATTTAAAATAAATTTAAAAATGATGATTAATGACATAAGCTGGTGGAATTTTCATAAATAACAGTCAAACGAAATTGACATCTGGCCAAGTGTTAAATGTAAAATAATCCCCATGTGAGAGATTCCCATGCCATGGAAATAGATAGACTAAATCATCTAAAGAAACGAAAATTACGCGATTTTACAGTTAGGGGTATTTTCGTAATTTCACACAAATAACAAGTCAAACTTCAACAAAAGCTTCTCCGACCATGAGAATATGTTAAATAGATGTGATTGGTGATTGAAAGACATATTTTGGAGATTAACTTGATAGTCTTCAACAAAGTCAAACCGAAAGGGCAAAATAGTCCAAAATTTTCATAATTAAGGGCAAAATGGTGCCATTAAAATCTGAATATTTCTAAAATTCTCAGCAGTTTTCTTATCCATTTCGATAGCCTTCTTCCTCTCTCAAAACAGCCACCATTTTTACACCTTGAGGAGTGAGAAAGTGAGAAAAACTAAAGAAAATTCACATTAAAATAAAAAATCATCTTTACCAACCTTGTCCTACTCAACTTGCTCTTCATTTTGGTACCAAAATTAAATGATAAATCAGCCAAAATAAAGCTATAGACTCACTTGAAGTGTGATAACCGTAAATTTTCTATTTTGGAAATTAATATTAAAGAAAATAGATAAGAGGAAATAAATAAATTAAAGTAAATAAATAAAATTTATTTATGAGATGGAATATCGTGAAATTTTGGAAATTAAGGAAGTGAGGAAATTGAGGAATTTAAAATTGGATAAATTGGAAATAAGGATAAGATTGAAATTATGGAAAATAATAAAGAAAGAAATTTAATTTGGATAAATGAAAATCCAAATTAAAGAAGAAACGAAAATAGGTGTAAATAAATTGGATATTAAGGAAATCCAAAATTTAGTAAAATAAAAATACGTATAAAAATATATTTATATAATTAGATTATATAAATATATTTGCAAATATTTTTATGTAAATAAATGTGTGTATATATATATACATATATATGAAATATAGTATATATTATAAAATGAATATATACTATTTTATATTAAATAAATAAATGTATATATTTTTATATATACAATTATGTATATAAATAAAATATATATGAAATATATATATTAACTCAAATTAAAATTATATATATGTATTTTGTGTAGAAAATATATATATATGTATGTGTGTTATATTATGTTTGTATATATATTATATGGATATAATATAGTAGATTATATTAAAAATAAAAAGGAAGCAAATAACAGAAACAGGAAATACCCGATTTCCCGTTTCTGTGTTAACAACACAGAATCGTCGCCCCGTCAACGGCTGCCGGAGAGGGAAGAAGAAGAGGAGGTGAAGCCACCGGCGACGTGAGGAAAGGAGGTGGTGACGAGAGAAGGAAACAGAAAACTGAAACAGAAAACCGAAGCGAAGGAAACCGGCGAAGTCGGAAAGAAAAAGGAAAAAAAAAGGAACTGGCGGCGCCAGCCAAATTGGCCACCGCCACTGCGACCGAAGCATCACTGGAGGAAGAGGAAGAGGATGGAGGCCACCCGAGGCGTGGAGAAAGGCGGAGGAGGGCCGGCGAAGAGGTGGAAGAGACCGGACCTAAATCGAGTCAGTTCACCGCCGTGCCGCCGATCCAAGCCGAACGGAGACCACCAGCAGACTCGCCGTGTCGTCAGCCAGCTGAAGGGCGCTTGAACCACCGGAGAACCGGCCGCCGGCGAGGAACCGGCGAGGAGGACAGTGACCAGTCTGACGGGAAAGGAAAAGAAAAAGAAAAACAAAAGAAAAAAAAGGAAAAAGAAAAAGAAAAAGAAAAAGAAAAAGAAAAGAGAAAAAGGAAGAAAGAAAAGAGAAAAAAGGAAGAAAGAAGGAAGAAAAAGAAGAAAGAGAAAGAGAAAAGGAATTCCGGGAATTTGGAGAATTTTCGAGAATTCGAAAATTACGAGAAATCCCTAGAATTACGGGAATCGGTAAGAAATCTCGAAAAGTGTTAAATTATTTAAATAATTTATTTACTTAAATAATTACGAAAAAATTCTAAAATTTAGAAATTAATTTTCAGAAATTATTCTCAGCGATCGAGACGATGGATCGGGAGAGATGGAACACGGGCACGATGAACGAGGCAGTCGTCGACCTGGAACAGGTAAGGGATGCATGTGCAGCACTGTAAGGATATTCAGTCTGCATGTTTTAATTACGAAATATTTTATGGAAATATTTTATGAAATTATTATAATAAATGATTTGTTGGAATTTGGAATGAAGTACCGGTTGGAATTATAAACTGTATTTTCCGTGCAAGAGGCTAGCCCATCAGCAGTCGTTATACTGTCGAAAAATTATCGAAAAATTCCTAAAAATTACTGAAAATCATAATAATTGATTTTATGTCACGAGGAATGATTTTCATCCACGAAAATCGAGAAAATGATTATTTTTCATAAAACATGAATATAACGAAAATCATTTTAAATTATTCATGTTTTCAAGAATGGTGATAAGGAAATCATCGAAAATCCTCTTCGAGAATGGTGATAATGAAATCACCGAAAATTCTCGTAATATGTAAAATATATGTAATACGAGACGAAAAATGAAAAGAAGTAAAGTGAATATTTTTATGAATATTTTCATAATTATTTCTTAAATATTCACTAAATGGTTTTATAACCTTTATGATTTTAAATTATGAAATTATATATTTTATAAATTTCATAAAGGTTATTCTATGATGAAAACATGGTTTTGAGACTAGTTGGCCCTCTATCATGCCGACATGTGATATGTAATATGTAATATGTGATATGTAACATGTGATATGTGATATGTAGTCCCAGCCGACACCTGATCAGTGATCCGCCGAGGACAATTATAGACTATGGCCATAGATCTGACATGATTATTCATACCCTTCGGGGTCTATAGCATGATATGAGCAACGACCCAGTGGACGGGCTGGGCGTGTGTGCCTAAGTCTCCATATATGATATGTTTTAAATGAAAATGTTTTACATGATATGTGATATGTGAAATGTAAATATTTTACATGATATGTGATACATGAAATGAAATGATTTATAGCAGTTTTATAAATGCTAATTTCAGTACTGTTTTTAAGTATTATGAAATGATTGTCATATGATATGTGACACGAATATGTAATATGTTTTCAAAAGGAAAGAGGAGGAAAATAAATCTAATATTCTTATTTTAAATTTTAAATTGAATATTAGATTTAAATGATTTATATGTTATACGAAAAGGAATTTAATAGATGATTTTGGTATTTAAAGTACTGTACTAATTATGGTTGTACAGTAAAACATGAAATGAGTTTTAAATGAGAATGATGAGAATTTAACTAATATTCTTTTCAAAGAATATATGAATATTAGTTACTTTATTTAAATGCTTTATTTTATAAAAGCATTATTTTGAAAAGAGTATGAAAATGTTATGGAATAAAAAGGTAAAAAGGATTAAATTTCCAAACGAAAGGAAATTATTCTCTACAGTTGCTTCTAGGTTCCGGGACAAGCTAGGTATTTCAAAATACCTATCTTACTCCATCCGGATCCCTAGCCGACTGTAGTATCCTTCCTACATGTGTGCCTAGAGCCCATAGGAAAAAATGAAAAAGATTTTCAGCATATAGGAAGCTGAATATCAAGTATGCATATAATTCCCTTACTGAGCCGTGGTTTTGCTCACCCCTTAATTTTAACATTTCAGGTTTTCGAAGATTGAGATTTTAACACTTAAAGGATTTCGGCTGCGCATTTGGAGACGATGCGACAGCTCGACTTATGACATAAGGTATGATCATTTATTTTCCGTATTTAGACATTTTCACAGTACTATTTCTTATGAAGTAAGATAGGGAATGTATTTCATATTGTAATATAATATGAAATTGTTAATATGTAAAAGAAAAGTAAAGTATCGCAAACAGCCCAACCATATAAGATGTATAGAATAAGGTGAAAAATAGGGTCACGGGCTGTGACAGATTTAATGGTATCAGAGCACGGTTGGCCTGATGTCTGTCGATACTTTTGGAAAGAAAATATGTTGAAAAGGTTAACATCCCCTGTAGTACTGTGTAGTCTAAATACATAGAGAAAATGAATGATTGTAAATTGAGTTAAGTGTTTAGAAGGGGGTGAGAATTATGAACTACAGATGTCAAAAAGGGAAAACGGCTCAGGAATGTTAACTGAAATGGTGATCTTATAATCTAAATAAAGGTCGGTTTGGTAAGGAACAGAAATGAACTCGGTGAGGGCCGCACCAGTACTTTTCTGTCCGGATCGAACTGAGACCCGAAAGTGATGATATAAAGGAGGGGAATGAAGTATCATCACTAAATAGACATTAAGATCATCGATTAAAGGTATTTTGAGGAGAGAGAAAATTTTGGCCAAAAATGATCAAAATACCCCTGACTCCAAAATTTTGCCGGGAGTCAAAATAAATCACCAGAAGTTGGAGTTGATCAATTTGACAAAGAAATTGATGATGTAAAGCTGCATTTCAGGCAAAATAATCCAATTATGGATTCTATTGGATTTCTCTGTCGAAATCGAAAAAGATTTTAAATTGCTGATATTGGTATGAGAAAGGGGTACTATCAGCAAATAGATAATAAGATCACTGATTTAAATGTATATTGAGGAGAAAGAAATAAATGTGAAAATGATGAAAATGCCCCTATGTGGGATTATGGTTTGAATAGTGATAAAATTAAGTCGATTTTGAATATATTGATAGAAATGGAGTTATTGATGGTATAAGGACACCATATAGGTATAACGATCCCGATTATAAATTTCACTATACTTAGGTTACCAACATGACCCGAATGGTTATAGGGAAGTCGCAGGATGAGCGACTTAGTATTGATTTTATGGGTATAAATAAAAAGTGTATTAACGGGATATCATTACGGGATTGTTGGATATGATGGAAAGTGAAATGATTACTGATGATGAATTGAGAAAGTAGATAGTACAGATAATGAAATCCATAACAGTACGACTGATCGAGGTTCTATACATTTATACCATTTTGAGGTATTAAATGAATATTTATTTATAGAACCGGAGCATTTGGAGACATGCATTGCAAATTGATGTACTGTATGGAGTATTGTAAATTGGAGAATATTTATAAGAACAGTAAAGTGATAAAAAGAAGAAGATGACAGCTAACCTAAGTTCTTCAGGACCCTTGAGATAAAATAAGACGGGCGACCCAATGATGGGCGACCCGCAGTGGACAATATGATGTGAGATGTGGGCGAACTATGTGTAAGGGTAAACCTGGGGCGAAAGGATCGCCTAGGGGATGCTCGCCGACGGCTGATTCGAACGGGCGGGACTCTTACAATTATTTTAATGGTAATACGAGTGTAAGGAACTAGGTACGTAAGGGTGCCAAGGTTCGAACCTCGTGGATAACATGCTTAAGGGAATTAAACCTGAATTTATTAAATGAAATTGATTTTAAAGTAAATTGTAGTGACAATAAATTGGTTAGCTGTAAAATGTGTTGATAACTGTTGTACTTTATACAGCTTACTAGATTGAGATTAGTAATGCTGTGAGGTATACAGAAATAAGTGAATCAAGGTAGAGTATGAGTTAAAATGATTTTCATATCAAATGTCTCTGCCTTGAGGAATATACAGTGAAAATGATAGGACATGAGGATGAAATGTCCAAGATGATAAAAGATGTGTGATTAAAGAAAGTATCGGAGATGATTCCCAATAAATTTTTCAGAGTTATATAGATTGGAGGAATCGAGATAACACGGACTCGATGAGTATATGAAACCTAATTTTAAGCTTATATCGGAAAGTATAGAAAGAATCCGAAAAGCTTAAGGAAATAACTCTGAAAATTTTGTGAATAATGAAATTTACTTGTATACAGTTAAATGATGGAAATATAGATGATGTGATTGAGAATGAATTAAATGGTGAATTTAATTTCTATTATGAAATAAAGTTCTTATGAAGAACAAATAATCTTTTTATGAAATTGATGCCTTAAATTGATTTAATCGGAGATGTATAAGGAGTTCATAAGACAAATCTCTATAAAAAGGCATCATTAGATGAAAAGTTGGAAATTGATGGTCATAAGATGATAATAATTAAAACTCGATATAATTTTTACGAGTTTCTATTGAGGTTTATAAGGTTAATGAGATACCTTGTGAAGTATATGAGCCTAATGAATGAGGCAACCCTATATGAATAATATGATGAGATACTGATACAGTCTAAGGCACAAATGGAAAATGAGCAGCATAATGGTATAACCCCGCAGACTCTTAAAGACAGTGATTTATAAGATAAGATTGACAAATAACAGATTTGGCTAGACAATATCTCTTTCTAAGATATATGACCTCGAATGACAGAACGATGTAGATCTGTCTATGATGAAGAGATAATGATTGAGATACGAAATGTACTGGATCTAGCTAAATACTATTGCCAGTCTATGGAAGAGTTATTGGGTTAGCTGCTCTACATATGAGACTTGAAATTAAATAAGTTTAAGTCAGTGGACGAATAAATATAAAGATGGTATACAAAAGGTTAAAAGAATTTAATAGTGGAATACTTTACCACAGATGAAAAATGACCGAAACGATGATGAAGGAAAAGATGAATATGTAATAATAGGATAAGTACATGATGAAGAGGGAACACGAATATAAAGTAGTTCCCGAAGTTAAAAGTTAACAGTGATTTTGTGGTTATCACATGATTATGGTTGGATATAAGATCGAGCCAAACTCGATAAAGGAAAGGTAATTATACTCCAAGGAGTAAAGAAATGATCTACATTTTACTGCCAGTAATGTAAATGGAAAATGATATATATATACCACCACCTCGAAATGATGGAAATAGTGGATTTGTATGGATAATGAGATGATTAAATTGATAATTATAGATTCAATGATGAAGTTAAATAATGAGAAGATTAAATTATAATTGATTATGCCATAATGGAATCTAAATTATCAAAAGAGTATATTCTCAGGTATATTCTAAAACCTAAGTGATATAGAGTATACCATAAGAATAAGAGATGTAATGATGAGATTACATGGAAGTAGATATGGAGAGGAAATGATTGTCTCCTGATTAAATTATGGTAAAAGATGGTGAATGGTAAAGTCTGCAAATGAACTGTAGCATTTGATGAAACATATATGAAATAAGTATTGGGGATAATGATGAAGAATCTAAAAGAGATATGATAATATAGAAGTGATTATAGACTAATAATATAATGAAATCACTTCTCCATTTTCAAACTCCTAGATTCTTTAGTGCCACAGTCGAGATATGATTATAAAAGATGATGAGAATGTATGTGAAGTTTCAGTGAGCACTATATGTGATGGGAATCTCTGAGTAGCTATATGTGATGGGAAATAGCAAAAGGCTCTGAGATTCCAAATTTATATACAGCACCGCTCCGTACATGATGTAAATATGTGAGCGTAGTAAGAAATGCTCGATAATATGTTGAGTGAGCGGATGCACGAGATGTAAAAGCTATTGGGACAATTACATACTATTGATTTAAATGTGTAAATGACAGTTACCAAACTATATCGACTTGGCACCAAATAAGAGAGATGGATGATAAACAGCATTGATCAGTTGTGGTATGAAAAAGAGTGTGAATGGACTTTTATGTGAGAAAAGGAGTAGAAATGGATAACTCCCAATTGATAAGAAATTTAAGGGAGTATAAGTATATGATGAGAAATGATATATAGAGGTATAAAAGGCGATTATGATCTTAATGGTATACTGGCAGTATAATATGGAAGATGATCAAAAGGTCAAGAATAATAAGTATACAGGATGCTACCACCTTATGAATTAAGTTAAATTCGGAGGACCGAATTTCTTAAGGTGGGGAGAATGTGATAACCGCAAATTTTCTATTTTGGAAATTAATATTAAAGAAAATAGATAAGAGGAAATAAATAAATTAAAGTAAATAAATAAAATTTATTTATGAGATGGAATATCGTGAAATTTCGGAAATTAAGGAAGTGAGGAAATTGAGGAATTTAAAATTGGATAAATTGGAAATAAGGATAAGATTGAAATTATGGAAAATAATAAAGAAAGAAATTTAATTTGGATAAATGAAAATCCAAATTAAAGAAGAAACGAAAATAGGTGTAAATAAATTGGATATTAAGGAAATCCAAAATTTAGTAAAATAAAAATACGTATAAAAATATATTTATATAATTAGATTATATAAATATATTTGCAAATATTTTTATGTAAATAAATGTGTGTATATATATATACACATATATATGAAATATAGTATATATTATAAAATGAATATATACTATTTTATATTAAATAAATAAATGTATATATTTTTATATATACAATTATGCATATAAATAAAATATATTTGAAATATATATTAACTCAAATTAAAATTATATATATGTATTTTGTGTAGAAAAAAAATATATATATATATATATATATGTATGTGTGTTATATTATGCTTGTATATATATTATATGGATATAATATAGTAGATTATATTAAAAAAAAAGGAAGCAAATAACAGAAACGGGAAATACCTGATTTCCTGTTTCTGTGTTAACAACACAGAATCGTCGTCCCGTCAACGGCCGCCGGAGAGGGAAGAAGAAGAGGAGGTGAAGCCGTCGGCGACGTGAGGAAAGGAGGCGGTGACGAGAGAAGGAAACAAAAAACTGAAACGGAAAACCGAAGCGAAGGAAACCGGCGAAGCCGGAAAGAAAAAGGAAAAAAAAAGGAACTGGCGGCGCCAGCCAAATTGGCCACCGCCACTACGACCGAAGCATCACCAGAGGAAGAGGAAGAGGATGGAGGCCACCCGAGGCGCGGAGAAAGGCGGAGGAGGGCCGGCGAAGAGGTGGAAGAGACCGGACCTAAATCGAGTCAGTTCACCGCCGTGCCGCCGATCCAAGTCGAACGGAGACCACCAGCAGACTCGCCGTGTCGTCAGCCAGCTGAAGGGCGCTTGAACCGCCGGAGCACCGGCCGCCGGCGAGGAACCGGCGAGGAGGACAGTGACCGGTCTGACGGGAAAGGAAAAGAAAAAGAAAAAGAAAAGAAAAAAAAAGGAAAAAGAAAAAGAAAAAGAAAAAGAAAAGAGAAAAAGGAAGAAAGAAAAGAGAAAAAAGGAAGAAAGAAGGAAGAAAAAGAAGAAAGAGAAAGAGAAAGAGAAAGAGAAAGAGAAAAGGAATTCCGGGAATTTGGAGAATTTTCGAGAATTCGAAAATTACGGGAAATTCCGAGAATTACGGGAATCGGTAAGAAATCCCGAAAAGTGTTAAATTATTTAAATAATTTATTTATTTAAATAATTATGAAAAAATTCTAAAATTTAGAAATTAATTTTCAGAAATTATTCTCAGCGATCGAGACGATGGATCGGGAGAGATGGAACACTGGCGCGACGAACGAGGCGGTCGCCGACCTGGAACAAGTAAGGGATGCATGTGCAGCACTGTAGGGATATTCAGTCTGCATGTTTTAATTACGAAATATTTTATGGAAATATTTTATGAAATTATTATGATAAATGATTTGTTGGAATTTGGAATGAAGTACCGGTTGGAATTATAAACTGTATTTTCCGTGCAGGAGGCTAGCCCATCGGCAGCCGTTATACTGTCGAAAAATTATCGAAAAATTCCTAAAAATTACTAAAAATCATAATAATTGATTTTATGTCACGAGGAATGATTTTCATCCACGAAAATCGAGAAAATGATTATTTTTCATAAAACATGAATATAATGAAAATCATTTTAAATTATTCATGTTTTCAAGAATGGTGATAAGGAAATCACCGAAAATCTTCTTCGAGAATGGTGATAATGATATCACCGAAAATTTTCGTAATATGTAAAATATATGTAATACGAGACGAAAAATGAAAAGAAGTAAAGTGAATATTTTTATGAATATTTTCATAATTATTTCTTAAATATTCACTAAATGGTTTTATAACCTTTATGATTTTAAATTATGAAATTATATATTTTATAAATTTCATAAAGGTTATTCTATGATGAAAACATGGTTTTGAGACTAGTTGGCCCTCTATCATGCCGACATGTGATATGTAACATGTGATATGTGATATGTAGTCCCGACCGACACCTGATCAGTGATCCGCCGAGGACAATTATAGACTATGGCCATAGATCTGACATGATTATTCATACCCTTCGGAGTCTATAGCATGATATGAGCAACGACCCAGTGGATGGGCTGGGCGTGTGTGCCTAAGTCTCCATATATGATATGTTTTAAATGAAAATGTTTTACATGATATGTGATATGTGAAATGTAAATATTTTACATGATATGTGATACATGAACTGAAATGATTTATAGCAGTTTTATAAATGCTAATTTCAGTACTGTTTTTAAGTATTATGAAATGATTGTCATATGATATGTGACACGAATATGTAATATGTTTTCAAAAGGAAATAGGAGGAAAATAAATCTAATATTCTTATTTTAAATTTTAAATTGAATATTAGATTTAAATGATTTATATGTTATACGAAAAGGAATTTAATAGATGATTTTGCTATTTAAAGTACTGTACTAATTATGGTTGTACAGTAAAACATGAAGTGAGTTTTAAATGAGAATGATGAGAATTTAACTAATATTCTTTTCAAAGAATATATGAATATTAGTTACTTTATTTAAATGATTTATTTTATAAAAGCATTATTTTGAAAAGAATATGAAAATGTTATGGAATAAAAAGGTAAAAAGGATTAAATTTCCAAACGAAAAGGAAATTATTCTCTACAGTTGCTTCTAGGTTCCGGGACAAGCTAGGTATTTCAAAATACCTATCTTACTCCATCCGGATCCCTAGCCGACTGTAATATCCTTCCTACATGTGTGCCTAGAGCCCATAGGAAAAAATGAAAAAGATTTTCAGCATATAGGAAGCTGAATATCAAGTATGCATATAATTCCCTTACTGAGCCGTGGTTTTGCTCACCCCTTAATTTTAACATTTCAGGTTTTCGAAGATTGAGATTTTAACACTTAAAGGATTTCGGTTGCGCATTTGGGGACGATGCGACTGCTCGACTTATGACATGAGGTATGATCATTTATTTTCCGTATTTAGACATTTTCACAGTACTATTTTCTTATGAAGTAAGATAGGGGATGTATTTCATATTGTAATATAATATGAAATTGTTAATATGTAAAAGAAAAGTAAAGTATCGCAGACAGCCCAACCATATAAGATGTATAGAATAAGGTGAAAAATAGGGTCACGGGCTGTTACATGAAGAATTTGACTAAGAAGAAAGGGTAAGGAAGTGTTGACTTTTCTTGGTTTTTCATGATTTATTCTTAGTGTTTAACGTGTCTAGGTGCATAATCAAGCTTGAATCACGTAAAAATCATGTGTTTGGGCAAGTGAGGGTTTCAGCCAAGCACGGTAGCCATGGTGATGGTGTTGTTTGATGTTAAAATTCATGTAATATTAATAGAAAATAATATTAGAAATCATGAATCAATTAGAATCTAATTTAGTTAAATTAAATGGAAAAATATCAAGAGGTAGTGATGGTAATGGTGATTTGACAATGGCATGGAGGAGCAAAATTTTATGTTATATGATCTGTATTTTGTATGGAAGTAGTATAGAAAATTCATAGAATTATTTTGGAATTAATTGAATAATTAAATGTGGAAGAAATACAATTGTGGGAGAGAAAGAAGCATTCGGTCAAGGTGAAGGGGAAGGAGAATTCTTGGTCATTTTGATCCCATTTAGGTTCTAAAATAATGTACCAATTATTATGAGAATTTAGGCGTGATCGGAATTGAAATTGGAGTTATATAGAGAAAGTTATAATTTTCTTACCGGTAGAAAATAGACCTAAAAATAAGGCTGTAGTAGGCAATGTAGTGTTGTAACTGTCCAAATATATAGTAATTTACACATTTTTACACAAAATTGATGGTTGGGCCGTTTGCTATGCCTTAATCACTAAAATAGTAATAGTGATAACCGTAAACTTCAATTAATTTAAAAAACCGGAATATGATATTTAATAATATTCCTTAACACTTTACATCCCCTGTATCTACTTTACAACTTAAGTAGTATTGTACAATAAATCTGAATATATAAAAGAAAATAAAAATACCACCAAGATCGACAATATGCAGTCTTGAGTAACTGAAATTGCAGCCGATAATCTCGAGATGGTATGTCAGTTATCCAAATATAGTATCCTGTGGAGTGGAAAGTAAAGAGGTGAGTGAAACGTGCTCAGTAAAGGAGTCGTATGTAAGACTGATATAACGAAAACTATATGCTAGAAAATATTTATTTTCCTAACGGTTCACTAGGCACAATAAACGAAAGGATACTATAGTCGGCTGAGAATTCTATATGGAGCATGGAAGGTATTTTGAAATACCTGTATTGTCTCGGAAACCCAAAGCGACTATAGAGAGTAATCGATAAATTGTTGTTATAAAACATCTTAATAAAGTTTTTCAATAAATAAATAAATGGTAAATAAACTGTTAGCTTTAAATTGATATATGTATTTTGAAATGACAAAAACTTAAGTAATATTAAGTGTTTGACTCTATAATGTAAATTTGCTTTACCAATCATATGATTTTTTCAAACCACTTTAAGTCTACATATCAAAGTTTAAGACCATGATTTAATTGCATATTCTTATTGGTCTTAACATTTTACAAAATGATTTTGAATATTTTCATTAAGTAATTTTCTCAAGAACATATTGAACACAACTTTAGAAAATTACATAACAAATTTTTTACACTAAGTCTTTAGTTGAGAAAGTCAAGAAAAACTCCCACAAAATTCTAAAATGTTTTGGGATGAATTAAAATCAAAATCCACATCATTTCTAACCCAAATTAGCCTAGAAAAGTGCAGGAAAAGCATAAGGGATTGATCCCCCAGTTGATGGATCAATCCTCGAATGGCAGAATACTCCCAGGAAGCAAAATCAAGCAAAAAGGTAGCATGGGATTGATCCCCTAAGGGAAGGGATCGATCCCTTCATGGCAGAATGCCTTGGAAGCTTGCAAAGAAGCATAGGATCGATCGCTTAGGTCAAAGGATCGATCCCCTACCTTGAAAATGCACTCCAACGGCTAGTTTTTGTGAGATACAATGGTTACATTCAGTTTTGGCTCCTACCAACGTTTAGAAACCATTCAAGAGACTATAAATAAAGGCTTGAAAGCTCAAGGAAGAGAGAGGAATAGCTGAGCAACATTTTTCTTCATCTTCTCCATCTTCCTCAAGCCTATCAAACTCACAAGTGCTACAAAGTCTTCATATTCTATCATACTCATCATCTTTTTATAGCATAGCAAAAATATTGTATAGGATTTCCCTTCTGCTTAACCATTGTAATCACTTGCCTAACTAGAGGCCTTTCTTTGATTACATTCCTTGTAAACTCATTCACACCTTGTAAAGGGGAGGTTTCTTTTAAGCCTTAGAAAAAGAGGGAGGTTTCTCTTGAGCCTAGAAAAAAAGTGAGGTTACTCTTGAGCTTGCAAAAAGAGGGATTGTAATACAAATTCAAGTTAGTGGATTTGGGGAAAATCCTTAGAGCATCTCAAGGTAGAGGATGTAGGCAAGGTTGCCGAATCTCTATAAATTGATTGTGTACATCTCTCTTTCCCTACTCTCTTTACTTATTTGCATTTATATTGTGATTGTTGAATTGAATTTATATTGCATACTTGAGTAGCCTAAAGCACTTCGAAAACTTCAACATAGGCTAGAGAATTTAGAAAAATCAAAAAACGAACCTAAGAGTACCATAAAACCGATTCACCCCCTCTTCGTTTAGCCTATAGAGCCAACATAAACCATTTAATTTAACCACTTCAGTAACACTTTAAAAACCCATGACAGTGATAGTAGTAAAACGGTACAGTACATAGTTGAGTTTAAATAGTGGTAACAGTATATAAATCGATTCAATAACAGTATGATAACACACTTCAGTAAACAATGAAGAAACAGTTCAGTATAGTAAACACTTGAATTTTGCATCACAGTAACAGTTCAGTAATTATTTCAAAACCAGTAATAATGACATAAATCTTTTTAATTCAGTAAACAGTATATTTCAGTACAGTTCAGTAAGCAATTGACAATAAATCACAGTCTAGTAAACATTTGACAGTAAATCACAGTTCAGTAAACATTTAACAGTAGGTTGAGACTAGGTAACACCCTAAATAAATCATGCTATAATTATCCTCGAAGGGAAATAGTAACAATATACAGTAAGATCTGTGGCCATAGTTTATAAGGTGTTCGCAGAGTACACTTGCCAGGTGACCCTAGGACTGCTAATGACTTGACAGGTCAATCAGCCACAGTAACAGTGAGCATGTAATGGGGCCTAACAGTCTCAAAATCATTTTATTTACAGTAGAAAATAACCTTAAGGAAAATAATTAGATATCTTTAAAATTTATAAATTTCCAAAAATGTATTTTTCTTAAATTTACATTTAATAGTACAGTAAAAACAGTCAATAAAATATTCATGTTTTAGTGAGAAAATTTATAAAGTTCATTTTTATTATAAAAATGTTTTAAAGAACGTATTTACAATCTCATTGCAATAAAATTTAATTACATGAATATTTAATAAATATTTTTGGTAAAATTTCCAATTTATGGAAAAATATTGGAAATAAATTCCAAAATACACAATTCACTCACTTAATGCATTTAAAATATTTCATGCTATTTTAGAATAATTTTGAGAAATTTTCGGCAGCATAACAGCTGCGATTTCCCTAACCTCCTGCACTTAAAATACAGTTTATATAACAGTCGAAATACCCCAATTTGCATGATTTCAAGGGCAATTCAACACCAAAATAATTTCATAAAATTATACTTATCAATTCATGTAATTCGCTATATCCTTACGGCTTCCACACTTCTCAGTTACCTATCTCGTATTACCGACTCTTTCGGTAGCACTACACGAATTCCAATGCTCTAGGCTGTAAAACAATTTCACCAAAATTTTTCATTAATTTTCATCTTATTTTTGAGCTATTAACTTTCACTAAATGCAGCCATATCAGATACTGCCTATACTTAACCAATGTAATTTACATCGATAGAAATTTCTAACTTTCCCGTTTTAGCTCCAATTTTAGATCCGATTTCACCATTCTTCTTCTCTTGATTTCTACATTAATTTGGTTTATTAAATACATGAAATGCAGCATCCTAACCTGGCTTAAAATCCATGTTCATTGTCTTATTTTCCATCATTTTTATGAAAAGAACTGCATGGATTCCTTAAGCTTGGCTGAAAGTCACTTTCATGGTGGATTTTTATTTAGCCAATAAAAATCAAATCCAATGGTATAATCATAATCTACACCTTTGAATTAATCTAAATGTACCTTTAAAATTCAATGAAAAGTAAGGATAGTAAGATCTTACCTTTGGCCGAATTCTTTCTCTTCCAGTTTCTCCGTGTTTTCTTCTTTATTTTATGAGCTAATGGTACCAATGAAGAAAGGAAAGTGTATAGATTATTTTTCTAGTAATAAATTTGATGAGAAAATAACAATTTCATATAGTTTTCTTTTATTTTCTTTATTTTTCTTTTCTTTCTCTATTTTTCTTTCTTCTTTGTCATGGGAGGTGAGGTAGAAGAGGGTGAATAGTGCCGACCATAAATTGGCCGAACTGTGAAGATGTCTCTAAAAGGGGGCAAAATTACCATTTTGCCATTGGTTATGTAAATTTTGAACAATTTCGCCCTTAAACTTTCGTAATTGTAAAAACCATGTAATTGGATTCCAAAATTTTAGATTCTATCTCCAAATAATCATTTTTAATGTATCTTATTGATTGGAAGTGGTTTCGCTGATTTGCGGTGCACCAATTGGTCGAAATTATGATTTTACCCCTAACAGACCACTAGCGAAAATTTTCGATTAAACTACCGTTTTGATAAATCTTTTAACACTATCATATTCTCCTTTTTATGTAGAATATCATGGTATTTTTACTTCATCCCAATTCATTTTAGTTTGGGTGTAATTTACGAAAATGCCCTTGGGACATAATCGTCATTTTTGCAATTTGTTTTCCACCTTTCAGAAAATAAACAAAATAATATACAAATTATTTTTTATACCTTAAAATCATCAGATTATATTTATTTCACCCACTATACATTGTACTATCAGTCTTGAATCCATTTAAAACCATAAAAATTAAAGCGGGGCCCACATTATACTTTCACTTAAAATCACAAAATATATGATATTTCACTAAATAAATAATTACAAAATATCATGTCCAGTACAGTGTAAATAGGTCTCACATTTTCTTCCCACTTTCAGGAAATTTGGTCATCCAAATTTCACCTAGATCGATCACTGAAAAAGCTCTAGATCTCTTTCACGCATTAGGCTTTCTAATTTCCAAGTAGCCTCTTCCTCTGTGTGATACTGCCAAAGCACCTTTACCAAAGGAATAGTCTTAGACCGCAACACTTTATCCTTCTAATCCAAGATCCGTATCGATCTCTCCACGTAACTTATATCTTCCCTGATCTCCAGTAGCTCGTACCGAATTACGTGAGAAGGATTTAGATGGTACTTCCTTAACATCGAGACATGGAACACATTATGCACTCCTGACAACTTTGGTGGTAGTGCCAACCTGTATGCCACATCTCTCACGCGATCAAAGATCTCGAACGGTCCAATATACTAAGGACTCAGCTTTCTTTTCTTACCAAATCTCATTATTCTTTTGGAAGGTGAGACCTTTAAAAACACATAATCATCCACAGAAAACTCTAATGGTCAGCGTTTAGTATCTGTATAACTCTTCTGCTGACTCTAATTCGCATTTAATCTTTCACAGATCACCTGTACATATCGAGAAGCCTGCTCTACCAAATCAGGAGCTAATAGCTTAAGGTTTCCCACTTCTTCCCGTGCTATCGGGGATCTACATTGTCTACCATATAATGCCTCATAAGGTGCCATGTCGATACTAGCCTGATAGTTGTTATTATAAGCAAACTCTGCTAGAGGTTGGTGATCATCCTAGGAGCCTTTAAAATCTAGCGCACACACTTTCAACATATCCTCGAGCGTTTGTATCCTGTGCTCGGACTGTCCGTTAGTCTACGGATGAAAAACGGTGCTAAAATTCAGGTAGGATCTCATGGCCTCCTGAAATCTTTCTAAAAAATGAGATGTAAACTTGGAATCCTTATCAGAAGTGATGTTTGCTGGAACACCATGCAACCTCACTATCTCCCTGACATATAGATCGGCTAAGGCACTAACTAGATCAATAGATTTAATGGTTAAGAAATGAGCAGACTTTGTCAATCTATCCACATGCTCCCATTTCCATGTAGTAATCGGTAGAGATTGTAACATACCAGCAGGCTTCTGATGCTCAATCTTAATTTGCTGACATGTAAGACATCTTGCAACATACTCTTCGATGTCTCTCATCATCTTGGGCCACCAATATACCCTTCGTAAATTCTGGTACATTTTAGTACTGTTAGGATGTAAAGTGTACTGGAGGTGTGGGCCTTTGACAAAATCAAATCTCTTAGCTGCTAATCACTAGGAACACAGATCTTGCCCTTAAACCTCATAATACCATCAGTGCCAATCTCGAAGGCTGACTATACTCCCATCTGTGCCGACTGGCAACCCCGATACAATAAGGATCTTTCCTCTAAGCTTCCTTGATTCGGTCTATCAAATCCGGCTCTATTATGAAACTAGTCATAAACCCATATCTGTCAGAGGAAATCACATTCAAACTAAGGCTTGAAAACTGCTTTAGAAGATCGTGCTCCCTGACCATCATATATGATACCATGCCCATATGTTTACGGCTCAATGCGTCTGCCACCACATTAGCTTTCCTCGAGTAGTACAAAATCTTGCAATCATAATCCTTTAATAGCTCCATCCATCGCCCCGTATCATATTCAACTCTCGCTGCGAGAATAAATATTTCAGACTCTTATTGTCTATATATACCTAAAATTTCTCCCTGTAAAGATAATGCCGCCAAATCTTCAGTGCAAACACTACTGCTACCAACTCTAAATCATGCATCGGGTAATTTCTCTCATGATCTTTAAACTGTCGAGAGCCATAGGCAATAACTTGACCATTCTGCATGAGTACACATCCCAATCCCTGTGTGGAAGCATCGGTATACATCGTAAATCTACCAAATTCGCTGGGAAGGGCAAGTATAGGGGCAATAGTAAGTCTTCGTTTTAACTCCTGAAAACTACGCTCACATGCATCAGTCCACTAGAGCTTCACATCTTTAAGTGTCAGTCGTGTTAATGGAGCAGCTAATCTAGAAAATCCTTCGACAAACCAAAGATAATACCCGGTTAGACCCAAAAAGCTCTGTATCTTTGTAATAGACTTAGGCGTCTCCTATTGTATGATGGCCTCTATCTTGGACGGATCAACAAACACCTTGTCCTTCGACACTACGTGTCCAAAAAGATAATATGATCCAGCCAGAATTCACACTTACTGAACTTTGCATATAGCTTCCTGTTTCTGTGGGTTTACAAAATTATATACAGATGCTGCTCGTGCTCCTTTGAAGACTTAGAATAAACCAATATGTTATCAATGAACACTATCACAAATTTATCTAAATACGGTTTGAATACCTCATTCATCAGACTCATAAATGCTATAGGGGCATTCGTCAACCCGAAAGGCATCACTAGGAACTTATAGTGTCCGTACCGAGTCCAAAATGCTGTCTTGTGAACATCTGACTCTCGAATCTTCAACTGATGATAGCCTGATCAGAGATCTATCTTGGAGAACACCTGTGCACCCCTGAGCTAATCAAATAAATCATCAATCTTGGGTAGGGGATATTTGTTCTTAATGGTAACCCTATTTAACATCCTGTAATCGATACACAACCGTAGGCTACTATCATTCCTCCGAACATATAAAATTGGAGCACCCTATAGAGACATGCTAGGACGTATGAATCCCTTATCCATAGCTCTTGAAGCTGCTTTTAAGCTCCTCTAACTCTGTTAGTGCCATCTGATACGGGGGTTTACAAATCGGCTCTGTACCAGGTACCAAATCAATAGTAAACTCCATCTCCCGATCCTATGGTAACCCTAGCAACTCCTTTGAAAATACGTCCAGAAAATCCCTTACCATAAGAACCTCATGCAACTCTGGATGTTTCTTTTCTACGTCATCCACACAAGTAATAAAACCTTTAAACACATTCATACAAAAATCTCACAATTTAGTACACATATCATTCAGTAAACACATAACCATATCACTTTTATTAATTTACAAACAGTTTTACAACATACTTTTCAGGTTGAGAGAAGGTAATAAACTTAATATAACAGTCCAAACTAACATGATTTGCAGCTAACCAATTCATTCCCAGGATCACATTAGAATCATATAAAGTTAACAGAATCAGGTCAGCTGTCGTTTCCTTCTCTCCTACAGTCACTTTACAATTCCTATATACAATATCTGTCATCTACAATTCTTTAAATAGGGTATTCACTTGCAAAGTATACCCTAATGGCTCTGGTTCTACGGGGGTCCTGTTAGCACATGTAGTGGACAAAAATGAATGGGTAGAACCTAGACCAGATAATGCAAGTACTGGAATATCAAAGATATAGACTTTACCTTTAATCACATCAGTAGAAGCATCAGTAGTCTCCTGATCCAAGACGTACACCCATCCCTGTGTCATCGTCTTCTTTCCCTTTTTTACTATTGTCACACACCTCGACTATAAGGGTGTAGCTTTCTCCAACTCACTCGGAGTTGCCAATGCTGGTGCCGGTGGAGCTGTAGAGGGAATAGTAGAAGCAGCGGACTCTTTGAGCATTGGGCAATCCCTCACCATATGCCCCATTTGTCCACATCTAAAGCGTGCCTTAGTCAATAAATAGCAAGGTTGTGAACTATGCAACCTACCACAATGTCCACATCTGGTCGCTGTACTCCTTTATGTAGAGGTGAGGCCAGTAGCGGGGGCTGAAGCTGCTGTTCTCGTAAATCACCCTTCGAAAATTTGAATGCCCGATGACTTAGCCTTCTTAGGCTGCTCCCTACAAGGTCTGTCCTTAAAAGCTCTGTTAGCTTTACCTTTTCTTTTTGCCTTTCCTTTATGACTAGAATCTGTCTGAAACTACTCAAAGTCCCTCTCACACAACTGTGCCCATCGTACTACTTCATCATAAGTACGAATGTCAAACAAGACCAACTCTGATTTGATAGAGGGTCTCAAATCGGCTTTAAACATGTCAATCTTATGTCTTTCATCAACTTGGGTTTGTGGATCAAATCCACTCAAGGTGGTAAATCTAGCTTCGTACTCATCAACTGACATGCTCCCTTGAACCAAATCCAAAAATTCCTACTGTAACTTCTTCTGAGCAGTGTCAGGATGTACTATCGTCAGAATGCCTTAACAAAAATATCCCATGTCACCATTTGATGTTGAGCAAGCAAAACTGTTTATGTAGCCTTCTACCAATGCTCCACGTCATCCATCAACTAGAACATTGCTAGACCCACTTTCTTGGTCTCTGAACACCGCATATACATGAATAATTTCTTAATTGTGTTAATCCATTGTTCTGCTACCAACAGATCTCTAGTACCTTTAAACTTCGGCGGATCCAATTTCTTAAATTACTGCACCAAATTTACATCACAGTAGGACTCCACGTCTCTGGGTGGTTGAGCTAGTGGTTGTGGTGGAACTGTCTGTGGCTGAGGTGTCGGTGGTGGAATAAGCTAAGGCTCGGGTGCTATTAGTTCCTACTGAGGTGGGGGTGGTGCTACTGTTGGAGTTGCAAGAGTTGCTCTATCTCTCTCTGCTTCTCTGCAGCTCGATCATCATGATACATAGCCATAAAATCAGTTAGCATCCTCTCCATCCTCGTCATCAGTATATTAGGACTTTTCGGCTGCGACGAGTGAGCAGGTCCTGCGGCGGTCTTTGATACTAGCTCGGGAGTATGGGGCTTCGAAGTTTACTCCGCCCTACCTTTACCTTTGCCCTTAAATGATCACATTACCCTTCTTCCACTCATATCTGCACCATAGATACAATTTATTTTACTTCCGATTAGTTACTCTATTATACATTCAAACTATATAGTACTACAAGGAATGTTTACCACTTCACTTTTGTCCTAAAAGTGCTGACAGACATCAGACCAATCTTGCTCTGATACCAATAAAACTGTAACGGTCCAAATATATAGTAATTCACACATTTTTACACATAATTTACGGTTAGGCAGTCTGCGATGCCTTAATCACTAAACCAGTAATAGTGATAACCGTAAACTTTAATTAATTTTAAAAAATCGGAATATGACATTTAATAATATTCCTTAACACTTTACATCCTCTGTATCTACTTTACAACTTAAGTAGTACTGTACAATAAATTTGAACATATAAAAGAAAATAAAAATACCTCCAAGATCGACAATATGCAATCTCGGGTAACTAAAATCGCAGCCGATAATCTCGGGATGGTATGTCAGTTATCCAAATATAGTATCCTGTGGAGTGGAAAGTAAAAGGGGTGAGTGAAACGTGCTTCGTAAAAGAGTCGTATGCAAGATTGATATAACGAAAACTATATACTAGAAAATATTTATTTTCCTAACGGTTCACTAGGCACAGTAAACGAAAGGATACTATAGTTAGCTGGGAATTCCAGATGGAGCATGGAAGGTATTTTGAAATACCTGTCTTGTCCCAGAAACCCAGAGCGACTATAGAGAGTAATCGATAAATTGCTGTTATAAAACATCTTAATAAAGTTTTTCAATAAATAAATAAATGGTAAATAAACCATTTAATTTAATCACTTCAGTAACACTTTAAAAACATGTGATAGTGACAGTGACAGTAGTAAAACAATACAGTAAACAATTGAGTTTAAATAGTGGTAATAGTATATAAATCGATTCAGTAACAGTACAATAATACACTTCAGTAAACAATGAAGAAAACAGTTCAGTACAGTAAACACTTGAATTTCACATCACAGTAACAGTTCAGTAATAATGACATAAATCTTTTCAATTTAGTAAACAGTATATTTCAGTACAGTTCAGTAAGCACTTGACAATAAATCACAGTCCAGTAAACATTTGATAGTAAATCACAATTCAGTAAACATTTAACAGTAGGTTGAGACTAGGCAACATCCTAAATAAATCATGCTATAATTATCCCCAAAGGGAAACAGTAACAATATACAGTAAGATCTATGGCCATAGTTTATAATGTATCCGTAGAGTACACTTGCCAAGTGACCCTAGGACTACTGATGTCACGACCCGTGACCACATTTTTCATCTTCTTATACACATTTTAACCGGTTGGGCTGTCTGCGATACTTCACTTGTACTGACTGTTAAACAATTTTACAATGTATTGTTTATATTATACACATCCCCTATCGTAATTTATCAGATAAGTAGTACTGTTGACATGTCTAAATACAGAGAATAAATGATCATACCTCAAATAAGCAGTCGGTCTGACACATTGTCCTTCGTGTACAGCCAGGATCCACAATCCACTGAACTCACATTCATCAAAACCTGAAATGTTGAAAATTAAGGGGTGAGCAAAACCACGGCTCAGTAAGAGAATTATATGCCTCACTTGATACTCAGCTTCCTATATGCTGAAAATCTTTTTCATTTTTCCTATGGGCTCTAGGCTTGCATGTAGGAAGGATACTACAGTCGGCTAGGGATCCGATTAGAGTAAGGTAGGTATTTTAGAATACCATACTTGTTCCGGAACCTAGAAGCAACTGTAGAGAGAGATTTTTCATTTCATTTTGAATTAATAAATCCTTTTCCTTTTCACCCCAAAAATCTTTTCGTATTCTTTTCAAAATGATGCTTTTATGAAATACAAGAGTTTAATTACAATAACTAATATTCATATATTCTTTAAAAAGAATATTAGTTAAATCATTATCATTTTTCTTTAAAACTTATTTCATATACATACAGACGTCTCAAACTTGTTTATGCTTTCATTCTATTCTTAAATTCCTAAGGCACCATTCTTTTTATCAGTATGATTAAGTGTGAAAGAACGAACTCATTGTAAGGACCGGGAGTGCCTAGATCTCTGTTAACTAGGGATTTACCACCCCAGTGCCTTACTCATCCGATATATCACACACATCATATGTCATATGCACCAGATCTATTTCATCCTTTGACATTTGTCAAATTCACAAATCACAATTACTTACTTATCGTCACAATATCCTACGATTTCTCATACTAACATCGGAACACATGTAGCACTTAGTTCCCGAAGGACTCTAGAGGTGGCTCCCACGGTTCAATCATCGAGTCTCTGCTCGGTATGGCCTGTACTGAAACATCAGAACACGTGTAGCACTTAGTTCCCGAAGGACTCTAGAGGTGGCTCCCACGGTTCAATCATCGAGTCTCTGCTCGGTCTGGCCTGTACTGAAACATCAGAACACGTGTAGCACTTAGTTCCCGAAGGACTCTAGAGGTGGCTCCCACAGTTCAATCATCGAGTCTCTGCTCGGTCTGGCTTGTACTGAAACACAGAACACGTGTAGCACTTAGTTCCCGAAGGACTCTAGAGGTGGCTCCCACGGTTCAATCATCGAGTCTCTGCTCGGTATGGCCTGTGCTGAAACATCAGAACACGTGTAGCACTTAGTTCCCGAAGGACTCTAGAGGTGGCTCCCACGGTTCAATCATCGAGTCTCTGCTCGGTATGGCCCGTACTGAAACATCAGAACACGTGTAGCACTTAGTTCCCGAAGGACTCTAGAGGTGGCTCCCACTGTTCAATCATCGAGTCTCTGCTCGGTATGGCCTGTACTGAAACATCAGAACACGTGTAGCACTTAGTTCCCGAAGGACTCTAGAGGTGGCTCCCACAGTTCAATCATCAAGTCTCTACTAGGTTTGGCCTTTACGCCATATGTACTTTCCACTGTCTTATCAGATCTCATGTAGTACTTATGATCTAATATTTCATTTGAGACCATAGAAAGAATATTAGAATTATCATTTCTTCCTTTTGAAAACATATTACCTATCATTTATGGAGTCTGAGATAGACATAAATCTTATCATACTATATACCTCGGAGGGTAAGGAAGTACACCGGTCAAATCTATGAACATAACCTATATAGTCCTCGGTGGATCACTGATTAGACGTCGACCGGGACTAAACATATCACATATCATGCATCAGCATGATAAGAATACCAACCAGTCTCAAAACCGTAATTCTCATCATAAAATACACCTTTTATGGAATTTATATAAATATATAATTCCATGATTTAAAACCATAAGGGTTAAAATCCTTTAGTGAATATTTATAAGAATATTCATAAGAATACTCACTATATTTCACTTCAATTTTCGTCTCGTAATTCGTGTAATTTATCTATTTCGAGAATGTTCGGTGGTTTCATTATCACCATTCTCGAATACATGAACATTTTAGAATTTCATCTCATTATATTCATGTTTTATGAAGTTTTAGTAATTTCCTCATGTTTCGTGATTTACTATCGAAATTCGGAAATAAAATCATTTAATATGATTTTTTTAAAGTTTTTCTAAAATTTTCAGCAGCATAACGGCTGCCAATTTACTAACCTCCTACACGGAAAATACAGTTTAAAATCTTTCAGCCAGTACTTCTTCCCAAATTATTTTCAGCAAATCATGCATCATAATTATTTTCATAAAATAATTGCATAAAATATTTCAAATTAAATTATGCAGACTGAGTATCCTTACAGTGCTGCACAAGCATCCCTTACCTTTTTCCGGGTCGGCGACTTCCTCTTATTGATCGCGCTCGCACTCCATTTCTCCCGATTCCTTATCCCGATTGCTAAAAATAATTTCTGGAAATAAAAATCCTAATTTTTAGAATTTTTCATAATTTATTTAATTTTTTCTGAAATTAAATTCTCGAGAAATTTCTTACTGAATTTGTAAAATCCCGGGTTGTCCAATTTCTGGGAATTTTCCGAATTCCCGAAATTCTCCTTTTCCTCTTTTTCTTCCTTTTTCCTCTTTTTCTTTTCTTTCTTTCTTTTCTTTTCTTTTTCTTTTTTTCCTTTTCCTTTTTCTTTTCTTTTTCTTTTCTTTTTTCTTCTTCCTTTCCCGGTCAGACCGGTTCAGACCGGTCCAGAGCCCTTCCTCGCCGGCGGCCAGTTCTCCGGCGGTTCAGGCGTCCCTCAGCTGGCCGGCTGCACGACGAACTTGCCGGTGCCCTTCATTTGCCCTGGATCGGTGGCACGGTGGCGGATCGAGGCGGTTTTGCCTCGGTTCTTCTTCCTCTTCGCCGACGTTCCTCCTCCGTCCATTACGTCTCCGGTGGCCTCCATCGGCTTCGTCTTCCTCCGGTGAAGCTTCGGTGGTAGTGGCGGTGCCTGGATCGGCCGGCACCGTCGTCCGCCATTTTCTTTTCTTCTCGGATTTCTTTCGTTTTCCGTTGATTCCGTTTTTCGTTTCACCGCATTTGGCTTCTTTCCGTCCTTCCCCGTCACCGATCGACTTTCTTTCTCTTCTTCCCTCACCGGCGACGGCCTCTAGCTCCTCCTCTTCCGCCTCTCGCTCAGCCGGCTTCGTCCGGCTTCCATTGTTTCTCTTTTGTTTTACTTAACAGAAGAGAAAATGTGGGAATCGAGGAACCCGATTCCCACTTTTGTTATTATTATTATTTTATTTATTTATTATATATATAATATTTATAATTATATATATAATTATATTATTAACAATATATATATATATAAACATATTTTATTTTAACAATATATATACATATATGTATTCACACTTTACTTAAAATTAATATATATTTCATATATATATTTATTTATATACATAATTGTATATATAAAAATATACATGTGTTTATTTAAAACAAAATAGTATATATTTCATTTTATAATATATATTAAAATTCATATACATACATATGTAATTATATAAAAACATATCAAAATATATTTATATAATCTAATTATATAAATATATAATATACACATTTTATTTCATTTAATTGGATTTCTTAATATCCAATTATTTTCTCATTTTTCTTATTTAATTTGGATTTTTAATTTATCCAATTTAATTCTTTTTCCTCTCTATTATTTTTATTTTCACTTCCAATTTAATTTCCTTTACACCAATTTCCCGATTCTTTCACTTCCTCGATTCTCGGGATTTTTACCAATATCCCGTTCCCGCAAATTTTATTTATTTCCTCTGATTTAATTTCTCCAATATTTATTTTCAATATTTCTAATTTCCAATAAAGGGAAAAATTTACGGTTATCACATCCTCCCCACCTTAATAAATTCGATCCTCCGAATTTAACTTAAGTCCAAAGGTGGTATATGTCGTATACTTACGACTTCTGACCTCTAGTTCATCCTCCAAGTAATACGGCCAGTACACTTTCATCATCAATAGTACTTTAGACCACTACATGCTGTCTTTCATCATATATGTCCATGCTCATGAAATTTCATTATCTTAAATCGAGAGTTATTCACTTTTACTCTTTTCATATAAGAGCCATACATAATATTTTAATATTACAGTTGATCTATGCTGTTCATCATCCATTCTTCTCACTTAGTGCCGAGTCGATATAATTTGGTACTATTATGTACTCATATCAATCAATTATATGTAAGTGTCCCAGTAGCTTTCACATCTCATGCACACGCTTTCTCAATATCATGGAGCGTTTACATCTCACGCTCATATATATAAATATATATCAGTATGGAGCGGCGCTAACAATATACTTGGGATCTCAAGGCCTTTTGCTATTTCTCATTAGCATATGGCAACTCAGAGACTCCCATCACATGTAAGGCTCACTGGAACTGTACATACACATTCACACTCACACCGTTTAACACTTATACTGCGACTAAGGCACTAGAGGATCTAGATGTCTGATAATGGAAAGTGATTCTATTTAGATCATCAGTATTTAATCACTTCCATATCATCGTTTCTCTTTTGGACTCTTTATTGTCCACAATATTCATTTTCACACCTATTCCATCAAGGCTGCATCTCATTTGCCGACTTTACTATAGATCATCTCTTACGATCACAATTTCATGAGACTATCATCTTCTCTTCATGTAGTATGGTCTTTAAATCTCCAATTAAAATATATGTATATATATGTATATATATATGAAACGAGTATCCTGATTGGAAAGTCCTCTGTTCAAGACCAAGAGGTTCGAGGTTCGAAGCCCTCCCTTTTTATGTGATAACCAACATAAATCACCCTCAGTCTTAACTTCGGGAACTATTTCATATTGATGTTCCCTTTTCATCATGCAGTTTATTTCCTTATTTCACTTTCACTTTCATTTTCATATTCTTACTCTCATCCCTTTTTATCGGTTTTCTCGATTGGTATGGTACTATACAGCTAAGATCTTTTAAAATCTTGCATACCATCTTTTTCTTTACACTATCCATCTACCGACTTTAATTTCTTTAATTAGATCTCCTCTATAGAGCAGCTAGTCTCATCACTCTTTTATAGGCTGATAATAGGATTTACGTAGACTCATTACTTTCATATCTCAATCATTATCTGTATATCATAGACAGGTTCACTGTCATCCTGTCGTTTCGAGATTTTATATCTCAAGAAGAGATACTATCTAGCCAAATTTCTTAGTTGCTAATCTTAGCACAATTTTACAGCCTTTAAGAGTCTAAGGATCATATTACAATGTTGCTCATGTTCCATTTATACTTTAAACTCTATTAATATTTCAACTATTTACTCATGTAAGAATGCCTCATTCTTCAGGCTTATATACTTCACAAGGCAACTCATTACCCTTGTAACTTCAATAGGAACTCGTAAAATTCACTCCGAGTTCGAATCATTATCTTATGGACAGCAATCTTCAATCTTTTATCTAATGACGCTTTATACTGAGGCTAGTCTTATTTACTCCTCACGTATCTCTAATCAGATCAATAAAGCGTCTATTTTCACGTAGATGAATACTTGTTCTTCACCAGACTTCATCAATGATAGAAATTTAATATATCCTTTTTGATTCGTCTACAACTCAATATCATTTGTATTTCTCTCATTTACACCTATACAGATAACTCCATTATTCTCAATTTTTCATTATCAGTATTTTCGTCATCCAGACCTCTACACATGAATTTCATTATTCACACCTTTTCCAGAGTTATTTTCTTAAGCTTTTTAGATTCTTTCTACATCCTCCGATATAAGCTTAGAATTTAACTTCATATTCAAAATTGCACCAATGTTATCTCGATTCCTCTAATTTATATAACTTTGGAAGTTTTATCGGAAATCAAATTTGATACTTTCTTTAATCGTACCTTTCTTATCATCTTGTGACCATCGTTCTTTAACTTTTCATCTGATGATGCCTTTTACAAGGATTGCTCTTATACGCTCCTTATACATCTCCGATTAAATCATATCTAAGGCATCACTTCCATATAGGTATTTATTTGTTCTTCATAAGAACTTTAGTGTATAATAAAAAATTTTTTGTACATCATTTAATTCATCCTCAAATCATGTCATTTGTATTTCCATCCTTTACATCGATAAATGCGAATTTCATCATCCGTAATATTTTCCAAAAATCATTTTCTTAAGCTTGTCGAATTTCTTCTATATTCTCCGATATAAGCTTAAGAATAAATTTCATATCCACAATCGAGTCAACATTAACCTGATTCCTCAATCTATATTACTTTGGAATTTATTGGGATTCTCAACCGACAGTTTCTTTAACCACACTTCTTTTATCATTTTGGACCTTCATCATTGTTTCCCATCATTTCACAATGTAGTTTCAAGGCAGAGACATTCCATATCCAATTCATTTGATACCTACTCTACCTTGATTTCATTACCTAGTCATGCTTTACAGCGTTACGAATCTCATTCTGGTAAGCTGTATCAAATACAATGGTTCTCAACACACTTCACAGCTACCCGTTTCAATTCCGTTATTCACTCTAAAACTATTTCCATTTACTGAATTCAGGCTTAGTTCCTTTGAGTATATTCTCCACGAGGTTTGAACCTTGGCACCCATACGTACCTAGTTCCTTACACTCGGGTTACCATTGAGATACTTATAAGAGCCTCGCCCGTTCATATCGACCATCGACGAGCATTCCCTAGGCGATCCTTTCGCCTCAGGTTTACCCTTACTGGTGAGTCGGCGATGAGATAGTTCGTCTATATCTCACAACACATGATCCACTACGGGTCGCCCACCATTGGGTCGCCTATCACAGTTCTGTCTCAAGGGTCCTGAAGAACTTAGGTTAGCTGTCATCTTCTTTCTATCACTTGACTGTTCTTATACTTATCCTCTAATTCATAGTACTCCACACAGTACCTCATTCTGTAGCACATATTCCAAGATATGTCAGTTCTATGTACGATTATCTGTTTGATACCTCAAAGTAATGAAAACGTATAGAACCATAAGTAATCATACCAATATGTATTTCATTATCGGTACTATTCACCTTATCAGTCAATTCCTGAAATCATTTCACTTTTCATAGTATTCAACGATCCCGTTCAATATACTCTTAATTTTTTGACCCTTATAGTCAATAACCGGGTCAAACATCTGATGACATTCCACTACACTCTTTGGATCGCATCATACCGTTTTATTGTGAAGCCCTAGATTTACCGTTTCTTTCAGGGATTTACCGAGCCACTTCACTCATCCGTACTCGTTTTATTGTGAAGCCCAGGATTTACCACTATGGCCCAAAGTCCACTCGTGGGGGCCCTGGCCGCCTCACTCAACCGTACTGTTATCCCCTATGGCCCACAGTCCACTCGGGGTTTTTCTTTCGCATCCGTAATTTAAGTGTTAGTGGAATCAGTAATAGGGATCGTTAGATTCATATGACATCTTCTATGCCATTAATAATTCCATTGCTATCAATGGATTCTAATTCAGCTCGGTTTTTTTAACACTATTCCGAACATCGCCCAATATAGGGTCATTTTCGTCATTTCGACATTTATTTCTATCTCCTCAATATCCATTTAAATCAATGAACTAATCATCTATATGTTGATAGTATCCTTTCTGATACCTATAACAGCAATTTAGATCTCATTCGATTTTTCAACAGAGAAGTTCACTAAAATCCACAATGGGATTATTTTTCTTGTAATTCAGCTTTATATCTTTGATTTCTCTGTCAAATTGATCAATTTCAACTTCCGGTGATCTATTTTGACTCCCGATAAAATTTTAGGGGTAGGGGTATTTTGGTCATTTTTGGCTAAAAATTTTCTCTCTCTTCAAATTACCCTCAATTGGTGATCTTAAAGTCTATTTAATGATGATATTTTATTCCCTTATTTTATACCATCACTTTCAGGTCTCAGTTCGGTTCGGACAAAAAAGTACTGGTGAGGCCCTCACCAAATCCATTTCTGTTCCTTACCGAACAGGCCTTCATATAGATTAGAAGAATCACCAATTTTTTTGGAAATTTCTGAGCCTATTTTCTTCTTTAACATTCTCAGTTTATACTTTCTCACTCCCTTTAAATCATTTTACCTCATTTACAATCATTTATTTTCTCTATGTATTCAGACGACACAGTACTACAGGGGATGTTTAACTCTTTTCTTTCCAAAGTATCCACAGACATCAGGCCAACCAATGCTCTGATACCATTAAATCTGTCACGACCCATGACCACATTTTTCATCTTCTTATACACATCTTAACCGGTTGGGCTGTATGCGATACTTCACTTGTACTGACTGTTAAACAATTTTACAATGTATTGTTTATATTATACACATCCCCTATCGTAATTTATTAGATAAGTAGTACTGTTGACATATCTAAATACAGAGAATAAATGATCATACCTCAAATAAGCAGTCGGTCTGACACATTGTCCTTCGTGTACAGCCAGGATCCACAATCCACTGAACTCACATTCATCAAAACCTGAAATGTTTAAAATTAAGGGGTGAGCAAAACCACGGCTCAGTAAGAGAATTATATGCCTCACTTGATACTCAGCTTCCTATATGCTGAAAATCTTTTTCATTTTTCCTATGGGCTCTAGGCTCGCATGTAGGAAGGATACTACAGTCGGCTAAGGATCCGATTAGAGTAAGGTAGGTATTTTAGAATACCATACTTGTTCCGGAACCTAGAAACAACTGTAGAGAGAGATTTTTCATTTCATTTTGAATTAATAAATCCTTTTCCTTTTCACCCCAAAAATCTTTTCGTATTCTTTTCAAAATGATGCTTTTATGAAATACAAGGGTTTAATTACAATAACTAATATTCATATATTCTTCAAAAAGAATATTAGTTAAATCATTATCATTTTTCTTTAAAACTTATTTCATATACATACAGAGGTCTCAAACTTGTTTATGCTTTCCTTCTATTCTTAAATTCCTAAGGCACCATTCTTTTTATCAGTATGATTAAGTGTGAAAGAACGAACTCATTGTAAGGACCGGGAGTGCCTGGATCTCTGTTAACTAGGGATTTACCACCCCAGTGCCTTACTTATCCGATATATCACACACATCATATGTCATATGCACTAGATCTATTTCATCCTTTGACATTTGTCGAATTCACGAATCACAATCACTTACTTATCGTCACAATATCCTACGATTTCTCATACTAACATCGGAACACGTGTAGCACTTAGTTCCCGAAAGACTCTAGAGGTGGCTCCCACGGTTCAATCATCGAGTCTCTGCTCGGTATGGCCTGTACTGAAACATTAGAACACGTGTAGCACTTAGTTCCCGAAGGACTCTAGAGGTGGCTCCCACAGTTCAATCATCGAGTCTCTGCTCGGTTTGGCCTGTACTGAAACATCAGAACACGTGTAGCACTTAGTTCCCGAAGGACTCTAGAGGTGGCTCCCACGGTTCAATCATCGAGTCTCTGCTCGGTCTGGCCTGTACTGAAACACAGAACACGTGTAGCACTTAGTTCCCGAAGGACTCTAGAGGTGGCTCCCACGGTTCAATCATCGAGTCTCTGCTCGGTATGGCCTGTACTGAAACATCATAACACATGTAGCACTTAGTTCCCGAAGGACTCAAGGGGTGGCTCCCACGGTTCAATCATCGAGTCTCTGCTCGGTATGGCCTGTACTGAAACATCAGAACACGTGTAGCACTTAGTTCCCGAAGGACTCTAGAGGTGGCTCCCATGGTTCAATCATCGAGTCTCTACTCGGTATGGCCTGTACTGAAACATCAGAACATGTGTAGCACTTAGTTCCCGAAGGACTCTAGAGGTGGCTCCCACGGTTCAATCATCGAGTCTCTACTCGGTTTGGCCTTTATGCCATATGTATTTTCCACTGTCTTATCAGATCTCATGTAGTTCTTATGATCTAATATTTCATTTGAGACCATAGAAAGAATATTAGAATTATCATTTCTTCCTTTTGAAAACATATTACCTATCATTTATGGAGTCTAAGATAGACATAAATCTTATCATACTATATACCTCGGAGGGTAAGGAAGTACACCGGTCAAATCTATGAACATAACCTATATAGTCCTCGGTGGATCACTGATTAGACGTCGACCGGGACTAAACATATCACATATCATGCATCAGCATGATAAGAATACCAACCAGTCTCAAAACCGTAATTCTCATCATAAAATACACCTTTTATGGAATTTATATAAATATATAATTCCATGATTTAAAACCATAAGGGTTAAAATCCTTTAGTGAATATTTATAAGAATATTCATAAGAATACTCACTATATTTCACTTCAACTTTCCTCTCGTAATTCGTATAATTTATCTATTTCGAGAATGTTCGATGGTTTCATTATCACCATTCTCGAATACATGAACATTTTAGAATTTCATCTCATTATATTCATGTTTTATGAAATTTTAGTAATTTCCTCATGTTTCGTGATTTACTATCGAAATTCGGAAATAAAATCATTTAATATGATTTTTTTAAAGTTTTTCTAAAATTTTCGGCAGCATAACGGCTGCCGATTTACTAACCTCCTGCACGGAAAATACAGTTTAAAATCTTTCAGCCAGTACTTCTTCCCAAATTATTTTCAGCAAATCATGCATCATAATAATTTTCATAAAATAATTGCATAAAAAATTTCAAATTAAATTATGCAGACTGAGTATCCTTACAGTGCTGCACATGCATCCCTTACCTTTTTCCGGGTCGGCGACTTCCTCTTATTGATCGCGCGCACACTCCATTTCTCCCGATTCCTTATCCAGATTGCTGAAAATAATTTCTGGAAATAAAAATCCTAATTTTTCGAATTTTTCATAATTTATTTAATTTTTTCTGAAATTAAATTCTCGGGAAATTTCTTACCGAATTTGTAAAATCCCGGGTTGTCGAATTTTCGGGAATTTTTCGAATTCCCGAAATTCTCCTTTTCCTCTTTTTCTTCCTTTTTCCTCTTTTTCTTCCTTTTTCCTCTTTTTCTTTCCTTTCTTTCTTTTCTTTCTTTTTCTTTTTTTTCTTTTTCCTTTTTCTTTTCTTTTTTCTTCTTCCTTTCCCGGTCAGACCGGTCCAGAGCCCTTCCTCGCCGGTTCCTCGCCGGCGGCCAGTTCTCCGGCAGTTCAGGCGTCCCTCAGCTGGCCGGCTGCACGACGAACTTGCCGATGCCCTTCGTTTGCCCTGGATCGGTGGCACGGCGGCGGATCGAGGCGGTTTTGCCTCGGTTCTTCTTCCTCTTTGCCGGCGTTCCTCCGCCGTCCATTACGTCTCCAGTGGCCTCCATCGGCTTCGTCTTCCTCCGGTGAAGCTTCGGTGGTAGTGGCGGTGCCTGGATCGGCCGGCACCGCCGTCCGCCATTTTCTTTTCTTCTCGGATTTCTTTCGTTTTCCGTTGATTTCGTTTTCCGTTTCACCGCATTTGGCTTCTTTCCGTCCTTCCCCGTCACCGATCGACTTTCTTTCTCTTCTTCCCTCACCGGCGACGGCCTCTAGCTCCTCCTCTTCCGCCTCTCGCTCAGCCGGCTTCGTCCGGCTTCCATCGTTTCTCTTCTATTTTACTTAACAGAAGAGAAAATGTGGGAATCGAGGAACCCGATTCCCACTTCTGTTACTATTATTATTTTATTTTATTTATTTATTTATTATATATAATATTTATAATTATATATATAATTATATTATTAACAATATGTCACGACCCGAAGACCGCGACTTTTACTTAATTCTTATACTTTTCTTAGTCTACAAATTTATGGACTAAATTTTTCTTTTTCATTTTAAGGTTTGTATTCGGTGTCAGTGTAGTTACTATACTATTTAGGTGACTTATAGTCATTTCATTTAAATATTTAACAACCACGGAAACGGTTCTTAGTTACATCCCGACTTGTTAAATAGAATATGTGCTGTGCTTCAATTTAAGTCTTACATGTAAACAAGTAATTTATAAGAAACATATACCTCAGAATACTAGTACCAAGTCCATATACAGTCTCCGATGCCCACTGAACAGCTCACATGGTAGATGTTAACTTCAATAATCTGAAAGAGATGAAATTTAGTGGGTTGAGCAAAACCACGGCTCAGTAAGATACTAATATAAATACAAGAGTAGGATTACGCTGTCTTAAACTGCGATGCTTAAAACTTGTAAGGATGCAATTACAGTTAATCCTTTCTCATCGATACCTCTCATTATCACTTCTCATTTTCACTTTTCATTTCATAATCATATTTTGGTATGCTATCATCTCATATCAATTCTCATATTTACTTTTCATTTCATAATCATATTTCTGTATTCTACCATCTCTTATCAATTCTCATATCATCTCTTATCATTTCTCCTATTGTGGATCATGATCATGGTGGTACTAAGTCATAATTCTCTTCGTGTATTTCTATATTCCTGTTTCATATCATATCATATCATTACATCATATCAATGAAATATCGTTACCACCGAGTCATGATACTCTTCATATATTCTCCATGTTTAATGTAGACATCCTATCGAATTCACTTTACATTTAACAATCATATTCCCGTATTACATCAATTCATATCACTTATCATCTGAGAATTTATGATCACGATAGAGTGAGATTAGAATTCTCTTCATATCAATCTCATGTTCATATATCATATCATCTCATGTCATCGTATAGATGAAACATCATTAACGTCGAGTCACGACATTCCTCATGGAATTCTCATGTGTTAAGCATATTATCATGTCAGGGTTTAATATGCAATTCATGTAATTTTTCTGTATAAACCGCTATCATCTCAGATCATATCATATATACTTTAGGACATGCTCAATATATGGATTTTCAATTCATTTCAAATTTGCCTTTAAGGCATGATAGAAACATGTTCAATTTCAGTTCATGTATTCGTTTTCGGAGCAAGTCTAAAACATGTGCGGTTTTAAAACATTTTTTCATATGCTGTAAGTCATATCAGGTCTAGAGTTCATTTCAAATCGATTTATACTCTAGACCGCATATCATTTTAAATTCGACACGAAATCGTATATAAATCATGACAGTGTCGAAATCATTTATCATATACTTTTAAAACATACACTGTAAATCATATCAGGTCTAGAGTTCATATCAAATCAAACTATACTCTAGACCGCATATCATGCCATGTTCGACACAAAATTACATATAAATCATATAAGTGTCGAAATCATATCTCATGGACTTTTAAAACATGTTTAAAACATGTACTGCTTCAAAACATATTTCATTTCAAATCTGTTTCATGTACAGTATAAATCATGTCAAGTCTAGAGTTTATATCAATAAAATCATACTCTAGACTTCATATCATATCAATTAGAGACTAGGCTAGATCCCTATCATCTCTATCAATAAAGACTTAAATCACTGTAGCTAGCAGTGAAATCATATCATCGTCCCCTGGAAACCAACTAGTGCGCTATCTATGGCCATAGACCTCATCTCTCTCAGCCCCACTGATCAGGCGTGACTGAGACCTGTCCACGACTATTGTCGGACAAGCATATCTGCCTAATGAGCAAAGCTCCAATTAGGCGGTTTCCACTATGCTTTGTTGAATTTAATTCTCTTAGGGTGCCTACAGTCTCATAAAACATTTAAATCTATAGCTTTATTTTCAATATCATGTAAAGCATATGGTAAAATTCTGTATGATATTTCATATATCAAAATATATATATATATATCTACCATATACTTTCATTTCAAAACAAATCAATACTTTTCAGTATTCATATAAACATTATTAAAATGTTTCAAGTTGCAAGAAAGCATGCTTAAAGGCGATGCTATAAAACATTTCAGTATGCAACCTCGGTATTATTTCCATCAAATACGCTGAAGCGATTCATTTAACTTTATCACCATCAGTTATTCGATTTCAAGACTTTCTTTCTGTCCAATCAGTAAATCACTATTCAAATCATTCAAGATCATTTCATTCAATATTCAGATTGCTCAATACTCTAATTGTTTAATAACCAGATCACTTGGTATTCAAACCATTCGGTATTCAATATCCTTTTTTGATAATTATCGACTATAATAATCAATTGTACTTTTATTACCGATACTAGAACCACATCATCAGTGTGAATCCTCTTAGTATCTATGAGCATCAAATATCATGTTTCCATATAGCCATCAGGATACTGAAATTATGAAATACTAATATCCTCATTCGATATCTATTCCAGAGTCGACATCGAGGATCGTAGAACCACAAGATCAATAATCGCATATCAAATCCATTTATGGTTTGACCTATTGGTACATATTTAGAATTTTCGACTTGCGGTTCATTTTTCATTCACTATCATAAAAATCATATCACAATCCTCAATTCACTTTTCATCTGGCCTGTAGAATGTAATATCATGTTAAAATTATCCATAAACGTCCTCAATTCAATTTTTGATTGGCAATTCACCACTTAAAAGAATTTGCCAATTTCCACTATCAACAGTATTTCAATCATTTAAGTCGCCTTGCGACTATCCATATTATTGCCAAAAATCTCAACTCATGCCACTAAGACGGTCCATTTATTTGAATTTATCAATCCTATAATCGTCACTCGATTGATAATTCTGCAATTCTATCATTCGACCATCTAAATCACAACTTCGATTTTTTTCTCTTTTAAGTTGTATCATATAATTATCATCACCTTTATCTGTGATTCGTCAAATAAATAATTTCACCTCAATCTCAACTTGATACCATTTATGATATTAAAATCACTTGATTTATTAATTCTATAATGTTTAGACCATATAATTCATCACATTATCGTTTTCAATAATCTATCTTCCCATCGATTTCAATATCAAACTCTTCAGTAATACCATATAATCCTTTTAATATTTATTTCCAATAATTATCTCCAAGATTCCATTTATGTGAGAAACTTAATCTTTTTCCTCAGATATTTTCCTAAAAATTTCGGCAGCATAACGGCTTAATTTTTTACTAAGCCTCCTGCATGGAAAACAGTTTATAATTGCAGCCGTTGTTTCTCACATTTTCTTTATCTCTTACTAAGACCCCCACCATCAGTTGTGGGTCCTCTTAGCATTTTTAACATCAATTCAATCTATAAATCATATAAAAATTTTCACAATTCCATTTAAATTCATTCCATCTATGCATCATATAAAAATCATAAAATCCCACATACAATATGATACTACTAATGCTTTATAAAAGTATCTTACCTATTCGCCAAAGCTTAGCGCACTTTTCGATTTTCGAGCCTTGTCGAACTCCACCATTCGTCTCATTTCCATTTTGTTACAATTTCAATATTAATGCATTACATCAATATAACCATAAATTATTCAATAACATCAATAATTTATTTTTCCTCAATTTTTCTTACCTTTTCTTTCTTCTTCTTCTTCTTCCTTTTCCTTTTCCTTTTCCTTTTCCTTTTTCTTTTTCTTTTCTTTTTCTTCTTTTTCCTTTCTTTCTTTTTTTTCTTCCCTGAACCGGGTCGGGTCGGGTCGGGTCGGATCGAACCGGGTCGGGTCGGTTCGGGCCGGTTCAGAGCTTGGCTTGGCCGATTCAACTTTGGCTGACCGGTTCGGTCACCGGCGGCCACCCATTCCTGCAGTTCGGCCACCCAACAGTTTGCCGAGGTTGCCACGAAGTCGGATCTGGTCTCGGTTTGGCCCCATCACCGGCGACGGCGCCGGATCCGGCGGCCTGGGTTTCGGCTCCTTTCTCCTTCGTTTCTTCCTCCCTCCGCCGTCCGTAGCCTCGCCGGTGGTGTTCTTTTGCCTCCCCTCAACTCCACCGAGCTCGGGGTTGGGGTGGCGGTGCCTAGACCGGCCGGCACCGCCACTTCCCTCTTTTTTTTTCTTCGGTTTCGCCCCGTATTCTCCTGTTTCACTTCGTTTTCTGTTTCCTTTTCCTTTCCCCGCCGTCGGCGTCGACGTCTCTTCCTCCATCACGGCTCGCCGGCGGCATCGCTCCTCCTCCGGTAAGCCAACAGGGGGTCGGCTCCCTTTGTTTCTTTATTTTCTCCTCTGTTTTGAAAACATAGGAGAATAAGGTGGGAATCGGGTTATCCCGATTCCCGCCTATTTCATTCTTCTTCTTTTTTTTTTAATATAATTATATCTATAATTATATTATTAGTAATATATATTTTATTTTAACAATATATATACTATTCATAATATGTGTTTAAATACATATTTTGTATCAAAATATATATTTATATTTATATATATACTTTTTACACTTTTAACACAAAAATAGTATTTATATTTATCCAAGGTATATTTATTTAATATCATTATATAAATATATCAAAATATTTTTATTTCTTATTAAGTTTTGGATTTCTAATTATCCAAAAATTATTTTCTCCATTTTCTTATTTAATTTGGATTTCCATTTATCCAAATTAAATTTCCTCCTTCATTTCTTATTTCCAATTTAATTTTCCTTTTCATTTCTTATTTAATTTGGATTTCAATTTGTCCAAATTAAATTTTTCCGGATACCTTATATCTATTTAGAAAATTCTTGGTCTTCACATTCTCCCCACCTTAAGAAATTCGGTCCTCCGAATTTAACTTATATTAAAAGGTGGTACCATCCTGTACTCTTATCTTTCTTATTCTTTCAATCATCCTTTAATTGATACTGCCAACATACCTTCAATATTAAAATCACTTTTTATACTGTTATATATCGTTTTTCTCCATATTTTTATACTCCTTAAAACTTCTTATAAATTTGGGAGTTAACAAATTTCATCTCTCTTTGCATTATAACTGATTCATATTGTTCATCATCTATTTTTCTCATTTGGTGCCAAGTCGATATAGCTTGATAGCTATCATTTAAACAATTTAATCAATAGTATGTAATTGTCCCAGTAGCTTTTAAATTCAGTGCACCCGCTCTCAATATATCTGTAAGCGTTCACATATTACGCTCGAACATTCATATCAATACGGAGCAGTGCTATCAATAAATTTGGAAATCCCAAAGCCTTTTGCTATTTGCCATAAGTATATGGTAACTTAGGGACTCCCATCACATGTATGCTCACTGGAACTTCACATATGTTCTCATCATTCTATAATCATGTTCCGACTATGGCACTAGAGGAACTTAGGAGGCTGATAATGGAAAATGGTTCCATTCAGACAATCAGTCCTTAATCACTTACATATCATCATATTTCTTTTGGGTTTCGTATTATCCCACAACACTCATTGTCACATGGAAAATCAAGGTTGTACCTCATTACAGACTTTACTGTTACTTATCTCTTCCCATAAATGAAACATTTATCAATCATTTTCTCTCTATATCTCTTTCCACGTAGTATTCTTATTACATCTCGATGTGATAACCAAAGTGAAATCACTTCCAGTCTTAAATTCGAAAATTGCTTCATATTCGTGTTCCCTTATAACTCGAAATCATATTTTCAATTTCTAATAATCTTCGTAATTAAAGTGGGATTGTACTTTCAATCGAGCCATATGTTTGGGTTCGATCATTTTTCGTTTGCTATTTCTTTACTTCTTTCAATCCTTTTCAATTCACATATCGATCATATTCTATACAATCATTCCATTATCTTCCGTATAAATTGCCACAATCAATCATTCTCGATCATTCATATCTTATTCCTTTAAGGTAATACACAATTCTTATAAACCATATCGATACCATTCGTTAACAGTTTCCAGTCCGTTTTAATAGGTCATCGATTGGCATCTTTATGTCAAAGCCCATCCTGTTTTAATAGGCCGTCGACTGGTATCACCCATAACAATAGCTGACTAATCTTGGTACAGATTGAAAATCAACAAGTTTACATGTAGACACTACACAGTACATGGGATGTAACACTATCACTGTCTCAACTACACTGACACGTACTAGACAAACCGTGCTCTGATACCATTAAATCTGTCACGACCCGAAGACCGCGACTTTCACTTGATTCTTATACTTTTCTTAGTCTACAAATTTATGGACTAAATTTTTCTTTTTCATTTTAAGGTTTGTATTCGGTGTCAGTGTAGTTACTATACTATTTAGGTGACTTATAGTCATTTCATTTAAATATTTAACAACCACGGAAACGGTTCTTAGTTACATCCCGACTTGTTAAACAGAATATGTACTGTACTTCAATTTAAGTCTTACATGTAAACATGTAATTTATAAGAAACATATACCTCAGAAGACTAGTACCAAGTCCATATACAGTCTCCGATGCCCACTGAGCAGCTCACATGGCAGATGTTAACTTCAATAATCTGAAAGAGATGAAATTTAGTGGGGTGAGCAAAACCACGGCTCAGTAAGATACTAATATAAATACAAGAGTAGGATTACACTGTCTTAAACTGCAATGCTTAAAACTTGTAAGGATGCAATTACAGTTAATCCTTTCTCATCGATACCTCTCATTATCACTTCTCATTTTCACTTTTCATTTCATAATCATATTTTGGTATGCTATCATCTCATATCAATTCTCATATTTACTTTTCATTTCATAATCATATTTCTGTATTCTATCATCTCTTATCAATTCTCATATCATCTCCTATCATTTCTCCTATTGTGGATCATGATCACGGGGGTACGAAGTCATAATTCTCTTCGTGTATTTCTATATTCCTGTTTCATATCATATCATTACATCATATCAATGAAATATCGTTACCACCGAGTCATGATACTCTTCATATATTCTCCATGTTTAATGTAGACATCCTATCGAATTCACTTTACATTTAACAATCATATTCCCGTATTACATCCATTCATATCACTTATCATCTGAGAATTTATGATCACGATAGAGTGAGATCAGAATTCTCTTCATATCAATCTCATGTTCATATATCATATCATCTCATGTCATCGTATAGATGAAACATCATTAACGTCGAGTCACGACATTCCTCATGGAATTCTCATGTGTTAAGCATATTATCATGTCAGGGTTTAATATGCAATTCATGTAATTTTTCTGTATAAACCGCTATCATCTCAGATCATATCATATATACTTTAGGACATGCTCAATATATGGATTTTCAATTCATTTCAAATTTGCCTTTAAGGCATGATAGAAACATGTTCAATTTCAGTTCATGTATTCGTTTTCGGAGCAAGTCTAAAACATGTGCGGTTTTAAAACATTTTTTCATATGCTGTAAGTCATATCAGGTCTAGAGTTCATTTCAAATCGATTTATACTCTAGACCGCATATCATTTTAAATTCGACACGAAATCGTATATAAATCATGACAGTGTCGAAATCATTTATCATATATTTTTAAAATATATACTGTAAATCATATCAGGTCTAGAGTTCATATCAAATCAAACTATACTCTAGACCGCATATCATGCCATGTTCGACACAAAATTACATATAAATCATATAAGTGTCGAAATCATATCTCATGGACTTTTAAAACATGTTTAAAACATGTACTGTTTCAAAACATATTTCATTTCAAATCTGTTTCATGTATAGTATAAATCATGTCAAGTTTAGAGTTCATATCAATAAAATCATACTCTAGACTTCATATCATATCAATTAGAGACTAGGCTAGATCCCTATCATCTCTATCAATAAAGACTTAAATCACCGTAGCTAGCAGTGAAATCATATCATCGTCCCCTGGAAACCCACTAGGGCGCTATCTATGGCCATAGACCTCATCTCTCTCAGCCCCACTGATCAAGCGTGACTGAGACCTGTCCACGACTATTGTCGGACAAGCATATCTGCCTAATGAGCAAAGCTCCAATTAGGCGGTTTCCACTATGCTTTATTGAATTTAATTCTCTTAGGGTGCCTACAGTCTCATAAAACATTTAAATCTATAGCTTTATTTTCAATATCATGTAAAGCATATGGTAAAATTCTGTATGATATTTCATATATCAAAATATATATATATCTACCATATACTTTCATTTCAAAACAAATCAATACTTTTCAGTATTCATATAAACATTATTAAAATGTTTCAAGTTGCAAGAAAGCATGCTTAAATGCGATGCTATAAAACATTTTAGTATGCAACTTCGGTATTATTTCCATCAAATACGCTGAAGCGATTCATTTAACTTTATCACCATCAGTTATTCGATTTCAAGACTTTCTTTCTGTCCAATCAGTAAATCACTATTCAAATCATTCAAGATCATTTCATTCAGTATTCAGATTGCTCAATACTCTAATTATTTAACAACCAGATCACTTGGTATTCAAACCATTCGGTATTCAATATCCTTTTTCGATAATTATCGACTATAATAATCAATTGTACTTTTATTACCGATACTAGAACCACATCATCAGTGTGAATCCTCTTAGTATCTATGAGCATCAAATATCATGTTTCCATATAGCCATCAGGATACTGAAATTATGAAATACTAATATCCTCATTCGATATCTATTCCAGAGTCAACATCGAGGATCGTAGAACCACAAGATCAATAATCGCATATCAAATCCATTTATGGTTTGACCTATTGGTACATATTTAGAATTTTCGACTTGCGGTTCATTTTTCATTCACTATCATAAAAATCATATCACAATCCTCAATTCACTTTTCATCTGGCTTGTAGAATGTAATATCATGTTAAAATTATCCATAAACGTCCTCAATTCAATTTTTGATTGGCAATTCACCACTTAAAAGAATTTGCCAATTTCCACTATCAACAGTATTTCAATCATTTAAGTCGCCTTGCGACTATCCATATTATTGCCAAAAATCTCAGTTCATACCACTAAGACGGTCCATTTATTTGAATTTATCAATCCTATAATCGTCACTCGATTGATAATTCTGCAATTCTATCATTCGACCATCTAAATCAAAACTTCGATTTTTTTCTCTTTTAAGTTGTATCATATAATTATCATCACCTTTATCTGTGATTCGTCAAATAAATAATTTCACCTCAATCTCAACTTGATACCATTTATGATATTAAAATCACTTGATTTATCAATTCTATAATGTTTAGACCATATAATTCATCACATTATCGTTTTCAATAATCTATCTTCCTATCGATTTCAATATCAAACTCTTCAGTAATACCATATAATCCCTTTAATATTTATTTCCAATAATTATCTCCAAGATTCCATTTATGTGAGAAACTTAATCTTTTTCCTCAGATATTTTCCTAAAAATTTCAGCAGCATAACGGCTTAATTTTTTACTAAGCCTCTTGCACGGAAAACAGTTTATAATTGCAGCCGTTGTTTCTCACATTTTCTTTATCTCTTACTAAGACCCCCACCATCAGTTGTGGGTCCTCTTAGCATTTTTAACATCAATTCAATCTATAAATCATATAAAAATTTTCACAATTCCATTTAAATTCATTCCATCTATGCATTATATAAAAATCATAAAATCCCACATACAATATGATACTACTAATGCTTTATAAAAGTATCTTACCTATTCGCCAAAGCTTAGCGCACTTTTCGATTTTCGAGCCTTGTCGAACTCCACCATTCGTCTCATTTCCATTTTGCTACAATTTCAATATTAATGCATTACATCAATATAACCATAAATTATTCAATAACATCAATAATTTATTTTTCCTCAATTTTTCTTACCTTTTCTTTCTTCTTCTTCTTCCTTTTCCTTTTCCTTTTCCTTTTTCTTTTTCTTTTCTTTTTCTTCTTTTTCCTTTCTTTCTTTTTTTTTCGTTTTTTTTTCTTCCCTGAACTAGGTCGGGTCGGGTCGGACCGGGTCGGGTCGGGTCGGGCCGGTTCAGAGCTTGGCTTGGCCGGTTCAACTTTGACTGACCGGTTCGGTCACCGGCGGCCACCCATTCCGGCGGTTCGGCCACCCAACAGCTTGCCGAGGTTGCCACGAAGTCGGATCTGGTCTCGGTTTGGCCCCATCACCGGCGACGGCGCCGGATCTGGCGGCGTGGGTTTCGGCTCCTTTCTCCTTTGTTTCTTCCTCCCTCCGCCGTCCGTAGCCTCGCCGGTGGTGTTCTTTTGCCTCCCCTCAGCTCCACCAAGCTCGGGGTTGGGGTGGCGATGCTTAGACCGGCCGGCACCACCACTTCCCTCTTTTTTTTTCTTCGGTTTCGCCCCGTATTCTCCTGTTTCGCTTCGTTTTCTGTTTCCTTCTCCTTTCCCCGCCATCGGCGTCGGCGTCGGCGTCTCTTCCTCCATCACGGCTCGCCGGCGGCATCGCTCCTCCTCCGGTAAGCCAACAGGGGGTCGGCTCCCTTTGTTTCTTTATTTTCTCCTCTGTTTTGAAAACAGAGGAGAATAAGGTGGGAATCGGGTTATCCCGATTCCCGCCTATTTCATTCTTCTTCTTTTTTTTTTAATATAATTATATCTATAATTATATTATTAGTAATATATATTTTATTTTAACAATATATATACTATTCATAATATGTGTTTAAATACATATTTTGTATCAAAATATATATTTATATTTATATATATACTTTTTACACTTTTAACACAAAAATAGTATTTATATTTATCCAAGGTATATTTATATAATATCATTATATAAATATATCAAAATATTTTTATTTCTTATTAAGTTTTGGATTTCTAATTATCCAAAAATTATTTTCTCCATTTTCTTATTTAATTTGGATTTCCATTTATCCAAATTAAATTTCCTCCTTCATTTCTTATTTCCAATTTAATTTTCCTTTTCATTTCTTATTTAATTTGGATTTCAATTTGTCCAAATTAAATTTTTCCGGATACCTTATATCTATTTAGAAAATTCTCGGTCTTCACACAATATATATAAACATATTTTATTTTAACAATATATATACATATATGTATTCACAGTTTACTTAAAATTAATATATATTTCATATATATATTTATTTATATACATAATTGTATATATAAAAATATACATGTGTTTATTTAAAACAAAATAGTATATATTTCATTTTATAATATATATTAAAATTCATATACATACATATATAATTATATAAAAACATATCAAAATATATTTATATAATCTAATTATATAAATATATAATATACACATTTTATTTCATTTAATTGGATTTCTTAATATCCAATTATTTTCTCATTTTTCTTATTTAATTTGGATTTTTAATTTATCCAATTTAATTCTTTTTCCTCTCTATTATTTTTATTTTCACTTCCAATTTAATTTCCTTTACACCAATTTCCCGATTCTTTCACTTCCTCGATTCTCGGGATTTTTACCAATTTCCCATTCCCGCAAATTTTATTTATTTCCTCTGATTTAATTTCTTCAATATTTATTTTCAATATTTCTAATTTCCAATAAAGGGAAAAATTTACGGTTATCACAACTGATGACTTGGCAGGTCAATCGGCAATAATAGTGAGCATGATAATGGGCCCGAATAGTCTCAAAATCATTTTATTTATAGTAGAAAACACCCTTAAGGAAAACAGTTAGAAATCTTTAAAATTTATAAATTTCAAAAAAATGTATTTTTCTTAAATTCACATTTAATAGTACAATGAAAACAATCAATAAAATATTCATGTTTCAGTGAGAAAATTTATAAACGTTCATTTTTATTATAGAATATTTTAAAGAACGTATTTACAAACTCACTTTAATAAAATTTAATTACATGAATATTTAATAAATATTTTTCGGTAAAATTCCCAATTTATGGAAAAATATTGGAAATAAATTCCAAAATACACAATTCACTCACTTTACGCATTTAAAATATTTTATGCTATTTTAGAATAATTTTGAGAAATTTTCGGTGGCATAACATCTGCGATTTCCCTAACCTCCTGCACTTAAAATACAATTTATATAACAGCCAAAATACCCCAATTTGCATGATTTCAAGGCAATTCAACACTAAAATAATTTCATAAAATTATACTCATCAAATCATGCAATTCACTATATCCCTATGGCTTCCACACTTCTGCCTTACCTGTTTCGTATTACCGAATTTTTCTGTAGCACCACATGAATTCTAATGATCCTGGCTGCAAAACAATTTCACCAAAATTTTTCATTAATTTTCCTCTTATTTTTGAGCTATTGACTTTCACTAAATGCAGTCACATTGGATACTACCTATACCTAACTAGTGTAATTTACATCTGTAGAATTTCCTAACTTTCTCGTTTTAGCTCCAATTTCAGATCCGATTTCACCATTCTTCTTCTCTTGATTTCTACATCAATTTGACTTATTAAATACATGAAATGCAGCATTCTAACCTGCCCAAAACCCCATGGCCGAAACTCCCCTTGAGCTTACATAAATGATTTTCTTCAATCTAAGCCTGCCAAGCTTAAAATCCACGTTCATTGTCTTATTTTCTATCATTTTTATGCAAAGAATTGCATGGACTCCTTGAGCTCTTAGCTTGGTCGAAAGTGACTTTCATGGTGGATTTTTTTTAGCCAATAAAAATCAAATCCAATGGTAGAATTATAATCTACACCTTTGAATTAATCTGAATGTACCTTTAAAATTCAATGAATAGCTAAGGATAGTAAGATCTTACCTTTGGCTGAATTCTTTCTTTTTTTTTTTATCCTTGTTTTCTTCTTTATTTTATGAGCTAATGGTACCAATGAAGAGAGGAAAGTGTATAGATTGTTTTTTCTAGTAATAATTTTGATGAGAAAATAACAATTTCATATAGTTTTCTTTTATTTTCTTTATTTTTCTTTTCTTTCTCTTCTTTTCTTTCTTATTTGTCATGGAAGGTGAGGTAGAAGAGAATGAATAGTGCCAGCCATAAATTGGCTAAAGTGTGAAGATGTCTCTAGAAGGGGGCAAAATTACCATTTTGCCATTGGTTATATAAATTTTGGACAATTTCACCCCTAAACTTTCGTAATCGTAAAAATCATGTAATTGCACTCTAAAATGTCGTATTCCATCTCCAAATAATCATATTTAATGTATCTTCATGATTGGAAGTGGTTTCGTTGACACGTGATGCACCGATTGCGCAAAATTATGGTTTTAGCCCTAACAGAACGCTAGCAAAATTTTTCGATTAAACTATTGTTTTGATAAATCTTTTGACACTATCATATTCTCCTTTTTATGTAGAATATCATGGTATTTTTACTTCGTACTAATTCATTTTAGTTTGGGCGTAATTTACTAAAATTCCCTCGGGACATAATCATCATTTTCCAATTTGTTTTCCACCTTTCACAAAATAATATAAAAGTTATTTTTATACCTCAAAATTATCATCTTATTTTTATTTCACCCACTGTACACTATATTATTAGTCTTGAATCCATTTAAAAGTATAAAAATTAAAGTGGAGCCCATATTATACTTTCACTTAAAATCACAAAATATATTATATTTCACTAAATAAATAATTACAAAATATCATGTACAGTACAGTGTAAATAGGTCTCACAAGTGTATTTTATGATATTAATTATTTTTATAATTAAAATGTAGAATATTAACAATATCGAAATGATAATTTACAGCCAAGAAAATCGAGGAGGACAATGGTGCTCATTCGCAGCCTGGTGATAAATTATCAAGTAAGAGATATATATAATAATCATAGGGATACTATAATGCATATTTTGATATGAAATTAATTCTTTGAAATTGTTTGGAATCTATTAGATTGAAAATGGTGAACTGTGGTTGTGGAATTTCGATTGTTTTGTGTAGGAAGGTTAGGATATACCTAACCATTATGCTGTCGAAAATTTAAAAATCTCATGAATTACTCTTTTATATCATTGAACATTAGTGGCAAATGATTTATCAAGGAATTCCACCTAATTTGTCTAAATTCATTATTTCATATTATATCAAAAAACAATATTTAAAAATTTATGTTATGGAATTTTACGTGCGTAGAAGCATTGGCATATTATTATGACTTGTTTACAGATAAATAGAATATTTTTATAACCAAATAATGAGTTATGTATATTTTATAAATTTTTATATTTGAACTACATATATTCTCAAATTATATATTTATGAACTGATTGAAGATTTAACCTTCAGAAATTATCTTCGTAAACCATGGTGAAATGTTTTATATTGTTTTTAGAGACTATTGGCTCCATAGCTACCTGTGGGCGCATGCTATTATGAGTGTATGATCGTATGACTGACTAATGGGTTGATTGATCTTAATCTTGTCATCAGCGTCCCGGATGGTGCCTGATCAGTAACACTGACATATTCTGACTATGGCCATATGTCTTGTGCATGAGTCTATTGGGTGATACCTTGTCTTTACAAATTGTGATTATATTGATGATTTTAAATTGTGACTTTACTATGCATTTTGTGAATTAAAGCTTTATATGTGTTTGCGGAGTATTTTAAAATTTATTTCTTGAATGTGAACTTATGAACTTTATATTTGAAATTTTTATCATTACCGAACTCCTTATAATAGCATCTAAGGATCATGACACAACAGGTATTCTACAATACCTCTCATACTATATTCGGTTTCTTTGTCGACTATAGTATCCTTCCTATAAAATTCGTGCCTAATATATTTTATTTGCATTATTTATAAATTTTAATGCATATTTTGAAAATTTGCATATAGTTATATAGTATCAGTTTTACTATATATATTTCTTACTAGGCATTAGCTCATCCCATTTTTCCCTCCTCCCAGATTACTTTCAGTAGACTTTTGCTTCTGCTCAGGAGGTTTACGACGAGGTATCCCTAAACGAAATTATTTCACAGTTGAGGTATATTTACTTCTTTTATGGATCCAGACTTATATTGTACAGTACTGATGTATGTAGAATACAATTATGGGATGTAAATTAAATACAATTCCATAATATAAATAAATAAATAAATAAATAAATTTTCCTTTGTATATATGGATTTTACATGAGTGAAACGAAAGCATTGCAGACAGCCCAACCGTTATCTTGTGATATTAGTGAAAAATGTGCAAAAAATATCTAAATTCAAAACGTGACATAAGCATTGATAAAAAAAATTATTACATGCAATTTATATACTAAAAATGGAGAAAATTAAAAATTTTACTATATATAGATAAAGATGTTACCTTTTAAATAATTAAAAAAATTAATATATATAAAAGTAGCAGTTATAAATGTTGTATTTTGCAATGTTAATATGAAAAGAAAGAATAATTGCATGTTATGTATTAATTTAAAAAATTAATAAAAATGATGTTATATTATTGCAAAATAAACGTAATCATTGTGTCACACCCCGGAAACGTGGAAGTTTTGGGCTAGATTTTTTTTTTTATCTTAATTCCTTACTTGGGTTGCATTCCTGCCAGTATCTCATCACACTTTTTCAACCACAGAAACATCATAATATTTTCATGAAATATTTTATTCACATTATATTGATTTACTCCTCAAAGTAACGTTACATTCCTACAATATTGATTACATCCCAAAAGTATTATCATATACAAATATCTGTGCCATACAGGATGTCTGGTATCAAAATATGAGTATACCTTACGTAAGTACAAAAATGGCCGGAGGAGAGACGTATCCCTCAGCCTACATCGTATGCGCAACAGGTAAGGAGATGATCACTGCAAATAATCTGGTAGAGTAGGGGGGTGAGCTTTTTGGAAAGCCCCGTAAGAAATGCATTTAAAATAGTCATAGCATCTATATATGCAGAAAACAAATACCATAATAATACATTTCATACTTTAAATCATTGTATGAATTCTTTAATGCATATATCTAAAATTCATACTTGTTTCAAACATGCATCATACTTTATAAACATCACATCATAATTAATAAAACTTATCATACGGTTCATGGAGACTAGGCAGAATCATATAGCCAGTATGCGGTCATGACACTTACTTCTTCCTCCGAAGAGGGAATGGAATACCTATGGCCATGGTATGGGCTGTAGACCTGATCAGAGTCGTACAGCGAACATGCACCACGAAGGACCAACATACCCACAAAGGATGAAAACATACACAATGTGGGCGAGAACATGCACGACGTGGGCTAAACATATGCCACAAGGGACGGAAACATGCACAATGTGGCAAGCATGACAGGCAATAACATAAACTATAGGAAAGCCTTAGTCTCAAAACTTACTTACATACCATCGATATAAAATAGTAAGGACCGGACGTGCCAGGGTCTAAGTTAGCCTGGGGTTTGCCACTCCGATACCTTTTTCGGAAAACATATTTATTTCACATCATACTTAAAACATTATGAAAAAAATATACATAGAAGTTATAAAGTTCATTTAACAAATTAAAAGATCATGACAATTAACTTCGGAATAAAATTCATGCTTCAAGCATTTCTTTAAAATTTGCGATGAAAGTAAGGGACACCATCACAACTTTAAATTACATCCCTTACCTCAATACACTGTAGATCAATGCCTTATGTTGCACCCATGTGCTTCCTATCTCTCCGAATTATAAACTGCAAGGTACCGTTTTATTGTAATTAATTTTCAGAATAACTTATAAAAATTTCTTTTGCTTATCTAGCTACTATTTATCTCATCATTATTCATAATATTAACATTTCCTATGATTTTCTCATAGGTAAATATTTTACTTGCTTTTCCTTTTTTTTTTCCATCTTCTTCACGTTATTCTCATTGTCTACTCTTTTAGCCGAATGGTCTTGGTTAAATGTAGGTATCTTCCCCACTTAATGTGTATATATATATATATATATCACTTATTTTCCATGTAGGTCAACTTAACCTCTATTGGTTCCTTTCTTTTCCTTTATTTTTCTGCCATTCATAGCCAAACCGAGAGCTCCTTTTTCTTTTTATTTTCCTACCCAAATTGGCTTTATTTTGGCTAGGTAGTTTATTCCTTTAAATGTCTATATATATTAACTTGAATGGTACAACACCTAGCTATTTAGTCAATCCAAACTACACTTTTCTTTCATTTCTTTTACTGTCCAAACCGACAGCCTCTTTTCCTCTTATTTTGTAATTCACGTTGGCTTCAATTTTGTCTTAACAATAAGGATATATCTAGTATATCATAGGTTGCCAATATTCTACCATTCACACACATAAAGTCATCTAAAAGTCAATCAAACCATTTATCTATTCTTTCCATTTTCGGTTGCTTCTCCCAGCCATATAAATTTCTTCATTTTCGGCTATACAAACAGCCCAGATTTTCTTCATTCATCAGCCACAATTGTTGACTATAAGTAAACATGACTTCTCCTTTCCCTTGTTTCACGTAGAACCCCACTTAATTTTGATACTCAGCCCCTCTTAACTGATCATCTTGCTCACGTTTCTAGCTCATTAATTTTTCATAGCTGTAATAGTTTCATGCTTAGCTTGGTTTCATGTTATCATATCAGTAAAATAAAATCTTTCTTCTTTCTAAACCCTTACAACCGAACCCTAGGTTTAGCTTATAAATATTTTTCAGTTCAAACCAAAGCTATAAACAATATGTTCTTGATCAGTACAGCCATAATTAAAGAACAAGAAGCTTAAAACTGAAGCTGGACGTTACCTGTTCAAGGAGCAGATCTGTCCACCTAAATCAGTTTCTGTTTTGAGGTTTCGGTCAATCTCTTTAGTGGTTCTTTGAAGCTCATAAATCCAAGTTTACTTTGCCTTAAGAACTTAGGTTAATTGCTGAAGAAGAGGAAGGTTCTGCTAAGGATAAGGAAGGCTACTCGATATACCATTCAGAGGGAAGAGTTTCGGTGATGAAGGTTGAAGATGAAGATGACTACGGGAAGAAAAAAATAAAGCAAAAGAGTTATTTTAAGTAGACTTTAACAGCCTTCATTTAAAGGCCTTCTTAATTGCCTACTTCTTTTTATTTCTTTTCTTGTCTTGTCCGGTGGAGCAAAAGAAATGAACAAGAAAGTCAATAATATAATTTCTGCCAACCTAAGAAAACAAGGAAAAGACTTTCTCTTGTCTTCTTTTATTTATTTTGTCTTTTCTTTTCTCTTGTTTATCTACTACTCAATTCTCCAACCGAGATTCCATCTAAATAGCCAACCAAATTTTTTTTTCTATCTTTTCTTTGTTGTCTGTTGACCAAGCCGTGAGCCTCTTTCTCTTCTATTTTCTACGTTGGCTTCCATCTAGTCTTTACACTATGATATATCTATTATATCTTAGGTTGTCAAAAGTCTAGTGTTCACATGTATAAAGTCAAGAAAATTAACCTTTACTTCTCTCATTTGTTTCTTGTCTCAATTGTCTTCACTTTGACTTTCCATGCCAACATTTTTGCAGCCATTAACTTCCTATCTTTTTCCTTGCTTTTACGTTTCTTATCTTGTTCTTGTTTGTTCTTCGGTGCAGTAAGGAAATCAACACAATTCAATACTTTTGTCAATCCAATAAAAACGTGGGAGGACCTTCCTTTATTCACTTGTCCAAACCGAAGTCATGCTTCCTTTTATTTTCTTATGCCATCCCAATACTGTTCTATTTTGTCCAAATCATAATTTGCAATATCCATTTAATTATTTATTCCATCCTTTATGTAATAATTTCCATACTTATATTTATTTTATCTAGAATTAAAATTCTATATGTAAAAGACACTATTCTTATATATTTAATTCCTCAAAATATTATCAATAATTTCTTTATTGATAATTTGTTCATATACATGTACAACTATAGTATAAGAAAATGAGATCTCACATTCTCCTCACCTTATAAGAATTTGGTCCTCCAAATTCAAGCTGGTTCATTAAACAAATGCGGGTACTTTTCTTTCATGAGGCTCTCTAGCTCCCACGTAGCTTCCTCTGTTGTGTGGTGCTGCCAGAGAATCTTGACCAGTGGAATAGTTTTAGATCGAAGTACCCTTTCCTTTCTGTCAAGGATCCGGATTGGCTGCTCAACATAGCTCATATCTCCCTGAATATCCAATGGTTGGTATTCAATAACATGGGAGGGATCCGGATGATACTTCCTCAACATAGAGACATGGAAGACGTTATGTATACCAGAAAGCTGTGGTGGTAAAGCTAACCAGTAAGCAACATCCCCAATTCTTTCCAATATCTCAAATGGACCAATGAAACGAGGACTTAATTTTCCTTTCTTTCCGAAGCGCATGACACCCTTGCTCGGAGATACTTTTACAAATACAGAGTCCCCAACCTGAAATTCAAGTGGCCGTCTACGTACATCAGCATAACTTTTCTGTCTACTTTGGGCAACCTTGAGTCTATCACAAATAGTCCGAACACCCTTAGCTGCCTCTTCCACAAGATCGGGAGCTAAAATCTTACGGTCACCCACTTCTTCCCAAGCTACTGGGGATCTACATTTCCTGCCATATAGAGCTTCGTATGGTGCCATTCCGATGCTGGCATGATAACTATTATTATAGGCAAACTCTGTGAGAGGTAAGTGGTCATCCCATGAACCCTTAAAATCTAGTGCACACGCCCTCAACATGTCCTCTAAGGTCTGAATAGTCCGCTTGGACTGACCGTCTGTCTGAGGATGGTAGGCGGTGCTCAAATGTAATTGAGATCCCATGGCTTCCTGAAAATGAGTCCAAAATCGAGAGGTAAACCTGGAATCTCTATCAGAAGTGATGCTCACGGGAGCCCCATGTAATCGAGCAATCTGGCTAACATACAAGTCTGCCAATGTACTTAGTGAGTCTGTGCTCTTAATGGCAAGAAAATGGGCACTCTTAGTCAATCTATCCACAATAACCCAGATCGCATCATGACCTCTCCGGGTTCTCGGTAAGCCCATAATAAAATCCATCGTAATGTGTTCCCATTTCCAGGTAGGCACCGGCAAAGACTTAAGTAGTCCTGCTGGCTTCTGGTGCTCAGCCTTTATCTGCTGACAAGTCAGACATTTGGCCACAATCTCTGCTACGTCTCGTTTCATACCAATCCACCAATACACCTTACGCAAATCATGGTACATCTTAGTACTGCCTGGGTGCATAGTGTTACGAGAACAATGGGACTCTTTCAAAATCCTTTGTCTTAAGGTATCATCGTTCGGAACACATATACGGCCCTTAAATCTCAATAACCCATCATCACTGACCGTAAAATCTGACTGCAAATCTTGCTCTGCTTGGCTAACCATGTCCAATAACCTCTGATCATTTTTCTGCCCTGACCGGATCTGATCTAAGATACTTGGCTCAATTTGAAGGCTAGCCATAAACCCGACATCTTTTGTTTCAACACTGACATTGAGCTCGGCGAACTGCTCCAGCAATTTCCCATTCTCTAACCATCATAACAGAAACAATACTCTTTCTGCTTAGAGCATCTGCAACTACGTTCGCTTTGCCCGGATGGTACAGAATCTCGCAGTCATAATCCTTAAGAAGCTCTATCCAACGTCTCTGCCTCATATTAAGTTCCTTCTGATCGAATAGATACTTCAAACTCTTATGGTCAGTGAAGATCTGAAACTTCTCACCATACAGATAATGCCGCCATATCTTTAAAGCAAAAACAACTGCGGCTAACTCTAAATCATGCGTAGGGTAGTTGCGCTCATGGTCTCTAAGCTGGCGTGAACCATACGCGACTACTCTACCATGTTGCATTAGCACACAACCTAAACCCTGACTAGAAGCATCACTGTATACAACGAAGCCTCCAGATCCACTCGGAACGGTTAGGATTGGTGCTGTAGTTAATCTTTGCTTAAGCTCCTGAAAACATTGCTCACACTGACTTGACCATTCAAATGGAACTCCTTTGCGTGTAAGCTTAGTCAACGGAGCTGCAATCCGAGAAAAACTTTCCACAAACCTCCGATAGTACCCTGCCAATCCCAAGAAACTCCGAATCTCAGTCACTGTCTTCGGTCTCTCCCATTGGAGTACTGCCTCAACCTTGGACGGATCAACTGACACCCCGTCCTTGGATACCACATGGCCAAGGAAAGCTATCCGATCCAACCAAAATTCACACTTACTAAGCTTCCCATAAAGCTGCTTATCTCGAAGAATCTGGAGCACAATCCTTAGATGCTGCTCGTGCTCCTCCCGCGACTTAGAATATACTAGAATATCATCTATAAAAATAATCACAAATTTATCCAGATACTCCCGAAACACATCATTCATCAAATTCATAAATGCGGCAGGGGCATTAGTCAAACCGAAAGGCATCACCAGAAACTCAAAATGGCCATATCGGGTTCTAAAGGCCGTCTTCGGTACATCTTCCTTCCTAATTCTCAACTGATGATAGCCTGATCTCAGATCAATCTTAGAAAACACCGAAGCCCCTTTCAGTTGATCGAACAAATCATCTATTCTTGGCAGGGGGTACTTATTCTTAATTGTAGCCTTGTTTAGTAACCTATAGTCGATGCATAACCGGAGACTACCATCTTTCTTTCTCACAAACAATACCGGAGCACCCCATGGAGATACGCTTGGTCTAATAAAACCCTTATCCAGCAATTCTTGCAACTGTTTCTTTAATTCTTCTAATTCCACTAGTGCCATCCGGTAAGGAGATTTAGAGATAGGCTGGGTATCCGGCACTAAATCAATAGTGAACTCCAGCTCTCTTTCTAGTGGTAATCCTGGTAATTCATCCGGAAACACATCGGAAAACTCACATACCACTGGTATATCTGATATATATGGAGATTCCCGACTCGTATCGGAGATAAATGCAATATAACCTTCACACGAATAAATTTATTTAAATTTTCAAACACATAAACATTATAAAACTCCATTGAACATAACATCATATATTTTATTTCTTAGTAGCAAAACATATATCAAATTTGTCAAGTAAAGAGAAGGTTATGGTCTTAGTGTAGCAATCTAGACTTGCACGATTGGTTTCTAACCAATCCATGCCTAAGATTACATCAAAACTATGCATGTTTAACAAAACTAGATCTGCTAACATTATTCTATCTCCAACCTTAATTTCACAATTTCTACACACCAATTCTGTCATTTGAGAATCATTCATGGGTGTGCAAATATGTAATATATGACTTAAAGGCTCAGTTTCTAGGTGGAGATTGTGTGCAAACCGTGGTGATATAAATGAATGCGTGGACCCTGGGTCAAATAAAACATGTGCCTCATGCTTACAGACAAGAAGATTACCTCTAATAGTCGTGGCGGAATTATCGGCAATCTCCCTGTCTAAAGCAAATACACGCCCCTGAGTAACAGGCTTCTTACCCTTCTCAACTCCTGTAGCTCGTTTCTGTGGGGCCTGTCTTTGTGGAGCCCGTGTCCCTGACTGCTGTCGAAATGGCTCCTGAGGCTGTGGGGTCTTATCTTGCATTTGTGGGCAATCCCTAATCATATGACCTTTTTCCCCACACTTAAAACAATTTCCAGTGACCTAATGGCATGGCCCACCATGTGCCTTACCACAATCTTTGCACTGTCTAGAAACCTTCTGGGAGTCTCTGATGATCTCTACTGTATTAGTAGGAGTCTTGGGCTTGCCCGTCCTTACTCGAGACTCATCTATCCTCGGTCTCTTAAATGAACTCCACCTTTGTTCTGATCGGGAACTATCTGTCCTCTTATCTTTACCTTTACTCTTACTTCTGAACCCATACTGTGCTTGTGTAACATCGAGACCCCTCTCAATATCCTGAGCCCGTCCGAGAGCATCCTCAAACTCAGTAATACGAAGCCCTAATAACCTGTCTCGGATGGCTGGTCTCAATCCAGACAAAAACCTCTCAGTACGACGCTCCTGATCTCTGACTGTCTCGGGGTCATATCTCATCAGCATCGTAAATTGGTTCTCATACTCATCAACTGACATACTGCCTTGTATTAAATTCAGAAAATCTGTCTGCATTTTCTTCTGGGCAGTACGAGGGACATATTGGGTCCTAAAGACTGACAGAAAAGTATCCCAACTGATCACTGTGTGTTGGGTAGTCAACTGCCTCTTAGTGGCTCTCCACCAGTGTCCTGCCTGACCTTTCAACATATAAGAACCCATACTGACTTTCTCAGTATCTGTGCACCCCAAGTAATCAAAAGCTAGTTCCAATTCTAATAACCACTCCTCGGCCTTAGCTGGATCTTTAATCCCTTTAAATTCTGGGGGATTCATCTTAAGAAAGTCCCGTAATCTACCTGTATCTCTATCATCTCTAGACGGTGGGACTGAAGGTTGAGGAGCGGAGGGTGCCGGAGGAACCTGTGGAGGAGGAGGTGGTGAAGTAGGTGTAGGCACTGTAACACCTATATCTGAAGTGTTTGCTCCGAAATGTTGAGTAAACATAGCAGCGATGCTATCAAACCCCTCTTTCATACTGTGTTCGAGCCTGCTCATTCTAGCATTTGGGCTCTCTGGTTGGGGAGTAGGTGATAGAGGTGGCTGAGCCTGCCTCCGGGGGCGACCTCGTCTCCCACTCATAATGCGTGATCAAATACTTGCGCATAAACCCTATATTTTAATCAAAACTTTAATAGATATACTCAATTTATAACCAAACAAGCACAGATACTTGGGTTGTAATCTTATCCTAACTATCGACACTGACAGTACTAGACAACCCTTGCTCTGATACCAAGAAAGACTGTCACACCCCGGAAACGTGGAAGTTTTGGGCTAGATTTTTTTTTTTATCTTAATTCCTTACTTGGGTTGCATTCCTGCCAGTATCTCATCACACTTTTTCAACCACAGAAACATCATAATATTTTCATGAAATATTTTATTCACATTATATTGACTTACTCCTCAAAGTAACGTTACATTCCTACAATATTGATTACATCCCAAAAGTATTATCATATACAAATATCTGTGCCATACAGGATGTCTGGTATCAAAATATGAGTATACCTTACGTAAGTACAAAAATGGCCGGAGGAGAGACGTATCCCTCAGCCTACATCGTATGCGCAACAGGTAAGGAGATGATCACTGCAAATAATCTGGTAGAGTAGGGGGGTGAGCTTTTTGGAAAGCCCCGTAAGAAATGCATTTAAAATAGTCATAGCATCTATATATGCAGAAAACAAATACCATAATAATACATTTCATACTTTAAATCATTGTATGAATTCTTTAATGCATATATCTAAAATTCATACTTGTTTCAAACATGCATCATACTTTATAAACATCACATCATAATTAATAAAACTTATCATACAGTTCATGGAGACTAGGCAGAATCATATAGCCAGTATGCGGTCATGACACTTACTTCTTCCTCCGAAGAGGGAATGGAATACCTATGGCCATGGTATGGGCTGTAGACCTGATCAGAGTCGTACAGCGAACATGCACCACGAAGGACCAACATACCCACAAAGGATGAAAACATACACAATGTGGGCGAGAACATGCACGACGTGGGCTAAACATATGCCACAAGGGACGGAAACATGCACAATGTGGCAAGCATGACAGGCAATAACATAAACTATAGGAAAGCCTTAGTCTCAAAACTTACTTACATACCATCGATATAAAATAGTAAGGACCGGACGTGCCAGGGTCTAAGTTAGCCTGGGGTTTGCCACTCCGATACCTTTTTCGGAAAACATATTTATTTCACATCATACTTAAAACATTATGAAAAAAATATACATAGAAGTTATAAAGTTCATTTAACAAATTAAAAGATCATGACAATTAACTTCGGAATAAAATTCATGCTTCAGACATTTCTTTAAAATTTGCGATGAAAGTAAGGGACACCATCACAACTTTAAATTACATCCCTTACCTCAATACACTGTAGATCAATGCCTTATGTTGCACCCATGTGCTTCCTATCTCTCCGAATTATAAACTGCAAGGTACCGTTTTATTGTAATTAATTTTCAGAATAACTTATAAAAATTTCTTTTGCTTATCTAGCTACTATTTATCTCATCATTATTCATAATATTAACATTTCCTATGATTTTCTCATAGGTAAATATTTTACTTGCTTTTCCTTTTTTTTTTCCATCTTCTTCACGTTATTCTCATTGTCTACTCTTTTAGCCGAATGGTCTTGGTTAAATGTAGGTATCTTCCCCACTTAATGTGTGTGTATATATATATATATATATATATATATATATATATATATATCACTTATTTTCCATGTAGGTCAACTTAACCTCTATTGGTTCCTTTCTTTTCCTTTATTTTTCTGCCATTCATAGCCAAACCGAGAGCTCCTTTTTCTTTTTATTTTCCTACCCAAATTGGCTTTATTTTGGCTAGGTAGTTTATTCCTTTAAATGTCTATATATATTAACTTGAATGGTACAACACCTAGCTATTTAGTCAATCCAAACTACACTTTTCTTTCATTTCTTTTACTGTCCAAACCGACAGCCTCTTTCCCTCTTATTTTGTAATTCACGTTGGCTTCAATTTTATCTTAACAATAAGGATATATCTAGTATATCATAGGTTGCCAATATTCTACCATTCACACACATAAAGTCATCTAAAAGTCAATCAAACCATTTATCTATTCTTTCCATTTTCGGTTGCTTCTCCCAGCCATATAAATTTCTTCATTTTCGGCTATACAAACAGCCCAGATTTTCTTCATTCATCAGCCACAATTGTTGACTATAAGTAAACATGACTTCTCCTTTCCCTTGTTTCACGTAGAACCCCACTTAATTTTGATACTCAGCCCCTCTTAACTGATCATCTTGCTCACGTTTCTAGCTCATTAATTTTTCATAGCTGTAATAGTTTCATGCTTAGCTTGGTTTCTTGTTATCATATCAGTAAAATAAAATCTTTCTTCTTTCTAAACCCTTACAACCGAACCCTAGGTTTAGCTTATAAATATTTTTCAGTTCAAACCAAAGCTATAAACAATATGTTCTTGATCAGTACAGCCATAATTAAAGAACAAGAAGCTTAAAACTGAAGCTGGACGTTACCTGTTCAAGGAGCAGATCTGTCCACCTAAATCAGTTTCTGTTTTGAGGTTTCGGTCAATCTCTTTAGTGGTTCTTTGAAGCTCATAAATCCAAGTTTACTTTGCCTTAAGAACTTAGGTTAATTGCTGAAGAAGAGGAAGGTTCTGCTAAGGATAAGGAAGGCTACTCGATATACCATTCAGAGGGAAGAGTTTCGGTGATGAAGGTTGAAGATGAAGATGACTACGGGAAGAAAAAAATAAAGCAAAAGAGTTATTTTAAGTAGACTTTAACAGCCTTCATTTAAAGGCCTTCTTAATTGCCTACTTCTTTTTATTTCTTTTCTTGTCTTGTCCGGTGGAGCAAAAGAAATGAACAAGAAAGTCAATAATATAATTTCTGCCAACCTAAGAAAACAAGGAGAAGACTTTCTCTTGTCTTCTTTTATTTATTTTGTCTTTTCTTTTCTCTTGTTTATCTACTACTCAATTCTCCAACCGAGATTCCATCTAAATAGCCAACCAAATTTTTTTTTCTGTCTTTTCTTTGTTGTCTGTTGACCAAGCCGTGAGCCTCTTTCTCTTCTGTTTTCTACGTTGGCTTCCATCTAGTCTTTACACTATGATATATCTATTATATCTTAGGTTGTCAAAAGTCTAGTGTTCACATGTATAAAGTCAAGAAAATTAACCTTTACTTCTCTCATTTGTTTCTTGTCTCAATTGTCTTCACTTTGACTTTCCATGCCAACATTTTTGCAGCCATTAACTTCCTATCTTTTTCCTTGCTTTTACGTTTCTTATCTTGTTCTTGTTTGTTCTTCGGTGCAGCAAGGAAATCAACACAATTCAATACTTTTGTCAATCCAATAAAAACGTGGGAGGACCTTCCTTTATTCACTTGTCCAAACCGAAGTCATGCTTCCTTTTATTTTCTTATGCCATCCCAATACTGTTCTATTTTGTCCAAATCATAATTTGCAATATCCATTTAATTATTTATTCCATCCTTTATGTAATAATTTCCATACTTATATTTATTTTATCTAGAATTAAAATTCTCTATGTAAAAGACACTATTCTTATATATTTAATTCCTCAAAATATTATCAATAATTTCTTTATTGATAATTTGTTCATATACATGTACAACTATAGTATAAGAAAATGAGATCTCACACATTGTACATAAGATGTTATATTATTGCATGTTATATATTACATTATCTATATTAAATTTAATATACATAGGTATAGATGTTACTTCTTAGAAAAAAAAATTAAGTGATAAAAGCTATAGATATAGATGTTATATTTTGTAATTTTAATGTAGGTAGAGATAAACGAAATGTAATTTTTATTTACTTTTAATCTAGATATATATATATATATATGTTTAACTTTTAAAAATTAAAATAGATAATTAAATTAAAAATATAATTGATTTATTTTTATATTTAGATATATTTTTATTTTTTGAAACTTGAAAAAGGACAATTATTTTTTTAAAAAATATATTACACGTGTCAAATATTTGGAGTATTCATATGGAATATCCTACTTGTAGCCAATTGCTTTGGCTTTTATATATATATATATATATATATATATATATATATATATATATATATTAGATGATTAAAAAAATAGAGAAATATACTGCACTATTAATTATGATTAGAAACTAACCATTATTAATCGTAGCAATGCAATAACAATGGAATGCATAAATATCCATGTTTTCTTTTCATAACAGATCAAAAGACATTACCAATTATTAGTTGGTAAAGGACATTATTCAAACCTACCAAAACTGGATTCGATGGTTGGATAAACTATATATATGTACATTCTGGCTGTATGCTAGAAAATCACCAAACCAATCATTGAAAATAGAAAAATATACTGCACTATTAATTATGATTAGAAACTAACCATTATTAATCGTAGCAATGCAATAACAATGGAATGCATAAATATCCATGTTTTCTTTTCATAACAGATCAAAAGACATTACCAATTATTAGTTGGTAAAGAACATTATTCAAACCTACCAAAACTGGATTCGATGGTTGGATAAACTATATATATGTACATTCTGGCTGTATGCTAGAAAATCACCAAACCAATCATTGAAATGTATGCGTTCGTTTTAAGAGTCAACAGGAAGCCGTCCTTTCCGAACCCTTCCATACAAATAAATAATAAAAAAACCCACAGCTAGAGTTAGCTGGGGGTGAGAGCGATATTTCAAAGAAAAATTCTCCCCAACCTCCTTCAATATAGTTGTTTTAAGTTTTATATAAATTTCATTCGACTGTCTCACGAAAAAGTAAAATTAAACTACCCTTCAAATTTAAAAGCATAATCTTGGTTTCCTTGCATTTGCATCCTTTAATCAGAGCTACAGCTTTCCTATACAAAATATAAAAGTTTAGCAAAAAAGGATGGTTGAGAAAATCATGTGTGAGACAATATTTGCTAGAAGCTTTAGTCGATCTGACCAAAGGAAGCTCGGATATGGTGCATTTCTTGGTTGCTTGCTCATTGCATTGAGCTTCTGCGTTCTTTTCAAGCCTTACTCGGGTCCTCTATCAATTTGTGAGTTCCCAACTACCCTTCTATTTTTATGTTTTTTCTTTTCCAAGACAATTAGGATTAGCCTGGTTAGTTGTTGGTGATCAGTACAATTGTTACTAATTTATATGATTTCGACATTGGTTTTTCAAGGTTTCGAATCTGCACCAAAGAGAATAAATTTAGTGTGCAGTTCAGAAAAAAGATCAGATTTCTGTGAGATCAATGGAGGAGATGTAAGGATTGATGCAAAATCATCTACTGTTTTTGTCTCTGCTTCATCCCAAGAAATTATCCTGGAAGAAAACAGCTCCCGAATTATCAGACCTTATGCTCGAAAAGAAGACGAATATGCAATGACTAAGGTGAGGAAATGGTCTGTAAAACCTACGGTGGACAGCAATGCGATGCCTCAATGCAATCAAAATCACAGTGTTCAAGCCATCCTCTTTTCACTTGGAGGATATTCAGGAAACAACTACCATGACTTCACCGATATCATTATTCCACTGTATTCAACTGCTCGAGTGTTTGATGGAGAAGTCAAGTTTCTTGTTACCGACAGAAATCCATGGTGGATTAAGAAGTTCCAAAATTTACTGCAAAAACTGTCTAACTACGATGTTATCAACATTGATAATGAAGAAAGCATCCATTGTTTCACAAGTGTGATGGTTGGTCTCAAACGTAGCCCTAAGGAGCTGAGTATTGATACTCTGAAAGCACCATATTCAATGAAAGACTTCAGGCAGTTTTTGAGAAGTGCGTACTCTTTACAGAAGGCTACCGTAATCAAAATGGAGGATGATGGGAAGACAAGGCCTCGCCTCCTCATCATTTCGAGAAACAGAACAAGAACGTTTACAAATACAGATGAAATAGCTAGAATGGCAGAAAACTTGGGCTACGAAGTAGTGATTGCGGAGGCCGACAGGAATATACAAAGATTCGCGCAGATTGTGAATTCTTGTGAAGTTATGATGGGAATTCATGGTGCTGGTCTAACCAACATGGTTTTTCTTCCTGAGAATGCTATTCTGATTCAAATAATTCCTGTCGGAGGGGTGGATTGGCCGGCCAAACACGCCTTCGAAGAGCCTTCCAGGGATATGAACATAAGGTATTTAGATTACAAGATTAAAACACAAGAGAGTAGCTTGATACAACAATATCCACCAGAGCATGAGGTTTTAAAAAATCCACCCTCCATTTGGAAACAGGGGTGGTTGGCATTTAAGGCAGTCTATTTGGACAAACAAGATATCAACCTTGACATCAATAGGTTTAGACTCACTTTGCTAAGAGCTCTTGAGCTCTTACATCAGTAAATACTGATTTGGCTCATTATTCTTTGCCTTTCGTTTTCAAATTTAGTTTCGAGTGTCGTTGGAGGGACGAAATCTTTTTAGTGAATAAATATAACAAAAATATTAATAAATTAAAGCCATATTTTATCTTCATATTTTTTAAAGATAATAATATGCCTACTTTTGTTGCTAACACAATTAAGTGAAATAGTTCATCTCATAAATAATGTCATATTCACATATTTTTAATTGTTCAAACAATAACCTTTGGACAAAGTGGCTAAAGAAGAGTTATAGTATGATGTAAAGTTCTACTTCAACTTCAAATGTAATGCCCTTGGAAGCTGGAAAATTTGGGTTAATTTTTTTCTTTACTTACTATATTTGTCACTCACTTAGTGTAGTTATTACCTAACAAGTAAATTACTACTTGTTTTAACTATTTAAGACGAATTGTCTAAGGTCCTATTTAATTGCCTTGTAATGCATGCCAAATTCGGAACTAAAAAATTCTGCCCTATTATTTGTCTATTATCCATCCTCGCACAACAACATGATATTATCACAACCTATGGCACATCAATTATCTAAATAAACTATTCAAAACATTATGTTTCCATCAAGATATAATATCGAGTAACTATTTATTACAAAGTATAGTTCCATATAATTCTCGATACAATCCTAGTACTTATATCCTAAATCTTATACACTATGTATACAAAATGAATATCAATGTTTGGAATACAATCAAAAGTAATAAGAGGGTTTACACCTCAATGCAAAAGCAATAACGTTCAACTGCACGTGCATTAAGCTCTCGGTGCACCACAATTGCATCTGAGCCTATCAGACATAAGCTGTAAAGAGAAAGAGGAGGTGAGCTAAAGCTTTGTAAGAAAATATATACTAAGAGATGCTAGGCACATATTGTACTATGTGTATGTATATGCATGTTAAAACCAAATTTTAAATCGTAGAATCATGCTCCATGCAAATTAGGTTAGTAATCCTAGCCCACTTCAATACTTGTGATCTCGTGTTAGGGATTATAGGGGTGTTAGTTGAAAGGATGCTTTAAAGCTCCTCATTTCTCCATGCCTTAACACCTACCCTAAGTGGTCCCCACACATACGTAACATAAACACTGAATGCATATGCCAGGCATAAAATTTGTTTGCCAAGTGCAGTTTACAAAGATCACTGAATTTTCAATATATATATATATAGGTAGTATAAAACCCTTATGCAGATAGACATTAAATCATGCAAGTGTGAATACCAATTGAAATTGAGATTCTGTACAAGAAGGAATAAGAAACACATTCTTTTCCTTAAAGATATCCAAAAAAGAATATTTAAAAGCATTAAGTAAAAGACAATGCATTATTTTGGAGATTCGGTAACATAACTGAGATTTTGGAAATATAACCAAGATGTTTTCTGCGAAATTGTTTACTTTAGCTAGTAGTAGTAACAGTCCTATATTAGGGCTCAAATCACAATCCTATAATAGGGCTTTATTCATGATCATGAATAATCCTAGCACTATTAATCATCTAATAGCTAAGAATTGTGTCTCAACTAGTTGTCGAACAACTCATAGCCTTATATACGTATACATAAGTATTTATTGCCACATAGGCAGACTCGATGACGTATATACATATAGAGGTGCCTAAAAGCCACACAGGCATACTAAATTTTACACAGGCATGTTGAATGCCACATAGGCATAACAATTGCATCAAATGTCTCAAGTATCAAAATCCGTGCAAAGACAGCTTTAGAAGGTAGTTTGCATGATCAAAGCATTTGTCATTTAAACACTTGCAGCTTGATGACTATATCGAAAGATTAATCATGCTTCGAACAATCATCAAGATGTTAAATCACAAAAGTAAAGCCATCTAGGAAATTAAATCATCACGTATAAAAATAGAATTTTGACACTTTAGTAAAATAATATTTATTTTGTCAAAAGCATGCGAATCTCGATGCAAAAGTTTATTCATGCCATGCATGATAACTATAATGCACAATGCAGACTTAGGCTAACCCTACGAGGTGTGCCTAGAGCAATCTTTAATCTAAAATCTGGCATTATAATGGCATAAATATAACTATCTCGAATACCATAATCACATAGGTACATTTAACCAGCACTATCTTCTAACATACCTATATTAATATTTACCACAACATATTAATTTCATTTCAATCATATTAACATCCAAGTGCCAATACTAAGGCCCCTACTATTAATATGGGTCCTCTTAGTATCCCCAAATATTTAAATATTATTTTTAGTGAGAATTCATAGCATTTTTAATGCACTTTATATCCACAAGACTATTTGATTAGCTTTTATTCGTAAGATTAAAAATCAACTAAATTAATAATCCACTAAAGTCTTATCATAACTCAACCAATATCCACATATTCATATATGTATGAATTACCTATCCACAGCCATTTATGACCAATGATTAGCATATAATATATATAAATCTAACATCTTAATTCAAGGATAAGTTACTAACACCAATATAGTATTTCTTACATATATATTTATATAATCATTATACCATAACAAATATCATTTCTTGCCATAATAGGTATCTAAATCTCAATATCAATCCATGCACTACCATACATTATATTCACTTGCTATCCCCTCCAATTTTCATCCACAAAGCCTCATGGTCGAACCATAAACATCTCATAACTAAGCATCAATTAACATTTCCATATTAATCCAAAGTCATCCAAAAAACTATCATATTGCATAATTTATCATTCTAACAAATCTATACTAACAATATGATACTAACGCATTCTTTGTATTTAATTTCTTCACTAACAATTACACAATATAAACATAGCATCAATTTGTATATAAATTCTTACCTTATTTAGACCAAGGCTTGTCACTTGGCACCTCCCTCTTTTGGCCATATCAATTCATCACTTCTTCAATTTTTTTCTCCCTTTTTGTTTCCAATTGGTTGATCTTATAGCCTTGATGTCACTCATTGTCTTGCTGCTGTAATCACCCCTTTATTTCCAAGTTGGCCAAATGCTTGCCGCTGCCTTTCTTCGTGAAGCTTAGCTGTTGTCTTCTCTCCAAAATCAGCAACTATGATGTTGATTTTGTAGCTTAAAAGGGTTAGCCAATGGGGTGGTAAGAGTATGAACAACTCTTCCTTTCTTCTCCCTAAATGTCTCTTGTTTTAGCTCCTTTAAAGTCACTCTGGCCATATCGAAAATGGCAGCTCCTAACACCTCTCCTGTTGTAGCGTTTTTAGCTACCAAAATAGCTTACATGGCCCAAATGTCCCCTGTTACAACCTCCCAACCTAGCTTTCCTGCCTCTCCTGTTCACTTTGTTCTTCCATGATTTCTACTTGTCAAGACCTAAAGGCCATGACATATACTTGATTCTTATGCTTATACGAGTTAATGAATTTACAAACTAAATTTTTTTTTTTCAGTTTATGGTTTGTATTCGGTGTTAGTGTAGTCACTAAACTAATTCTGCCTATCCTATTTCAATTTAACCTAACTGTCATAACGTATCAAGTTTTAGGTAACCTAATTGCTAGACACAAATTAATGGAGTCGTCACCAATCATTTAAACTAAGGTGTGATTGGTCACCTAATCAAATTAAGGATAAGGACTAGTTTATGTCTCAAATTTAGGGTTTGAGGGTACGATTACATGTGAGGAAGGTGTTAGCACCCTCACAACGTCCATCCTAGAATGGTACCTAATTAACCTTGTGTTATTTTTGAAAGGTTTGAATTAAATGGTCTTTAAGTTAAATGTTCTTTATTTAATCCAAATAATTAACTGTAAGAAGATCTCTAAGAAACTCTCCATCATTTTGGCGGAATTTCTTAAAGATTATCATCACCTCAAGAGTATCCAAGTAGTACCATTTGAATTGCTTGGAGAGGCTCTATCGTCGGATTAAATATTTCCTAACTTATATTTAACCTAATCTTTATTTATTTTATCTTTCTTTATTTTTCTTTATCTAATTTTATTGATTTCTTTATTTATTTTATTTACTTTAATTTAATTTTCACTGAATTTTATTTATTTAATTATTTTTAATTTTAAAAATAAAGTCAATATTGAAAATTTCTCTTAGTCTTCCATCATTTTGGCAAAACTTTGAGAAAAATTTTTACCTAAAGAATTTCACATGTCAACCATTTGTGACTCTTTGAACTCTTATCATTGAAATAACCCTCATTCATTCTTTATTCAGTTGTTATTATTTATTTTTTAATTGTCTTTCTATTAATAATTTTTATTTTCTTTCAATTTCATAATTTTCATTATTAATTATTTATTATTGTTATTATTTAATTATTCTTTTGAAAACAAATATTGGCTATAAATATTGAAAATTTTTACTTAAATCTTCTATCATTCCGACGATATTTAAGAAATAATTTTCTCACCTAACAATTTTCAAATGTCGACCATTTGTAACTCTTTGGAATTATATCATCAGAATAATTTTTATTTACTTGCAATTCATTGTTAAATCTTACATTTTATTATTATTAAAAAATATTAAAAATACAGATTATTAATATTGAAAATTTTACTTAATTCTTGCATCATTCTGACGAGATTTAAGAAAAATCTTCTTACCTAGAGATTTCTAAATATCAACTATTTGTGACTCTTTGGAATCTTATCCTCGAAAAACCACTATTTTTTTTTGGTTACAAGGGAAATATTAAATAACTGGGGATGGAGGTGCTTAGATTTGAACTCAAGTCTTACAATATGCCACAACTCATTCTTAGCCACTAGACCAAGAGGTACTCTCATATTCTTGAAATTATTTAAAAGAATCATCACCTAATTTATTAACTAATGTTTTGCCTTCATTTAAACATAGATTTATAAATATGAAAAATTTAATGTTAGTAGAATTAATTTAATTCAAACAAATTATTTAAATAACTATTTTTTTTTGGTCTTTGACTTCCGGTATCCGCTTTATGCGACTATAAGTAACTAATTTATTAACACAGGTAATTTAATACTTACATTAATTTTATTTTCCTATTTAATCATACTAAATTAATAACTAAATAATTTCTCATAAGAAAAAAATAAACGAATAAGAAACATATAAAAAGGCAATTTCCTTTTTATTCCCCTTCCTTTCTTTCTTTCCTTTTACACGTTCTTCTTCTGTGCTTTTACTTGTTCTTTCTCACTCAAAATCAATGCTCCTTTCTCTCACGACTGTTCATACCCGATCATACCCGAGAGCTTCATGATTCTATATTGCGTTTAAAGCCTTTTGTATTCCTGCGTATCCTGGCTTTCTAGCAGTGGCTGTATCGGCTTCAAGAGCAGCTTTCGATTTCCAACGGCAGCAGCGTCTCCAAACGGCTGCACCAGCGACTGAAGATGTGGCAACGAGCACGAACGATGGTTTGGTACACAGCAAAAGCAGCAACAGTTTTCTTTCTTTCTTGTTTCGCCTGTGTATTGCTTGTGCCTTCTTTCTTTTCTTTTGTCGCAACAAAACAGGAAGATTGAAGGCAGCAGCTGTGAACGGTGCGGCAGGGATGCTTGGGTAGGAGAAGTTGCACACGAACAGGGGTGACGCCGGACTGGTGACAACAACAGAGATACAAGGGCGGCAATGGAGAGTAGCGGCAGCAGGACTCCGCAATGTTGAAACAAGAGCGGAGCAAGAGCCGCCTAGACCATAGTGTGGCGGTGCAGTAGCGTAGATGATGGTGGCAGGCGAGGCGAGCAGCAAAGGAGTTTCGGGTAGTGTACGAGTAACGTGAGCGGTAGTTCTGCGAAGATGGTGCTGAGTTGGTGAGGAACACTGGGAAGTCAACGGTGGAGGAGGAGAGTTTGGTTTTGGCGTAGAAGATGAAGGTAGTAAGCAATGAAGTTAAATGAAAAAATGGACAACGCAGTAAATGATGGGATGGTGATGGTAAGGCAAGGTTAAAATGAAGATGATGAACAATGCCTGTGTGTGTCCGCTCCCCCCAAAGTTTCATTCCATTGGCTTTTATAGCCATTTCAACTTAAAATTTTATGGAAGGAAACAAACTTCCTCCTTTCGATGCTTAACCGTGGCTGCCATCATGGGATTTTCATTCTTGATTTATTTCCTTCAATTTGCAAATTATTATGTTCATTTTTTTTTTGCAACAAATCAACCAGGTCAACTCTTGAGGGTGTACATTTTGCATGTGCTTCACATGAGATTTTCAAATTTGAAAATTTTAATTTTAGGGTTTTGCATGGATTTTGCATGAGATTTGTATGAGAATTTAAGGTTTGGCGTTGCATGAAGACCAAAGTTGACTTGTTTTTTTTTCAATTTTTTAATTTATTATTATTTTTTATTTTTTGATTTTTATTTTTATGAATCAAAAAAATAAAAATTTTGTTTAGACAAAATTAGGTGTCTACAGCTGCCTCTCTTTATTCATTGCTAAGAATCAGAAATAGGGCAATGACAATAGACAACTATTTTGTCTGAATTCATCATGCCAACTTGTTTCTTTACAAAATTACACAATTTTAAATGATTTAGAAATAGGAAATTTCCTAATCTTTTTCTACTATAAAGATTAAGGAATGTAAAATATGAAATTTATTAGTGTCTTCTATTATAAGACTAAGAATAATGCAAAATGAAATTTCCTTGTCCTTTCTATCATAGGACTAAGGAATGGATGCAAAAAATGATTTTTTCTTTTTAGTCTTTTCTATCATAAGAGTAATTAGTGAAATCTCTCAATCTTTTCTATCATAAGATTAAGGAATGAAAAGCAAAATTTCTTAATCTCTTCTATCATAAGACTGAGAATGATGCAAAATGGAATTTCCTCGTCTTTTCCATCATAGGATGAAGGAACTGTGATAACCATGATTTTTAACCCTGATTAGTAAACAGAATTAACTGAAACTTGTCTAAACTAATAAAAAAACAAAAAATTGAGAGTTGCGGGAATCTATGCAATTATGAGAATTAAAAGTTTAGATTTATAGTAAATCGAAGAATTGAAGATTCAAAATATATATAAGATATATTGAGTAATATATATATATATATATTTGTATATATATATTTATATATATATATATATATATATATATATATATAGGAAAAAAATGAAATGGAGATATAATATATGTAGAATATTTGGTAAGTATAAAATTATATACATATATATATATGTATTAAATTAATATGAGATATGATTTAATACATATATCTATTTATCAAATATAAATATATTTATAACAAATATATTTCCAATATATATGTATTATAAATATTAATATATTTTAATATATACTGGTTATTTAGAAAGTATAAATTTTAATTAAATATATATATATATATACTATATATCAATAATATATATAATTGTTAATATAAAATATATTTATATATATTATATAGTATTAATAGAAAATGTGTTTATAATATATTGTATTAAATATAAATATATTAAAAAAAAGAAAAGAAAAGAAAGAAATAGCAGCAAGCTTCTCGTGGAAGCTTGCAGCGTTACACAAACGGGGTCTGCATAGCAGTGTGACATCCTCGTCACTATTCAAATACCAGCTAACTTTTTCCTTTTACATAAGTTTGATTAGACTCATTCATCAATGTCATCCCTGCGTCTTCTTCACATTTAAACATTTTTATCATAATGTGATATCAATTTTCACATGAATATAATTTTTCATATATATACATGCATCACCTACACCAAGATCTCAAATATCTTACATATCCTATATCCCCAAAACAAATAATATACATTACTGTAGTATTGTACTGTACAATAGTTTGGAGCACATAATACATGACTATACCTTCAATAAATATTGGGAAGCGTGTCTCGAAGGTACACTAATAAATCCCAAAAGTAACTCCTCTATCTAGAGCGAGATTTACTTCAAGTAATCTGTAGGAAAATGTTTGTAAAGGAGTGAATTTACGCTTAGTAAGAAATATATGTAAAAGAGCGTACTATGTCACTATATGAAGTTTTCCTGCTTGGCTCTATAGTGTCATGCGAAAACCATTATAAAACATATACCATAAATTTTTCCCGCAAATATCAAATACAAGTAAAATCATCTCGTTCAAATACTTTCACATGCTTTCAATTACTTTCAAACAGATGGGAGACAATTAATTTTCAATAGAATCATGCACTAAGTAATTCTCATAAGGATACAGCAAATATATCTCGTAAGGGATAATCCATGAGAGATCTCATAAGGGATACCACAAATATATCCTCAAAGGATAATCTCGAGAGATATCAAATAAGTGGCATACCCACGCATGGGCCAGGGATCCTCCCTAAAGCCGAAACAAGTAAGAGACATATGGCCATTGTCTATAGCCCACACTGCTTACTAGTCAAGTGCCTTACTGTGGGTTTGAGAACTAGACTAGGGCTCCTCAGCCAAGAACAAGTACAAATAATGTGCATGATCATTATTGGTGTTCACAGTTTCCAAAACATTATCCATATAACTTTAGCAAATACAATTATACTTTTTTTGAAATAGGTTTTCAAAACCTCTTTTTTAAATGGTAAGTCGACTGGTCTTTAGGGCAGTCAGCTGCTACACCATATTTTGCTTTATTGAATTTCTTTTCCTTTTTGAAATTCAAATATTTTATTTTTCGAAAAACACATAGGGCAGTCGACTGGTCTCATATAGCAGTCGACTGGTTTTGAAACAGAATGTTTCTGAGAAAAAGGCAGTCGACTGGCTCCTTGGCAGTCGGCTGTTTTCGCAAACAGAATGTTTCTGAAAACAGGGCAGTCGATTGGTTCCCTAGGCAGTCGGTTGGTTTTGAAACAGAATGCTTCTGGAAGAAAAGCAGTCGACTGGCATCCTTAGCAGTCGATTGGTCCCATATAGCAGTCGACTGGTTTTGAAATAGAATGTTTTCTTGGAATTAGCAGTCGACTGGCTTATATAGCAGTCGACTGGTTTGTCTCGGTTTTCGGAAATGTACACTTTGGTTGTCTCTAGGCAGTCGGCTGCTACTTAAGGCAGTTGGCTGCTCCTAGCATTTTGGTAACTAGGAGTAAAATCTGAAATTTACCATTTCCTGCACTTAAACAACTTGTACTTCATCCCAAGACATTTAAAACACAATAAAACATGAAGACATAGCTACCCTACATCCGTTACATAAATTCCTTACCTCAAATAACCCCGAGAATGCAAATCATTTGGTTGCACCAATGATCCTCTTCACTTCTTCAAAGCTGTAACATTATCACAAATCAAACCCTTAAGAAACTTATACAAATATGCTATACCAACTCAACTCAACTCCAAACCATAAATGAAATTGACTAAATCAATTTCTCCTCTTACCTTTGTCAATAGCCAAATTAATAGAATTTCTGATCTCCTTACTTCCTTGGATTCAGCCTTTCATATTACAGGCGTAGCTTGAGCTAGTGACAAGGATCGTTTTTTGTTAAGTAAGCTTAACGAATCGATGATAGGAAATGGTGGTTTGTCAAGGTGAGTATGGAAGGAGACTTGGGAAATTTAGGAGGGAAGAAACGATGGCTGCCGATTCTTGTTGATGAAGAAGATGACAAGTGCATTAAAATCTCATTTAATTCATCTCTATCCCACTTAACATCTCAGCCATTGACTTTCCATTCTTTGACCATTTGACTATTCTATTGCTATAATTCCCTTAATATCCCATGTCTCATTTAGACCTCAAATTCTCATCTTTATTTACTCATTTCAGATTTTAATACTTTACAAATATGAAAAAATTTCAGGAAATTGGAGATTTCACATTCTCCCCACCTTAGAAAATTTGGTTCTTCCAAATTTAAATAGAGCTACGTCTCAAAAAATTCAAGATATCTCTCCTTCTTTAAGCTCTTTAGCTCCCTTGTAGCTTCTTCCATAGTATGGTATTGCTAGAGAACTTTGACTAGTGGGATCGTCTTAGACCTCAACACTTTATCTTTTCTATCCAAAATCCGAACCGGTTTCTCTACATAGCTCATGTCTTCCCAAATCTCCAAGGGTTTATATTCGATGACATGAGATGGATCCGGATTATACTTCCGAAGCATTGACACATGAAAGACATTGTGTACTCCTGATAGCTCCGGAGGTAATGCCAACCTATAGGCAACATCTCCTACATGATCTAAGATCTCAAATGGCCCGATATAATGAGGACTCAGCTTACCTCTTCGGCCAAATCTCATGATCCCTTTGGATGGAGAAACTTTCAAAAACACATAATCTCCAGCCAAAAACTCAAGTGGTTTCTGTCGAGCATCCATATAACTCTTTTGTCTACTCTGAGCTATCTTCAGTCTTTGACAAATCAGCTTAACATCCTCAGAGGTTTGCTCGACTAAATCTGGAACCAATAACTTGCGCTCGCCCACTTCTTCCCACCCAATCGGAGATCGACATCTTCTACCATACAAAGCTTCATATGGTGCCATCCCGATACTTGCATTATAGCTATTATTGTATGCAAACTCAGCCAATAGCAGATGGTCATCCTAGGAGCCTTTAAAGTCCAAAGCACTAGCGCTCAACATATCCTGGAGCGTCTGAATGGTGCATTCGAACTGCCAATCAATCTGCGGATGAAAAGTTGTGCTAAAATTCAATTGAGATCCCATGGCCTCTTGAAAATGTTCCCAAAAATGAGAAGTAAACTTGAAATCTCTATCAGAAGTAATGCTCACTGGAACTTCGTGTAGTCTAACAACTTCTCTCACATATAAATCTGCCAAAGTACTAAGTGTATCTGTAGATTTCATAGGTAGGAAGTGAGCTGACTTAGTCAATCTATCCACGATTACCCAAATACCATCATGATTCCTTTTGGTTCTGGGCAATCCCATAACAAAATCCATTGTTATGTGCTCCCACTTCCACATAGGTATAGGCAGAGGTTGCAACAAACCTGCTGGTCTTTAGTGCTCTACCTTAACCTACTGACATGTGAGACATTTCGCCACAAATTCTGCTATGTCTCTTTTCATGCCAATCCACCAATACACCTTGCGAAGATTTTGATACATCTTCGTATTTCCTGGATATGTGTATTTTGTGGCATGTGCTTCTGTCAAGATCAGCTTTCTCAACTCTTCATCATTAGGAACACATATACGATTCCTAAGCCTCAAAATTCCATCACTACCAATGTCAAATTCTGAGAGTATACCTGATCGGATTCCATCCATAGCCTCAATACACTGAGTATCCTCCCTCTGAGCCACTCAAATTCTACCAATTAGCTCCGGCTCAATCCTCAAACTTGCTACATTCCAAAATACTCATGAGGGGTAACACTTAAGTTGAGGCATGCAAACTGTTCAAGCAACTCATACTCTCGAATCATCATATACGATACCATACCCACATGCTTCCAACTCAAAGCATCCGCTACCATATTGGCTTTCTCTGGGTGGTATAAGATCTCGCAATCGTAGTCCTTCAGAAGATTGAGCCATCTCTTTTGCCTCATGTTTAATTCTCTCTGAGAGAATAAGTATTTCAGACTTTTATGATCCGTAAAAATCTGAAATTTCTCATCGTACAAGTAATGCCTCCATATCTTTAAAGCAAATACCACTGCAGCTAACTCCAAGTCATGAGTTGGGTAGTTCTTCTCATGGTCCTTTAATTGTCGAGAACCATATGCAACTACCTTGCCATGCTGCATTAGTACACATCCCAAACCTTGTCCTGAGGCATCACTATACACCGAAAATCCTCGAGAACCACTAGGAATGGTGAGGATACGTGCAGTCGTTAGCCTACGCTTCAATTCTTGAAAGCTACTCTCACAGGCATCGTTCCATTCATACTTCACCTCCTTGCACGTCAAGCATGTCAAGGGAGCAGCTAATCTTAAGAAACCCTCCACAAATCTTCGATAATAACCAGCTAGACCCAAGAAACTTTTTATCTCCGTCACCATTTTCGGTCTCTCCCATTGTACCACAGCTTCAATCTTCGATGGATCGACCGACACTCCATCTTTACTAATTATATGACCCAAAAAGGAGATATGATCTAGCCAGAAATCATACTTACTTAGCTTGGCATACAATCCTCGATCTCTAAGGGTTTCCAAAACTATCCTCAAATGTTGCTCATGCTCTTCCTGGGACATCGAATACACCAATGTGTCATCAATAAAGACAATGACAAACTGGTCCAAGTACTGTTTGAACACGTCATTCATCAAGTTCATGAATGCTGCGGGTGCATTGGTCAAACCAAACGGCATCATTAGAAATTCATAGTGACCATACCGTGTCCTGAATGCAGTCTTAGGGATATCTTCATTCCAGATCTTTAATTGATGATATCCCGACTTCAAGTCTATCTTGGAAAAGACTTGTGCACCCTTGAGCTGATCAAAGAGATCGTCAATCCTAGGAAGAGGGTACTTGTTCTTGATTGTCACTTTATTCAACCATCGGTAGTCAATACATAGCCTCATGCTGCCATCCTTGTTCTGGACAAATAGCACAGGATCACCCCAAGGGGATATGCTGGGTCGTATGAACCCTTTATCTAGTAACTCCTGAAGCTGCTTCTTGAGTTCTTCCAAATCCACTAAAGCCATCTGATAGGGAGATCTCCGAAAGGGCTCAAACCTTGGTACCAATTCGATCGTAAACTCTATCTCCCTATTTGGAGGAAGTCCTAGAAGATCGTCTGGAAACACCTCGAAAAATTCCTTGACTACCGAAATTTCTTGAAGTTCGGGACGTTTCTGATCTATGTCCACCACATACGCTATAAATCCTTCACATAGAAATGTATATACTTTTATCAATTTAATCTTAAATAAACCGAACAAGTAAGTATGCTTTTGCATTAATCATTAGCAAAATTTACGACATAGCTAACGGGAGAAGAGAAGATTACACTTTTTGCATGACAATCTAACATCACAAGATTTTTAGCTAACCAATCCATTCCCAAAATAACATCAAATCCATACATATTCAGTACGATTAGGTCAGCTATTGATTCTCTCTCTCTCCTACCTGTAGCTTACAACTACGATACACTATCTCTGTCATTTGAGATTCCTTAAATGGAGTACTTATTTTTAGTAATTGTCCAAGGGGTTCAGGCTTAACAAGTAATCTCATAGCAATTTTAGGTGACACAAAAGAGTGCTTAGAGCCTAGATCAAATAACGCAAGGACATATGTATCATTAAGGTAAATCTTACCCTGAATCATCTTAGATGAAGCATCAGCAGACTCTTTATCAATGGCAAACACCCGACCCTGAGTCACGGGTGCCTTTCCTTTCTCTGCTGCTATGGCTTTATGCTGGGGCTGAGTGACCTTAGGCTATGATTGAGGGGTCTTCTCTGATTCTTCGGACACCCTCTGATTTATCTTGGGACAATCCTTAATACGTTGTCCCTGTTCACCACACCAATAACAAGCCTCACTCGCAAACTAGAAAGGCTGTGACCCATGAAATTTCCCGCAATGCTCACACCTTGGCATTGTACTCCTCGGTGAGCTAGCGGTACTACCAGCTGGATGTTGGGATCTCTCCTCATTTATCTTGATCCCGTTGGGTCTAGGAGTGTAATAACTGGAAAATTCTTACTATATTAAATTAATTGTCTATTATTTAGCACAATTTTATAACTAATAAAAATAAATTTTAAAATAATTATATAAGGACATGTAGACTGGTGGACATCTCGGTACGGCTTAAGTAGTCCTGGAGATAAGAGATCTTGTCTACTTCGAGCTCGGGAGCGACAAGCTACAGTAAACCTCTGAATTTTGGTTAAAACCTTGTGTAAATCAACTAAGTTCATAAAGTTGATTTTAATGTATTTTAATTAGTTAAATTCGGAAATAATAGAATTATTTAATCTAAGTGTAAGTCTTGGGTGTAGTTACATATTATACATCATACATATATGTATATATATAAATATAATAATAAATATAGTATATATCATACATGCTGTAAAGACTTACAATTACTAAATAATAATAATAATATGTATGATATAAATATTTTACACATAAATATATAATATTATAAAGCTACCAACTATATTAATATAATAAACATGGACAAGCTTCCAAAGGAAGTTGTCCATGTGATGGTTGCTCAGCAGATTAATGGTCTGCTGAGCAGACCGAAACGTCTGCTTTAACAAACTTTAGTTTGCTGAAGCAGACCTAAAACCAATAAAATATATATATAAATAATAAAACAACATGATGAAGACCCCTTCCAGCTTTAACCCACTCATGTGGGATTTAAAATCAACAAAACGACAAAAGAATAAAGAAAAGGAAAGAGGAGAAAACGGATTGGAAAGGAAAGGAGAGGGGCGATGAGGGTGAGAGACGCGACGAGACAAGGGTTGTAGCTGGGTTTCTTGACTGAACCGAAAACAGCAAAGGAAAGGTTGTTCGGTGACTGGGGAAAAGAAAGGAAGAGTCGTCCGGCATCAGAGGAAAGGAAGGAAGAGAGATTCACGCCAGAAAAAGAGAAAAAGAGATGATGTACAGGGGTCTTGGGTAAAAGCTGAAGCAAAATAGGGGATCAATAAAAGAATGAAAGTAAAGGCTGTTTTGTGGCTGAGAATGTTACAGCGGGGGAGGCGTTAGGAGTTGCCGTTTTTGGTGTTACAAAAGAGACCTTATTGAGTTTAAGATGTCGCTAACTTAGGGGCTGAAGCTCGAAACACTCTCTTGGCTTTGAACAAGACACCAACGAGGATTGTGGAATCTCATTCTTTAAGCAACTCAGGATAGCAGTAGGAGATGCCAATTTCCTCCATTTTCGGCACATTGGTAGCAATCAATTAAGGAGAAAGAGGGTTGAAAGTGAGAGATATTAGAAAAGAAGAAAGAAGGGTTATTCAGGTATATCTTTTAGATTAAGTTCTAATTTAGTTGAGTATTAAGTTATATATATATATATATATCAATGCATGTTAGATGTTGATGATAAATATGGTGTAGGGACAAGTAGAGGACTTTGAAAGATTGTGATTGGGAGGCTCGGTTTTGAGAGGCTTTCAAAGGTTTATGTTGAAGCCTTGAGTAATATTAGCGAAGAGCTTGAGTCAAAAATTTTTTAAGGTAAGGAAATGATATGTGTAATATAGTTGAGGATGTACAAGAATGAATATTAAATAGGATTTGATGTATTGAAATTGTAGGGGGAAACTTTCAAGGAGCTGACAATTAACTATTGCACAAGAACAATATTGCTAAGCATTAAGCTTGACATAACGAGGTAAAGGAATATACGGTAAATGCCTGTCAGTCTACTATGCTTATGCATGTTTAAAATTAATGTTATTAAATACTTATGGATTTAAATGCATTTTCTGGTTAAATGTTCAAATACGTTGGATTGAATTTTAAATACATAATGATTTGGATTTTGATTTGGATTTGGATTTTGATTTGGATTTGGATTGGTATTGGAAATTGGTGTATTGAAGATATATTGCTTGATTGAGTTTTCTACAGGTATCTGATTTGTAGTTATGACACTGGGTAGTGTTTTACCTATGCCGTTATAATGCCGAAATTTTGTCAGAAATTGTCTAAATATGTTTCTTGATATTAAATTAGATTTATTAAATGCCTTTAAAACCTCATGCATATTAATCACTGCTACTTGTTATTGAGACTTCGTACGATTAGATTTTTAAAACTGTAAGTATGTGGAACGATTTATGCCTTTGGTACTCAACCTATTTTGTAAGATCTATTTCTAAACGAGTTTTGACTCATGATACATGTGATGATGTATAATGCCTGTGTGGCATTTGGAAATGCATGTGTGGCACTTGGAAATGCCTATGTGGCACTCGCCTCTGTGGCGTTTTATTATGCCTGTGTGGCATTTAGTAAGCCTGTGTGGCATTGAGGCACCGTATAGGTAATTGCGTCATGGATCCCGCATGTGTGGCAAATGGGTAGCGGTAATTACGTATGACTGTCCGACAACTAGTCTTGACTTGTACCTCAGGTACTAGATGATCACTGGTGTTGGGATGATTCATGATCATGGATAGAGCCCTGGTATGGGACACCGACCACTGCTAGCTACAGTGGATGCTTTCATAGAAAGCTTCTTGGTTATATTTCCAAAGATCCCCGTTATGTTACTGAATCTCATAATGCTCGTCTCGTGAAAATGTTTTAAATGTATATTACGATACTGTTACAAAGATGAGAGAATGTATCATTTCTACTACTACTATATCATGACTTTGTGAAGGCTTGAGTACTAATCTGTTTTGAAATTACTTGGCATAACATTTTATAGCTTATAAACTATGGTTTATCAATTTGGTATTATTTCCAAATAAACATCTTTGAGCATGAGTTTTGGGCACGTTCATTCACGCATGCACATGCATTTAACATAGTAGAAACCTAACATCATTTAGCATATGCTTTCTTACTGGGCTTTCCCCAAAGCTCACCTCCTTCCACCTCAGATTATTTCAGGTAGACTGGGCACGAGCATGGTGCACTGAGAGTCTTTTTGTCGAGCTGCAGGAAGTTGTATTCTGAAAGAAGGTATAATCCTTGTTCTTTTGTTTATATCCCAGACTAGAAATTCTTTTGTGTACACAGTATATAGGATTCGGGATGTAAGTACTAGGAGATATCGAGTTTGTAAACATACTGTGATTCGTAGTTAAGTTGTAATCTCGATATGTTTACATACTGAATCAATGGATGTTAAGTATTTTAGTAGTTATCTTGAGATTTGGAATTGCTACAGGTTGAAAACGATGATGTATTTAGTATGGGGATAGATAATCGGCTAAAATAGGGGAGGAATTTTTTAGTGTCGTTTTCGACGTGTCTTACGAGAAGACTATAATGGGACCTTAGACAACTAGTCTTAAACAACTATAGAAGTGGGACTCTACTCATTAGGTTTTAGCTACACTGAGTGAGAGACAAACATAGGAAGTGAAAGAAAAAGTTAACCCGAAAATCTCGGCTTCCGAGGGCGTTACAGAATGGTATCAGAGCATAGTTTGTCTAGTCTCGTGTCAATGTAGATAGGCTAGAACTAGTCTTACATCCCATGTAACTGTGTGCGTCTGGCTATAAACTGTGAATGATGCTTTGACACGATGTTACTGTGTGTTTTTCGATTAGAGTACTAAACATGTTTATCCTAATTAGGTCTATCTGAAATGAAAGGACGGTATAGAAGCGTGAGGAGAGTTGGGAGGAGACAAGAGGAGCAGGTTCCCGAAACACCGATTCCAAAGCCACCGCCACCTCCTCCTCCTCAGCTAGAAAATGATGGAGATCATATTGCTCGGGTTGAAAGGAAGTTTGACACCATGTCCCGAAACATAGATGCCATGTCTACCATGTTCACTCAGTTCATGGCGAGGTTTAATCAGGATCAGGTGGTGCCACCCTTGGCCCCAACAGTACCGCCACCTCCTCCGTCAGCTGTACCTCCTCAAGCACCTCCGCCACCACCACCGAGCACTGAAGTACCTCCGCCACCACAAGTGGGTACCCCATAAACAGAATCTGAGCCTCCACAACCACCAGCATCATCTTCTTCTACTGGGGACGCAATTAAGAAGAATATGGAACTCCTCAAACAGTTTCAAAAAATGAATCACCCGGTATTTAAGGGAGTAAGGGATCTAGTGCAACAGAGGAATGGGTCCTACAAATGGAGAAGTCATTCAAGTTTATGGGCTGTAGTAATACAGAAAGGGTGTCCTTAGCCACTTTTATGTTGCAATCGGATGCTGAACATTGGTGGACATCCAATGAGAAAATATTGAGTGCGCAACACTCGGAGATTACATGGGAAGTCTTCCTACAGTACTTCCAAAATCAGTATATTCCCGAGACAGCCCAAAGGAAGAGGCAAACAGAATTTTTGAGCTTGACTCAAGGGAGTATGACGGTGGACCAATATGAGACCAAGTTCACGGCCCTCTCTCGGTATGATGTTGATATCTCCCGTAATAAGACTAAGAAGACTCTAAAGTTTATTACGGGATTGAGACCGTCCATCCGGAGTCGATTGGCAGTATTGGACATCACTACTTACCTGGAAGCCCTAAGAAAGGCCCAACTAGCGGAGCATGACATAGAACTCACACAGAATGAGTATGGCTCCAAGGGTAAGGACCATGGATGGAGTCAAGGGAAGAGGCCAGATATGGGGAGACATAAGCCTAATCAAACTCCTTTCAAGAGACAGAGGTTTTATGACACTCGACATCAGCCTATGAAATCCACACCATTCCATGCCACACCAAAATCTCAGACTTGTGGGATATGTGGTAAATTTCATGGGAATAAGCCTTGTCATCGGTCAACTCAGGCTTGTTTTCACTGTGGAAAGTATGGGCATTGGAAGAAGGATTGCCCAACACTCACTACTCCATCTCCGACTCCTCCAAAACAAGTTGAAGGGCAAGGTAGTCAACAAAAGATGGCCACGGAGAAGGGGAAGAAACCAATGACACAGGGGCGAGTCTTTGCCTTAGATCAGGAAGCAGCAGACGCTTCCACCAATGTGATCAAGGGTAAACTTAGAAGCATTTGTTTTAATTGATTCAGGTTCCACACACTCATTCATATCGCCTGCATTTGCTAAGAGACTACATATAGAGCCTGAACACTTAGACTACGTATTGTGTGTTAGTACTCCTATGAAAGAGTCACAAACAACCGACCTAGTATATAAGAATTTTAAAGTTAAGGTGGGAGGTAGGAATTTAATAGTAGACTTAATCATGTTGAACATGTTAGACTTTGATGTTATTTTAGGCATGGATTGGTTGACAGCTAACCGTGCCAATGTAGACTACTATAAAAAGATTGTAACCTTCTCCCTACCTGAACCACTTGTAATACATTTTGGAGGTAAGAAATGAAATATAATTAATATCTTTTGTGAATCTTACTTATGGAAATGTTATTCTTGTGAAGGCTATTTAGCATTCGTTGAAGATGCGAATAAGGACCATCCGACATTGTCTACAATTCCCATTGTGAGAGACTTTCCAGATGTCTTTCCAGATGACCTACCAGGGTTACCCCCAGAAAGAGAAACTGAGTTCGCCATTGACCTTTTTCTCGGCACTCAGTCAATCTCCAAGCCTCCGTATAGAATGACGTTGGTAGAGTTAGAGGAGTTGAAGACTTAGCTTCAGGAACTTTTAGACAAGGGGTTTATACGCCCCAGTGTGTCTCCGTGGGGCGCTCCGGTACTATTTGTGAAGAAGAAGGATGGGAGTATGAGGTTATGTGTGGATTACCGGCTATTAAACAAGGCCACTATAAAGAACAAGTACCCGCTACCTAGAATAGATGACTTATTTGATCAGTTGCGAGGTGCAGAGGTATTTTCCAAGATTGACTTGAGATCAGGATACCATCAGTTGAGGATCAGAAGTCAAGATATCCCAAAAACGGCATTCAGAACACGTTACGGCCACTATGAATTCTTAGTGATGCCGTTTGGTTTAACAAACGCACCAGCAGCATTTTATGATTTTGATGAATGAAGTCTTTAAGTCATTTTTGGACAAGTTTGTGATAGTGTTCATCGACGACATCCTAGTGTATCCAAGTCTCATGATGAGCATGCTCAATACTTACAGATTGTTTTGCAGACACTTAGAGAAAAGAAGTTGTATGCCAAGTTTAGTAAGTGTGAGTTTTGGCTCGAGAAGATTTCCTTCTTGGGTCATATTGTGACAAAGGATAGAGTATCCGTAGATCCGTCCAAGGTTGAGGTCGTGGTTAATTGGGAAAGGCCAAAGACCATCACAGAGATCCGAAGTTTCTTGGGCTTAGCGGGGTACTATAGGAGATTTGTTGAAGGATTTTCTAAGATAGTAGCTCCTTTAACACGCCTTACACGCAAGGAAGTCAAGTTCCAATGGACTGATGCGTGTGAGCGTAGTTTTCAGGAGTTGAATTAGAAGTTGACCACAGCACCAGTCCTAGTTATCCTGAGTGGATCGGGAGGTTTTACGGTGTATAGTGATGCATCCATTCAGGGTCTAGGGTGTGTGCTAATGCAAAATGGCAAAGTAGTAGCTTATGGTTCTAGACAGCTTAAGGACCATGAAAAGAATTACCCTACTCATGATCTTGAGTTAGCGGCTATAGTGTTTGCATTGAAGATTTGGCGCCACTATCTTTATGAAGAAAAGATTCAAATATTTACAGATCATAAGAGTCTCAAATACTTGTTCTCTCAAAAGGAGTTAAACACGAGACAACGGAGATGGATGGAATTGTTGAAAGACTATGATTGTGAAATCTTGTACCATCCCGGTAAGGCGAACAAGGTGGCTGATGCTTTGAGTCGGAAGAGCATGGGCTTGGTTTTATACATGATGGTCAAGGAATGGGATTTGATGAAACAGTTTTCCAAGCTGAGTGTGAATGTAAAGCCTTCTGAAGGTTTCTAATTGCTAGTCTAAGAATCGAACCGAGTATAGTGGAGCAGCTCAGACGAGTACAGAGAGAAGATTCTAGATTAGTGGAGATGGTTAATCAAGCTAAACAAAATGAAAATTCGGAGTATAAAGTAGGCGAAGATGGACTACTAAGGTTTAGAGGCCGAATATGTGTCCCTAGTGATGATAACTTGAAGAAGTAGATTTTGGATGAAGCTCATAGTTCTAAGTACACCATGCATCTGGGGAGTACAAAGATGTATCAGAATTTATGCCGAGTGTATTGGTGGTCAGGGATGAAGAAAGATATAGCTGAGTTTGTATCAAGGTGCTTAGTTTGTCAGCAAGTGAAGGTTGAACACCAAAGGCTAGCAGGATTACTTAAGCCTTTGGAAATTCCAACATGGAAGTGGGAACATGTCACCATGGATTTCATCATGGGATTGCCGAGAACTAGAAGGAATCATAATGCAATTTGGGTGATAGTAGAACGATTAACTAAGTCGGCCCATTTTCTTGCGATGAAATCTACTGATCCCTTAAGTGCATTGGCAAACCTTTATGTGAGAGAAATAGTTCGATTACATGGCGTCCCAGCAAGTATTACTTCAGATAGAGACTCAAGATTTACATCTCGGTTTTGGGAACACTTCCAAGAAGCTTTAGGGTCATAACTCAATTTCAGTACCGCCTTCCATCCTTAGATTGATGGACAATCTGAGAGGACTATATAGACCTTGGAAGATATTTTGAGGGCATGTACTATTGATTTTAAAGGATCGTGGGATGACCACTTACCCTTAGCCGAATTTGCTTACAACAATAGTTACCATGCTAGTATTGGAGTGGCGCCATATGAGGCCTTGTATGGACGGAGATGTCGATCTCCAATCGGTTGGGAAGAAGTGGGTGATAGAAAGTTGTTTACTCCTGAACTTGTTGAGCGAGCTTTAGAAGATGTTAGACTAATATGTGAGAGACTCCGAACAGCTCAAAGCCGATAAAAGAGTTACGCGGACACTAGGAGGAGAGAATTGGAATTTGAAGTAGGGGATAGTGTCTTCTTAAAGGTCTTTCCATCGAAGGGTATCATGAGGTTTGGCACGAAAGGAAAGTTAAGTCCTCGATTTATTGGTCCATTCGAGATTTTAGAGAGGGTTGGAGACGTTGCATATCGATTAGCCTTACCGCCACAGCTATCGAGTGTACATAATGTCTTTCACATATCCATGCTAAGGAAATACTATCCGGATCCCTCTCACGTGATAGCATATGAACCACTTGAGATTCGAGAGGACTTAAGTTATGTAGAGAGGCCAATCAGAATTGTAGATAAAAAGGAGAAGGTGTTGAGATCAAAGACTATTCCTCTAGTAAAAGTTCTATGGCAGCATCACTCATCTGAAGAAGTTACTTGGGAACTTGAGAGCTTAATGAAGGAGAAGTACCCCCACCTATTCCAACCCAACATGGAAAATTTGGAGGACCAAATTTCTTAAGGTGGGTAGAATGTAATAATTGGAAAATTCTTACTATATTAAATTAATTGTCTATTATTTAGCACAATTTTATAACTAATAAAAATAAATTTTAAAATAATTATATAGGGACATGTAGACGGGTGGACATCTCGGCACGACTTAAGTAGTCCTGGAGATAAGAGATCTTGTCTACTTCGAGCTCGGGAGCGACAAGCTACAGTAAGCCTATGAATTTTGGTTAAAACCTTGTGTAAATCAACTAAGTTCATAAAGTTGATTTTAATGTATTTTAATTAGTTAAATTCGGAAATAATAGAATTATTTAATCTAAGTGTAAGTCTTGGGTGTAGTTACATACTATACATCATACATATATATATAAATATAATAATAAATATAGTATATATCATACATGCTGTAAAGACTTACAATTACTAAATAATAATAATAATAATAATAATAATAATAATAATAATAATATGTATAATATAAATATTTTACACATAAATATATAACATTATAAAGCTACCAACTATATTAATATAATAAACATGGACAAGCTTCCAAAGGAAGTTGTCCATGTGATGGTTGCTCAGCAGATTAATGGTTTGCTGAGCAGACCGAAACGTCTGCTTTAACAAACTTTAGTTTGCTGAAGCAGACCTAAAACCAATAAAAATATATATAAATAATAAAACAACATGATGAAGACCCCTTCCAGCTTTAACCCACTCACGTGGTATTTAAAATCAACAAAACGACAAAAGAATAAAGAAAAGGAAAGAGGAGAAAATAGATTGGAAAGGAAAGGAGAGGGGCGATGAGGGTGAGAGATGCGGCGAGACAAGGGTTGTAGCTGGGTTTCTTGATTGAACCGAAAACAGCAAAGGAAAGGTTGTTCGGTGACTGGAGAAAAGAAAGGAAGAGTCGTCCGGCATCAGAGGAAAGGAAGGAAGAGAGATTCACGCCGGAAAAAGAGAAAAAGGGATGATGTACAGGGGTCTTGGGTAAAAGCTGAAGCAAAATAGGGGATCAATAAAAGAATGAAAGTAAAGGCTGTTTTGTGGCTGAGAATGTTACAGCAGGGGAGGCGTTAGGAGTTGCCGTTTTTGGTGTTAGAAAAGAGACCTTATTGAGTTTAAGATGTCGCTAACTTAGGGGCTGAAGCTCGAAACACTCTCTTGGCTTTGAACAAGACACTGGCGAGGATTGTGGAATCTCACTCTTTAAGCAACTCATGATAGCAGTAGGAGATGCCAATTTCCTCCATTTTCGGCATATTGGTAGCAATCAATTAAGGAGAAAGAGGGTTGAAAGTGAGAGATATTAGAAAAGAAGAAAGAAGGGTTATTTAGGTATATCTTTCAAGTTAAGTTCTAATTTAGTTGAGTATTAAGTTGTATATATATATATATATCAATGCATGTGAGATGTTGATGATAAATATGGTGTTCAGACAAGTAGAGGACTTTGAAAGATTGTGATTGGGAGGCTCGGTTTTGAGAGGCTTTCAAAGGTTTATGTTGAAGCCTTGAGTAATATTGGCGAAGAGCTTGAGTCAAAAATTTTCGAAGGTAAGGAAATGATATGTGTAATATAGTTGAGGATGTATAAGAATGAATATTAAATAGGATTTGATGTATTGAAATTGTAGGGGGAAACTTTCAAGGAGCTGACAATTAACTATTGCGCAAGAACAATATTGCTAAGCATTAAGCTTGACATAACGAGGTAAGGGAATATATGGTAAATGCCTGTCAGTCTACCATGCTTATGCATGTTTAAAATTAATGTTATTAAATACTTATGGATTTAAATGCATTTTTTGGTTAAATGTTCAAATACGTTGGATTGAATTTTAAATACATAATGATTTGGATTTTGATTTGGATTTGGATTTGGATTGGTATTGGAAATTGGTGTATTGAAGATATATTGCTTGATTGAGTTTTCTACAGGTATCTGATTTGTAGTTATGACGCTGGGTAGTGTTCTACCTATGCCATTATAATGCCGAAATTTCGTTAGAAATTGTCTAAATAAGTTTCTTGATATTAAATTAGATTTATTAAATGCCTTTAAAACCTCATGCATATTAATCACTGCTACTTGTTATTGATATTTCGTACGATTAGATTTTTAAAACTATAAGTATGTGGAACGATTTATGCCTTTGGTACTCAACCTATTTTGTAGGATCTATTTCTAAACGAGTTTTGACTCATGATACATGTGATGATGTATAATGCCTGTGTGGCATTTGGAAATGCCTGTGTGGCACTTGGAAATGCCTATGTGGCACTCGGAAATGCCTATGTGGCACTCGTCTATGTGACGTTTTATTATGCCTGTGTGGCATTGAGGCGCCGTATACGTAATTGTGCATGGATCCCGCCTGTGTTGCAAATGGGTAGCTGTAATTACGTATGACTGTCCGACAACTAGTCGTGACTTGTACCTCAGCTACTAGATGATCATTGGTGCTGGGATGATTCATGATCATGGATAGAGCCTTTGTATAGGACACCGACCACTGCTAGCTACAGTGGGTGCTTTCATAGAAAGCTTCTTGGTTATATTTCCAAAGATCCCCGTTATGTTACCGAATCTCATAATGCTCGTCTCGTGAAAATGTTTTAAATGTATATTACGATACTGTTACAAAGATGAGCGAATGTATCATTTCTACTACTACTATATCTTGACTTTGTGAAGGCTTGAGTACTAATCTGTTTTGAAATTACTTGGCATAAACATTTTATAGCTTATAAACTATGGTTTATCAATTTGGTATTATTTCCAAATAAACATCTTTGAGCATGAGTTTTGGGCACGTTCATTTACGCATGCACATGCATTTAACATAGTAGAAACCTAACATCATTTAGCGTATGCTTTCTTACTGGGCTTTCCCCAAAGCTCACCCCCTTCCACCTCAGATTATTTCAGGTAGACTGGGCACGAGCATGGTGCACTGAGAGTCTTTTTGTTGAGCTGCAGGAAGTTGTATTCTGAAAGAAGGTATAATCCTTGTTCTTTTGTTTATATCCCATACTAGAAATTCTTTTGTGTACACAGTGTATAGGATTCGGGATGTAAGTACGAAGAGATATCGAGTTTGTAAACATACTGTGATTCGTAGTTAAGTTGTAATCTCGATATGTTTACATACTGAATCAATGGATGTTAAGTATTTTAGTAGTTATCTTGAAATTTGGAATTGCTACAGGTTGAAAACGATGATGTACTTAGTATGGGGATAGATAATCAGCTAAAATAGGGGAGGAATTTTTTAGTGTCGTTTTCGACTTGTCTTACGAGAAAACTATAATGGGACCTTAGACAACTAGTCTTAAACAACTATAGAAGTGGGACTCTACTCATTAGGTTTTAGCTACACTAAGCGAGAGATAAACATAGGAAGTGAAAGAAAAAGTTAGCCCGAAAATCCCGGCTTCCGAAGGCGTTACAAGGAGTCCATGTACCATAATCATTATAACTCCTAATTCCAGTATAATTCCATATAACCACTTAATTTAGATTAAAATCATTCTCTTCAAATTTAGTTTCTTACACATCGAACCTCTATCATATGGTCTACTTCTCCTCGATGGATATCTGTCACTCGAGGCTCTCTCATCTGACTTCTGTTTCATCGATTCTTTACCTCTACTCCTAGCTCGGAAGTCTGCCTAATGAAACTCATAGTCTTGCTCACACAGTTGAGCCTTACAGACTACCTCTCCATATGTAGTGATATCCATGGGGTATAACTTAGACCTGATGGAAGGTCTCAATCCCTTCATAACCTGTAGGTCTTATGCTCTTCTCTCCTTAATACTTCCGGATCAAATCTGCTCAGCGTAGTGAACTTAGACTCGTATTGACTAACCATCATATTCCTCTGAGTCAAGTTCAAAAATTCAACCTGCAATCTCCTCTGAGCAGTGTGTGGGACGTATTGTTCATTGAATGCTTCTACAAATATATCTCACATTACCTCTAAATGCTTAGCCTCTAACACCGTCTGAGTGGCCTACCACCACGGTTCTGCCTCATCTACTAAAAAATAGGTGGCCCCACCTTTTCTTTCTCGGTACAAGTCATGTATCTGAATGACTTAGTGACTGCCTTCATCCAATTCTCCGCGGCCAATGGATCACTGTCCCCATTAAACTTAGGCGGAACCAACTTCTTAAACTCCTTAATCAAAGCAACCCAACAATAAGCTGTAGGATCCATCCTCTCAGTAGCTGGGACTGGTGGGGGCTGTACCATAGGAGTAAGAGTAACAGTAGGTGGTGCTGTTGGTACACTCATGGTCACGTTCGAGAAATTCGACATAAATTGTGTGAATATCACGGCCATGTTCTCCATGTGCTTCTCCATTTTCTCTAGCCTAGTATTCGGGCTATGCGGTGGAGATGGAGGAGAAGATTGTGTTGGGGGCAGTTCCTCACGACCCCATCCTCGTCCTCGATCTCTATTAGTACCCCTTCTTCGAGTACTCATTCTGACAAGATCATGATCAAATAACATGATTTAGTATAACTTTAAATAGTTATACTACATATATGTATTCAGACAAGTACAGTACATTGGGGATATACTCTAATTCTAGATTATTGACACTGACAAACCTCAGTCTAAACTGCTCTGATACCAATATGTGACATCCTTGTCACTATCTAAATACCAACTAACTTTTTCCTTTCACATAAGTTTGATTAGACTTGTTCGTCAATGTCATCCCTACTTCTTCTTCACATCTAAACATTTTTATCATAATGTGATATCAATTTTCACATGAATTTAATTTTTCATATATATACATGCATCACCTACACCAGGATCTCAAATATCTTACATATCCTATATCCCCAAAACAAATAATATACATTATTGTAGTATTGTACTGTACAATAGTCTATAACACATAATACATGAGTATACCTTCAAACAATATTGGGAAGCGTGTCTCGAAGGTACACTAACAAATCCCAAAAGTAACTCCTCTATCTAGAACGGAATTTACTTCAAGTAATCTGTAGGAAAATGTTTGTAAAGGAGTGAGTTTACTCTCAATAAGAAATATATGTAAAAGAGTGTACTATGTCACTATATGCAGTTTTCTTGCTTGGATCTATAATGTTATGCGAAAACCATTATAAAGCATATACCATATATTTCCTGCAAAAATCAAATACAAGTAAAATCATCTCTTGCAAATACTTTCAATTACTTTCAAATAGATGAGAGACAATTAATTGCCAATAGAATCATGCACCAAGTAATTCTCATAAGGATACAGCAAATATATCCCGTAAGGGATAATCCATGAGAGATGTCATCAGGGATACCACAAATATATCCTCAAAGGATAATCTCGAGAGATATCAAATAAGTGGCGTACCCACGCATGTGCCAGGGATCCTCCCCAAAGCCGAAACAAGTAAGAGACATATGGCCATTGTCTATAGCCCACAGTGCTCACTAGTCAGGTGCCTTACTGTGGGTCTGAGGACCGAACTAGGGCTCCTCAGCTAAGAACAAGTACAAATAATGTGCATGATCATTACAGGTGTTCATAGTCTCCAAAACATTATCCATATAACTTTAGCAAATACAATTATACTTTTTTTGAAATAGGTTTTCAAAACCACTTTTTTAAATGGTCAGTTGCTGGTCTTTAGGGCAGTCGGCTGCTACACCATATTTTGCTTTATTGAATTTCTTTTCCTTTTTGAAATTCAAATATTTTATTTTTCGAAAAACACATAGGGCAGTCAACTGGTCCCATATAGCAGTCGACTAGTTTTGAAACAGAATGTTTCTGAGAAAAAGGCAGTCGACCGGCTCCTTGGTAGTTGGCTGTTTTCGCAAACAGAATGTTTCTAAAAATAGGGTAGTCGACTGGCTCCCTCGGCAGTCGGCCAGTTTTGAAACAGAATACTTCTGGAAGAAAAGTAGTCGACTGGCATCCTTAGCAGTCGATTGGTTTTGAAACAGAATGTTTTCTGGGAATTAGCAGTCGACTAGTGTGCCTCAATTTTTGAAAATCTACGCTTTGGTTGTCTCTAGGCAGTTGGCTGCTACTTAAGGTAGTTGGCTCCTCCTATCATTTTGGTAACTAGGAGTAAAATATAAAATTTACCATTTTGCTGCACTTAAACAACTTGTACTTCATCCCAAGACATTTAAAACACAATAAAACATGCGGACATAGCCACCCCACGTCCGTTATATAAATTCCTTACCTCAAATAACCCCAAGAATGCAAATCACTTGGTTGCACCAATGATCCTCTTCCCTTCTTCAAAGCTGTAACATTATCACAAATCAAACCCTTAAGAAACTTATACAAATATGTTATACCAACTCAACTCAACTCCAAACCATAAATGAAATTGACTAAATCAATTTCTCCTCTTACCTTTGTCAATAGCCAAATTAATAGAATTTATGATCTCCTTACTTCCTTGGATTCAGCCTTCATATTACAGGCGTAGCTTGAACTAGTGACAAGGATCGTTTTTCGTTAAGTAAGCTTAACAAATCGATGACAGGAAATGGTGGTTTGTCAAGGTGAGTATGAAAGGAGACTTGGGAAATTTGGGGGGGAAGAAACGATGGCTGCCGATTCTTGTTGATGAAGAAGATGACAAGTGCATTAAATTCTCATTTAATTCATCTCTATCCCACTTAACATCTCAGCCATTGACTTTCCATTCTTTGACCATTTGACTATTCTATTGCTATAATTCCCTTAATATCCCATGTCTCATTTAGACCTGAAATTCTCATCTTTATTTACTCATTTCAGATTGTAATACTTTACAAATATGGAAAAATTTCAGGAAATTAGGGATTTCACATTCTCCCTACCTTGAAAAATTTGGTCTTCCAAATTTAAATAGAGCTACGTCTCAAATAATTCAGGATATCTCTCCTTCATTAAGCTCTCTAGCTCCCTTGTAGCTTCTTCCATAGTATGGTATTGCCAGAGAACTTTGACCAGTGGGAACTTCTTAGACCTCAACACTTTATCTTTTCTATCCAAAATCCGAACCGGTTTCTCTACATAGCTCATGTCTTCCCGAGTCTCAAAGGGTTTATATTCGATGACATGAGATAGATCCGAATTATACTTCCGAAGCATCGACACATGAAAGACATTGTGTACTCTCGATAGCTTCGAAGGTAATGCCAACCTATAGGCAACATCTCCTACACGATCTAAGATCTCAAATGGCCCGATATAATGAGGACTTAGCTTACCTCTTCGACCAATTCTCATGATCCCTTTGGATGGAGAAACTTTCAAAAACACATAGTCTCCAGCCAAAAACTCAAGTGGTCTCCGTCGAGCATCCGCATAACTCTTTTGTCTACTCTGAGCTGTCTTCAGTCTTTGACAAATCAGCTTAACATCCTCAGAGGCTTGCTCGACTAAATCTGGAGCCAATGACTTGCGCTCGCCCACTTCTTCCTACCCAATCGGAGATCGACACCTTCTACCATACAAAGCTTCATATGGTGCCATCCCGATACTTGCATGATAGCTATTGTTGTATGCAAACTCAGCCAATGGCAGATGGTCATCCCAAGATCCTTTAAAGTCCAAAGCACTAGCTCTCAACATATCCTCGAGCGTCTGAATGGTGCGCTCAGACTACCAATCAGTCTGCGGATGAAAAGCTGTGCTAAAATTCAACTGAGATCACATGGCCTCCTGAAAATGTTCCCAAAAATGAGAAGTAAACCTGAAATCTCTATCAGAAGTAATGGTCACTGGAACTCCGTGTAGTCTAACAACTTCTCTCACATATAAATCTGCCAAAGTACTAAGTGTATCTGTAGATTTCATAGGTAGGAAGTGAGCTGACTTAGTCAATCTATCCACGATTACCCAAATACCATCATGATTCCTCTTGGTTCTGAGCAATCCCATAACAAAATCCATATGTGCTCCCACTTCCACATAGGTATAGGCAGAGGTTGCAACAAACTTGCTGGTCTTTGGTGCTCTACCTTAAGCTGCTGACATGTGAGACATTTCGCCACAAATTCTGTTATGCCTCTTTTCTTGCCAATCCACCAATACACCTTGCGAAGATTTTGATACATCTTCGTATTTCTTGGATGCAATGTGTATTTCGTGGCATATGCTTCTGTCAAGATCAGCTTTCTCAACTCTAAATCATTAGGAACACATATACGATTCCTAAGCCTGAAAATTCCATCACTACCAATGTCAAATTCCGAGAGTATACCTAATCGGATTCCATCTAAAGCCTCAATACACTGAGTATCCTCCCTCTGAGCCACTCGAATTCTGTCCATTAGCTCTGGCTCAATCCTCAAACTTGCTATCATTCCAAAATGCTCATGAGGGGTAACACTTAAGTTGAGGCTTGCAAACTATTCAAGCAACTCATACTCTCAAATCATCATATACCATACCATACCCACATGCTTCTGGCTCAAAGCATCCGCTACCATAATGGCTTTCCCCGGGTGGTACAAGATCTCGCAATCGTAGTCCTTCAGAAGTCCGAGCCATCTCCTTTGCCTCATGTTTAATTCTTTCTGAGAGAACAAGTATTTCAGACTTTTATGATCCGTAAAAATCTGAAATTTCTCACCATACAAGTAATGGCTCCATATCTTTAAAGCAAATACAACTCTAGCTAACTCCAAGTCATGAGTTGGGTAGTTCTTCTCATGGTCCATTAATTGTCGAGAACCATATGCAACTACCTTACCATGCTGCATTAGTACGCATCCTAAACCTTGTCCTGGGGCATCACTATACACTGAAAATCCTCCAGAACCACTAGGAATGGTGAAGATAGGTGCAGTTGTTAGCCTACGCTTCAATTCTTGAAAGCTACTCTCGCAAGCATCGTTCCATTCATACTTCACCTCCTTGCGAGTCAAGCGTGTCAAGGGAGCAGCTAATCTTGAGAAACCTTCCACAAATCTTCGATAATAACCAGCTAGACCCAAGAAACTCCTTATCTCCGTCACCATTTTCGATCTCTCCCATTGTACCACAGCTTCAATCTTCGATGGATCGACCGAAACTCCATCTTTACTAATTATATGACCCAAAAAGAAGATATGATCTTGCCAGAAATCACACTAACTTAGCTTGGCATAGAATCCTCGATCTTTAAGGGTTTCCAAAACTATCCTCAAATGCTGCTCATGCTCTTCCCGAGACATCGAATACAGCAATATGTCATCGATAAAGACAATGACAAACTGGTCCAAGTACTATTTGAACACATCATTCATCAAGTTCATGAAGGCTGTGGGTGCATTGGTCAAACCAAACCGCTTCACTAGAAATTCATAGTGACCATACCGTGTGAATGCAGTCTTAGGGATATCTTCATTCCAAATCTTCAATTGATGATATCCCGACCTCAAGTCTATCTTGGAAAAGACTTGTGCACCCTTGAGCTGATCAAAGAGTTCGTCAATCCTAGGAAGAGGGTACTTGTTCTTGATTGTCACTTTATTCAACCATCGGTAGTCAATACACAGCCTCATGCTGCCATCCTTCTTCTAGACAAATAGCACAGGAGCACCCCAAGGGGATACGCTGGGTCGTATGAACCCTTTATCTAGTAACTCCTGAAGCTGCTACTTGAGTTCTTCCAATTCCACTAGAGCCATCCGATAGGGTGATCTCCAAATGGGCTCAGTCCCTAGCACCAATTCGATCGTAAGTAGTTGAAAACAATAGCTTTGTTCCTAACTTTCCCCATAATGTTTTCCAAAAGTAGCTAGGGAACTTCACATCACGGTCAAAAACAATGGTCCTCGAAACACCATGTAGACGAACAATTTCCTTGAAGAATAAATCGGCAATGTTGCTTGCATCATCTGTCTTGTGACAAGCAATGAAGTGAGCCATCTTAGAGAACCTGTCAACAACAACAAAAACAGAATCTCTACCTCTCTTTGTTCTTGGTAACCCCAAAACAAAATCCATAGAAATGTCAGTCCAAGGAGCAGTAGGAATAGGTAATGGAGTATAATGACCATGATTCATAACTCTAGACTTAGCTTGTTTACAAGTGACACATCTTTCACACAATTTTTCAACATCTCTTTTCATGTTAGGCCAAAAGAAGTGATCATGCAATATATCTAAAGTTTCTTTACTCCAAAATGTCCCATTAATCCACCACTATGGGCTTCTCTAACAAGTAATTCTCTTAAAGAACTCCTAGGCACACATAATCTATTTTCCCTAAATAAGAATCCATCATGCCTATAAAACTTTCCAAAACCAGTTTTCTCACATGCAATGAACACATTTTCAAAATCCTCATCAGTAGCATACAAGTCTTTAATATACTCAAATCCAAGTAGTTTTGCTTTAAGAGTAGTGATTAGAGTATACCTTCGAGATAATGCATCAACCACGACATTTTCTTTACCTTGTTTATATTTGATCACATATGGAAATGTTTCAATGAACTCCATCCACTTGGCATGACGCTTGTTCAACTTGCTTTGTCCTTTCAAGTGCTTCAAGGACTCATGATCAGTGTGGATGACAAATTCCTTGGGCCATAAATAGTGTTGCCATGTTTCCAAGGCCCTCACTAATGCATACATCTCTTTATCATATGTGGGATAGTTAAGGGCAGCTCCGCTTAACTTCTCACTGAAAAAAGTAATGGGGCGCTTCTCCTGCATTAAAACAGCTCGAATACCTATGCTTAAAGCATCACACTCAATCTTGATTGTTTTCTCCTTTAGCTTAGCCTCGGCTTCACTCACTATTCTTTTCTCACTCTCTTTTAATCTCAATTGATCCTCATCTTTCAGTAGCACACTTAAAGTTTGACATGCTATAGATTCCTTTCCATCCATGGGTAATTCCATACTATCCTCATCATCCTTTAATTGCAGCATAGAATCATCATCAAAATCTTCTCCGTAATTGCTATCCAACTTATTATTAGCTACATTATCACATGCATAAGAAGCATTATCTTGGTTTACCTTAGCTAGGGCAACGTCATGTTGCTCCAACTTATCATATTTAATCAACTTCGACTCTATCCTCGAAAGTTGTTGTTGCATGTCTAGGAACATGATCTCAATGTTACTCAAAGCAAGCTTTTCACTATTAGAAGACATAATTGTAACCTACAAGAAACTTTAGTAAAAGAAACAGACCTCAAAAGTATGACCTCACGTGTTTACACTCAATACACACAAGAATGTAACACTCACACTCGTGTTTCACACAATTTTAATATGGCTTTTCTCTACTAATGTTACTCACACACTCTTGCTTTTTTTCCTCACACAACTTTTCTCTATAGGTTCTATATTGAACTCAAGACTAAATCAAAAATCAGCTTATGAAATTCAACTATCAACCAACAATAAACAAGCTGAGCACAAGATTTTAATCAAGGGAAAACAAAACAATGAAGACTCAACAAGACTTTGCAAGACTCAATAAGGCTTAAGAAGACTCTAATGAAACTAAACCTTGAAAGAAATATGCGTGTTTTGGGGTGTTTAATTAGGGTAGGGTTTAGCCAAAGGTGAGGTAGTTTTGTCCTTTTATGTGGTAGGGTCAAAAAGGTAATTTTAGGTAGCAGGGTAGAATGGTAACAATGAATTTTCAAATTAGGCAAATAAGAAATCTCAAAGCTCAAGAAAGAATGACTACCTCAAGATTTTGATGAAGCACACCTCCACGAATTACCTTTGATGTTGCACTTACGACACACGATGTAATAAATCCCCTCTTGAATTGATTTTTCTTCTCTTTTTTTTCTTTTTTTCTCTTTTTTCTTTTTTTTTATATTTTACTAAGTAAACGAACAATGAAGAAAAAAAACAAAAAGTCTAAATAATAAGAAGAGGTTTAATTGGGGAACAATGTAACTTTTTGACAAAAAAAGAAGCTAGTTTTGGTAACAGCTTGTGTGGCAAGGAATGAGAGGGAACGGTGGCTTGTGAAACAAGTAGTCTTTAGGTGATGTAGAGCTTTTGAAGGTTTCTTGGTGAGCAAGAAAACCTTTGGGATTTGGTTGCTTGGAGAACAAGATAGGGTTTACTTGGTGGCTAAGTAAAGACAATAGGTTTGAGGGACAAACAATATTAGTGGTGGCTTTGGAAAAAGATTCAAATTCAAGGTTTGTCTAAGACAAGAAGACAAAGAAGAAAAAAAAACAAAAACGAAACTCCCACGAATTAAACCTAAGCTTTGATACCAAATGATATGAACCTCACTGAAAGAAGATGAAGTTCAATGAAGAACACAAAGAACACTTGAAGAAAAACAAGAACAAGTTAAAAACGCAGCAAAAGAAAACAAAAATTAGAGATAAAACCAAGACCCGTTGTGTAGATACACAAGAACCTATGGTATTGGACCAAGACCCGTTGCTTAGAAAAGCAAGAACCTATGGTATATATTGGTGGAAGGTAAAAGAACGCCACAAGGAAGACCTTGATAAGTTCAAGAGTTCTCAAGAGAACCAAAGAGAAGAAGTCTCTCAATTTTATTACTAAAATCAATTGTGTTCTCCCCAAAGGGTTACATAACTATTTATAGGCAACTAGCTAACTTGTAGCACAAGTAATAGGAATGCTACTTTCCTAACTTGCAGAATAGGAAATAGCAAACTTGTAGAATAAGCAATAGGAATCCTACTCTCCTAACTTGCAGAACAAGTAATAAAAGTCCTACAAAATATATTATTTAAAAAGGAATTGGGCTTAAATTAAATTAAGAAAACGTTCAGCCCAATAATACTTAACTAAATAAAATATGCATCTAGCCTAATTGCATTTCAGCCCAATACTTGTGTGTGTGTCTTCAGGAAGGTTGAACTTGGGCTTGGATCATGTTGTAGAAGACTTTATCATCCTCCATGCTCAAGCTTTGTTGGGCTTTCTCTCTAGCAATATTAATGAAACCAGCCAAGGCTTGTTGCATTATCTTTGATTTAGCTCTTGTAATTGGACCTCCATGGATACTCAAAGGATCACAATCATCACGAACATGACTTGAGCTTTGTGAGCTTGGATCTCCATCACTACTGCCCCCGTATTAGCCCTTCTTAGCAAATCAAGTGGATTTATGGTGTATACTGATGCGTCCGCTCAAGGTTTAGGGTGTGTGCTTATGCAGTATGGTCGGGTTATGGCCTATGCTTCTCGGCAGTTGAAGGATCATGAGAGAAATTACCCGACACATGACTTGGAGCTAGCTGTAGTAGTGTTTGCACTGAAGTTATGGCGGCATTACTTGTACGGGGAGAAATTTCAGATATATACAGAGCATAAGAGTCTGAAGTATATATTCTCGCAACAAGAGTTGAACTTGAGGCAGCGACGGTGGATGGAACTATTAAAGGACTATGATTGTGAGATTTTGTATCACTCAGGTAAAGCTAATGTAGTATCAGATGCACTGAGCCATAAGCATGTTGGCATGGTATCTTACATGATGATCCAAGAACATGATTTGATAGAGCAGTTCTTTAGCCTCAGCTTGACAGTTATTTCCTTTGACCAGTATGGATTTACAGCTAGTTTTCGGATAGAGCCGAATTTTATGGATCAGATTAGGGAAGCTCAGAGGAGTGATGATTATTGCGTCAGGATAGGCAGTCAGATTCAGATGGGAGTTATGTCAGATTTTGAGATTGACACCGATAGAATACTGAGGTCTAGAGGAAGAATAGGTGTTCCCAGAGATCAGTAGATTCGAGATTTGATTTTATTAGAGGCCCATACCTCTAGATATACATTACATCTGGGTAGTACTAAGATGTACCAGAATCTCTGGAGAGTATATTGGTGGCCTAAGATGAAGAAGGACATCGCTGATTTTGTTGCTAGATGTCTGATATGCCAGCAGATTAAGATTGAGCATCAAAAGCCTGCAGGTATGCTTCAACCATTATCGATTCCTACGTGGAAATGGGAGCATGTAACTATGGATTTTTTTATAGGTTTACCACGGACCCAGAAGGGTTATGATGTTATTTGGGTAATCGTAGATAGATTGACTAAGTCTGCTCATTTCTTGGCTATGAGATCTACAGATTCAGTTAGTGCCTTAGCCGAATTGTATGTCAGGGAGATAGTGAGGTTACATGGTGTTCCAATGAGTATTACTTTTGATAGGGATTCCCGCTTCACATCTCATTTTTGGGAAAGATTTCAGGAGGCTATGGGATCCCAGTTGAATTTTAGCACCGCTTTTCATCCACAGACCGATGGACAGTCCGAGCGTACGATACAGACGCTCGAGGATATGTTGAGAGCGTGTGCATTGGTTTTTAGAGGCTCATGGGACGATCACTTACCCCTGGCAGAGTTTACTTATAATAATAGCTTTCATACAAGTATCGGTACGGCACCTTATAAGGCCCTATATGGCAGAGGATGCAGATCTCCGATAGCATGGTAAGAAGTAGGAGGCCGTAAATTATTAGCTCTCGATTTTGTCGAACAGGCTTCCTGTGATGTACAAATGATTTGTGAGAGGCTCAAAACGGCTCAGAGTCAGCAGAAGAGTTATACAGATACTAGACGCCGACCATTAGAGTTTGTAGCGGGTGATTATGTATTCTTAAAGGTCTCACCGTCCAAAGGTATAATGAGATTCGGGAAGAGAGGAAAGTTGATCCCCCGATACATTGGGCCTTATGAGATCTTAGATCGCGTGGGAGATGTGGCATATCGGTTAGCACTACCACCAGAGTTGTCAGGAGTGCATAACATATTCCATGTCTCGATGTTGAGAAAGTACCATCCAAATCCTTCTCACGTGATATGACATGAGCCATTAGAGATCAGAGAGGACATGAGTTACGTTGAGAAACCGATACGGATCCTAGATAGGAAGGATAAGGTATTGTGATCTAAGACGATTCCTTTGGTTAAAGTGCTCTGGCAGTATCATAACGACGAGGAGGCTACTTGGGAGTTGGAGAGTCTTATGAGTAAAAAATATCTGGAGCTCTTCCAGTGACAGGTCCGGGTTAAATTTGGAGGACCAAATTTCTTAAGGTGGGGAGAAATGTGAGACCCGAATATATTACACTGTACACCATAATTGTAAATTATTGATAGTGGAATTAAATTATTTAACGAAGTTTAAATATGGAATGATGAATTAAAGGTATGGAATGAAGGAAGAAAAGGAAATTAGAAAATTTAGACTAGAAGCATTATTTTATGACATAAAATATCAATAAATATAATCATAAGAGAAAGGGATTACTTATATTACATGTAAATTATTTTGATTGGTGGAGATGTATGTAAAAAGGGATGAAGAATAAGTCAATGGGCAGCAGAAAATTGCTGCTACACGCCACTTCTGATTTGAGAGAAAATTGGCTGTGTTGGACGAAATGAGAAGAGAGAAATGTTAAGTCAACATGGATGTGTTTTAATTGGACTAGGAATAAGACAAAGGTGCAAATAAGTCAAGAAAAAAGGGATGGACAAAATCACTGCATGCCGTTCTTGTTGGCTGTGGTTTTCTTCGCCATTTAATGGGAGCAGAAAAATGTGCACCCTGCCACTTACCTTTCGGCTGCTATTTTCTTCACCATTTAATGAACCATCAGACAACGTAATGAAGAAGAAAATGATAAGAAGCTACGAGGCTTTGATGATAGAATATATATATCTTACTAAGTGAAACCAAGAACTCCAGCATATTTCCTCTTCATGCCCGACGCTGTTGCTATTAAATTCTGCTTTGTTTTGCCGCTTATCTCACGTTTAAGTTGCAAGATTTCACCTTCTTGCTATCAAATCACTTAACACTCCTTTATACATCTTTCCTTCACCCTCAAACCATCCAAGAAACCAAGAAATGAAGGACTGACGAGGGAGGAAACAACAACAACTTTGAGCTGTGCTGGTTCGGTTAAACAAAGGTAAAGGAATTTCCAGCGAACATTGTATGTATTTAATCCTTGGTTTATAATAATGATATGCTAAGTAGGAGATGTGTAGGTATATTACTTGGCATGAAAGTATGTAGCAAATTAACATGGCTGAATTTCTTGCTGGTTGGGGAAGTTAATGGCTGAACATAACTGCTGTGTTATGCATATGTAACGTGAGTAGGTGAAACACGATGGGCGAACCTGATTATCCAACTGCTTGCCAAATAGGCGAGCAAAGAAATTAGGATACTCGCCTAAAGGATGAGGCGAGCTTAATGAAATGCATGAATCGACGATATACATGTTCGCCAACTTTTCGAAAAATCAAAATGATCGCCCGAATGGGCTAGGGCTTATGATCGCCCAAAATGTATGGACTTGATGATCGCCAAAAGAGGGAGAATAGGTGAGGGCATAGGATCGTCTAAATGGACCAAGGTATGATCGCCCAAAAGGGCGAGAATGGCGACTATTGTGATCGCCCATGTGGAACATTAGTGATCGCCAATAAAGCGAGTAGGAAATAAAGAACTCACCAAGTTGAAAGTACTTGTCCAAGTAGGCGAGGATCTCACTTTAGAGTTATAAAGTAAGAGAGAATGGCGTGAAGAATAGCCATTTTAGCTGTGGGACTTACTTATAATTTGATATGAATCATAGCTTAATGATACAAGGATAATTAAGCTAATGAGTTGATACAATTATTTTGCAGCTGAGAAGTACGATTTCGGTAGACGTAACTGGGAAGCACGGTTTCGTAAGACCAGGTAAGGGAGATGTGTGTGAAGTGAATGAATGTTCTGTGAAGTTAAATTTTATGGAAATATTGAGAAAATGATTTGATTTGAAACATGCATTGGTTTGATAAACTGTTTTCACAGACCATGATTTGGGCGAGCTATAAAGCCGACCCCTATGTTGTTTTTCGAGCGAGCCAAAGAAAGGCGACCCTTGTTTTAATAAAAATCCGGGCAAGCCAAAGATAGGCGACCCCTTTTGTGATATTTCAAGCGAGCCAAAAGTGGGCAACCCCTTGGTTTTGAAAGAGTAGTGTTTATGGGCGATCCCTAATAATCTTATGGGCGACCCCGAACCATTGAGTCATATTTCAGCCTTCGGGCGAATATGTTTGTGGGCGAGCTGACCATGGGCAAGCCATAATGGGTGAGCCGTAATAGGCGAGCTGACCATGGACAAGCTAGTTTAACTCATTTTTTCTCACGAGTAAATTGGTGAGATTACAGGTTGTTTTTACTATGTTTTGTAAACAAAAAATATAATACGTTTTTGGAAAACAATCATTTTGAGAAAATGATGAAATATGTGAAATAGTCCTTAAAGGTTCTTTATGAGATATAAAGTGATTTTTGAGACTTTAGGCCCCGAGTTTCATGCATTACTATTCACAAGGCTGATTGACCCGCCAAGTCATCAGAGGTTTCGAGGTCACCTGGCAAGTGTACGTGAATACCACCTATAGATTGTGGCCATAGATATACTGTATCCCTGTGGGGATGATTACTATGTTTCTTCAGAAACGATACGTTCCTTTGGGAACGATGATAGCATGATTAAATTGTAGGGTGATGCCTAGTCTCAACTTATTGATTTCTGTTTACTGAAAGGATTTACTGAATCCTGTTTACTATTTATTATATTATATCGTAAACTGTTTAGCCAGTGATTTGAATATTAAAGATTGTTTACTATATCCACTGTTTTCCTACTGGGTATGCTGTTAGGGAAAATAAACATTCTGTGGGATATAGTTTTTATTTTATAAAGCAGCATACACCTTCCTTACTACGCACGCGTCGCTCACCCCTTATTTTCCACTCCACAGGTTGTTGATCTTGGATTAAGAGAATTACCTTCCAAAGATTATCGACAGCTAGAATCAGCAGATTTTCGATATCGAAGGTATATGATTTTCTTTTATATATTCAGTGAATTTGTACAGTACTACTTTGAGTAGAAGGGAATGTATATATATATCTTAAGGAAATAATGTAATAATGCATACTTCCATATTGGTACGATGAATAAGAGTACTAATTTTACTAAAGTGATTAACGGATGGTTAAGCATCACAGACAGCCCAATTGGTGAAAATGTGTGATTTATAAGTAAATATTATGTTATATTGTGGATTCGAGATGGTACACAATGTGACAGCTTGACTGAAATATGAGGTACAATCATTTATTTTCTGTATTTAGACTTGTCTACAGTACTACTTTATTGTAAATTAAAATAGGGGATGTAAACGACATTATAATTTTAATATAAAATAGTTTAAATGAAAATGAAAAGTAAAGTATCACAGACCTCCCAACTGTATAATATGTATAGAAAAAGGTGTAAAATTGTGTTCATGGGCTGTGACAGTTTGATGGGTCAAACATCTGGACAAAATCAACACGAAATTCTGGGCAGAAAAACAAGATTGAGAAGAAATTCCAACGAAGCAGGTTCAAGACAAGATTTTGTTGAGACAAGATAATTTCTTAATTTTATTATGTCTTAGATCTATAATTAATTAATAAAAATAGGCCTTAGGAATTTTATTTAGAAAATAATTGTAAAAAGATGATAAGATAAAGATAAGAGTTTGACTAGTCAAATTACCTATTCTCCAAGTAAACTCTTATCTTAATCCCACATTGCTTAGGAAAGTCTTTTAAACTCTTCCTTAGGCTTATATAAAGAGCACAAGGCTCTCATAAACAGCATCCCTCACATCCCTCTCATCCCTCTTTTAGTCTTGTAGGATTTTCTTTAGGGTTTTTAATAAAATTTTATTTTTTTTCTTTATTTTTAATTAGTTGCTGATTTCTTATTATTGTTTTATAAAATTATTTTCTTTTTATTTTTTTTCTTCTTAACGATTTCTTTCTTGAATATTTTTAGACTTTGCGATTTCTTATTTTGTTTTTAATTACTATTTGTTTGAATCTTATTAAATCATAATCTTAATTATAGATTTCTTGTTTGATATTATTAAAGATTGATAGTTTAATTGTTTATTGCATGATAATTTTCTTCTTTATAATATTTAACTTGAATTTTATGATCTTGAATATGACTAGTAAGTAGATTTCTTGTTCAGTTATGAGGTAAATTGATTATGTGAAATCCCCAATTCCATGTAATTCCTCTATAATTGTAAAATGTTGTAAGCTGAAAGAATTTAATAAACATGAAAATTTGATGTATAAAGATTATATGAGATATAGATGGAATAAAAAGGAATTGAGAGTCAAAGGGTCAATGGCTGAGATAAGATGGAAAAGGGGATAATCATGCATTAAATGCATTAAATGAAAGGTAGCTTAGTCATCTTCACCATCAAGGATCGGCAACAACCTCATTTCCAGCCCTTCTTCCTCTTGTTTCCTCTCCAAATTCCTTTAAGTGTTCATTTTCTGACCTTGACAAACCACCATTTCCTGTCATCAAATCGCTAAGTTTCCTTAACGAAAAACGATCCTCATCACTAGCTCTCTCTATGTCTATAATATGGAAGGCTGAAACAAAGTCTTTGAGGAGATCAGAAATCCTGTAAATTTGGCTATTGACAAAGGTAAGAAAAGAAATTGATTCATTTCATTTCATCCATAATTTGGAGTCATGTGATGTTGGTATAGCATACTTATGGTGTTGAAATGAAAGAAAGTTAAAGGTTTCAATTTATATGAATTATGCAGTTTTGAAGAAGTGAAGGAAAGAATCGGTGCAACCAAGGGATTTCGTATTATTTGGCTATTTGAGGTAAGGAATATATGTAACGGACGTAGGGTGACTATGTCCGCATGTTTTAAATGTTTTGGGATGAAACAAAAGCTGGTGTAAGTGCAGGAAATGTAAAATTCAAGGTTTTCGCCCAGTTACGATTTGGCTCGGGGCAGCCGACTGCCCTAAATAGCAGCCGACTGCTCAAAGACAGTCGTGACGTAACTTTTTCCGAAACCGACTTAGAGCAGCCGACTGCCCTATATAGCAGTCGACTGCCATTTTTCCAGAAGCTTTCTGTTTGCAAACCAGTCGACCGCTAAAGAGCCAGTCGACTGCATTTTTCCGAGAAACATTCTGTTTGCGGGCCAGTCGACTGCCCCATTTTAGCAGTCAACTGCCCTACTTGCATCTGAAAATTAAATATTTTAAATGCAAAAAGGAAAATAAAATTTATTGAATATTTTTATACTAGAGCAGTCGACTGCCCTAAAAGAGCAGTCAACTGTCCCCTTTGAAAAATAATAATTTTTAATTTATTTATATAAATGTATTTGGATTATCATTAAAGTATATAAAAAGCGTTATGAATATCCATGGTTTTACAAGAATGAGTTTTACTATTCAATATTTTGAGATTAACGACTCCATTGGTGATCATGCATATTACTTGATTATTTGTATTTGGCTGGGGGACTCTAGTCAAGCCCTCAGTACCACGGGTGTCACCTGACTAGTGCACACTGTGGAATATTGACGATGGCCATTAGTCCTTTATATGTGTTTGGCTTAAGGGAGGATCCCTGGCCCATACGTGGGTACGCCACTTTATTTGGTGCATGATTCTATTAGATGTTGACGGTCTCCCCCTATTTGAAGATTATTTGTATATGTAATTTCAAGTTATTTGACATATATATGTGAAAGTATTTGAGTTATTTGAATACGTGCAAGTGTCACGACCCGTGACCACATTTTTCATCTTCTTATACACATCTTAACCGGTTGGGCTGTCTGCGATACTTCACTTGTACTGACTGTTAAACAATTTTACAATGTATTGTTTATATTATACACATCCCCTATCGTAATTTATCAGATAAGTAGTACTGTTGACATGTCTAAATACAGAGAATAAATGATCATACCTCAAATAAACAGTCGGTCTGACACATTGTCCTTCGTGTACAGCCAGGATCCACAATCCACTGAACTCACATTCATCAAAACCTGAAATGTTGAAAATTAAGGGGTGAGCAAAACCACGGCTCAGTAAGAGAATTATATGCCTCACTTGATACTCAGCTTCCTATATGCTGAAAATCTTTTTTCATTTTTCCTATGGGCTCTAGGCTCGCATGTAGGAGGGATACTACAGTCGGCTAGGGATCCGATTAGAGTAAGGTAGGTATTTTAGAATACCATACTTGTTCCGGAACCTAGAAGCAACTGTAGAGAGAGATTTTTATTTCATTTTGACTTAATAAATCCTTTTCCTTTTCACCCCAAAAATCTTTTCGTATTCTTTTCAAAATGATGCTTTTATGAAATACAAGGGTTTAATTACAATAACTAATATTCATATATTCTTTAAAAAGAATATTAGTTAAATCATTATCATTTTTCTTTAAAACTTATTTCATATACATACGGACGTCTCAAACTTGTTTATGCTTTCATTCTATTCTTAAATTCCTAAGGCACCATTCTTTTTATCAGTATGATTAAGTGTGAAAGAACAAACTCATTGTAAGGACCGGGAGTGCCTAGATCTCTGTTAACCAGGGATTTACCACCCCAATGCCTTACTCATCCGATATATCACACACATCATGTCATATGCACCAGATCTATTTCATCCTTTGACATTTGTCGAATTCACGAATCACAATCACTTACTTATCGTCACAATATCCTACGATTTCTCATACTAACATCGGAACACGTGTAGCACTTAGTTCCCGAAGGACTCTAGAGGTGGCTCCCACGGTTCAATCATCGAGCCTCTGCTCGGTCTGGCCTGTACTGAAACATCAGAACACGTGTAGCACTTAGTTCCCGAAGGACTCTAGAGGTGGCTCCCACGGTTCAATCATCGAGTCTCTGCTCGGTATGGCCTGTACTGAAACATCAGAACACGTGTAGCACTTAGTTCCCGAAGGACTCTAGAGGTGGCTCCCACGGTTCAATCATCGAGTCTCTGCTCGGTATGGCCTGTACTGAAACATCAGAACACGTGTAGCACTTAGTTCCCGAAGGACTCTAGAGGTGGCTCCCACGGTTCAATCATCGAGTCTTTGCTCGGTCTGTACTGAAACATCAGAACACGTGTAGCACTTAGTTCCCGAAGGACTCTAGAGGTGGCTCCCACGGTTCAATCATCGAGTCTCTGCTCGGATTGGCCTTTATGCCATATGTATTTTCCACTGTCTTATCAGATCTCATGTAGTACCTATGATCTAATATTTCATTTGAGACCATAGAAAGAATATTAGAATTATCATTTCTTCCTTTTGAAAACATATTACCTATAATTTATGGAGTCTAAGATAGACATCAATCTTTTCATACTGTATACCTCGGAGGATAAGGAAGTACACCGGTCAAATCTATGACCATAACCTATATTGTCCTCAGTGGATCACTGATTAGACGTCGATCGGAACTAAACATATCACCTATCATGCATCAGCATGATAGGAATACCAACCAGTCTCAAAACCGTAATTCTCATCATAAAATACACCTTTATGGAATTTATATAATTATATAATTTCATGATTTAAAACCATAAGGGTTATAATCCTTTAGTGAATACTGATAAAAATATTCATAAAAATATTCACTATATTTCACTTCATCTTTCGTCTCGTAATTCGTGTAATTTATCTATTCCTAGAATTTTCGGTGGTTTCATTATCACCATTCTCGAATACATGAACATTTTAGAATTTCATCTCATTATATTCATGTTTTATGAAATTTTAGTAATTTCCTCATGTTTCGTGATTTACTATCGAAATTCGGAAATAAAATCATTTAATATGATTTTATAAAGTTTTTTCTAAAATTTTCGGCAGCATAACGGCTGCCGATTTACTAACCTCCTGCACGGAAAATACAGTTTAAAATCTTTCAGCCAGTCCTTCTTCCCAAATTATTTTTAGCAAATCATGCATCATAATAATTTTCATAAAATAATTGCATAAAATATTTCAATTAAATTATGCAGACTGAGTATCCTTACAGTGCTGCACATGCATCCCTTACCGTTTTCCGGGTCGGCGAATTCCGCTTATCGATCGCGCCCGCACTCCATTTCTCCCGATTCCTTATCCCGATTGCTGAAAATAATTTCTAGAATTAAAATTCTAATATTTAGAATTTTTCATAATTTATTTAATTTTTTTCTGAAATTAAATTCTCGGGAAATTTCTTACCGAATTTGTAAAATCCCGGGTTGTCGAATTTTCGGAAATTTTCCAAATTCCCAAAATTCTCCTTTTCCTCTTTTTCTTCCTTTTTCTTCCTTTTTTTTCCTCTTTTTCTTTTCTTTCTTTCTTTTCTTTTCTTTTTTTTTTCTTTTTCCTTTTTCTTTTCTTTTTCTTCTTCCTTTCCCGGTCAGACCGGTTCAGACCGGTCCAGCTCCTGTCCTCGCCGGTTCCTCGCCGGCGGCCGGTTCTCCAACGGCTCGATGGTCCCTCAGCTGGCCGGTGTCGAGGCGAACTTGCCGGTGCCCTCCGTTTGCCTTGGATCGGCGGCACGGCGGCAGATCGACTCGGTTTTGCCTCGGTCACTTCTCCTCCTCCGTCGGCCTTCCTCCGCCGTTCCCAGCCTCTCCAGTGGCCTCCATCCCTTTCCTCTTCTTCCGTCGATTTTTCGGCTGTGATGGCGGCGACCGGTTTGGCCGGCAACCGCCAGAACTGGTTTCTCCTCTTCTCGGCTTCCGTCGTGATTTCGCTTCTGTTTTCCTTCTTTTCTTTCGCCGCCGACAGCTTCCTCCCTCTCTTCCTTTGCCGGCGACGTCATCTGCACCTTTTCTCTCGCCGACGGTGGCATCTCCGCCACCGATGGTTGCGGCTGGGAGGGTCGGGATTCCTTCCCCCGACCCTTCCTTTCTTTTCTGTTTTAGTTTTATTTCCTCTTTTGGTTTTTGTCTTCTTTCTATTTTTAGTATACTATATACTATATATTATACCATATATTTTATACATATAATATATATTATATGTTATACATACATTATTTCATACATAATGTTATACAATATTTATTATATATAAAATATATCTTGTACATTACAAAATACATGTCTAGTATATATATATATATATGTATATTCATATACTTAAATAACATTTATATATACAGATTATATAAATGCTATAATAAAATATTTATACATATAAACTTTAATATAAAACCATACTTACTTTTCTTCTATATGTATTTACATAATTATATATACACATAAAACATTATATTTATATACATATGTATTATTTGAATTCATGAAATAGTATATATATATTTCTATATATATAACAACGTATTTTAAAATATACTATATAATATTTTGAATACATATGTATTGGTATAAAAATACATTTATAAAATTTATAATTATATAAAATACTTTATTTTATTTATTTTATTTTTCATTTTCCTTCACACGAATTTCCTTATTCATCACTTGCTCATTTCTCAGGATTTTCACCAATGTCCCGTTTCTCGCAAATTTATATTTATTTCCTCTTATTTAATTTCTCTAATATTTATTTTCAATATTTCTAATTTTCAATAAATGGAAAAATTTACGGTTATCACATCCTCCCCACCTTAAGAAATTCGGTCCTCCGAATTTAACTTAAGTCTAAAGGTGGTATATGTCGTATACTTACGACTTCTGACCTCTAGTTCATCCTCCAAGTAATACTGCCAGTACACTTTCAACATCAATAGTACTTTAGACCACTACATGCTGTCTTTCATCATATATGTCTATACTCCCGTAAGTTCATTTCTAAAATCGGAAGTTATTCCCTTTTATTCTTTTCATATAAGAGTCCATACACAATATTTTTCATATTACAGCTGATCTATGTTGTTCATCATCCATTCTTCTCACTTAGTGCCGAGTCGACATAATTTGGTACTATCATGTACTCATATCAATCAATTATATGTAAGTGTCCCAGTAGCTTTCACATCTCATGCACATGCTCTCTCAATATCATGGAGCGTTTACATCTCACGCTCATGTATATAAATATATATCAGTATGGAGCGGTGCTATCAATACACTTGGGATCTCAAAAGCCCTTTGCTATCTCTCATTAGCATATGGCAACACAAAGACTCCCATCACATGTAAGGCTCACTGGAACTGTACATACACATTCATACCGTTTAACACTTATACTTCGACTAAGGCACTAGAGAATCTAGATGTCTGATAAGGGAAAGTGATTCTATTTAGATCATCAGTCTTTAATCACTTCCATATCATCATTTCTCTTTTGGACTCTTTATTGTTCACAATATTCATTTTCACACTTATTCCATCAAGGCTGCATCTCATTTGCCGATTTTACTATAGATCATCTCTTACGATCATAATTCATGAGACTATCATATTCTCTTCATGTAGTATGGTCTTTAAATCTCCAATTAAAATATATATATGTATATATATATATATAAAACAAGTATCCTGATTAGAAAGGTCCTCTGTTCAAGACCAAGAGGTCCGAGGTTCGAAGCCTTCCCTTTTGATGTGATAACCAACACAAATCACCCTCAGTCTTAACTTCGGGAACTGTTTCATATTGATGTTCCCTTCCCATCATGTAATTTATTTCCTTATTCCACTTTCAGTTTAATTTTCATATTTTTACTCTTATCCTTTCTGTCGGTTTTCTCGATTGGTATGGTACTATACAGCTAAGATCTTTTAAAATCTCGCATACCATCTATTCTTTACACTATCCATCTACCGACTTTAATTTCTTTAATTAGATCTCCTCTATAGAGCAGCTAGTCTCATCACTCTTTTATAGGCTGACAATAGTATTTAGCTAGACTCATTACTTTCGTATCTCAATCATTATCTTTATATCATAGACAGGTTCACTGTCATCCTGTCGTCTCGAGATCATATATCTCAAGAGGAGATATTGTCTAGCCAAATTTCTTAGTTGCTAATCTTAGCATAATTCCACAGCCTTTAAGAGTTTAAGGATCATATCACAATGCTGCTCATGTTCCATTTATACTTTAGACTCTATCAATATTTCAACTATTTACTCATGTAAGAATGCCTCATTCTTCAGGCTTATATACTTTACAAGGCAACTCATTACCCTTGTAACTTCAATAGGAACTCGTAAAATTCACTTCGAGTTCAAATCATCATCTTATGGACACCAGCCTTCAATCTTTTATCTAAGGACGCTTTATACAGCAACTAGTCTTATTTACTCCTCACGTATCTCTAATCAGATCAATAAAGCGTCTATTTTCACGTAGATTAATACTTGTTCTTCACCAGAACTTCATCAATGATAGAAATTTAATATATCCTTTTTGATTCGTCTACAACTCAACATCATTTGCATTTCTCTCATTTACACCTATACAGATAACTCCATTATTCTCAATTTTTCATTATCAGTATTTTCGTCATCCAGACCTCTACACGTGAATTTCATTATTCACAACTTTTCCAGAGTTATTTTCTTAAGCTTTTCAGATTCTTTCTACATCCTCCGATATAAGCTTAGAATTTAACTTCATATTCAAAATCGCACCAATGTTATCTCGATTCCTCTAATTTATATAACTTTGGAAGTTTTATCGGAAATCAAATCTGATACTTTCTTTAATCGTACCTTTCTTATCATCTTGTGACCATCGTTCTTTAACTTTTCATCTGATGATGCCTTTTACAAGGATTGCTCCTATACGCTCCTTATACATCTCTAATTAAATCATATCTAAGACATCACTCCCATATAGATATTTATTTGTTCTTCATACGAACTTTAGTGTATAATAAAAAAATTTGTACATCATTTAATTCATCCTCAAATCATGTCATTTGTATTTCCATCCTTTACATCGATAAATGCGAATTTCATCATCCGTAATATTTTCCGAAAATCATTTTCTTAAGCTTGTCGAATTTCTTCTATATTCTCCGATATAAGCTTAAGAATAAATTTCATATCCACAATCGAGTCAACATTAACCTGATTTCCTCAATCTATATTACTTTGGAATTTATCGGGATTCTCATCCGACAGTTTCTTTAACCACACTTCTTTTATCATTTGGACTTTCATCATTGTGTCCCGTCATTTCACAGTGTAGTTTCAAGGCAGAGACATTCCATATCCAATTCATTTTGATACCTACTCTACCTTGATTTCATTACCTAGTCATGCTTTACAGCGTTACGAATCTCATTCTGGTAAGCTGTATCAATTACAATGATTCTCAACACACTTCACAGCTACCCGTTTCAATTCCATTATTCACTTAAAAACCATTTCCATTTACTGAATTCAGGCTTAGTTCCCTTGAGTATATTCTCCATGAGGTTTGAACCTTGGCACCCCTTACTTACCTAGTTCCTTACACTCGTGTTACCATTGAGATACTTATAAGGGCCTCGCCCGTTCATATCGACCATCGACGAGCATTCCCTAGGCGATCCTTTCGCCTCAGGTTTATCCTTACTAGTGAGTCGGCGATGAGATAGTTCGCCTATATCTCACAACACATGATCCACTACGGGTCGCCCACCGTTGGGTCGCCTATCACAATTCTGTCTCAAGGGTCCTGAAGAACTTAGGTCAGCGGTCATCTTCTTTTTATCACTTGACTGTTCTTATAATTATCCTCTAATTCATAGTACTCCACACAGTACCTCATTCTGTAGCACATATTCCAAGATACGTCGGTTCTATGTACGATTATCTGTTTGATACCTCAAAGTAATGAAAACGTACAGAACCATAAGTAATCACACCAGTATGTATTTCATTATCTGTACTTTTCACCTCATCAGTCAATTCTTGAAATCAATTCACTTTTCATAGTATTCAACGATCCCATTCAATACACTCTTAATTTTTCGACCCTTACAGTCAATAACCGGGTCAAACATCTGATGACATTCCACTACACTCTTTGGATCGCATCATACCGTTTTATTGTGAAGCCCCGGATTTACCGTTTCTTTCAGGGATTTACCGAGCCACTTCACTCATCCGTACTCGTTTTATTGTGAAGCCCAGGATTTACCACTATGGCCCAAAGTCCACTCGTGGGGGGCCCTGGCCGCCTCACTCAACCGTACTGTTATCCCCTATGGCCCACAGTCCACTCGGGGTTTTTCTTTCGCGTCTGTAATTTAAGTGTTAGTGGAATCAGTAATAGGGATCGTTAGATTCATATGACATCTTCTATGCCATTAATAATTCCATTACTATCAATGGATTCCAAATCAACTCGTTTTTATCACTGTTCCGAACATCGCCCAACATAGGGGCATTTTCGTCATTTCGACATTTATTTCTTTCTCCTCAATATACATTCAAATCAATGAACTGATCATCTCTAAATTGATAGTATCCTTTCTGATACTTATACTAGCAATTTAGATCTCATTCGATTTTTCGACAGAGAAGTTCACTAAAATCCACAATGGGATTATTTTGCTTGTAATTCAGCTTTATATCTTTGATTTCTCTGTCAAATCGATCAATTTCAACTTCTGGTGATCTATTTTGACTCCCGATAAAATTTTATGGGTAGGGGTATTTTGGTCATTTTTGGCTAAAATTTTTCTCTCTCTTCAAATTACCCTCAATCGGTGATCTTAAAGTCTATTTAATGATGCTATTTTATTCCCCTATTTTATACCATCACTTTCAGGTCTCAGTTCGGTTCGAACAGAAAAGTACTGGTGGGGTCCTCACCGAGTCCATTTCTGTTCCTTACCGAACAGGCCTTCATATAGATTAGAAGAATCACCAATTTTTTGAAAATTTCTGAGCCTATTTTCTTCTTTAACATTCTCAGTTTATACTTTCTCACTCCCTTTAAATCATTTTACTCCATTTACAATCATTTATTTTCTCTATGTATTCAGACGACACAGTACTATCGGGGATGTTTAACTCTTTTCCTTCAAAAAGTATCCACAGACATCAGGCCAACCAATGCTCTGATACCATTAAATCTGTCACGACCCGTGACCACATTTTTCATCTTCTTATACACATCTTAACCGGTTGGGCTGTCTGCGATACTTCACTTGTACTGACTGTTAAACAATTTTACAATGTATTGTTTATATTATACACATCCCCTATCGTAATTTATCAGATAAGTAGTACTGTTGACATGTCTAAATACAGAGAATAAATGATCATACCTCAAATAAACAGTCGGTCTGACACATTGTCCTTCGTGTACAGCCAGGATCCACAATCCACTGAACTCACATTCATCAAAACCTGAAATGTTGAAAATTAAGGGGTGAGCAAAACCACGGCTCAGTAAGAGAATTATATGCCTCACTTGATACTCAGCTTCCTATATGCTGAAAATCTTTTTTCATTTTTCCTATGGGCTCTAGGCTCGCATGTAGGAGGGATACTACAGTCGGCTAGGGATCCGATTAGAGTAAGGTAGGTATTTTAGAATACCATACTTGTTCCGGAACCTAGAAGCAACTGTAGAGAGAGATTTTTATTTCATTTTGACTTAATAAATCCTTTTCCTTTTCACCCCAAAAATCTTTTCGTATTCTTTTCAAAATGATGCTTTTATGAAATACAAGGGTTTAATTACAATAACTAATATTCATATATTCTTTAAAAAGAATATTAGTTAAATCATTATCATTTTTCTTTAAAACTTATTTCATATACATACGGACGTCTCAAACTTATTTATGCTTTCATTCTATTCTTAAATTCCTAAGGCACCATTCTTTTTATCAGTATGATTAAGTGTGAAAGAACAAACTCATTGTAAGGACCGGGAGTGCCTAGATCTCTGTTAACCAGGGATTTACCACCCCAATGCCTTACTCATCCGATATATCACACACATCATGTCATATGCACCAGATCCATTTCATCCTTTGACATTTGTCGAATTCACGAATCACAATCACTTACTTATCGTCACAATATCCTACGATTTCTCATACTAACATCGGAACACGTGTAGCACTTAGTTCCCGAAGGACTCTAGAGGTGGCTCCCACGGTTCAATCATCGAGCCTCTGCTCGGTCTGGCCTGTACTGAAACATCAGAACACGTGTAGCACTTAGTTCCCGAAGGACTTTAGAGGTGGCTCCCACGGTTCAATCATCGAGTCTCTGCTCGGTATGGCCTGTACTGAAACATCAGAACACGTGTAGCACTTAGTTCCCGAAGGACTTTAGAGGTGGCTCCCACGGTTCAATCATCGAGTCTTTGCTCGGTATGGCCTGTACTGAAACATCAGAACACGTGTAGCACTTAGTTCCCGAAGGACTCTAGAGGTGGCTCCCACGGTTCAATCATCGAGTCTTTGCTCGGTCTGTACTGAAACATCAGAACACGTGTAGCACTTAGTTCCCGAAGGACTCTAGAGGTGGCTCCCACGGTTCAATCATCGAGTCTCTGCTCGGATTGGCCTTTATGCCATATGTATTTTCCACTGTCTTATCAGATCTCATGTAGTACCTATGATCTAATATTTCATTTGAGACCATAGAAAGAATATTAGAATTATCATTTCTTCCTTTTGAAAACATATTACCTATAATTTATGGAGTCTAAGATAGACATCAATCTTTTCATACTGTATACCTCGGAGGATAAGGAAGTACACCGGTCAAATCTATGACCATAACCTATATTGTCCTCAGTGGATCACTGATTAGACGTCGATCGGAACTAAACATATCACCTATCATGCATCAGCATGATAGGAATACCAACCAGTCTCAAAACTGTAATTCTCATCATAAAATACACATTTATGGAATTTATATAATTATATAATTTCATGATTTAAAACCATAAGGGTTATAATCCTTTAGTGAATACTGATAAAAATATTCATAAAAATATTCACTATATTTCACTTCATCTTTCGTCTCGTAATTCGTGTAATTTATCTATTCCTAGAATTTTCGGTGGTTTCATTATCACCATTCTCGAATACATGAACATTTTAGAATTTCATCTCATTATATTCATGTTTTATGAAATTTTAGTAATTTCCTCATGTTTCGTGATTTACTATCGAAATTCGGAAATAAAATCATTTAATATGATTTTATAAAGTTTTTTCTAAAATTTTCGGCAGCATAACGGCTGCCGATTTACTAACCTCCTGCACGGAAAATACAGTTTAAAATCTTTCAGCCAGTCCTTCTTCCCAAATTATTTTTAGCAAATCATGCATCATAATAATTTTCATAAAATAATTGCATAAAATATTTCAATTAAATTATGCAGACTGAGTATCCTTACAGTGCTGCACATGCATCCCTTACCGTTTTCCGGGTCGGCGAATTCCGCTTATCGATCGCGCCCGCACTCCATTTCTCCCGATTCCTTATCCCGATTGCTGAAAATAATTTCTAGAATTAAAATTCTAATATTTAGAATTTTTCATAATTTATTTAATTTTTTTCTGAAATTAAATTCTCGGGAAATTTCTTACCGAATTTGTAAAATCCCGGGTTGTCGAATTTTCGGAAATTTTCCAAATTCCCAAAATTCTCCTTTTCCTCTTTTTCTTCCTTTTTCTTCCTTTTTTTTCCTCTTTTTCTTTTCTTTCTTTCTTTTCTTTTCTTTTTTTTTTCTTTTTCCTTTTTCTTTTCTTTTTCTTCTTCCTTTCCCGGTCAGACCGGTCCAGCTCCTGTCCTCGCCGGTTCCTCGCCGGCGGCCGGTTCTCCAACGGCTCGATGGTCCCTCAGCTAGCCGGCGTCGAGGCGAACTTGCCGGTGCCCTCCGTTTGCCTTGGATCGGCGGCACGGCGGCAGATCGACTCGGTTTTGCCTCGGTCACTTCTCCTCCTCCGTCGGCCTTCCTCCGCCGTTCCCAGCCTCTCCAGTGGCCTCCATCCCTTTCCTCTTCTTCCGTCGATTTTTCGGCTGTGATGGCGGCGACCGGTTTGGCCGGCAACCGCCAGATCTGGTTTCTCCTCTTCTCGGCTTCCGTCGTGATTTCGCTTCTGTTTTCCTTCTTTTCTTTCGCCGCCGACAGCTTTCTCCCTCTCTTCCTTTGCCGGCGACGTCGTCTGCACCTTTTCTCTCGCCGACGGTGGCATCTCCGCCACCGATGGTTGCGGCTGGGAGGGTCGGGATTCCTTCCCCCGACCCTTCCTTTCTTTTCTGTTTTAGTTTTATTTCCTCTTTTGGTTTTTGTCTTCTTTCTATTTTTAGTATACTATATACTATATATTATACCATATATTTTATACATATAATATATATTATATGTTATACATACATTATTTCATACATAATGTTATACAATATTTATTATATATAAAATATATCTTGTACATTACAAAATACATGTCTAGTATATATATATATATATGTATATTCATATACTTAAATAACATTTATATATACAGATTATATAAATGCTATAATAAAATATTTATACATATAAACTTTAATATAAAACCATACTTACTTTTCTTCTATATGTATTTACATAATTATATATACACATAAAACATTATATTTATATACATATGTTTTATTTGAATTCATGAAATAGTATATATATATTTCTATATATATAACAACGTATTTTAAAATATACTATATAATATTTTGAATACATATGTATTGGTATAAAAATACATTTATAAAATTTATAATTATATAAAATACTTTATTTTATTTATTTTATCTTTCATTTTCCTTCACACGAATTTCCTTATTCATCACTTCCTCATTTCTCAGGATTTTCACCAATGTCCCGTTTCTCGCAAATTTATATTTATTTCCTCTTATATAATTTCTCTAATATTTATTTTCAATATTTCTAATTTCCAATAAATGGAAAAATTTACGGTTATCACAGCAAGTGACTTCATATGATTTTGTCATGTGTTATATGGTATTTGATGAACTTATATGTTATATGTTTTCACAAGAATATTACATGACATTATAGAGCCAAGCAGGAAAACTGCATATAGTGGCATAGTACGCTCCTTTATGTATATTTCTTACTGAGCGTAAACTCATTTCTTTATAATATTTTTCATCCAGATTATTTGCAGTGAAGTCTGCTCTTGGTAGAGGAGCATATATTTGGACTATACGATATTCCTTCGAGGCTAACTTCCAATCCCTTGAAGGTAGATACATTTTGATTATGTAATTCAGGCTATAGTACAGTGATGTATATTAGACACATTGGGGATGTAAATTGTTAAAGAGATTAGTATGTAATTTATATTAGAGTTTTAGACTTATGTGTAAGACGATCCTGTATGTGTATGAGAAATATATCATCATGTAAACAATATAGTGTTAGCTATATTAAAGAAGAAGGATGCACCGTTGAACAGCCTAACCAAAACTATGGGAAAGAAAAAAATTTAGTTGGTATTTGGGAGTGACGAGGATGTCACAGATTATTCTTGGGAAAAGCATGTTGTGAGATTCTTGAACCTATTATATAATTGTTCATTAAATACCCAAGAATCTCTGAGCACATTATAATGATTGTTTGTTTGATTAAATATGGTGCACACTATTTAGTTAAATTAAATAATCTATCGCTAGTTTAGAAACATAGGTCCATAATTGCTTGTAGAGTTAATCACTAGGGATGGAGGAGAATTAAGATTTAGATTAAATGAACCAAGCTTATGTGTTTGTTATCTAATGTCAACTCATATCTTTCTTGTTGTTAATGCTGCCACAACTTATATCTAGAGAGCTTGTTCTAGGTAGGTTAAGTAGTTAGAGATTAGTTAAAGAGCTTGTTTTAACTAACGACTCAGTAAGGAAAGATGGTGTAACAGAGTTTGTTGTTATGCTACGGTTGACTATTTAATTGACAATAATATTTTTTTTTATCAATGATCAACACCAAAATCTAAGAATAATTAATTGCCTCGTAACTGAAGGTTCTTGCTATTTGTTTTTTATATTTAATAACTCTTGTTTTCTCTATTTTAGGCATAGCTCACAAAACTCAAAAACCCCAAAATTTCTTCTTCTTTTCTTAAACCCTAAAATTAGATTTTTAATTTTATAATTAACTTAAGTAATTCAGTCTCTGTGGGTTCGACCCTTGCTCCGCTATCTACATAGTAGAGTTAGGAAGTTTTATTTTTGGTGACTAATGACACTCATCAATGATGAATTAAAACAGCAAAACTGGCATGATGAATGGTGCAGAAAAACAGAAAATGGCATGAGTAAGGGTGTATTTCGGTTTCAACAGGGGCTGATGATGGTGATGAATATTGGATGAATTAAAGGTGCTTGATGAAAGTCTTAAGTGAGTAAATGATACGTGTAATGATTGAATTGAAAGAAGAAAGAAAACCATGAAGGCATGGCAATTGGAAGCTCACGACTTGGATGAAAAAATGGAGGCTGTTGACAAAAAAAAAGAACACTAGAAAAAGAAAGAAATGAGAAACAAGAAAGAAAAGAAAATGAATGGAAAACCATGAAAATAAAATTATAAGGATATTAGGCCAAGGTGTTCTATGAAATTTTTATGCCTATTTTTATGATCTAATGGCTAAAGGAAAATAAATTTTTTTTATCAGAAAGGAAAATAAATTTAGAATAATAGATTTAATTTGGTGAAAATTAGAATGGAAGAAAGTATCACAATTTGAATGTAGTGTGTTAAGGTATTAGTAGAAGAATTTAATAGATAATTAAGTAATGAAATTAACAAATGGAAATAAGAGTTAATAGAATAAATTATGAAGCTAAATTAAAGAAAGATAAATTGGATATATATAAAGTAGTGTTTGATTTACGCTTGGAATGGGAATACCATAGAAATTTTTATAGTTTGAGAATTTAAGAATACATTATAAATGTTAATGAAATTATTTGAGAAATTAAATTGAAAGAGAGTTCTATTTAGTGTAATAGAATTATAGGAATTGATAGGAGTTTCATGCTAAGTTATAATTTAAAGGTTAAAAGAAAATAAATTAAGGTTAACAGAATTATTGAAGAAACTTGAGGTATAAAAGAAAATGATTTAATTGTAATCATGTTATGATATTTAATAGGAAAAAATAATAATAATAATAAATAAATAAATAAATTGTTGAAGCTAATAAAGGGAATGAAAATTATAAGAAATTCAAGAATGGTAATTTGATTTTAATAAACATCTCATGAACATTAAGAGGGAATTAAAGTAAGAGCATATAATTGAATGATAACTATATAGTGATGATTAATAGAAAATTAAATAAATTGAATATGGGAGTTAATAAAAAAAAAAGAGATAAAGATTATTTGTGAAATTTGAATTGAGAAATAATAGATATAATGTAAGAGTAAAATATTTGGCTTTAGTAAATTATTAAAGGTAATAGAATTTTAATGAGATGTAAATTTAAAGGAATAAGTCAATTTGATTATAGCTCAATTTTGGCACTTAATAAGAAATAAAATAATTTACCATAAAAGTGACAAAAATAGAAAGTAAGGATTAATAGAATCTTGAAATATGACGTTATTAGTGGAATTATAATTGAGAAAAGATTTCAATTTAAGTATAGTTATGTTAAGACATTTAGTAGGAAATAAATGTTAGGAAATAAATTATTTAGATTTACAAAATGGAAAATGGGAAATTATGGAAATATTCATTTTAGTTATATGTATATATATAGAATTTTAATGGAAATTTAAATTATTGGTAACATGGAAATTAAAGAAAGAATACAATAGAATATAATTGAAAATTATATTTTGATATTTAGTAGAAAATAAAATAAATTAATTGTTGAGAATGATAAATAGGAAAATAGGAAAATAGAAATTAATAGAATATTTATTAGAATATTAATATAGAATTTTAAATATAACTTAGTATTATCCTACAGTGTGAAGTACGAGAGACAAAGAGGCATAAATAAGGTTACTGGATTTATTCTGCATGGAGATAGAGATAAGAGACATATATGGAAGTTGCATAGAAATTTAATTACATGAAATGATTCACACGAATCGCATTACATGAAATGATTTACACGAATTGCATTACATGAAAGATTTACATAAATTGATTTACAAGAAATGAGCTACATGAATTGTTTTACATGAAATGCTTTACATGATTTGGAACTACAGGAAATGTGATATGAACCTCACCAAAAGAAGATGAGGTTTAATGAAGAACACGAAGACCACGAAGAGGAAAAACAAGAATAACTTAAAAACGTAGCAAAGGAAAACAAAAATTAAAGATAAAACCAAGACTCGTTGTGTAGAAACACAACGGATATTGGACCAAGACCCGTTGCTTAGAAAAGCAAGAACCTATGGTATAAATTAGTGGAAGGTAGAAGAATGCCACAAGAAAGACCTTGATAAGCTCAAGAGTTCTCAAGAGAACCAAAGAGAATAAGTCTCTCGATTTTATTACTAAAATCAATTGCATTATGCCCAAAGGTTTACATAGCTATTTATAGGCAAATAGCATACTTGCAGCACAAGTAATAGGAATCCTATTTTCCTAACTTGCAGATCAAGAAATAGAAATCCTACAATACCTATTAACTAAAAAAGGAATTGGGCTTAAATTTAATTAAGACAATGTTCAACCTAACAATACATAACTAAATAAAATAAGTATAGCATTCAGCCTAATTGCATTAGACCCAATTTATGCATCCGGCGCAATTGCATTTCAGCCCAGCCCACCAGTATTTGTAAATCTTCAAGAAGGTTGAACTTGGGCTTCGATCATGTTGTAGAAGACTTTGTCATCCTCCATGCTCAAGCTTTATTGGGCTTTCTCTCTAGCAATATTAATGAAACCAACCAAGACTTGTTGCATTATCTTTGTTTTATATCTTGTCATTGGATCTCTATGGATGCTCAAAGGATCACGATCACCAAGAACATGACTTGGGCTTTGTGATCTTGATGGGCCTCCATCATTCACCCTCTCCTCGAAAGGATTTGTCCTCAAATCAGAATCACCTATATCGATATCAAAGGGAGAAAGATCAGAAACATTAAATGTAGCACTAACATTATACTCACCTGGAAGATCCAACTTATAAGCATTGTCATTGATCTTCTCAATCACTTGGAATGTTCCATCTCCTCGAGGTTGCTGATGAGTGTCGTCAGTCACCAAAAATAAAATTTCATAACTCTACTATGTAGATAGCGGAGCAATGGTCAAACCTACAGAAACTGAATTATTTAAGTTAATTATTAAATTAAAAATCTAATTTTAGGGTTTAGGGAAAGAAGAAGAAAATTTGGGGCTTTAGAAAATTTTGGGGGTTTTGTAAGCTATGTCTAAAATAGAGAAAGCAAGGATTATTAAATATCAAAAAGCTTCAGTTACAAGGTAATTAATTATTCTTGGATTTTGATGTTGATCATTGACTACAAAATATTACTGTCAATTAAACAGTCAACAGTAGCATAACAAGAAGCTCTGTAACACCATCTTTCTTTACTGAGTCGTTAGTTAAAACAAGCTCTTTAACTAATCTCTAACTACTTAACCTCCCTAGAACAAGCTCTCTAGATATAAGTTGTAGTAGCATTAACAATAAGAAAGATATGGGTTGACATTAGATAACAAACACATAAGCTCGGTTCATTTAATCTAAACCTTAATTCTCCTCCATCTCTAGTGATTAACTCCACAAGCAATTACGGACTTATGTTTTTAATCTGGCGGTAGATTATTTAATTTAACTAAATAGTGTGCACCTTATCTAATCAAACAAACAATCATTATAATGTGCTCCGAGAATCTTGGATATTTAATCAACAATTATATAATAGGTTCAAGAATCTCACAACATGCTTTTCCCAAGAATAATCAATTTACCTTATAACTGAATAAGAAAACTACTCACTAGACATATTCAAGATCATAAAATTTAAGTTTAATATTATAAAGAAGACAATTATCATGCAATAAACAATTAAACTATCAATCTTTAATAATATCAAAAAAGAAATATATAATCAAGATTATGTTCTAATAAGATTCAAACAAACAGTAATTAAAAACAAAACAAGAAATCACAAAGTCTAAAAATATTCAAGAAAGAAATAGTTAAGAATAAAAAAGTAAAAAGAAATAATTTTATAAAACAATAATAAGAAATCGGTAACTAATTAAAAATAAAAAATAAAATTTTATTAAAAACCCTAAAAAAAATCCAACGAGACTAAAAGAGGGAAGAGGGATGAGAGGGATGTGGGGAATGATCTTTATGAGAGCCTTGTGCTCTTTATGTAGGCCTAAGGAAGAGTTTAAAAAACTTTTCTAAGCAAAGTGGGATTTAGATAAGAGTTTACTTGGGAAACAAGTAATTTGACTAGTCAAACTCTTATCTTTATCTCATCATCCTTTTATAATTTTTTTCTAAATAAAATTCCTAAGTGATGAGTGCCGTCAGTCACCAAAAATAAAACTTCCCAACTTTACTATGTAGATAGCGGAGTAATGGTCGAATACACAGAGATTGAATTATTTAAATTAATTATTAAATTAAAAATCTAATTTTGAGGTTTAGGGAAAGAAGAAGAAATTTTGGGATTTTGTAACTATGTCTAAAATAGAGAATCTTGGATATTTAATCAACAATTATATAATAGGTTCAAGAATCTCACAACATGCTTTTCCTAAGAATAATCAATTTACCTCATAACTGAATAAGAAAACTACTCACTAGATATATTCAAGATCATAAAATTCAAGTTTAATATTATAAAGAAGACAATTATCATGCAATAAACAATTAAACTATCAATCTTTAATAATATCAAACATGAATCTATAATCAAGATTATGATCTAATAAGATTCTAACAAAACAAGAAATCACATAGTCTAAAAAAAATATCAAGAAAGAAATTGTTAAAAAAATAATAATAAGAAATCAGCAAGTATAAGAAAGAAAAAGAAAAATAAAATTTTTATTAAAAATCCTAAGGAAAATCCTACAAGACTAAAAGAGGGAAGAAGGATGTGTGGGATATTGTTTATGAGAGCCTTGTGCTCTTTATATAGGTGTGGGATATTGTTTATGAGAGCCTTGTGCTCTTTATATAGGCCTAAAGAAGAGTTTAAAAGACTTTCCTAAGCAATGTGGGATTCAGATAAGAGTTTACTTGAGAAACAAGTAATTTAACTAGTCAAACTCTTATCTTTATCTTATCATCTTTTACAATTATTTTCTAAGTAAAATTCCTAAGGCCTATTTTTATTAATTAATTATAGATCTAAGACATAATAAAATTAAGAAATTATCTTGTCTCAACAAAATCTTGTCTTGAACTTTCTTTGTTGGAATTTCTTCTCAATCTCATTTTTCTGCCCAGAACTTCGTACTGATTTTGTCCAGACGTTTGGCTCATCAAACGAACTCCAATTTTTGCGATCTTGTACATTCTGGAAACTTGAGAAGTCCTCTACAACTTTCATGAAGGCCACTTCTTAAGATCAGGTCGTTAAGTTGGTCAAATTCATCAATGTTTTAAACTGGACAGAAAAAACTGCACTTTGCTCCTTTTAATTCCAACTTTGATATTTAATACCTAAAACATAAAATAAACATTAGCAAGCTTTTTTAGGCATAAAAAATCAATAAAGTAAATATATTAACACATATAAAATTAATGAATTATCATCTTATCACTAAGTCCTATTTTTATTAATTAATTATAGATCTAAGATATAATAAAATTAAGAAATTATCTTGTCTTAACAAAATCTTGTCTTGACTTTGCTTTGTTGGAATTTCTTATCAATCTCATTTTTCTGCCCAGAATTTCGTACTGATTTTGTCAAGACGTTTGACCCATCAAACGAACTCCAATTTTGATGATCTTGTACAATGCAAAAACCTTGAGAAGTCCTCTACAACTTTCATGCAGGTTACTTCTTTAGATGAGGTCGTTAAGTTGGTGAAATTCATCAATCTTTTAAGCTGGACAGAAAATACTGCAGTTTGCTCTTTTTAGCTCCTTTTAATTCCAACTTTGATATTTAATACCTAAATCATAAAATAAACATTAGTAAGCTCTTTTAGGCATAAAACGTCAATATATAGAATATATTAGCACATATCAAATTCACAAAATATCATCCTATCAAATTCCCCCACACTTAGCTTTTGCTTGTCCCTAAGCAAAACTTAAACTAACTCCTAATTCTAAATCCCAAAATCCTAAATCCTAACTTACTTTCGTCGGAATCACGATTTCATTTAGCATATGCAACAAGCTTTTAAACTCCTAGGTCACCCTAAGTGGATGGGTTGTGTCTTGTGAGGGCTTTCAGAAGATATACCCACAAAATCTTTTACTTAAGACTCAACCCTAAAAATTCAAAATAAGACTCAAAAATTTAAAAATTAAGACTCAAAACAAGATTAAGATCATGGACATATTTTCAAATCTTTCAATTCTTAACTCATAACTTCAACAAGAGTCAAACAATCAAGTCAATCATATTCTAATCATTACTTCTCATATTCATGCATACTTATAAATAAATTCATGCAAAATTTACAATCAACACAACTGAAACATATAATATCAACTTTGCAGTTATCCACTTTACATTACTACAAACAAAGTCAATAGATCAAGAACTTTTTTTCTTTTTTTTATTTTCTCTTCCTTCTTTTTTCTTTTTCTTTTCTTTTGAGGTTTCAACAATGGTTTCTCTAAGTACTTACTTGCCTTTTTACGCGAATGTTAATATTGGTGATACCAACACCCGGTTACTCAACAAGTAAGCCCTCTTTTAGAGTGCTTTGCATACTCATATTTCAAGTCACTTGAAGAATTTAATCAACAAGATCAAGCAACTCAAAACATTGGAGTAGAATTTAAAGCTTTCAACCTCTATTTTTTTCTTTTTTTATGTTCATTTTTTTTATTTTTTTATTTTATTCTTGTTTATTTATCCTTTGCTTATACCAACTTTAATGAACTAATCACAATATCAATATCATACGAATAATCATATTTAATCATGAACACACATAAATTCTTTAGAAAGTATTCACTTCAACAATAATAACAATCAAAATACTTTCAACTTTCTTATAAAACTTTGTTTTAGTTTAGAATCAATCCTTAAAAGAAAGAAAACATATCATGATCTTTTAAAACTCTTAAAAATTTGACCTCTTTTTTTTATTTTTTAATTTCCACTTCCTAAAAAAAAACACTCTATAGACTCATAAACCAATATTCCTCCCCCCCCAACACTTAAATCTTACTTTGTCCTCAAAGTAAGTCTAGCATACAAAGAAGAACAATAAAGACTCAAAAATTAAATGGTAATACGTGTAAGAAAAGGAATACTCCCTCTTTTTACATCCTTGGGTTGACTCCCAAGTAGCGCTTTTGTTTAATGTCGTTAGCTCGACTGCTCCATCTTCCATCATCCAATCCCTAATGCAAACCTTTTCTTTGATTTCTTTTGGCTTTGACTTATGATTACTTCTCCAAAGATGTTGAACTCCACTATGTTATCATCAAACTCCATGGTGAGTGTTTCCTTGTCCACATCTATTTTGGCTTTGGATGTCTTCAAGAATGGTCTCCCTAGTAGCATTGGTGTTGGAAAAGGAGAATTATCATCCTCCATATCAAGAACATAGAAGTCTGCTAGGAAGACTAATTTATCAACCTGCACAAGAACATTCTCTAATATCCCTTCAAGATAGGCGCTAATTTTGTCAGCCAATTATATAATAACACCAGTTTCTTTCAAAGGTCCAACATTTAAAGATTTATAAATTGACAAAGGCATGACATTTATAGAAGCTCCTAAATCTATCATGGACTTATCAATTATGGTGTTACCTATCTTACATGGAATACTGAACATGCCAGGATCTCCACACTTTGGGGGAAGTTTCTTTTGAATGATTGCAAACACATTCTCCCCCACAACTACTGTTTCATCACCTTTTAATATCTTCTTGTTAGTGCACAATTCTTTTAAAAATTTTGCGTACCTGGGCACTTGCTTGATTACATCAAGAAGTGGAATGTTTACCTCCACTTTCCTAAAGGTTTCCAAGATCTTTTTGTCTTGCTTTTCTTTCTTGTTGTTGGCTAACCTACTAGGATAAGGAGGAGGGTAAGTAACAGTATTAAAGGGAACTCTTTTATCACTTACCTTAGACTTTGAAGCATTGTTGTCAACTTCTCCTTTTGCTTCCATGATAGTGTCAACATGCTCTTCTTTCTTTTGGTTTTGCCAACCTACTAAGAAAAGGAGGAGGGTAAGTACCAATATTAAAAGGGACACATTTTTCACTTACCTTGTCAAAATCTATACAAAGAGGGGGGAGATTCACAACATTTTTATGTGGTGGACCCTTAATGTTGACCTCTTTATATGCACTCTCCTTAGGTCCAATTTCCTTCCCACTCCTCAAAAAGATGGCACTCACATTCTACCTTGGATTCACCACAGGTTGAGAAGGCAACTTGTTTGACCATTGGGCTTCAAGTTTGCTTATGGCAGTAGCCATTTGACTCATTTAGTGCTCAAGGTGTGCAATTCTTTGATTGTTCTCTTGTTGATTTTGTAAAGTAGAGACAGCAAGATTCTTTACAATTTCTTCAAGAGATATTGTTCCACTTTGGTGTTGTGTTTGGGGTGGTGGCTTCTCTTGGTATATAGATTTGGGTACTTGGAAATTATTTGGCCTATTGTGAGGTGGGACATATGGTTTAGACTTATTTCCATATTGCAAATTTGGGTGATCCCTCCAACCAAGGTTGTAAGTATTGGAGTAAGGGTCATACTTACCATGGGAAGGCCTTGGGAATCCTCCTACAACATTAGCTTGCTCCATGGAATCTTCTTGTAAGGTTGGACACGTATCAGTAGGGTGTCCTATGTTAGAGCAAACTCCACAAGCCTTGGCTTGTTGCATGTTACCTACAACTAATTGTTGCACAAGAGATGTTAGATTAGCAATTTGTTTTCCAAAGAAGTACTTACCTCGTGTGCGTGCTTAGGTGATGGTTGTGGTTCTCTCCTTGTGTTAAATTGTTGAGAATTGGTAGCCGTGTTAGCTATCAAGGTTTGAGCTTCTTGAGGAGTCTTATCCACTAAAGCTCCTCCAATTGCATCTATCATACTTCTATCATGGGGTAATAGTCCCTCATAGAAATATTGGATCAATAGTTGCTCATGAATTTGGTGATGTGGGCAACTAGCACATAATAGTTTAAATCTTTCCCAATATTCAGAGGGTGACTCACCATTAAATTGCCTAATTCCACAAATTTCTTTGCGGATGTTGGCTGCCTTAAAAGCAGGAAAATACCTTTCTAGGAAGAGTTTCCTCATCTCATCCTAGGTGTTGATTGTCCCAGAAGGTAAGTAGTAAAGCCAATCCTTGGCTGCATCTACCAGAAAGAATGGAAATGCCCTCAGCTTGATTTGCTCTTCACTAACCTGAGCAGGCTTCATGGTTGAGCAAACCACATGGAATTCATTTAAATGTTTGTGTGGATCTTCACTTGTAAGACCATGAAAAGTTGGTAAGAGATGTATCAAACTAGACTTCAATTCAAAAGCAACATCTAAAGTAGGGTAAGTAATGCAAAGGGGTTGTTGGCCCATAGTGGGTGCTACCAACTCCTTCAAGGTTCTATTAGTGTTTTGAGCCATGGTGTCCTCTTCTGAATCACTAGAGAATTCAAAAGTAGGATTGAACGTGGGCTCAGTGGAAGGTGGATTGTTAGAAGTGGATGGTAGTGGTTGGGCGTTTGTAGCACCGCACTTTGGGTTTCTTGAATGTAGTCTCTAATCTTTCGAAGTCTATAACTAGAGTCCTCATCAAACATGCAAACCCTGCAAGGAAGAAAGAAAAGAAAATAATTAGAACTTTAAATTATAATAAACAACTTAAATAAATAACAGTCCCCAGCAACGGTGCTAAAATTTGATAAGTGTCGTTAGTCACCAAAAATAAAATTTCCTAACTCTACTATGTAGATAGCGGAGCAAGGGTCGAACCCGTAGAGACTGAATTATTTAAGTTAATTATTAAATTAAAAATCTAATTTTAGGGTGTAGGGAAAGAAGAATAAAATTTGGGGCTTTAGAAAATTTTGGGGGTTTTGTAAGCTATGTCTAAAATAGAGAAAGCAAGGATTATTAAATATCAAAAACAAATATAAAAAAGCTTCAGTTACAAGGCAATTAATTGTTCTTGGATTTTGATGTTGATAATTGATTACAAAATATTACTGTTTATTAAACAATCAATCGTAGCATAACACCATCTTTCCTTACTGAGTCGTTGGTTAAAACAAGCTCTTTAACTAACTCTAACTACTTAACCTGCCTAGAACAAGCTCTCTAGATATAAGTTGTAGCAGCATTAACAAAAAGAAAGATATGGGTTGACATTAGACAACAAACAATAAGCTCAGTTCATTTAATCTAAACCTTAATTCTCCTCCATCCTTAGTGATTAACTCCACAAGCAATTATGAACTTATGTTTTTAATCTGGCAGTAGATTATTTAATTTAACTAAATAGTGTGCACCCTATCTAATCAAACAAACAATCATTATAATGTGCTCAGAGAATCTTGAATATTTAATCAACAATTATATAATAGGTTCAAGAATCTCACAACATGCTTTTCCCATGAATAATCAATTTACCTCATAACTGAATAAGAAAACTACTCACTAGACATATTCGAGATCATAAAATTTAAGTTTAATATTACAAAGAAGACAATTATCATGCAATAAACAATTAAACTATCAATCTTTAATAATATTAAATAAGAAATCTATAATCAAGATTATGATCTGATAAGATTCAAACAAACAGTAATTAAAAACAAAACAAGAAATCACAAAGTCTAAAAATATTCAAGAAAGAAATCGTTAAGAATATAAAAATAAAAAGAAAATAATTTTATAAAACAATAATAAGAAATCAGCAACTAATTAAAAATAAAAAATAAAATTTTTTTAAAAACCCTAAAAAAAATCCTACGAGACTAAAAGAGGAAAGAGGGATGAGAGGAATGATGTTTATGAGAGCCTTATGCTCTTTATATAGGCCTAAGGAAGAGTTTAAAAGACTTTCCTAAGCAATGTGGGATTCAGATAAGAGTTTACTTGGGAAACAAGTAATTTGACTAGTCAAACTCATCATCCTTTTACAATTATTTTCTAAATAAAATTCCTAAGGCCTATTTTTATTAATTAATTACAGATCTAAGACATAATAAAATTAAGAAATTATCTTATCTCAACAAAATCTTATCTTGAACTTGCTTTGTTGGAGTTTCTTATTAATCTCATTTTTCTGCCTAGAATTTCGTATTGATTTTGTCCAAACGTTTGACCCATCAAATGAACTTCGATTTTTGCGATCTTGTATATTCCGAAAACCTCGAGAAGTCCTCTACAACTTTCATGAGGTTACTTCTTGAGATCAGGCCGTTAAGTTGGTCAAATTCATCAATCTTTTAAGCTGGACAGAAAATACTGCATTTTGCTCTTTCTAGCTCCTGGTTCCGTTACCAGGAACGGCGCCAAAATTTGATGAGTGTCGTCAGGCGCGAAGCAAGGGTTGAACCCACAAAGACTGAATTATTTAAGTTAATTATTAAATTAAAAATCTAACTTTAGGGTTTAGGGAAAGAAGAAGAAAATTTAAGGCTTCAGAAAATTTTTGGGGTTTTGTAAGCTATGTCTAAAATAGAGAAAGCAAGGATTATTAAATATCAAAAACAAATATCAAAAAGCTTCAGTTACAAGGCAATTAATTATTTTTGGATTTCGATGTTGATCATTGATTACAAAATATTACTGTCAATTTGTAACAATCCAGTAATATAGTAATACACATACTATTACACAATTTAGATGGTTGGGCTATCTGCGATACTTTACTTTTCATTTACATTTAAACAATTTCATATGAAATTATAATATGAATTTCATCCCTTATCTTAATTCACTGGAAAGTAGTACTGTAGATAGGTCTAAATACGAAAAATAAATGATCGTACCTCATGTAATAAATCAAGCTGTCGCATCGTCCCTAAATGCACAGCTGAAATCCTTAGATATCAGACTCTCAATCCTCGAAAATCTGAAATGTTAAAATTAAGGGGTGAGCAAACCACGGCTCAGTAAGAGAGTTACATGCAACACTTGATATTCAGCTACCTATATGCTGAAAAACTTTTTCACTTTTCTTTAAATTTTCCTAGAAGGGCTCTAGGCTCACATGTAGGAAGGATACTACAGTAGGCTAGGGATCCGGATGGAGTAAGGCAGGTATTTTGAAATACCCGTCTTGTCCCAGAACCTAGAAGCAACTGCAGAGAGTATTTTATAATTTGTTCTTAAAACGATTTAATATTCGTTTTCCATAGAGTAAACCGTTTATTTCCCTTCACTTCAGTATGTTTTAAAACACGTGACAGTTTAGTAGTAAAATCATAGTTTACTTCTCTTCTCTTCAGTACAGGTAAAAACACGTGACAGTACAGTGGTTTGTAAATATCCAAATCATTGGATAAACAATTCTATAATTATTTCTATCTTAGAAATAATTTTCATGTTATTCTTTTTGCATAAACATTAATTTCTCTTTAGTTCAGTAACCGTATCTTACAGTTCAGTAAAACAATAATCAGTGGCTACCATTTCAGTAAACAGTCAACAGTAACAGTACAGTTCAGTAAAACAGTGTTTTGGTACGATTTTGCTCAGTAAACAGTAAACAGTACAGTGATTCAATAAACCGTAAATAGTACAGTAAACAGGATTCAGTAAATCCTTTCAGTAAACAGTAATCAGTAAGTGAGACTAGGCATCACCCTACAATTAAATCATGCTATCATCGTCCACTAGGGACACAGTATTAGTAACTGAGATCTATGGTCATGATCTATAATATGTCCTCGGTGTACACTTGCTAGGTGACAATCCGGGATGCTGATGACTAGCTGGTCAATTAGCCACGTGACAGTAACAGTAATAGTACGATGCATGAAACTCGGGGCCTAAGTTTCAAAACAGTATAAAATCGTACCATAGCCTTTATGGATTTTAAACACAGTAAATCGAAATATTTTACAATTATCCATAAGGCTCACATGTATATATCCTCACCTTTATGAAATAAATAAAATAAATAACATTTTTTCAAAATATTTTGTAAAGGCATAAATCATATTTTCCATACGGTGAAAACAGTTTATAAAATAATCATTGTACAATAAATCTCATAACTGTTTCTTTTTCACCGTAAAACATATACGCACGTTTTTTCGTGCTTTCTTTCCAAAACATGGCTTTCAAAATTATCGAAATTCGATTAAAGTATTTTCATAATTTATGGAAAAATAAAATATTTATTTTCCAAATTCAATAATCTCGTCACCATGTTTTCCTCTATAAACACGTGTAGAGACCTTCTAGTCTCAAAATACTATTTTTCATCTTTAATTAACCTTTATGGAATTTCTATAAATAATTATTTTCATAATTAAAACCATAAAGGTTATTTTTGAAATCAAGTGAATATTTGAAGAAATATTAAATAAAATATTCACTTCGTATCTTTTCATTTTCCATCTTGTATTACGTGTAATCTTACACTTCGAGAGAATTTTCTGTGATTTTATTTCCACACTTCTCGAAAACATGAATATTTTAAAATTAAGTTTCCATATATTCATGTATTATGAAAAATAATCGATTTCTTGATTTTCGTGGTTGGAAATCGTTTCTCGTGAAATCAAATCAATTATTATGATTTTCGACAATTTTCGGTAAATTTTCGATAGTATAACGGTAGCCGATTGGCTAGCCTCCTGCACGAAAAATACAGTTTATAATTCCAACTAGTACATCATCACAAATTTCCAACCAATCATTATCAACAGCAATTATAAAAATTTAAATGCACATTTAAAACATGTGTGCCGAATATCCTTATAGGTTGCACATGTCTCCCTTACCTGTCCCGGATCAGTGACTACCTCGTTACGTCGCGCCCGTGTTCACCTCTCCCAATTCCATCGTCTCGGTCATCGAAGGTGATTTTTTGGAAATAAAATTCTAAATTTTAGAATTTTTCCATAATTTATTAAAAATCACTCGAAATTAATTTCCAGAAATTTCTTACCGAATTTTAGTAAATTTTTGAATTTCCGAAATTTTCGAATTCCCGAAATTTTTCCTTTTTCTCTCTTTTTTTCTTTTCTTTTTCTTTCTCCTTTTTCTTCCTTTTTCTTTTTTATTTTTCTTTTCCTTTTTTGTCTTTTCTTTTCCGATCAGACCGGTTCAGATTGGTCAGCCCCCCTCATCACTGGTTCTTCTCCGATGGCCAGTTCTCCGACGGCTCAGCCTTCCCACGACTGGCGGAGACCACAGCGAACCTGCTGGTGGCCTTCGTTCATCCCAAATCGGCGGCACGGCAACGAATTTGGCCGGAATAGGTTTGGCTTCTTCTCCCTCTTCTTCCTCCTTCCTCGGTAACCGTCGTCCTCACCGGTGGCTCTCTTTTTCTTCGCCTCACCTCCACCGAGGTCGGTGTTGCGGTGGCGGTGCCTGGATCGGCCGACACCGCCGTTTCCCCTTTTCTTTTTCTCTCTCTCGATTCAGTCGATTTTTCCTTCTTTCCTTCTCCTTTCCCGCCATCGGCAGCTCCCTTCTCTTCCTTTCCTCACCGGTGACGGCTTCCCCTCTCTCCCTTGCCATCTTTCTCGCCGCCGACAATGGTAGGCTGGCTCACGGGAAAGGAAATCGAGATCCTTCCCGATTTTCCATTCTATTTCCTTTTTTTTATATCTATTATAATTATATATATAATATAACTATATATTATACATATAATATCATTAACTTATATATAGTATTGTACTATATATATTATATAAAGATATATATTGTGTATAAAAAAATATATATCTAATATATATATGTATATTTATATACTTTAAATTAAATAACATTTATATATATATTTATATAAATGTAATTACAATATATTTTGTATTTACAATATATATATACAAACTCTAATGTAAATTAATATTTATATTTCTTATATATGTATATATTTATATATACATAAGATGTTACATTTGTATACATATGTACTATTTAAATTTATAAAATAATATATATACATATATACCAATGTATAATAATATATACTATATAGCATTTAAATACATATGTATTTGTATAAAATACATTTATATAACATATAATTATATAAATATATATCATATTCATTTCTCATTTTCTTATTTAATTTGGATTTCAATTTATCCAAATTAAATTTCCTCCCTTCATTATTTTCTATAATTCCAACCTTATTCTTATTTCCAAATTTAAATTTCCTTCATACGAATTTCCTAATTCGTTCACTTCCTCAATTCACGAAATTTTCACTAATATTCCTATCTCATAATTATATTTACTTATTTCAACTTATCTATTTTCTTTAATATTAATTTCCAATATTAAACAGTGGAAATTTTGCGGTTATCACATAATTAAACAGTCAATCGTAGCATAACAACAAGCTCTGTTACACCATCTTTCCTTACTGAGTCGTTAGTTAAAACAAGCTCTTTAACTAATCTCTAACTACTTAACCTACCTATAACAAGCTCTCTAGATATAAGTTATAACAGCATTAACAATAAGAAAGATATGGGTTGACATTAGATAATAAACACATAAGCTCGGTTCATTTAATCTAAACCTTAATTCTCCTCCATCCCTTGTGATTAACTCCACACGTAATTACGGGCTTATGTTTTTAATCTGGCGGTAGATTATTTAATTTAACTAAATAGTGTGCAGCCTATCTAATCAAACAAACAATCATTATAATGTGCTCAGAGAATCTTGGATATTTAATCAGCAATTATTTAATAGGTTCAAGAATCTCACAATGTAATAGTCCAGTAACACAGTAATACACATATTATTACATCATTTAGACGGTTGGGCTGTCTGCGATACTTTACTTTTCATTTACATTTGAACAATTTCATATGAAATTATAACATGAATTACATCCCCTATCTTAATTCCTAAGAAAGTAGTACTGTAGATAAGTCTAAATACGAAAAATAAATGATCGTACCTCATGTAGTAAATCAAGCTGTCGCATTGTCCCCAATGCACAGCCAAAATCCTTAGATACCAGACTCTTAGTCCTCGAAAATCTGAAATGTTAAAATTAAGGGGTGAGCAAACCACGGCTCAGTAAGAAAGTTATATGCAACACTTGATATTCAGCTACCTATATGCTAAAAACCTTTTTCGCTTTCTTTAAATTTTCCTAGAAGGGCTCTAGGCTCACATGTAGGAAGGATATTATAGTTGGCTAGGGATTCGGATGGAGTAAGGCAGGTATTTTGAAATACCTGTCTTGTCCCGGAACCTAGAAGCAACTGTAGAGAGTATTTTATAATTTGTTCTCAAAACACTTTAATACTCATTTTTCCTTAGATTAAACCATTTATTTTCCTTCACTTCAGTATGGTTTAAAACACGTGACAATATAGTAGTAAAACAATAGTTTGCTTCTTATCACTTCAGTACAGTGATTTTATAAATATCCAAAACCGTTGGATAATTAGTTCATTAATTATTTCTATATTAGAAATAATTTTAATGAAATCCTTTCCAGTAAATAGTAAATAGTAGCTACCGATTCAAAAAACAGTATAAGGTAGCTTTCAGTTCAGTAAACAGTAAATGGTAGCTTTCAGTCCAATAAAACAGTAATCAGTGGCTACCATTTCAGTAAGCAGTAAACAGTCAACAGTAATAGTTCAGCTTAGTAAAATAGTGTTTTGGTACGATTTTGCTCAATAAACAGTAAACAGTACAGTAGTTTAGTAAACAGTTCAGTACAATAAACATTATAATACAGTAAACAGGATTCAGTAAATCCTTTCAGTAAACAGTAATCAGTAAGTGAGACTAGGCATCACCCTACAATTAAATCATGCTATCTTCGTTCATTAAGGGACACAGTGTCAGTACTGAGATCTATGACCATGATTTATACTATGTCCTCGATGTACACTTGCTAGGTGACAATCCGGGACGCTGATGACTAGCTGGTCAATCAGCCACGTGACAGTAACAATAATAGTACGATGCATGAAACTTGGGGCCTAAGTCTCAAAACAATATAAAAACCGTACCATAGCCTTTATGGATTTTAAACACAATAAATCGAAATATTTCACAATTGTCCATAAGGCTCACATGTAACTATACTCACCTTTATGAAATAATTAAAATAAATAACATTTTTCAAATTATTTCATAAAGGCATAAATCTTATTTTCCTTACGGTGAAAACAGTAATTAAATAAATCATACTAAAAAATATAAACTGTTTCTCTTTCACCGTAAAAATGTGTACGCACGCTTTCCCGTGCTTTCTATCGAAAACTTGGTTTTCAAAATCATCGGAATTTAAATCATTGTTTATTTATGATTTATGAAAAATAACATATTCATTTTCTAAATTCAAGATCCCATCACCATGTTTTCCTCTATAACATGTGTAGAGACCTTCTCGTCTCAAAATACTATTTTTCATCTTTAATTAACCTTTACTCGATTCTCGTGGTTAGAAATCATTTCTCATGAAATCAAATCATTTATTATGATTTTCGGTGATTTTTCAATAATTTTCAGTAATTTTTCGACAATATAACTGCAGCTGATTGGCTAGCCTCCTGCACAGAAAATACAATTTATAATTTCAACCGGTACTTCTGCATAAAATTCCAACCAACCAGATCAATAGCATATATAAAAATTAAATGCATAATTTGAAACATGTGTGCCGAATTGTGATAACCCTTATTTGCGATATCAATCGTAAGTATAGTAGAGTAAATTTTAACTAACTTAAGGTTATTTTGGAATTATGGACAAATTATTGAAGCTGAGAATGTCGTGGTCATCTTGGTCAAGAATTGGTGGATATATATATATATATATGTAAGTATGTAGGTATTAAGATATAAAGTAAGAAATTAGTTAATTAATTAATTAAGATATATCATAAGTGAATTAAATATATATATATATATATATATATATAAGATAATGGGAAATCAGGAAAAATAAGGTATAAAATATTGATAAAAATTAAGGGAAAGTAGAGGATGGTAGGATGATGTTGAAAAGAAAGAATCACTTTCATGGAATATGCCAAAACACTCTTAGACTTTATGATTAAAATACCCTAAAAATAAAACTACATTTCCTTTCTATTCCCCCCACCGAGATAAGAGAAGAGCAAAAATTCCCTTAGGAAATGTCTACACCCATAGTTAAGAGAACCCCTCTCCCTTTCCCTCATATCCGGCCATAGGCTAAAACCCTCTTTGAACATTCATCCATTTCTCCCAAAGGCAAAACTGATTTAGGAAATGAAGGAGGACATTGCATGTTGGTTATAAGCTGGCCAAGGGAAATCGTGAGCCATAGGTGCAGGGGAGCCTCGGTTCAACTAGAATAGGGAATCGGAAGTGGAGTAGAAGAAATAAGAAAGGGTTGTTCACAATGGGTGACTGAAGAAATTGAAGGATTAAAACCCCAAACTGAAGCAAGCTAATTTTGGGACTTTCGACCAAGATAGCAAAGGTGATGAATTAAGGTGAGTCAATATGTTTTGCTGAAATTAAACTATGAAAACAGAATGTAATATGGTCACTGGATTGGCATTTATGTGTCTAGGCATAACAGCGAAGAAAGCTGTGAGGAAGTGGTTTGGGTTGTTCAACAAAATTCTGGGTTTTGCATCGATTTAAGGGGTAAGGTTCTAACCTTATAATATTTGATTATTATGCATGAAAATGAAATTGTGATGAACTAAATCAAATAGCTATTGTTAGATAAAGGATTAACTGAAATTCTGACTTGATGTTTAATCTGGAATTGATGTCCTGTTCTGGGTGGAAATTAAAACGATCAGTTTAATTGTTCTACATGGAGAAAAATTATGGAAAAATTATGATTAATATCCCTTTAAGTTAAAAGAAAGTCGATTTTGGACTTTCTTGAATTGGATTTCTGTAACTTGAGTTATGCACAAATGAGTGCAGGGTATTCTGTCCAGAAACGTGAATCATGATCCTGACTTTGAAAAATTGTGGCAAATAGATTAAATTGAATTAGGTTGCAAGGCTTACATTTCTAGAAAGGTAATTAAGTTAGGATCGTGATGGTTCTGGGTTTGCACCAATTGGATATGCCTATGATTAAATATGAGGTATTTTGTGCAAGTAGGTCAGTATAACACTGTGCCTAAAAACTACTGGAACGTGATTCAACTTTGGAAAATTGCTGATGTTGATCTAGGAAGAATTAAATCATGAACCTTATATTTCTAGATAGGGAAATGAGTTAGCTTTCATCTAGTTTTGGAAATTTTGGATTTGGAATGATATAGCTTAAGCCATGTATATATGAATGCAGGATACTCACTGCAAGGTACAAACAGCCTACTGTTAACTTCAAAAATTCTTAGAAAATAATTCAGATGGAGTTTGATTGCAAACTTTACATTTTCAAAAAGGTAAATGAGTCATGATTGATATGGTTTTGGGTTTGTACAAATTACATACCCCTATAATTAGTAATATATATTTCGATGAACACATGTCAAGAAACTATCCTGCCTAATGTGCCAGATTTGGACCAAAGTTTGGAAAATGATGGAAAATGGCATAGGATGAATTAGGAAGTAAGCCTTCTCCTTTCGAATAGGGATCTGAGTTAGAAGTAATATAAAATTTACGGCTTGACGATTAGATTATAAAATTTATACTTAAGGCTAGCACAATACCATAAGGTCCGAAACCTTAAAGGGTAGAAAGGGACCAAGTGGGTTATAAGTAGTTCAAGTGAACGAAAAGATAATAAACAGTACTAGTAATATTTGAATAATTCTGGAAACACTGCCAGGTATCGTTTCTTATTGAATTATACAATGCTTAATGTGAGCTTATAATTGGAAGTACTAAGATTGATGGAAGTATTGAGATTGATTCAATCTACTATGTGTTATGTAGAGGGTTGTCCTAAGGACTAAGCTTGACCCGAAATCTATCGACACTGCAAAACTTATTAGGCGAGGGAGAATTGATTCAGAAGCTAAGGAAGTACAGTAAGCAACCCTAAGCAACTACTTGCATCCAAAGTGTTTAATGCTATAAACTTTTGGAATTTAGCAATTGAAACAAAATAAATGCTGCACATGTGATGTCTTCCCTTGACTGTTGGTTTTGCTTTACTAGAATTGGTTTGTAAATAGGTGATGGGCTCGCAAGTATTGTACTATTTGTACGTACTATATAATCAAGAAATACTTTAAATGTTTTAAAAGTTTAAATTAAATTCTAACTTAATATGATCTCATCTTTTGTGTTATAACCTTGTTGATATTTTAAATGCCTTGTGAGCCTTGGCTTGAGGAATTACCTCTTTATGAACTACAATAATTGCTATGAGGTCAGGGAAGAATGATTTTTAAAAAGAGTACTGGATTTCTATGTTAGACCCGAGGTATTGAAACCTTAGGGTACTGTACCTTGAGAATTTTGTAAGCATTCTTGATTGGCATAGAGCACTGTTTCTTGAGCATTAGTCTCGGAAACAATCGGCTTGTCCCGTATACTACGTTTGGACAGGTCTCGGTGTCATATGCACAATGAACCGAGATGGATTGGTCTATGCATAGGCAGCGTCCCTTTCTGGGAGATTGCTACAATTAGCTACCGTAGATCGTTAAAGTGTTAGCTCTAAGTAGCCTGGATTGATACTATGCGGACTCTCTTGGTACTATGACTTGTTTTCTGATTGCACTGCATACTTTATGTATGATTTGATATTGAGACTTCTAGTCTAATGATGGAACTCTATATTTTGCCTATGATTTATCATCGAGTTTCCATACTGTATCTCAAGCTTAATGCAGCATAATTGATTTGATGTATTTGGAAGTGATTTGAATTAGTTTTCACAAATAAGAGATGCTTGGTATGATTTAGTTGCTTATTGTTGTTACTTACTGAGTTACCACTCACTCCCTTCTTCTTTTCCCTCCCTTTTAGAGTGATCGATATCGCTACTGTTTATTTTGGCTTGGGAAGCTTCTTGAGAGTGGTCTTCCCTGCACAATTTAAGGTATATGGCTCCTAGCAGATTGTATAGATATAGGTGGATGATGGCACAGTGTACTGAAAATCTTTTGGTTGTATATATATACTTACGTGACGAGTCTGGGATGTAAGCTAGGTTATGTTATTATTGAAATATTATGACCATTATACTTTTTGAGTTGGCATTATGTATGTTGGTAGATATGCCTGAATATATTAAAAATTTTGATGTAGATGATCTTGATAAGGGAATTTAGCTACCAACAGAGTTAATATGTTGATAGTGATCTTATTGATCCAAGGATTATATGAAATTGAAAAGTAGCCTACATAGTCACCTACAAACAAGAAGCGAAGTAGAGAAAAAAAATTTTTAGCATGCAATTTAAGCTTCCCTAAGATATTAAGAAAGACATGATGTGACACGAATATCCTTACAAGCTGCACATGTCTCCCTTAGTTGTCCCGGGTCAGCGACCGCTTCATTACGTCGCGCCCGTGTTCACCTAGCCCGATTCCATCGTCTCGGTCATCGATGAAATTTTTCTGGAAATAAAATTCTAAAACTTAGAATTTTTCCATAATTTACTTAATTAAATAATCGGAATTAATTTCTGTAATTCTTACCAATTTTCGAGATTTTCGTAATTTTTCAATTCCCGGGAATTTCTAAATTCCCCGGCATTGCTAAATTCTCGGGAATTTTTGAATTCCCGAAAATTCCTTTTTTCCTCTTTTCTTTTCTTTCTCTCTTTTCTTTCTTCCTTTTTCTTTTTCTTTCCTTTTATTTTTCTTTTTCCTTTTTCCTTTTCTTTTTCTTTTTCCTTTTTCCTTTCCTGGCTGGACCGGTTCAGACCGGTCAGTCTCTCCTCATCACCGATTCTTCTTCGGCGGCCGATTCTCCGACGGTTCGGCGGCTCCTCAGCTGGCCGACGCCACGGCGAGCTGGATCTGGCCTCTGTTCATCCCGAATCGGCGGCAAGGCGGCGGATCTACTCGGTTTAGGTTCGGCCTCTTCTCCTCCTCCATTCGTCCTTCCTCCGTCGGTGGCTTCTTCAACATCCTCTCACCTTCGTCGAGGTCGACGGTGGGGTGGCGGTGCCTGGACCAGCCTGCACCGCCGTTTCCTTCCTCCTTTCTCTTCGACTTTTTCCGTCGATTTCTCCATCGATTTTCCTTCTCTTTTTTCGCCGCCGTTTCTTTTCCTCTTCCGGTCACCGGTGTCTTCTTCCTCTCTTCGCCGACACCATCTCCTCCCCTCTCTCCCTCACTGATGGTGGTCGGTTCGCCTGGGAAGGAAATCGACTCCCTCTCGATTTCCTTTCTGTTTTGTTTTCTTTTTTTGTTTTATTTTTATTATATCAATTATACCTATAGAATATAATATACTATAGATTATATATTATACATATAATATATACCATATATTATACATATAATATTATTATTTTATATATATAATATTGTATTATGTATATTATATAAAGATATATTTATGTTATGTAAAATATATCTAATATATATCTGTATATTTATATACCTTAAAATTACATAACATTTATATATATTTATATAAATGTAATAATAATACAATATATATTGTATTTACAATATATATGTACAACTTTAATGTAAACTAATTTTACATTTTTCAAATATGTATATACTTATATATACATACAATGTTATATTTGTATACATATGTACTATTTAATGTATAAAATAGTATATATACATATATATACCGTTGTATAATAATATATACTATATAGAATTTAAATACATATGTATCTGTATAAAAATACATTTATATAATATATAATTATATAAATATATTTCTTATTTCTTCCTTATTTTCTTATTTAATTTGGATTTCCATTTATCCAAATTAAATTTCCTCCTTTCATTATTTTCCATAATTCCAACCTTATTTCCAATTTAAATTTTTCCTTCACTCGAACTTCCCAATTCGTCACTTCCTCAATTCTCGAAATTTTCACTAATATTCCGATCTCATAATTATATTTATTTCTGCTTATCTATTTTCTTTAATATCAATTTCCACTATTAAGCAGTGAAAATTTTGTGGTTATCACATTCTCCCCACCTTAAAAAATTCGGTCCTCCGAATTTAACTTAAGTCCAAAAGGTGGTGCATTCCGTCTATTTATCGTCTCTGACCTTTGACATCTAAATCATCTTTTAAGTAATACTATCAGTATACTTTCAACATCAAGTCTTTTTTTTTACCACTACATATTCCTTTCATCATATATTTATACTCCTTAAGTTTATTTATCAATTCAGGAGTTATTTCATATATTCTTCTTTTCACATAAAAGTCCATTCACACCATTGTTTTATATCACAGCTGATTTATGCTGTTCATCATCCATTTTTTTCACAATTACTGCCAAGTCGATATAGTTTAAAAACTATCAATTACACATGTCAATCAGTTATATGTAATTGTCCCAGTAGCTTTCACATCTTGTGCACATGCTCTCTCAATATATCCTCAAGCGTCCACATATTACACTCGAGTATTTACATCAGTACGGAGCGATGCTAACAGTACACTTGTGATCTCAAAGCCTTTTGCTATTTCTCTTTAGCATATGGCCACTCAGAGATTCCCACCACATGTAATGCTCACTGGAACTGTACACGTACATTAACACCGTTTCACACTCGTACTTCGACTATGGCATTAGAGAATCTAGGAGTCTGATAATGGAAAGTGATTCTATTTAGATCATCAGTCTTTAGTCACTTCCATATCCTCATATCTCCTTTGGACTCTTTGTTGTCCACAACATTCATTTTCACATTTATTCCATCAAAGCTGCATCTCACTTGCAGACTTTACTGGTGATCATTTCTTATATTAATAAATCATGAGACAATCATTTCTCTCTATATTTCTTTTCATGTAGTATGGTCATTCGATGATTGAATCCTTAAATTATCCATTTAATCACCACATTATCCGTATAATTCCACCATTTCAAAGTGTGGATATGTGTATATATCATTTTTGTTCCATTTGCATAATTGGCAGTATAATAATACATATCATTCATCTTACTCCTTTGAGTATCATTAAATTTCATCTATTGAGTTTGGCTTGATCTTACATCTAGCCACAGTTATGTGATAACCAACCTGAAATCACTTTTAGTCTTAATTTCGGGAACTTCTCTATGTTCCATACTTATCATTTCAGTCGGTTTTCTCAAATGGTATGGTACTTTACTGTTAAAATCTTTTAACATTTTGCATACCATCTTTTCTTTACACTTATCCATTTACCGACTTTAATTTCTTTAATTATATCCCATTAGTAGAGCAGCTAGTCTCATAACTCTTTTATAGACTGGTAGTCGTATCTAGCTAGACCCAGTAATTCTGTGTCTCAATCATTATCTCTCTATCATAGACAGATTCACTGTCATTCTATCATTTCGAGATTATCTATCTTTCAGAAAGAGACACTGTCTAGCCAAATCTCTTATTTGCCAAGCTTAACACAAGTCCACAGTCTTTGAGAGTTTGAAAGGTTATACCATGATGCTGCTCATGTTCCATTTTTATCTTTACTATTACGATACCTCATCACTTAAATTTTATATGGATGCCTCATTCATTAGGCTTATATACCTCCATAGGAACTCGTAAAGTTCATGTCGAGTTCTAATCACCATCTTATCGACATCAGTCTCCGACTTTTCTCTAATGACGCTTTATACCGAGGCTAGTCTTATGAACTCCTCATATATCTTTGATTAGATCAATAAGGCGTCCATTTTCATGTAGATGAATACTTGTTCTTCACAAGGACTTTATTAAATAGTGAGAATTTAATACACCTTTTCAATTCATCTACATATCAAGGTCATTTGTGCTTCTTTCATTTGCACTTATAAAGATAACTTCATTAACCTCAAATTACACTCTCTATATTTCCATCAATCACACCTTTACAAGTGAATTTCATTATTCACACATTTTCCAGAGTTGTTGTAAAGCTTTTCGGATTCTTTCTATATTTTTCGATATAAGCTTAGAATAGATTTCATATCCACAATCGAGTCAATGTTAGCTCGATTTCTCCAATCTATATAACTCTGAAAAATTTATCGAGAATCACATCTGATACTTTCTTTAATCACACATTTCTTATCATTTTGGACATTTCATCTCTATGTCTTGTCATTTCCACCATATATCTTCAAGGCAGAGACATTTAATATTCAAATCATTTTGGATTATTCTCCACCTCAATTTCATTATCTACTCATACTTTACAGCATTACAAATCTCAATGTAGTAAGCTGTATCAAGTACAACAATCATTAACACATTTTACAACTAATCGATTTATTACAGTTATTCACTTTGAAATCATTTCCATTTCATGAACTCAGGTTTAATTCCCTTGAGCATGTTATCCACGAGTTTCAAACTCTGGCACCCTTACGTACCTAGTTCTTTACACTCGTGTTACAACTGAAATAATTGTAAGAGCCCCGCCCATTCGAATCGGCCATATGCAAGCATCCCTTAGGCTATCCTTTCGCCCCAGGTTTACCCTTACAAGTGAGTCGACGACCACATAATTCGCCCACACCTCACAATCCATTGTCCACTGCGGGTCTCCCATCATTAGGTTACCTATCACAGTTTGTCTTAGGGGTCCTAAAGACTTAGGTCAGCTGTCATCTTCTTCTTTTTATCACTTTACTGTTCTTATGCATATTCTCCAATTTACATTACTCCATACATTACATCAATTTGCATGGCATATCTCAAAATGCTCTAGTTTTATAAATAATATTCGTTTAATACCTTAGAAACAGTATAAATGTATAGAACCAAAATTAAACTGTATTGCTTTGGATTTCATTATCGATACTATTCACCTACTCATTCCTTTCTGTAGTCATTTCACTTTTCATAATATCCAACGATCCCGTAATAAACATCCAATTCAGTACACTCTTAATTCAGGCCATTACAGTCAATAACCAGGCCAATCATCTTGTGACATTCCACTACACACTTATGGGATCGCATCATGGAAGGCCCCGGCCCGTTCGTCGTCTGCCTTTACACATCGTACTGTCCTCTTTGGCGAGCACACTAGCCCCCTCGAGGTTTTGTCATGAGGCCCAGCCTGTTCACTAGGTCACTCACAATTCGCGTCCATAATCTAAGTGTAAGTGGAATCAGTAATAGGGATCGCTATATTCATATTACATCCTCTGTGTCATTAATAACTCCATCATCATCAATAGATTCAAGATCAACTTGGTTTTATCATTGTTTAGGACACAGTCCAACATAGGGGCATTTTCGTCATTTCGACATTTATTTCTTTCTCCTCACTATACATTTAAACGAAGGATCTTATTATCTATATGCTGATAGTATCCTTTCTCATACTAATATCAACAGTTTAAGATCTTGTTCGATTTCGACAGAGAAGTCTACTAGGATCCATAATTGGATTATTTTGCAGGAAATGCAGCTTTACACCATCAATTTCTCTATCAACTCAATCAATTCCAACTTCTGTTGGTCTGTTTTAACTCCCGATAAATTTTTTGAGGTAGGGGTATTTTGGTCATTTTTGACCAAAATTTTCTCTATCTTCAAAACACCTTCAATCGGTGATCTTAAGGTCTATGTAAAGATGATACTTCATTCCCCTCCTTTATATCATCACTTTAAGGTCTCAGTTAGATATGGACCGAAAAGTACTGTGGGGCCCTCACCGAGTCCTTTCGGTTCCTTACCGAACCGACCTTTATTTAGATTTTAAGATCACCATTTTCAGGAAATTTTTGAGCCATTTACTCTCTTTAGCCATCCTTTTTTCATAATTCTCACCCCCTTCAAAACATTTAACTCAATTTACAATCATTTATTTCCTCTATGTATTCAGACTACACGGTATTACTAGGGATGTTTACCTTTTTCGACACATTTTCTCTTCAAAAGTATCGACAGACATCAGGCCAACCTTGCTCTGAAACCATTAAATTGTAACAGTCCAATAACACAGGAATACACATATTATTACACCATTTAGACAGTTGGGCTGTCTGCGATACTTTACTTTTCATTTACATTTGAACAATTTCATATGAAATTATAACATGAATTACATCCCCTATCATAATTCTCAAGAAAGTACTACTATAGATAAGTCTAAATACGAAAAATAAATGATCGTACCTCATGTAGTAAATCAAGCTGTCGCATCGTCCCCAACTGCACAGCCAAAATCCTTAGATACCAGACTCTCACTCCTCGAAAATCTAAAATGTTAAAATTAAGGGATGAGCAAACCACGACTTAGTAAGAGAGTTATATGCAACACTTGATATTCAGCTACATATATGCTGAAAAACTTTTTCGCTTTCTTTAAATTTTCCTAGAAGGGCTCTAGGCTCACATGTAGGAAGGATACTACAGTCGGCTAGGGATCCGAATGGAGTAACGCAGGCATTTTGAAATACCTGTCTTGTCTCGAAACCTAGAAGTAACAGTAAAGAGTATTTTATAACTTGTTCTCAAAACACTTTAATACTCATTTTTCCTTAGATTAAACCATTTATTTTCCTTCACTTCAATATGGTTTAAAACACGTGATAATATAGTAGTAAAACAATAGTTTACTTCTTATCACTTCATTACAGTGATTTTATAAATATCCAAAACCATTAGATAATTAGTTCATTAATTATTTCTATATTAGAAATAATTTTAATGAAATCCTTTCCAGTAAACAGTAAACAGTAAACAGTAGCTACCGATTCAAAAAACAGTATACGATAGCTTTCAGTTCAGTAAACAGTAAATGGTAGCTTTCAGTCCAGTAAAATAGTAATCAGTGGCTACCATTTCAGTAAACAGTCAACAGTAATAATACAGTTCAGTAAAACAGTGTTTTGGTACGGTTTTGCTCAATAAATAGTAAACAGTACAGTAGTTCAGTAAACAGTTTAGTACAATAAATAGTATAGTACAGTAAACAGGATTCAGTAAATCCTTTCAGTAAACGGTAATCAGTAAGTGAGACTAGGCATCACCCTACAATTAAATCATGCTATCTTCGTCCACTAAGGGACACAGTATCAGTACTGAGATCTATGGCCATGATCTATAATATGTCCTCAGTGTACATGCTAGGTGACAATCCAGGACACTGATGACTAGCTGGTCAATCAGCCCCGTGACAGTAACAGTAATAATACGATGCATGAAACTCGGGGCCTAAGTCTCAAAACAGTATAAAAACCGTACCATAGCCTTTATGGATTTTAAACACAGTAAATCGAAATATTTCACAATTATCCATAAGGCTCACATGTAACTATACTCACCTTTATGAAATAATTAAAATAAATAACATTTTTCAAAATATTTCATAAAGGCATAAATCTTATTTTCCTTACGGTGAAAACAGTAATTAAATAAATCACACTGAAAAATATAAACTATTTCTTTTTCACCATAAAACGTGTACGCACGCTTTCCCGTGCTTTCTATCGAAAACATGGTTTTCAAAATCATCGAAATTTAAATCAATTGTTTATTTATGATTTATGAAAAATAACATATTCATTTTCTAAATTCAAGATCCCATCACCATGTTTTCCTTTGTAACACGTGTAGAGACCTTCTCGTCTCAAAATACTTGTCACATCCCGGAAACGTAGAAGTTTTGGGCTAAATTTTTTTTTTTTACTTGGGTTAATTTCTTACTTGGGTTGTATTCCTGCCAGTATCTCATCATACTTTTTAACCACAGCAACATCACAATATTTTTATAAAATATTTCATTCACATTATATTGATTTTTTTTTCCTCCTGGTAACGCTTACATTCATACAATATCGATTACATCCCAAAAGTATTATTTATATACAAATATCTGTGCCATACCGGATGTCTGGTATTAAAATATGAGTATACCTTACGTAAGTACAAAAAAGTAGTCGGAGGAGAGACGTATCCCTCAGTCTACATCATATGCGCAACAGGCAAAGGGTTGATCACTGCAAATAATCTGGTAGAGTAGGGGGTGAGCTTTTTGGAAAGCCCCGTAAGAAATGCATTTAAAATAGTCATAGCATCTATATATATATGCAGAAAACAAATGCCATAATAATGCATTTCATACTTTTAAACATTATATGAATTCTTTAATACATATATACCAAAATTCATACTTGATCAAACATGCATCTTACTTTAAAAATTTAAATTCAAAATTAATAGAACATATCATACAGTTCATGGAGACTAGGCAGAATCATATAGCTAGTATGCGGGTCATGACACTTACTTCTTCCTCCGAAGAGGGAACATAATACCTATGGCCATGGTATGGGCTGTAGACCTGATCAGAGTCGTACAGCGAACATGCACCACGAAGGACCAACATACCCACAAATGATGTAATCATACACAATGTGGGCGAGGACATGCACGACGTGGCTAAACTTATGCCACAATGTGGCAAGCATGACAGGCAGTAACATAAACTATAGGAAAGCCTTAGTCTCAAAACTTACTTACTTATGTAAATTCTTAAATCATACAATTGATATAAAATAGTAAGGACCGGGCGTGCTAGGGTCTAAGTTAGCCTGGGGTTTGCCACTCCGATACCTTTTTCGGAAAACATATTTATTTCATATCATACTTAAAACATTATGGAAAAATATACATAGAAGTTATAAAGTTCATTTAACAAATTAAAAGATCATGAAAATTAACTTCGGAATAAAATTCATGCTTCAGGCATTTCTTTAAAATTTGCAATGAAAGTAAGGGATACCATCACAACTTTAAATTACATCCCTTACCTCAATACACTGTAGATCAATGCCTTATGTTGCACCCATGTGCTTCCTATCTCTCCGAATTATAAACTGCAAGATAACAGTTTTGCTGTAATTAATTTTCAGTATAACTTATAAAAATTCCCTTTTTGCTTTTCATTTTCCTACCATTTGTTGACCCCAAACCATGAACTTTCTTTCCCTTTTATTCACTTCCCGTTGGCTACATGTAGGTTAGGAAATTTTATTCCTTTGTGATGTATGTTTAATTTAACTTCATAACTAATTCATCACATCATTTAGTCAACCTAAAGCTAACTTTCTATTTCATCTTTTTATCCAATTCATGTTGGCTGCATGCATGGCCTTCTTTCTTTTCTGTTTTTGTGCATTTCACGTTGGCATCCATTTGGTTCCTACTTCATGGTCATATCTAGCATGTTTTAGGTTGCCAAAAGTCTAATATTCTCACACACAAAGTCAACCAAGCTAGCTTTTCTTCTCTCTTTTATTTTTTTCTACATTTTCGGCTGGACTTTTAGTCACTTATTCTCACTTCCTTTTTCGGCTACACTACCAGCCACTTACTTCATTTCTTCCAGCCATTTTCTTTGACTTTATAGAACACTATTTTATTGGTTTATTTTCCTTCTTCTTCTTCTTCTTCAACTCACGTAACCTCTTTCATACTTTAACCTCTTTCAAAACTTCTTCAAACAGAAATTATTTACTGCTTCATGGCTGTCCAAACCGACAGCTTCTTCCTTTTCTGTTCATGGTTCACGTAAATCATCATCTACATCTTCTTATTTTCATTCTAAACCCTCACAACTGAACTAAGGTTTTCATTCTATATATGTTTGCTTCAAACAAAGGTTATAACTAATATATTCTTTGATCATTACATGCAAAATCAAAGGATAAGAACCTTAAAAACTGAGTTGGACATTACCTGTATAAAGGATCAAATCTGTCCATGTGAATCCCTTGCTGTTTTGAAGGTTTTAATGCTAGCTTCTTTGAGGTTTTGGAAGCTTAATATCCAAGGTTTGTTTTCCTTCCAAAAGCTTGGTTTATTCACTAAAGGTTATGCATGGTTTTGCTATGGATAGAAGGCTATACAGTTGTAAGAAAACAGAGAAATTTTCGATGGTGATAATGGCTGGAGATGAGTTCACGATGGAAGAAATATAAAGCACTAAAATATACATATTATTTGGACTTTTGCTGGCTTCATTAAAAGCCCTCTTCATTTCCTATTTCTTTCCTTTTGTTTTATATTCCTTATCCTCTAAACCGAAACTACACTTTCATTTTCCTTTACAAAATTTTCTTCATGTTTGCAGTCCCACGTTCTTTGACTTCTATGCCAATGTCTTGCAGCTAATAAATTTTTCTATCCTTTTTCCTTGCTTTTGTTCCCTTATGGTCTATTTGTATTGGTCTTCGGTGGAACAAATAAATCAACACAAATCAATGCTGTTGACAACCAACTAAAAACGTGTGAAAGACTTCCTTTTGTCCTCTTTTATTATTTATTTTATTCTTTCTTGTTCTCTTATTTTTCTACTAGTCATTTGCTCAACCGAAATTTCATTTCATTTCTTCTACTCTTCCATTTCTTCATACCGTCCCCACCTTGACTTTCCATGCCAACATTTGCAGCTAATGAGTCTTCCTTTATTGTTTATTTTGCCTTTTCCTTTCTTCTATTTTTCTACTAGCTACTTGTTCACACCGAAACTTCATTTAGATAGCCAATGAATTCTTCTTTTATATCTTCATGCCGTCCAAACATTTTTCTGTTTTGTCCAATTCCAACTTTCCAATATCCATTTAATTATTTATTCCATCTTGTATGTAGTATTTTCCATATCTATATTTTTCATCTAAGATTTAAAATTTTTCTATGTGAGAGATACTATTCTTATATATTTAATTCCTCAAAATATTATAAATAATTTCTTTATTGATAATTTGTTCATACACATGTACAACTATAGTATAAGAAAATGAGATCTCACAATACTATTTTTCATCTTTCGTTAACCTTTATGGAATTTCTATAAATAATTATTTTCATAATTAGAACCATAAAGGTTATTTATGAAATCAGTGGATATTCGAAGAATTATAAATAAAATATCCACTTTCTGTCTTTCTATCTTCCATCTCGTTTTACGTGAAATGTACACCTCGAGAGGAATTTTCGGTGATTTCATTTTCCAATTTCTCGAAAACATGAATATTTTAAAATTAGATTTTCGTATATTCATGTTTTATGAAAAATCATCGATTTCTCGATTCTCGTGGTTGGAAATCGTTTCTCATGAAATCAAATCATTTATTATGATTTTCGGTGATTTTTCGGTAATTTTCGATAATTTTTCGACAGTATAACGGTAGCCGATTGGCCAGCCTCCTGCACGAAAAATACAGTTTATAATTTCAACCGGTACTTCTTCACAAAATTCCAACCAACCAGTATCAATAGCATTTATAAAAATTAAATGCATAATTTAAAACATGTGTGCCGAATACCCCTACAAGCTGCACATGTCTCCCTTATCTGTCTCGGGTCAGCGACCGCCTCATTACGTCGTGCCCGTGTTCACCTCGCCTGATTCCATCGTCTCGGTCATCGATCAAATTTTTCTGGAAATAGAATTCTAGCACTTAGAATTTTTTCATAATTTACTTAATTAAATAATGGAAATTAATTTCCATAATTCTTACCGAATTTTCGGGATTTTCGTAATTTTCGAATTCCCGAGAATTTTCAAATTCCCGAAAATTCCTTTTTTCCTCTTTTCTTTTCTCTCTCTTTTCTTTCTTCCTTTTTCTTTTTCTTTCCTTTTCTTTTTCTTTTTCTTTTTCCTTTTCTTTTTCTTTCCTTTTCTTTTTCTTTTTCTTTTTCCTTTTCTTTTTCTTTTTCCTTTTTCCTTTCCTGGCTGGACCGGTTCAGACCGGTCAGTCTCTCCTCATCGCCGGTTCTTCTCCGACGGTTCGGCGACTCCTCAGCTGGCTGACACCACGGCGAAGTTGGATCTGGCCTCCATTCATCCCGAATGGGCGGCACGGCGACGGATCTACTCGATTTAGGTTCGGCCTCTTCTCCTCCTCCGTTCGTCTTTCCTCCGCCGTTTTACTTCACCGCCGGTGGCTTCTTTAACTTCCTCTCACCTCCGTCGAGGTCGATGGTGGGGTGGCAGTTCCTGGATTGACCGGCACTGTCGTTTCCTTCCTCTTAGACTTTTTCTGCCGGTTTTTCCCTCGATTTTCCTTCTCTTTTCCCGCTGTTTCTTTTCCTCTTCCGGTCACCGGCGTCTTCTTCTTCTCTTCGCCGGCACCGTCTCCTCCCCTCTTTCCCTTACCGACGGTGGTCGGCTCGCCTGGGACGGAAATCGGCTCGCTTAGGACGGAAATCGACTCCCTCCCGATTTCCTTTCTGTTTTGTTTTCTTTTTTTTGCTTTATTTTTATTATATCAATTATACCTATAGTATAATATATAGTATAGATTATATATTATACACATAATATATACCATATATTATACATATAATATTATTATTTTATATATATAATATTGTATTATATATATTATATAAAGATATATTTATGTTATGTAAAATATATCTAGTATATATATCTGTATATTTATATACCTTAAAATTACGTAACATTTATATATATTTATATAAATGTAATAATAATACTATATATATTGTATTTACAATATATATATATATATGTACAACTTTAATGTAAACTAATATTTACATTTTTCCAATATGTATATACTTATATATACATACAATGTTATATTTGTATACATATGTACTATTTAATGTATAAAATAGCATATATACATATATATACCACTGTATAATAATATATACTATATAGCATTTAAATACATATGTATCTGTATAAAAATACATTTATATAATATATAATTATATAAATATATTTCTTATTTCTTCCTCATTTTCTTATTTAATTTGGATTTCCATTTATTCAAATTAAATTTCCTCATTTCATTATTTTTCATAATTCCAACCTTTTTTCCAATTTAAATTTTTCCTTCACTCGAACTTCCCAATTCGTCACTTCCTCAATTCTCGAAATTTTCACTAATATTCCGATCTCATAATTATATTTATCTCCACTTATCTATTTTCTTTAATATCAATTTCCACCATTAAACAGTGAAAATTTTGTGGTTATCACACACAACATGCTTTTCTCAAGAATAATCAATTTACCTCATAACTAAATAAGAAAACTACTCACTAGACATATTCAAGATCATAAAATTTAAGTTTAATATTATAAAGAAGACAATTATCATGCAATAAACAATTAAACTACTAATCTTTAATAAGATCAAACAAGAAATCTATAATCAAGATTATGATCTAATAAGATTCAAACAAACAGTAATTAAAAACAAAACAAGAAATCACAAAGTCTAAAAATATTCAAGAAAGAAATAGTTAAGAATAAAAAAATAAAAAGAAAATAATTTTATAGAACAATAATAAGAAATCAGTAACTAATTAAAAATAAAAAATCAACTTTTATTAAAAACCCTAAAGAAAATCCTACGAGACTAAACGAGGGAAGAGGGATGAGAGGGATGTGAGGGATGATGTCTATGAGAGCCTTGTGCTCTTTATATAGGCCTAAGGAAGAGTTTAAATGTGAAATCCCCAATTTCATGTAAATTCCTCATGATTGTAAAGAATTCCAGCTGAAAAGAATGAAATAAATATAAGAATTTTGGTGTATAAATGGCATATGGGACACATGTGGAATAAGAGCCATAGAATAGTCAACGGTCAAATGGTTAATAAATAAATTCTGATGTTATGAGAACAATTGGAAGATGATAAAAATTAATATCATATTTTTTGGTAATTAAATACATGTGGCATTTGAATGGAAGAAGTGAGAATAATGGTCAAAGGGTCAAAGTAGTGGCTGAGATGATTAATGGGATAATCATGCATTAAATGAACTTGATGAATCATCATCTCCAGCTATCACCCATACGGCAGCAACCTCCCAGCTCTCCCTCTCGTTTCCTTCAATTTTCGTCTAAGTCTCCATTGTAGCTACCTTGACAAACCACCATCTCTTACTATCGATTCGTTAAACTCACTTAACGAAAATAGATCCTTGTCATTAGCTTAAGCTATATCCGAAGTTTGGTGGATTGAATCCAAGTATTTGAGGAGATCTCAAATTCTGAAAATTTGGTTATTTACGAAGGTAAGGATAGGAGGTGACTCTTTCAATTTCATTCATAGTTTGGAGTGGTACTGAGTTGGTATAGCATGTGTATGGTGATTGTTTAAAGGTTTGATTTAATATGATGTTACAGCTTTGAAGAAGTGAAGTGAAACGCTAGGGTTGATGCAACCAAGCTAGTGGATCATTGGTGATCGAGGTAAGAAATTTATATAACGGACGTAGGGTGGCTATGTCTGCATGTTTTGATATATTTTAAATGTCAATTGGAAAGAAGTACCAGCTGTTTTAAGTGCAGGAAAGGTGATTTTCGGGTTTTACTCTTAGTACCAATTAGGCTAGGAGCAGCTGACTGCCTACAGACAACCAAAGCGTAGTTTTTCGAAAACCCAGACAAACCAGTCGACCGCTATACAAGCCAGTCGACTGCTATTTTCTGGTATGCACTCTGTTTCAAAACAGTCGACTGCTATTTGCTAAAAAGCATTTTATTTCAAACTAGCCGACTGCCTATAAGACCAGTCGACTGCCCTGTTTCAGAAGCATTCTGTTTCAAAAACAGTCGACTGCTATATGACCAGTCGACTGCTAATTCTCGAAAAGCATTCTGTTTCAAAACCAGTCGAATGCTATGTTGGACCATCGACTACCCCATGTGTTTTCAGTAAATAAAAATATCGGAATTTTAAAAGAAATTAATTTCAATAAATGAAAATATGAAACAGCAGCCGACTGCCCTGTTTGAAAAGAGGTTTTTAAAACCTATTTCAAGAAAGTATAAATATCATAGCAAAAGGCTATATGACAAATGTTTTGAGACTATTAAGTACTTAATGATTATGCACTTCTGTATTTGTTCAAGGACTCTGATCAAGTCCCCGGTATGACATGAAATTGGCTGAGGAGCCTAAGTCCGGTCCTCAGTTGCTACAGATGTCACCCGACTAGTGTTCACTATAGCCACCGACGTTTGGCCAAGTTGTCTCTTTTATGTATATATTGGCTAGGCGAGGATTCCTGGCTCCTACGGGAGTACGCCACATGATTCAGTGCATAATTCTGTTAATATGCAAATAGTCTCTCTGTTATTTGAAAGTTATATGATGTATGTTTTGAAAAAAGAATATGATGCATGTTTTGGAAGCAAGTTTATGAAGTATGTTTTAAAGAAAGTATATGATATGCATGTTTTGAAGAAATTATAAGATGCATGTTGAAGAAAGCATGTGAAGTATGTTTGCATATGCTACTTTAAAGAAGTACATGATTTACTTAATTTGAAAGCATATGCTATTATGAACTTATGTTTTATAATAATTTTTCATGACATTATAGAGCCAAGCAGGAAAACAGCATATAAAGGCATAGTACACTCTTTTACATATATTTCTTACTGAGCGTAAACTCACCCTTTTACGAATATTTTCATACAAATTACCTGAAGTGAATTCCACTCCAAATAGAGGAGCTTGCTTTTGAGATATCAAGTGTACCTTCGAGACACGCTTCTTGTGATAACCATAAATTTTTCATTTATTGAAAAATAAGGAATATTGGAGATTCGAATGAAGGAAGTTAAATTGGAAATAAGAATATTTGTGAATTCGAAAAAATAATAAAGAAGAGAAATTTAATTTGGATAAATGAAAATCCAAATTAAATAAGAAAATGAGAAAGGAAATGTGAAATATATTTATATAATTATATATTATATAAATGTATTTTCATGCAAATACATATGTATTTAAATACCGTATGGTATATAGTATATATTAAATATACATGGGTATATATAAGTATATATACTATTTTATAAAGTTAAATAATACATATGTATTTTAGTATAATTTCTTATGTATATATAAAAATATATATATGCATATAATTGAGAAATGTAAATATTGATTTACATTGAAGTTTGAAAATATATATAAAAGTTATTTAAATTTAAAACATATAAATATACATATATATATACTAGACATATATTTTGTAATATACAATATATATTTTAGGCTTAATAGCCAAATAAGCCCTCAACCTTTAGTCCAAAATGGAATTCAGCCCTCAACGTTTTATTGCATGAAATTCAGTCCATAAACTTTTATTTCAGTGGAAATAGACCAAATCTGTTAAATGAACTAACTGCCGTTAGTTTTGCATACGTGGCATGCCACGTGGCAGCTAACTAAGCTATCCACGTCAGCTTCCACGTATGCAAAACTAACGGCAGTTAGTGTCATTTAACAGATTTTGACTTAATTGCATAATCGTAAAAGGTTGAGGGTTTATTTCCATTGAAATAAAAGTTTATGGACTGAATTTTATGCAATAAAACGTTGAGGGCTGAATTTCATTTTGGGCTAAAGGTTGAGGGCTTATTTGGCTATTAAGCCTATATTTTATATATAATATATACTGTATTATATTATATATGAAATAATATATGTATAATATATGGATTTATATATGATGCACTGACAGTGTATAGTTTCTATAAACTATCAATGCATCAGAAATTGACACCTCATCGATAGGTGCTCATATGCAAATACAAATAAATTTTTTTAATTTGCCCATAAGGACCTATTGATGAGGTGTCAACCTCTAATGCATTGACAGTGTATAGAAATTATACACTGTCAGTGCATTATATACAAACTCATAATATATAGTATATATTATATGTATAAAATATATTATATAGTATATAATATATAGTATATAGTATCTTATATACTAAATAAGGAAAGAAAAAAAAATAGAAAAGAAGAAAAACAGAAGGAAGAATCAAGGAAGAAACCCGATCCTCCCCAGCTAGAATCGACGGTGGCGGAGCTGCCACCGCCGACGAGGGAAAAAGGAAGGGACGTCTGCACTGGCCAAAGAGGAAAGGAAGGAACCCACCGGCGGTAGAAGAAAGGAAGGAAAATCGAAGGAATCCAGCGAAACCGAGAAAAGAGGAAAAAATAGAGGAACAAGCGGCGCCGGCCAAATTGGTCGCCGCCACTGCAACCGAAGCATCGCCGGAGGAAGAGGAAGAGGAAGAAGGCCACGGTTGAGGCGGAAAACGACGGAGGAAGGCCGACGGAGGAGGAGAAGAAACCGAAGGTAAACCGAGTAGATCCACCGTCGTGCCGCCAATCCAGACCGAACGGAGGCCAAATCCAGCTTCGCCGTGGTGCCGGCCAGCTGCTGAGCCACCGAACCATCGGAGAACCGGCCACCGGAGGAGAACCGACGGTGAGGGGGGATGACCGGTCCGACTGGAAAAGAAAGAAAAGGAAAAAGAAAAAGAAAAAGAAAAGAAAAAGGAAAAAAAAAGAAAAAGAAAAGAAAAGAAAAAAAAAGAAAAGAAAGAGAAAGAGAAATAGGAATTCCAGGAATTTGGAAAATTTCCGAGAATTTGAAAATTACGAGAAATCCTAAGAATTACGAGAATTGGTAAGAAATCTCGAAAAATGTTAAATTATTTAAATAATTTATTTATTAAATAATTATGGAAAAATTCTAAAATTTAGAATTTAATTTCCAGAAAATTCCCTCGATGATCGAGCCGATGGAATTGGGCGAGGTGAACACGGGCGCGACCTTCGAGAGCAGTCGCCGACCCGAAACAGGTAAGGGAGACATGTGCCGCCTGTAAGGATATTCGGCCACATGTTTTAAATTCTGCATTTAATTTATAAATGCAGTTGACAATAATTATTTTTGAAATTTGTGGTGATTTATCGGTTTCAAATTGTGGTGAAATACCAGTTGAGAAATATAAACTATATTTTTCGTGCAGGAGGCTAGCCAAATCGGCAGCCGTTATACTATCGAAAAATTATCGAATAATTACTAAAATCTACCGAAAATCATAATAAATGATTTCATTTCACGTGAAACAATTTTTAGGTACGAAAATCGAGAAATTAAGTAAATTTCATAAAATATGAATATAATGATAATTGATTTTAAAATATTCATGTTTTCGTGAATGGTAAAAAGGAAATCACCGAAATTTCATCCTGTAGGTGATATTTCACGTGAAACGAGAAGAAAATGAAAAAGAGACTGAAGTGAATATTTTTATAAATATTCTTAAATATTCACTAGATTTCATATAAAATGTTTATAGTTTTAATTATGGAAATAATTAATTATGAAAATTCCATAAAGGTTAAGAAATGATGAACAACTATGTTTTCGAGACTAGAGGTCTCTACATGTGTTTTTAGAAGAAAACATGATGATGGGAATTTAAAGTTAGAAAATAAATATTTTATTTTCATAAATTATAAAAATAATCTATTTGAATTTCGATAATTATAAAACCATGTTTTCGATTAAATGCACGGAAAAAGCATACATATGTGTTTTATGGTGGAAAAAGGACAGTTTTGCCCTTCTATATTTTCAGTGATGATTTTGCAAACTGTCTTCATCGCAATTTATAAAGAAATGTTTGACGCATGAATTTCGTTCCGAAATTAATTCCCATAGTCTTTTGATAATTAGCTAAACGAACCTTATGATTTCTATGCATATTTTTCAATAAGCTTTTTATGTATGAAAGTAAATAAGTATGTTTTCCGAAACAGTGATAAGAGTGGCAAACCCCTTGCTAACTTAGACCCAAGCACGCCTGGTCCTTACTATTTTGTACCAAATGTATAATTTAAGAAGTTACATAAGTAAGTAAGATTTGAGACTAAGGCCTTTCTATAGTTTATGTTATTGCTTGTCATGCTTGCCACATTGTGCATGTTTCCATCCCTTGTGGCATATGTTTAGCCCACGTTGTGTATGTTCTCGCCCACATGGTGCATGTTTTCATCCCTTGTGGGTATGTTGGTCCTTCGTGGTGCAATGTTCGCTGTACGACCCTGATAAGGTCTACAGCCCATACCATAGCCATAGGTATTCTATTCCCTCTTCGGAGGATGATGTTCTGTTCCATCTTTAGAGGATGAAGTAAGTGTCATGACCCGCATACTGGCTATATGATTCTACCTAGTCTCCATGAACTGTATGATAAGTTTTATTAATTATGATGTTAAGTTTCTAAAGTATGATGCATGTTTGAAACAAGTATGAATTTTTGATATATGTATTAAAGAATTCATACAATGATTTAAAGTATGAAATGCATTATTATGACATTTGTTTTCTGCATATATCGATACTATGACTATTTTAAATGCATTTCTTACGGGGTTTTAGTATGATACGGTTACTGATTTGAAAAGAGAAATAAATGTTTATTCTAAAAGAATAACATAAAAATTATTTCTAAGATAGAGATAATCGAAGAAGAAATTATCCTATGATTGGATATTTACAAATCACTGTACTGTACTGTTTTTACTATACTGAAGAGAAGAGAAGAGAAGTAAACCACTGTTTTTATTTCTGAACTGCCACGTGTTTTAAAGTATTCTGAAGTGAAAAGAAATAAGTGGTTTGCTCTGTGGAAAAACGAAAATTATATCGTTTTGAAAACAACGAAATTAATATTCCCTACAGTTGCTTCTAGGTTCCGGAACAAGTATGGTATTCTAAAATACGTACCTTATTCTATCTGGATCCCTAGCTGACTGTAGTATCCTTCCTACATGTGAGCCTAAAGCCAGTTAGGAAGATTTTAAAGAAAATGAATAAAAAAAAATATTTTCAGCATATAGATAGCTAAATATCAAGTGTGACATATAACTCTCTTACTGAGCCGTGGTTTGCTCACTCCCCAATATTAACATTTCAGGTTTTGATGATTGTGAGATCCGACATTTGTGGATTACGACTACCGACTGAGATTTATGAGGTATGATCAATTATTTTCTATATTTAGACTTGTGTATAGTACTACTTACTTATAGAGTAAGATAGGGGATGTATATAATATTAATTATTATATGAAATTGTTTAACATTAAGTGTAAAGTGAAGTATCACAGACAGCCCAACCGGATAAGTTGCGTAAAATAAGGTGAAAAATGTGGTAACGAGTCATTACACTTCCTGATAATAGTTGGAGGTATACTTATGTAGTTTTGTAAGTCAGACAGTACTACGGTACATTCATGTTTATAAGATGTCGGGGATTTAAGTTAGGAATGATGTGTAAGATCCTGTGAAAAAGGAATGATATGTATATATATATATATATATCATTATTCTGCTTTGTTGAAATTAAAATATTCCTATTGAGCTATTAAATATTAAGCTTAAGAAGAAGAAGAATAAATGACATTAACGGACTAGTCTAATCAAGTCGCAGAAGATAAGAAAAAAGTTAGATGGTAAGATGTAGTGGTGAGAACGTCATATTAAAAGACTTTCCTAAGAAATGTGGGATTCAGATAAGAGTTTACTTGGGAAACAAGTAATTTGACTAGTCAAACTCTTACCTTTATCTCATCATCCTTTTACAATTATTTTCTAAATAAAATTCCTAAGGCCTATTTTTATTAATTAATTACAGATCTAAGACATAATAAAATTAAGAAATTATCTTGTCTCAACAAAATCTTGTCTTGAAGTTGCTTTGTTGGAATTTCTTCTCAATCTCATTTTTTTGCCCAAAATTTCGTACTGATTGCAATCTTGTACATTTCGAAAACCTTTAGAAGTTCTCTACAACTTTCATGAAGGTTAGTTCTTGAGATGAGGTTGTTAAGTTGGTCATATTCATCAATCTTTTAAGCTAGATAGAAAATACTGCACTTTGCTCTTTTTAGCTCTTTTAATTCCAACTTTGATATTTAATACTTAAATCATAAAATAAACATTAGTAAGCTCTTTTAGGCATAAAACATCAATATGGAGAATATATTAGCACATGTAAAATTCACAAAATATCATCCTATTTGTTGCAACTTGGAACGACGTTGAGTAGGAAATCTCTCTTTACGTATATGTACCCAAACCCAATCCCCAGGTTCAAAGACAACTTTCTTGCGATGTTTATTGGCTTGAGTAGCATATTGCTCAGTCCTCTTCTCAATATTTTGACGTACCTTCTCATGTAGTTGCTTAACAAAATCAGCTTTCTTTACCCCATCCAAACTAGGTCTCTCTTCAATAGGTAGTGGTAAAAGATCTAATGGAGTGAGTGCAATAAAACCATAGACAACTTCAAATGGAGAATAACTAGTAGTAGAATGCACACACTTCTATTGTAAGCAAACTCCACATGATGCAAGCAATCTTCCCAATTCTTCAAATTCTTTTGAATAATGGACCTTAACAAAGTAGACAAAGTATGATTGACTACTTTAGTTTGACCATCGGTTTGTGGATGACAAGTAGTTGAAAACAATAGCTTTGTTCCTAACTTTCCCCAGAATGTTTTCCAAAAGTAGCTAAGGAACTTCACATCACGGTCAGAAACAATGGTCCTCGGAACACCATGTAAACAAACAATTTCCTTGAATAATAAATCAGCAATGTTGCTTGCATCATCCATCTTGTGACAAGCAATGAAGTGATCCATCTTAGGGAACCTGTCAACAACAACGAAAATAGAATCTTTGCCTCTCTTTGTTCTTGGTAAACCCAAAACAAAGTCCATAGAAATGTCAGTCCAAGGAGTAGTAGGAATGGGCAATGGAGTATAAAGACCATGATTCATAACTCTAAACTTAGCTTGTTTACAAGTGACACATCTTTCACATAATTTTTCAACATCTCTTTTCATGTTAGGCCAAAAGAAGTAATCATGCAATATGTCTAAAGTTTTCTTTACTCCAAAATGTCCTATTAATCCACCACTATGAGCTTCTCTAACAAGTAATTCTCTTAAAGAACTCCTAGGCACATATAATCTATTTTCCCTAAATAAGAATCCATCATGCCTATAAAACTTTCTAAAACCAGTTTTCTCACATGCATTAAACAAATTTTCAAAATCCTCATCAGTAGCATACAAAGCTTTAATATACTCAAATTCAAGTAATTTTGCATTAAGAGTAGTGATTAGAGTATACCTTCGAGACAATGCAACAGCCACGACATTTTCTTTACCTTGTTTTTAGATCACACATGGAAATGTCTCAATGAACTCCATCCACTTGGCATGATGCTTGTTCAACTTGCTTTGTCCCTTCAAGTGCTTCAAGGACTCATGATCAGTGTGGATGACAAATTCCTTGGGCCATAAATAGTGTTGCCATGTTTCCAAGGCCCTCACTAATGCATACATCTTTTTATCGTACGTGGGATAGTTAAGGGCAGCTCCACTTAACTTCTCACTAAAGAAAGCAATGGGACGCTTCTCCTACATTAAAACAGCTCCAATACCTATACTTGAAGCATCAAACTCAATGTCAAAAGTTTTAGAAAAGTCAGGTAAGGATAATAAAGGTGCAGAACAAAGCTTCTCTTTAAGCAAGTTAAAAGCATGATCTTGCTCAAGACCCCATTTAAATCTAACATTTTTTTAACAACTTCAGGTAAAGTTGCAGTTATAGTACTGAAGTCTCTAACAAACCTACGGCAAAAACTAGCTAATCCATGAAAACTACGTACCTCAGAGATATTCTTAGGTATAGGTCAATCTTTAATAGCCTTAACCTTTTCATCTTCTACTGTTATACCCTTGGAAGAAATAACATATCAAGAAATATAATCTTATCAGTGCAAAAAGAACATTTCTTACGGTTAGCATACAACTTTTCCTTTCTCAAGACATTAAGCACATTCTTTAAGTGTTCAATATGTTCATGCAAACTTCTACTATAGATCAAGATATCATCAAAATAGACAATTATAAATTTTCCAATGAAAGCACACAAGACATGGTTCATTAATCTCATGAAAGTGCTAGGTGCATTAGTTATCCAAAAGGCATAACTAACCATTCATACAAACCATGCTTAGTCTTAAATGCAGTTTTCCACTCATCACCTTCTCTCATGCGAATTTGATGATAACCATTTTTCAAATCAATTTTGGAAAAGATGCAAGAACCATGTAACTTATCAAGCATATCATCTAATCTAGGAATGGGATAGCGATACTTTACAGTGATTTTGTTCATGGCACGACAAGCAACACACATCCTCCACGTCCCATCCTTCTTAGGAACAAGTAACACAGGAACAGCACATGGACGCATGCTCTCTCTAACATAGCCTTTCTTCATGAGCTCTTTAACTTGCCTTTGAAGCTCCTTTGTCTTCTTGGGATTACTTCTATAGGCAAGTCGGTTGGGAATGGCGGCTCTAGGAACAAGGTCTATTTGATGCTCAATTCCCCTAATAGGTGGCAAACCATTTGGAATCTCCTTAGGGAATATATCTTCAAATTCCTTCAAAAGAGACACAACATTAGTAGGCAAAGAAGCTTTAAGATCATTAGAACTAAAACAAGATTCTTTATATAAAAACAAAAGGATTGGGCACTTAGCTAGAAAAGCATCCTTTACATCACTTTGATTTGCATAGAAGCTCACACCCTTTCTTTATTTATTTGCAATATCTTTTCCTTTATCTAGATTCTTTGACCTTTGTTGTGATTCATTTTGCTCTTTCAACCTCAATTGATCCTCATAAATCTCCTTAAGACTCAAGGGTGCAAGTGTGAACTTCTTACCATCCCTGGTAAATGAATAACAGTTTGTGAATCCATCATGTATGACACGTCTATCAAATTGCCATGGTCTTCCTAAAAGCAAATGGCCAACATGCATAGGCACAACATCACACAACACTTTATCATTGTACCTTCCAATGGAAAATGGCACAAATACTTGCTTGGTCACATTTACTTCTCCACAATTATTGAGCCATTGAAGTTTGTATGGTTTGGGATGTTTTGTAGTGGGCAAACTCAATTTGTCAACCAAATAACTGCTAGCAACATTAGTGCAACTACCAACATCAATAATAAAAAAGCATACCTTATTGTTGACGTGGCATCTAATATGGAAAATATTTTCTCGTTGCACTTCATCTTCATCCTTAACTTGGGCACTTAATGCACGACGAGCTACTAGTGCTTCACCATAAGCAGCAAACTCAACATAGTCATCATCCTTATCAATGTCCTCCAATGGTGGCATCTCAATAACAACATTAGACTCTTCACTTACAATGTCACCATCGTCATGCATAATCATGACTCATTTGTTTGGACATTGTGATACAATGTGTCTTTTTCCCAAACATTGAAAACACTTGATGTCTCTACTTTTACCTTGGGATGCTTGGACAGCCTCGGGTTTGGGCTTTTGGACACTCTCACCCTTAGGCTTGGATGTCTCAGGTTTAGGCTTGAATGAGGATATAGTTTTAGGTTTGAATGTAGTCCTATCATCCCTTCGAAAGGTGTTCGGTTTCCAAGAAGAAGACGAACTAGAACCTTGCACAAAACGAGATGAAGAACCTTTTCTCTTGAGTTGCCTTTTAACATTTATAGCCATATGCAACATATCATCAAACTCCACATAGTGATGTAACTCCATTACATTAGGAATCTCACGATTCAATCCTTGTAAGAATCTAGCCATAGTAGCTTCACTATCCTCTTCAACATCAGCTCTTATCATGATAAATTTCATTTCTTTATGATAATCCTTAACACTCTTAGAACCTTGAGTGAGACCTTGTATGTCACAGCCCGTGACCCTATTTTTCACCTTATTCTATACATCTTATTTGGTTGGGCTGTCTGCGATACTTTACTTTTCTTTTACATATAAACAATTTCATATTAAATTATAATATGAATTACATCCCCGATTTCTTCTTCATAAGAAAGTAGTACTGCCGATAAGTCTAAATACAGAAAATAAATGATCATACCTTATTAAATAAATCGACCTGTCGCATCGTCCCCAAATGCACAGTCAAAAATCCTTAAAGTGCTAGACTTTCAGTCTTCGAAAACCTGAAATGTTAATATTAAGGGGTGAGCAAACCACGGCTCAGTAAGGGAATTATATGCATACTTGATATTCAACTTCCTATATGCTGAAAATCTTTTTCATTTTTCCTATGAGCTCTAGGCTCGCATGTAGGAAGGATACTACAGTCGGGTAGGGATCCGGATGGAGTAAGGTAGGTATTTTGAAATACCTATCTTGTCCCGGAACCTAGAAGCAACTGTAGAGAGTAATTTTATTTTCGTTTGGAATGTAAATCCTTTTACTTTTTATTTCATAACATTTTCATATTCTTTTCAAAATACTGCTTTTAAGAAATAAAGCATTTAAATAAAATTACTAATATTCATATCTTCTTTGAAAAGAATATTAGTTAAATCATCATCATCATTTTCCTTTAAAACTCATTTCATGTTTTACTGTACAATCATAATTAGTACAGTACTTTAAAATAGCAAAATAAGCTATTAAACCCTTTTCGTATAACATATAAATCATTTAAATCTAATATTCAATTTAAAATTTAAATAAGAATATTAGATTTACTTTCTTCCCTTTTTCCTTTTGAAAACATATCACATGTTCATATTACATATCATATGAAAGTCATCTCGTAGTACTAAAATCAGTACTGAAATAAGCATTTTGTAAAATGCTGTAAATCACGTTCATTTGATATATCACATATAATGTAAAACATTTTCATTTCACGTATCACATATCATATAAAACATTTTCATATATAGAGACTTAGGCACACACGCCCAGCCCGTCCACTGGGTCGTTACTCATATCATGCTATAGACCCCGAAGGGTATGAATAATCATGTCAAATCTATGGCCATAGTCTATAATTGTCCTCGGCGGATCACTGATCAGGTGTCGACCGGGACTAAATATCACATATCACATGTTATATATCACATATCACGTATTACATATCATATGTCGGCATGATAGAAGGGCCAACTAGTCTCAAAACCATGTTTTTATCGTAAAAATAACCTTTATGAAATTTATAAAATATATAATTTCATAATTTAAAATCATAAAGGTTATAAAACAATTTAGTGAATATTTAAGAAATATTTATGAAAATATTCATAAAAATATTCACTTTACTTCTTTCCATTTTTCGTCTCGTATTACGTGTAATTTACATATTAAGAGAATTTTCGGTGATTTCATTATCACCATTCTCGAAGAGGATTTTCGGTGGTGTCCTTATCACCATTCTCGAAAACATGAATAATTTAAAATCATTTTCATTTTTTTCATGTTTTTATGAAAATATTCATTTTCTCGATTTTCGTGGATGAAAATCATTTCTCGTGACATAAAATCATTTATTATGATTTTTAGGAATTTTTCGATAATTTTTCGGCAGTATAACGGCTGCCGATTGGCTAGCCTCCTGCACGGAAAATACAGTTTATAATTTCCAGCCAGTACTTCATTCCAAATTCCAACCAATCATTCATCAAATTATTTCATAAAATATTTTTCATAAAATAATTTGAAATTAAAACATGCAGACTGAATATCCCTACAGTACTGCACATCCATCCCTGACCTTTTTCCGGGTCGGCGATCGCCTCGTTCGTCGCGCCCGTGTTCACCTCACCCGATTCCATCATCTCGGTCATCGAGGAAATTTTCTGGAAATTAAATTCTAAATTTTAGGATTTTTCCATAATTATTTAAATAAATAAATTATTTAAATAATTTATCACTTTTCGAGATTTCTTACCGTTTCCCGTGATTCCCGGGTTTCCGAGTTCTTGAGATTTCTCATAATTTCCAAAATTCTCTTTTTTCTCTCTCTTTCTTCTTTTTCCTCTTTTCTTTCTTTCTTTTCCTTTTTCTTTTTCTTTTCTTTTTCTTTCTTTTCTTTTCTTTTCTTTTCTTTTCTTTTCTTTTTCTCTTTTCTTCTTCTTTTTTTTTCCTGGTCTGACCGGTTTAGACCAGTCAGACCAGTTTGGCCTTCCTATGGCCAGTCTTCCGTCGGTGGTCGGTTCCCCGCCGATTCTGGCCTCCCACAGCTGGCCGAGGTGGCGACGAAGTTGGATCCGGCCTCCGTTCTTCCCCATCGCCGGCGACGGTGCCGGACCTAGGAGGGTGGGTTTCGGCTCCTTTCCTCCCTATTTCTTCCCTCCTCTGCCGTTTCCTTCACCACCGGTGGCTCCTCTCGCCTTCATCTCCCTTCGGCGGTGGTGCTGGTAGCGGTGGCGGTGCCTGAATGGGTCGGCACCACCGTTCCACTTTTCTCTTTTTTTTTTATTCTCAGGTTTCCTCCGTTTCCTTCGCTTCTGTTTTCCGTTTCTTCACGTCGCCGGCCTCTTTTCGTCACGTCGCCGGCACCTTCTCTTCCTCTCCTCGATTCGTCGGTCGCCATCGCCCTTCTCTCTCTCTTCCTTTCTCTGCTCCGACCGACGGGCTCCCTCTTATTTTCTACAGAAACGGGATCCAATTTCCCGTTTCTGTTTTAGTTGTTTTTTTTCTTTATTATACTTATTATATATATATAATACCTATAATATTATTATTATATATATAGTATAGTACTATATATATTATTATATATATAAAATATATATTTGTGTATTAAAATATAGATATAGTATAGATATATATGTATATTTATTTACTTTAAAAATTACATAACATTTATATACATTTTTATATAAATGTAATAATAATACAATATATATTGTATTTACAATATATATATTTTCAAACTTTAATGTAAATCAATATTTACATTTCTCAATTATATGTATATATATTTATATATACATAAGAGATTATACTAAAATACATATGTATTATTTAACTTTATAAAATAGTATATATATTCATATCTACAAACATATATTGATATATACTATATAGTATTTACATACATATGTATTTGTATAAAAATACATTTATATAATTTGTAATTATATAAATATGTTTTATTTTCATTCTCTCATTTTCCTTATTTAATTTGGATTTCCATTTATCCAAATTAAATTTCCTCTTTTCATTATTTTCCATAATTTCATCCTTCTCCTTATTTACAATTTATCCAAATTTATATTCCTCAATTTCCTCACTTCCTTAATTTCCGGAATTTCAACGATATTCCATCTCGTAAATAAATTTTATTTATTTACTTTAATTTATTTATTTCCTCTTGTCTATTTTCTTCAATATTAATTTCCAATATCAATAATTTCCAATAATTGAAAAATTTGCGGTTATCACATTGTAACCTTTGATAAAGCTCTCTATAGTAATGATTTGAAATAAACCTTTTTCTCATAACACGTTTCATTTCATCCCATGTAACTATAGGTGGCTCTCTATTCCTACATCTACCAAGCATGAGTTGGTCCCACCAAATGATTGCATAATCTGTGAACTCCACAACAGCAAGCTTCACCTTTTTTTCTTCGGAATTGTTATAGCAATCAAAGACCATCTCCACTTTCTTTTCCCATTCTAAGTAAGCGTCAGGATCATTCTTACCTTGAAAGGAAGGAATCTTCAATTTGATACTTCCTAAATTTCCATCTATCCTATCATGATACCTATCTCCTTTATACCTATCTCCACGCCACGACCTCCTCTATTACCATGGTTACCTTTAACACTTCATTCATACTAAACTCATCATCATCAAACTCATCATCAACTTTATCATTAAAGTCATTATTCACAACATTGCCATTCACATGAGAAGTATCCCCTTGCTTTACCTTAGCTAGGGTAGCTTCATGTTCCTCCAACTTATCATGAATATTATTAAACCTCAACTCTATTCTTGAAAATTGTTGTTGCATGGCTTGGAACATTAACTCGATCTTACTCAAATCAGGCTTTTCACTATTAGAAGACATGATTGTATCTTGCAAGAAATGAAAGGAAGACCATGATAAGCTTAAGAGTTCTCAAGAGAACCAAAGAGAAGAAGTCTCTCAATTTTATTACTAAAATCAATTGTGTTATGCCAAAGGGTTACATAGTTATTTATAGGCAAATAGCAAACTTGCAACACAAGTAATAGGAATCCTACTTTCCTAACTTGCAGATCAAGAAATAGAAATCCTATAATACCTATTAAATAAAAAAGGAATTGGGCTTAAATTTAATTAAGACAATGTTCAGCCCAATAATACATAACTAAATAAAATAAGTATAGCATTAAGCCCAATCGCACTAGACCCAATTTATGCATTCGATCCAATTACATTTCATCCCAATTGTAGATCTTCAAGAAGGTTGAACTTGGGCTTGGATCATGTTGTAGAAGACTTTGTCATCCTCAATGCTCAAGCTTTGTTGGGCTTTCTTCTAGCAATATTAATGAAACCAGTCAAGACTTGTTGCATTATCTTTATTTTAACTCTTGTCATTAGACCTCTATGGATGCTCAAAGGATCACGATCACCACAAACATGATTTGGGCTTTGAGATCTTGATGGGCCTCCATCAAAAAGATTTCCATGATTGAATTACATGAAATAAGTTACATGATTTGAATTACACGAAGTGATTTACATTAATTGAATTTCTTCAAATGATTTACGTAAATTGATTTATATGAAATGATTTTTACGAGATTGATGTCTCCCTGATTATCGTGCATACGAGATAGTGATGATTAGGCTGGGAGATGTCCTAGACCTTCTCTTTATATGATATGACTATGGGAGTTATGGTCAAACCCCACAAGTTTACGCAGTGAGTACCTGACCAGTGCGAACTGTGAGTGATCGATAATGGCCATTGTTACGAGGTCCTTATAGGGATACGAGGTCCCTTCGGGGATACGAGATTGTGCATGAATCTCTAGGAGATGATTTTTCTATCGATATGGTGTATTTGACAAATGATTGAATCACTGAATGATTTGATTTATGAGCATGATACATGATTTGATTGAAAAGTAATGAAAGAAGTGATACAAGTTTTACAGTATATGTTTTCTAGATATACATGCATTTATCTTATTTAATGATTTGAAATGAATCGCTTTACTGCCTTGTATATTGAATTGATTTATATAAACTGTTTGCATAAATCATTCTTCATAAAATAATTTTTAATATTTTAATATTCATATTTTGAATTATTTTTATAATATGCACTTTTATATATGTTTCTTACTGAGCTTTTCCCAAAGATCACCCCCTTTTTTCTCACCATTCTAGATAGTTTATTAAGGGGTGCGTAACATCTGCTACAATAAGATAATTGAAGGAAATTACTAGAAGTTTAAGTTATTTGCGAACAGGTATGAGTAGAATTTAATATTTATATTCAAACTAGTGAATGCACAATAGCTGTAGTTATGGGATGTAAATAATGACATGTTCATGTAATGAATTAATAGGATGTAATTTTATATTGAATTGTTATAAACAGCATAATAAATATATATATATATATATATATTATGTTATATGTTTTATTCTAAATTCTTATTTAATTAATTAGTAGATTAATTAATTTAATTTAATAGTATCGAGATTTAAGGGTAATGAGAATTGTAAAATGAACTTGCATTGGCACTGAACACAAACCGACTAATATCGAAAAAAATCGAATGAGAAAAATAGTAATGAAAAGGAAAAATTTGGTTCGAAATTCTTTAATTTCGGACGTTACAAAGTGGTATCAAAGCAAGGTTTGCCTAGTACATGTCGGTGTAAGTAGGTTAGAATTGAGTTACATCCCACATTACTGTGCATAGTCTAAATATAAATTGTGAAAAAGGGTTAGAAAATGGAATAAAATGTCGATTGATAGAGGAATATTGGTAGTTGATAGAAAGAACAAGAATGATATGTAACGTCCATAATTAAAAAATTTCGAACTAAATTTTTCCTTTTCACTTTTATTTTTCTTATTCACTTATTCGGTATCAATTGGTTTGTGTTCGGTGTCAGTACAAATGCTATCTATAATTTCAACTTCATATCTATATTTATCCCATTAAATCATTTAATCCATAAGAAATAAATAAGAAATCAAAATATAAACTATAATATAAAATCTATAATATTATTAATATCCATTCAATTTTAGCACACCCCACAAATTTATATACATTCCGAAATCAGTCGCTACTCTATTTACATCCCAACATCTCTTTACAGCTGCTGTGCATACATTAGTCTGAATACAAATATTAAAATTCTATTTATACCTGATCACTGGATACTTTAAACTTCTAGAAATTTTCTTCAACTACACTATCACAATAGTTGCATGTACTCTGATAGGCTATCTAGGATGGTGAGTAAGGGGGTAAGCTTTGGGGAAATTCTAGTAAGAAACACATATAAAAGTGTATATTATAAGCAGTTAAATAAATAATTAGTATATACTATATGCAGTTAAATAAATAATTTATTTTACTAATTATGAAAGAGATATATTAAATATAAATATTAAAATGAAATAAAAACATTTATTTCCGAACGACTCACTCGGGTACGCTATAGGAAGGATACATATTCGGCTAGATAACCGGGTGGAATATGAGAGGTACTTTGAAGTACCTATCATGTTTTGATCCCTATATGCAATTATAGGGACTAATATAGTTGTTGATGAAATCAATATGAAACATGTGGTAATGTATGCAATGCAATTTCAAAATCGATATCTGTATATAAACAATTGATTTGAATAATGTTATAAAAATTGTCAGATGAAATATTTCAGTATATAAACAATTAATTGAAAAACACTATGATAAAATAGTTTAGTATTGGTAAACAGTTCAATATCAATAAACGGTTCAGGAAACAGTACAGTAAACAGTTCAATATCAGTAAACAATTCAATACCGTAAACAATTCAATAGCAGTAACAATTCAATTCGATAAAACAGAACAGTATAGTGGAGATAGTCACATCTAATAGAATCATGCACGATCACTATCAGTATCCCTGAAGGGACAATCACTATCAATATCCTCAAAGGGATGATCACTATAATGAATGGCCATCATCAACACTCATAGTTCACACTAGTTAGGTGCTCACTGCGCAAACCTGTGGGTTTGACCATAACTCCCACAGTCATATACAAGTAAACCTGCAGACTGATTAGGTCTTGCAGTCATATAACAGTATGCATGATCATTACAGTACGATTTTCTCAAAACATTTTCATAAATCACTTCATTTAATAGTAGAAATCATTTCAAATAGCGATTATCTTCAGTCAGTCGAAAATCACATAAAAGAATATTTATTATATTGGCAGTAATAAAATTCGTTAAATACTTATTGAAAACTTTAAATATTCGAACAATTCATTTTCACATAAATAATAATTCATTCATGTAAAATCAATAAAATATACTTTTATACAACCTTATAATGTATGAAGGCTTGTATGCAATTTAAAACAAATTAAAACATTATATGCACTTGAAATAAATTTATGTTTAATGCAATGTAAATATTTCATGTAATTCACTTCATTATAAATCCACTCATATAAACTCAATTCATATGACTCATTTCATGTAAATCAATTTATGCACATTACTTCATGTAAATCAGTTCATGTAAAATACTAATTTTTAGTAATGTATTTCATGCAATTTAAAATCATATTATGCTTTTATGTATGAAAAATAAATTCTAATTTCTTGTTTAGAAGGATTGGATGGGAAGCAGTTACGATTTGGTTTCTGAAAATTTACGAATGCACAAAAACAATTCTTAGGCAACTTTCATACATGTTCCTTACCTTTACTTCTGTGTAGTGTAAAATCCACAACTCCAATTATGCCTTTTTATCTTTCATACTTCATACTGCACAATAATTCTAAATTATATTCAAACTTCCATATTATGATTCTTATAAATATTCAATCAATTATATTTTCTATTTATCATTCTCAACATTTAATTTATTTTATTTTTTACTAAACACCAAAAATATAATTTCAAATAAATTCCATTCTTCCTTAAATTTACATGTCACCAATAATGTCAATTTCTATTAAATACCATATATAACCAAAATGAATATTTCTATAAATTCCCAGTTTTCATTTTGTAAATCTTAATAATTTATTACCTGTCTTAACTACACATATTGAAATCTTTTTCCCAATTTTAATTTTGACAAATAATTTTTATTCATCATTAGTATTAATTCTTCTAATTGCTTATACCACAATTACTTCCATTTTATTAATTTCACAATTAATTTATTTCATCTTCTATTAAATACTATCACATGACCTCCATTAAATTAGTATCCTTTTTCAAATTTAATTCCATATTATAACTTTCAATTAATTTCCCTTAATTTCTCACTATTTTATTTTTTATTTTTTATTAATTCCAATAATTTTTATTTTATTTTCTACTAAATTTTCAAAATAATTAAATTGTACTTTTCCTATCTATGATTTTATAAAAATTCTGGCAGCATAACGGCTATAATTGTCCTAACCCTCCTGCATGAAAAATACAATTTATATCCCCAAGGTAGTTGATTTTAAACCATTATAATATCCAATTCATAAACCTCATTTAAATCAACCCATAAACAGTTTGAAATTTATCTTCGAAATATTAGTCACATCATATTTACCATGTAAATTATCAAATTACTATTCTCAATCCTCTACATCAACATCATCCCCTTTTCTCACCTATAACCTTATTCAATCATATCTTCAAAATTCCAAATTTAATATTTAAAAACCTCAAATCAATTAAACTAACTCCATATGAATTTACAACTAATTTATACAAATATCTTACCTAGCGTTAACGCTAGCGATTTAATTTCTCCCCAGCTCAGTCAAACTTCAATCACTCTTGTGTAATACCTACGAATTCAACCTATATCCATACTTAGAATTTTACATATACTAAATTTTTTAACATATAAACTCACAATTTAATAAAAATAAATTATACATATAATAAATTTCGTACCATTTCTAACCTCTTTGTTCTGTTGTTGTGTTTTTTTCTATTTCTCTTCTTTTTTTTCTGGTTTGGATAGTCCATCCCTATTTCGGCGAGAGTTGCTCCTATCATCTCCAATCAAAATAGTGATAATAACTCTGGTGCTACTATAGGGTACAATTTCTACTTTCTCTTTCTTTTTCTTTTCCCTTTTTTTTCTGGTTGCCGGTACCCCTTGTTTCCGTCAGATCCACCCTCACCGAATCTGTCTCTAGCTGCTTCAACCAGCCACCGATGGTCATCTTTTCTTTTCCTTCTTCTTTCTTCCTCTTTTCCTTTCTTCATTTGGCCCGATTGATTCTCTTCTCTGTTCACTGTTGCCGGCCAACCCTTCTCTTCCATGGCCGGCGATGATCAGAGCTCCCCCCCTCTTTCTCCCTTCGATCGATTTCCCTCTCTCCCATTTCTCTTCTTCTCTTTTCTCTTCTCTTTTTTTTTCCTTTTTGTTTTAAAATCAGATCTGCTGCAGCAAGCTTCCACGAGATGCTTGTTGCTTTTTCTTCTTTTCTTTATTTTATTTTATCTATTTGTTTATTTATTTATTTGATATAAACATATTACTCATAATTTCTATTAACAATTATGTATATTATACATATATTTGATTTTAACCATTATATATATATATATATATATATTTATTTTCATAACATTTACAATATATATTTTTTTATGTAGTTAAAATTTCTGCTTACACTATATTAAAAACATATTTATATATACTATTTATATTTATATATATAATCCTTAAAACATATATATGCCCATTTTATTATTTGTTAATATATATATATATTTACATATACTTTAATTTTACATAAAATTTATATAATATATATTCATACATATATTTCTTTATTATTTTTTAATTTCCTCTCAATACCCAAATTAAATTGCCAATTATTAAATTTTTAATTTATCAATTGATCAAATATTATAATTTCGAAATATTTCAATCCTTTAATAAATTTTTTTATTTATTTCAACCAGTCTATTAACGTTTGAAATTAAATTTACAGATATTTAATTCCAAAAATGGGAGAATTTGCGGTTATCACATCCTCCCCACCTTTAAAGAATTTGGTCCTCCAAATTCAACACATGTACTCCATTGATTTAATACATTGAGACTTATCAATTTCTCATACTTATTCTTAGCAGTCACTCATTTCATTCATTCTTATCAATACTCTCATACAATATATACACAATTTACTAACAATTCTCTTACGTTTGTCGATCCATATTTATTTCGACATCAATTATATCATATACAATTGTCCTATTATCCTCAAATAATACATACTTCAATAAAACAGTCTCGATCATTTGATATCTATCTTATTCCTTTACGGCGATACTTGATTTTCTATACAATGTCCATACCATTCATCAACTATCCTATTGCATCCCTTCTTATCCCATCAATCCCCATACTACTCATATCCTTTACAATCATTTTATCATCTCCAAACAACCGCAATTCTATCATTACACTTAAACTGCACCCCTCCTCATACACATAATTTATCCTTTTTTCCCAATGTACTGACACCAATACTCTTATAAATTTTTCCATATTCATATTTCACCTCAAACATCATCATTTTAGTGTCTTAATTCTATTTGGACAAAGAAAGTCTTGGTGGGGCCCATACCATGTACCTTTCTGAACATTATCTAACACACCCTTCTTTTTAAATATTTAACGATAAATTTCTCCTTTTTTAAAATCCTACACACAGTAACTTATCTTAAATATGAGGAAAATAGGGCTTTCATATCAACTGCATCCTATAAGTGATGGAGGCCCATCAAGCTCACAAAGCCCAAGTCATGTTCGTGGTGATCATGATCCTTTGAGCATCCATAGAGGTCCAATAACAAAGATAATGCAACAAGTCTTGGCTGGTTTTATTAATATTGCTAGAGAGAAAGTCCAACAAAGTTTAAGCATTGAGGATGAAAGTCTTCTACAACATGATCCAAGCCCATGTGCAACCTTCTTAAAGACACACAAATATGGCCAAAATGCAATTAGGTCGGATGCATAAATTGGGTCTAGTGCAATTCGGTCAAATGCTATACTTATTTTATTTAGTTATGCATTATTGGGCTAAACATTGTCTTAATTTAATTTAAGCTCAATTCCTTTTTATTTAATAGGTATTGTAGGATTTCTATTTCTTGTTCTGTAAGTTAGGAAAGTAGGATTCTTATTACTTATTCTGCAAGTTTGCTATTTCCTGTTCTACAAGTTAGGAAAGTAGGATTCCTATTACTTGTGTTGCAAGTTTGCTATTTGCCTCTAAATAGCTATGTAACCCTTTAGGCATAACACAATTGATTTTAGTAATAAAATTGAGAGACTTCTTCTCTTTGGTTCTCTTGAGAACTCTTGAGCTTGTCAAGGTCTTCCTTGTGGCATTCTTCTACCTTTCACCAATTTATACCATAGGTTCTTGCTTTTCTAGGCATCGGGTCTTGGTCTAATATCATAGGTTCTTGTGTTTCTACACAACGGGTCTTGGTTTTATTTCTAATTTTTGTTTTCCTTTGCTACGTTTTTAACTTGTTCTTGTTTTTCTTCTTCGTGTTCTTCATTGAACCTCATCTTCTTTTGGTGAGGTTCATATCAATAAGATTATTTTGTCATCCTCCAAATTATACATTTCTCAATCAAACACTCTTGATCCTTCAATATCTATCTCATTCATTTATACCCATGCTTCCATATAACATTTATATCATTCACTAGCAACTGTCATTCCTATTTGTACCATTTATCTTCACTACGATCACTCTATCATTTTCAATTATCCATAAATCATCAATCACTTCAAATTATTCTATCTAAACCTAATTCAGTTAATCATCACCAATCATTTAGTACCTATTTCATAACACTTCCGTATAACATCCATGTTTATGATTTTTGTTTGTTCTATCGACCATCAATATTCCCCTTCCAATCAACCTTTTGTTTCAATTTCTAACTATTCTTCACAATTTATATTCAGACTATGCACAGCAGTGTGGGATGTAAACCAATTCCAATCTATTTACACCAACACGTACTAGACAAACCTTGCTTTGATATCACTTTTGTAATGTCCGAAATTAAAAAATTCCGAACGAAATTTTTCCTTTTCACTTCTATTCTTCTTATTCACTTATTCAATATCAATTGGTTTGTATTCGGTGTCAGGGCAAGTACGATCTATAATTTCCAGTTCATATCTATATTTATCCTATTAAATCATTTAATCCATAAGAAATAAATAAGAAATAAAAATATAAACTATAATATAAACTTTATAATATTACTAATATCCATTCAACTTTAGCACACCCCACAAATTTATATACATTCCGAAATCAGTCACTACTCTATTTATATCCCAACATCTCTTTACAGCTGCTGTGCATACATTAGTTTGAATACAAATATTAAAATTCTATTTATACCTGATCACTGGATGCTTTAGATGTGAAGACCCCAAATTTTCTTATATTTGTTATAAACTATAAAGTGTAGGAATTTAAAAGAAAAAATTAATTGTTAAAATATTTAATAAAGGGTCCGTTCGATAAGGTTCAAAGAGGTACTCGGTGAGGGCCCCACCAGGACTTTCTCTATCCAAATCGAAGTGAGACCCTTGTCACATCCTGAATTTGGATATTTACTGTGTATTTTCCACTAATTTCACAAGATAACGGTTGAGCTGTCTGCACTGCCTTCCTTAAACTCATGAAAAATCCATATACAAGAGAAAATTTTTTTTATATTATAAAATTATACTTAATTTACATCCCCTAACTATATTTTACATACACCAGTATTGTATACATAAGTCTGAATACATAAAAGAAGTAGTTATACCTTAGCCTTAAAACAATTTCGCCTAAGGGATATCTCACTACAAACCTCCTGAGCGGAAGCAAAGATCTACTGGAAGAAGTCTGGGAGGAGGAAAAATGGGATGAGCTAATGCCCAGGAAGAAATATATATAATAAAACTGATACTATAAAATCTATATGCAAGTTTCCAAAGCATGCATTAAAAGTTATGGATAATGCAAGCAATTCAAATATAAAGTTCATACATTTACGTCTCAAAGGTGGATTCTAAAATTCTCTGCAAACATATAAAAACTTTAATTCACAATATGCATAGCAATTTCATGATTTAAAATCATCCATATCATCACAACTTGTAGAGACAAAGCATCACCCAAGAGACTCATGCAACAGGACATATGGCCATAGTCAGAATATAGTCCTTAGTGGTACTAATCCGGCACCATCCGGGACGCTGATGACTAGATCAAGGTCAATCAACCCACTAGTCAATCATACGATCATACACTCATAATAGCATGTGCTCGTAGGCAGCTATGGGGCCAACAGTCTCTAAAAACCATATAAAACATTTTACCACGGTTTACTGAGATAATTTCTGAAGGTTAACTCTTCAATCAATTCTCAAAGATAGGATGTTAAAATATATGCAATTCAAAAATAAAATTTATAAGATGTTCACAAATCAATATTTGATTCTAAAAATAATCTATTTATTTATAAACAAGTCATAATAACATGCTAATGCCTTCACGTACATAAAATTCAATAACATGAATTTACTTTTAAATATTGTTTTTCGATATAAAATGAATTTAATAAATCTTAATGAAATGAATGGATATTTCTTAACAAATCATTCTTCATAATTATTCAATGACATAGAAAGGTCAATTCAGAGGATTATTTAAAATTTTTTTTGCATAACGGCTAGGCATATCCTAACCTTCTGCAGGAAAACCACTGAAATCCACAACCACAATTCACAATTTAAATCCAATAAATTTCCAAAACAATTTCAAAGAATTCATTTCATATCAAAACATGCATTATAGTATCCCTATGAATTATTATATATATCCCTTACCTGCTAATTTGTCACCGTGCTGCGAATGAGCACCAGTGTCGTCCTCAATTTTCTTAATTGCAAATTAACATATCGATATTATTAATATTCCATATTTTCATTATAAAAATATTTAATATTGTAAAATAAATTATATAGCCTATGGCAACCTTATTTCCTCAGCCGTACACGCCATCTTGATTTTCCTTCCACTTTGGCCGAATGGCCCTTACCAAGCTAAACCTATCAATCCCTTTCCTTATAATTTTTATTGTCTTCAGCCACTAAAATCAACCTAGTTTCCCTTTCTTTTCTTCCATGGTCGGCTGCCAAAGACAGCCAAATCTTCCCCTTCATTTTACGTCAACAGCAGCAAACAACCCCCATTTTCTTTTCATTTTTCACGCCACTTACAGTCCAGTTTCCTTATCATTTCCTCTATTTTTCCTCTACAACCGGTTGACTAAATTCTGTTTGTATTAATTAAATTTGATAGCTATTTTTTATTCCACCATCAGCCACCATCATTGACCTTTTTCACGCCACCAATCCAAAATCAGCCAAAAATTTTCCTTAAGATTCTTGGTCGGCTGCACATGCTGTCCAATTTTATTTTATTTTATTTTTTTGGAGGTTTAATTCATGAATATTTCTACATCAATTTCACTACCATTTTATAGCCAATCACGCCACCATCACTATTTCCCTTAATGGCCGAATGGCCTCTACAAGTTTTGGCAATTTCTGTTGGATTATGCCCTTAGAACCATTCATTAGATGATTGACTTTGGCATTTTTTTATGTATCATGACATTTTATTTATCATAGTTCATTATTATATTTGTCTTATAACTGCGTAATATAATCTTATATAATAATGTCCTTAGAATAGTAATAACACACTATTCTTAAAGTATCCCTAGTCAAGTATTATTGTGAACAAGGATAACAATGATACGATAAGACTAGTATGTGGTTGACTGATGACCATTGTCATAGATATAGGATATCAAGTCATCACATAGGTACATGTTAGAGAACTATGTACTGGATCGACCCTCCATGAGAACGCTACATGGATTGTTATATGAATGTCATAAGCGATTCTCATAGTGATGATGGTGTATGTGATCCTTTGACTTGAGATCATCAGAGATCCCAACATAGAGAATTGCATACTTTAATGCTGCTAGATGTCATTCATAACAGGATGGACTATAAAGGTAGTAATTGGGTATGCCTTGATCTATGTATAGGGATGTTGAGTGATCAAGATAGGATTTATCCCTCTTATATAACAAGAGTGATGTCTTGGGCCCTTTGATAGAGTGAGACTAAGAAATGCATGGCCGTGCTCGAATAAGTCGATATGAGATATTGATTTTATTTGTTTAATTAGTCTACTCAGGAATCAAGAAACGCTGATTAGACTATACAAGTGTGACACATTCCATGACTTGTGTCTAATCAAGACATCATAGGATAAAGGGATTAGACTACACGGTAACATCTATCACGAGTAAGGTTATGTCGAGTCATTGACATTCTCGTTACATGGGTAGTAATGATGTGTTGCTAGATACCGCTCATTGCCTATGACAATTTTGTCATTGCCATTGTTTTGAGAACCTATTGGGTCGCACACTTAGAACGGATCAATGAGGAGCTTAATTAATCCTATTCTGAATTGGATTAAGGATATAACTAATCCTATTCTGAATTGGATTAGGGATATAACTAATCCTATTCTAAGTAGGATTAGAGTTTTGTTTGGCAGTAAATTTTAGGGTAAAATTTACTGCCTATAAAAAGGATGTTTTTCTAAAACATAGCCGCACTTTTTAAAAACAAAAAAAAAAAAAACATTCTTTTAATCGAAGCTAGCAGTTCGGTTAAAAGAATCAAAACGCTCCTTAAGGCATCTGATCGTGAGACGTTCAAGAGTCGTAAGATCCGTTCGTGTGGATACCATAGAGGCAGGAACGAAAAGTTGCTGCTTGTGATTCGACCAAAGACAGAAAAAGCAGAGAAAAACGTTAGGTAAAATCTCGAAACCCTAATCAGGCAACCCTCCGAATCGATTCTGGTGGAGGCCGAATGTTTTATTTCCGCTGCGTGTTTGTTTCGGTTTCCTTCACTGGTATCCGAGCCAGATTCGGAGTCCCTGATTTGTTTTGATAAAAGCATGATCTCTGGTTACTTTCTGTTTATGATTACATGCAATCGTTTTAATGAGATTAATACGGATTAGAGTGTATATGATATATTCAGAGGCTACAAATCGAATTGTTGAAATTATATATATGATATATATCAATTTCGATTCAACTTATATGTGAGATATAATCTGTGATGCGAATTAATAATGGCGTTTCTGTTTTGCATAAACGTTATGTATAATCTGTGATGCGAATTATTAATGGCGTTTCTGTTCTGCATAAACGTTATGTATAATCTGTGATGCGAATTATTAATGGCGGTTTCTGTTCTGCATAAACGTTATGGAAGAACAGAAGAATGTCGAAAGATTGAAACACTTTTAGATAAGAGTTCTAATGCGACTAAAATTATAGTCAGTATGAGATACTGGCTGGAACATCCTGATAAGATTAGGACACTTCCGGATAAGGGGCGTTGGCAGTATGAGATACTGTTGACCTTTTTTTTTTTTTTTTTTTTTCGGGGGCTCCGCCCCCAAACCCCCGCAAGGGGCGCTGCCCCTTGACCCCGCCCGCTGACCTGCCAGCGGGACCGCAGCCCAGGGGCTGCCGCCCCTGGGAACCCCGCAGTCAGGGTTATAATTCGTTTCAAATGTGCCTCATTAATAAAACTAAAAAATTAAAAATTGCATTACACTTGTTTGTATAACACGGTGGTTGATGTTTGAGCATGGTGCATAGTTATAGCCCTAGCCCAATATGATTGTATTTTGGTGGTTGTAAATTTTAATAAATACGACCTGCGTGTCGTGCCTTGTTCTTGAAATTCTTGTTGTACATTCTTTTCTCATCTTACTCCCCTCGAATGTAACTCGAGGTTTCTCTTAAACTATGTAATTGGAGCTGACAACCATGCAAAGGATGACCGAAGAGGCACTTGGAGAAGATGCTATTACCCTTAGGTTAACCCTTAGGGTTTCTCATTGGCTTGGGAAATCCATTTAGTTTGGGCTATAACTATGTCACGTTTATTTTATTGCTTAATTGCATGAGATGCATGGTTATTTTGTACGTTTATGATATGAAAATCATATGATAATTTTAGAAAAGTAAAATTGGTGAGATCTTATTCAATAAACTAAGAAAATCCCTCAAATTAAATTAAGTCAATAAAAGATGCCTACCAATGAATAGCACTCGTCAAGGCTAGAATCGATTTTGTTATGTTTGCCAAAGCAAAATATCATATCTATCTTAGTAAGACGCGATGGGATAATAGTGATATCCAAAGGCTATAAATTGGGTTGACTTAACTAAATTTCCTCAATGTGATTGGGAATTTAGAGGCATAAAGTTGGGCTTCCATTCATGGGATGAATTAGAACAAGTGTTGTTCACCCAACTATCCAAGAGTTACATGAGATGTAATTGGTAAGTGTTGCCTACCTAAATAGCCAAATCTTGGGCGATTAGCCAAAGCTAACTCTAGATAAGGTGAAATATGGATCTTGGCCCACTAGAGAAATTATGTGATAATTTTTCCGAATTAATAGTGAGGGTTGTTGATTCGATAAAAATAGTGGGAGCATCATTTAATAAATATTTAATTAAATGAATGCATTCATGATACTTATATTTTGCATAATTTTGTTGTAGATTACCATGGCATCAAACACAAATAACACACTTTCACTGCGATCTGTCCTTGAGAAGGACAAGTTGAATGGGACAAACTTCCTGGATTGGTACAGGAACCTGAGGATAGTCCTCAAGCATGAAAAGAAGTTGTATGTCCTTGAAATTCCTTTACCTGAAGAACCACCCTCTAATGCTCCAAGGGCAGAAAGAGATGCTTATAAGAAGCATCAAGATGATGCATTGGATGTTAGTTGCCTTATGCTTGCCTCCATGAATCCTGAGCTTCAAAAGCAACATGAGGAAATGGATGCGTTCGATATGATCGAGCATCTCAAGCAACTCTATGAAGAGGAAGCTAGGCAAGAAAGGTACAATGTCTCTAAGGCATTGTTTCAGTGTAGGATGGCAGAGGGGACTCCCGTTGGTACTCATGTGCTCAAGATGATTGGGTACACTGAAAACCTTGAAAGATTGGGATTTCCTTTGGGCCAAGAGTTGGCCACTGATGTGATTCTGCAATCGTTGCCAGACAGCTACAGTCAGTTTGTTGTTAATTACAACATGAATGAAATTGACAAGACTCTGCCACAGTTACTTAGCATGTTGAAAACAGCTGAATCCAACATGAAAAAGGCCAAGCCCAAAGATGTCTTAATAGTTAAGAAAGCTAAGGGCAGGGCTAATGCAAAGGGCAAGAAAAAGGGTAATAAAACCAATGGCAAGTTCAAGCCCAATGATACTACACTGAAGCCTAAAGGTGGGGTTGCCAAAGAAGGGAAATGCTTCCATTGCGGTGAGACCGGACATTGGAAGAGGAATTGCAACAAATACTTGGAAGAGCTAAAGAAGAAGAAAGGAAGTGAGACTTCCACTTCAGGTATTTATGTTATAGAAGTTAATCTATCTACTTCTTCATCATGGGTATTAGATACTGGATGTAGTTCTCACATTTGTGTAAATGTGCAGGAACTCAAAAGGAGTAGATCGTTGACTAAGGGCGAGGTCGACCTGCGAGTGGGAAATGGAGCAAGGGTTGCTGCATTAGCTGTAGGAACTTATATTTTGACATTGCCCACAGGGCTTGTTTTAGAATTAGATGATTGTTATTATGTGCCTTCCATCACTAAAAACATTATTTCTATTTCTTGTTTGGACAAGAAGGGTTTTTCATTTATAATAAAGGACAACTGTTGCTCCATTTATTTAAATGATATCTTTTATGGTAGTGCACAACTAATTAATGGTCTTTACATTCTAAATCTTGATATGCCCATTTATAACATAAATGCTAAAAGGATTAAATCTAATGATCAAAATCCAACATATCTCTGGCATTGTCGCTTGGGACACATAAATGAGAATCGCATTTCCAAACTCCATAAAGATGGACTTTTGGACTCATTTGATTTTGAATCGTATGAGACATGTGAATCTTGTTTGATGGGTAAGATGACAAAAGCCCCTTTCAAAGGACATAGTGAAAGGGCAAGTGATTTATTGGGCTTAGTACATACAGATGTATGTGGACCTTTAAACACACATGCCAGAGGTGGGTTTATGTACTTTATTACATTTACTGATGATTTCAGTAGATATGGCTATGTGTATCTTATGAGACACAAGTCAGAATCTTTTGAAAAGTTCAAAGAATTTAAGAATGAAGTACAAAACCAACTTGGCAAGAGCATTAAGGCACTTCGATCAGATCGAGGTGGTGAATACTTAAGCCAAGAATTGCTTGACTATCTTAAAGAGTGTGGGATTGTCTCACAACTCACTCCTCCAGGTACACCACAATGGAATGGTGTATCTGAAAGGAGAAACCGAACTTTATTAGATATGGTTCGATCAATGATGAGTCATACAGATCTTCCAGAATCCTTTTGGGGACATGCGTTAGAAACAGCTGCTTTTACACTGAACCGTGTTCCATCTAAATCGGTTCCAAAGACACCATATGAGATATGGACTGGTAAACGTCCCAGTATGTCTTTTATGAAGATTTGGGGTTGTGAGGCTTATGTAAGACGTCAAGTCTCTAACAAACTTGCACCTAAATCTGATAAGTGCTATTTTGTGGGATATCCTAAACTAACTAAAGGATATTATTTTTACAATCCCACTGAGCGCAAAGTGTTTGTAGCTCGAACAGGTGTCTTTCTAGAAAGAGAATTCATTTCTAGAAGAACTAGTGGGAGAAAAGTAGAACTTGAAGAAATTCAAGAGCTACAAGATAGCGCACCCGATGTTGAGATGGAGCCTGAGCAAGCACCACAAGTTGTTGTGGAACCAGAACCACAAGATGTTGTGGAGCAACCGCCTGCTCAAGAGACACAAGCCTTGCGTAGATCAGTTAGAACACATCGTGAGCCACAGAAATATGGATTTCTAATGACTCAGAATGGTGATGTTTTGCTCATGGACCAAGATGAGCCTACTACCTATCAAGAGGCTATAACAGGGCCAGACTCTGAGAAATGGCTTGAAGCCATGAGATCTGAGATGGAATCCATGGATGCCAACCAAGTTTGGACCTTGGTTGACTTACCCGAAAGGGTAAAACCTATAGGGTGTAAATGGGTTTTTAAGAAGAAAACCGACATGGAAGGAAATGTTCATACCTATAAAGGGCGATTGGTTGCTAAAGGTTTTAAACAAATTCATGGTATTGACTATGATGAAACTTTTTCACCAGTCGCGATGATCAAATCCATTAGGATCTTGCTTGCGATAGCTGCATACCATGATTATGAAATCTGGCAAATGGACGTCAAGACTGCTTTTCTTAATGGAAAGCTACTCGAGGATGTGTACATGACACAACCTGAGGGTTTTGTTGATCCAAAAAATGCTGGAAAGGTTTGTAAGCTACAACGTTCTATTTATGGACTAAAGCAAGCTTCTCGAAGTTGGAATCTTCGTTTTGATGATGCAATCAAAGAGTTTGGTTTCATCAAGAATGAAGATGAACCTTGTGTCTACAAGAAGGTCAGTGGGAGCACTATTGTCTTCCTGGTGTTGTATGTAGATGACATACTACTCATTGGGAATGACATCCCTACCCTTCAGTCTGTAAAGACTTGGTTAGGGAATTGCTTTTCAATGAAGGACTTGGGCGAAGCTTCCTATATACTGGGTATAAAGATCTATAGAGATAGATCAAGGAAATTAATTGGCCTAAGTCAAAGTGCATACATAGATAAAGTGCTAAAGAGGTTTAGCATGCAGGATTCCAAGAAAGGATTCTTGCCTATGACACATGGCATTTCTCTCTCAAAAGAACAGTGTCCTACAACACAAGAAGAGAGAGAACGTATGAGTAAAGTTCCATATGCATCTGCTATTGGATCCATTATGTATGCCATGTTATGCACACGTCCCGATGTCTCGTATGCCTTAAGCATGACGAGTAGATATCAAGTTGATCCTGGTGAACGTCACTGGATCACTGTCAAGAATATTCTTAAGTACTTGAGAAAGACTAAGGATACATTCTTGATATATGGAGGTGAGGAAGAGCTCATTGTAACAGGTTACACTGATGCTAGCTTCCAAACTGATAAAGATGACTATAGATCGCAGTCTGGTTATGTGTTTTGCCTTAATGGTGGTGCTGTGAGCTGGAAGAGTTCAAAGCAGGCGACAGTGGCCGATTCTACAACAGAGGCTGAGTATATAGCTGCCTCTGAAGCTGCTAAGGAGGCTGTTTGGATCAGGAAGTTCATTACTGAGCTTGAAGTTGTTCCTAGCATTGTAGATCCGATTGAGCTCTATTGTGACAACAATGGAGCCATCGCACAAGCTAAGGAACCTAGATCTCACCAACGATCCAAACATATACTACGGCGCTTCCATCTCATTCGAGATATCATCGAGAGAGGAGATGTGAGGATATGCAAAGTACCAACTGACGATAACATCGCCGACCCACTGACGAAGCCTTTGACGCAGCAGAGACATGATCGTCACACTAGGTCACTAGGTATTAGATACATGAGTGAATGGTCTTAGTGCAAGTGGGAGATTGTTGGATTATGCCCTTAGAACCATTCATTAGATGATTGACTTTGGCATTTTTTTATGTATCATGACATTTTATTTATCATAGTTCATTATTATATTTGTCTTATAACTGCGTAATATAATCTTATATAATAATGTCCTTAGAATAGTAATAACACACTATTCTTAAAGTATCCCTAGTCAAGTATTATTGTGAACAAGGATAACAATGATACGATAAGACTAGTATGTGGTTGACTGATGACCATTGTCATAGATATAGGATATCAAGTCATCACATAGGTACATGTTAGAGAACTATGTACTGGATCGACCCTCCATGAGAACGCTACATGGATTGTTATATGAATGTCATAAGCGATTCTCATAGTGATGATGGTGTATGTGATCCTTTGACTTGAGATCATCAGAGATCCCAACATAGAGAATTGCATACTTTAATGCTGCTAGATGTCATTCGTAACAGGATGGACTATAAAGGTAGTAATTGGGTATGCCTTGATCTATGTATAGGGATGTTGAGTGATCAAGATAGGATTTATCCCTCTTATATAACAAGAGTGATGTCTTGGGCCCTTTGATAGAGTGAGACTAAGAAATGCATGGCCGTGCTCGAATAAGTCGATATGAGATATTGATTTTATTTGTTTAATTAGTCTACTCAGGAATCAAGAAACGCTGATTAGACTATACAAGTGTGACACATTCCATGACTTGTGTCTAATCAAGACATCATAGGATAAAGGGATTAGACTACACGGTAACATCTATCACGAGTAAGGTTATGTCGAGTCATTGACATTCTCGTTACATGGGTAGTAATGATGTGTTGCTAGATACCGCTCATTGCCTATGACAATTTTGTCATTGCCATTGTTTTGAGAACCTATTGGGTCGCACACTTAGAACGGATCAATGAGGAGCTTAATTAATCCTATTCTGAATTGGATTAAGGATATAACTAATCCTATTCTGAATTGGATTAGGGATATAACTAATCCTATTCTAAGTAGGATTAGAGTTTTGTTTGGCAGTAAATTTTAGGGTAAAATTTACTGCCTATAAAAAGGATGTTTTTCTAAAACATAGCCGCACTTTTTAAAAACAAAAAAAAAAAAAACATTCTTTTAATCGAAGCTAGCAGTTCGGTTAAAAGAATCAAAACGCTCCTTAAGGCATCTGATCGTGAGACGTTCAAGAGTCGTAAGATCCGTTCGTGTGGATACCATAGAGGCAGGAACGAAAAGTTGCTGCTTGTGATTCGACCAAAGACAGAAAAAGCAGAGAAAAACGTTAGGTAAAATCTCGAAACCCTAATCAGGCAACCCTCCGAATCGATTCTGGTGGAGGCCGAATGTTTTATTTCCGCTGCGTGTTTGTTTCGGTTTCCTTCAATTTCTTCTCTAGTTTTCACTATACTAAAAAAAAACCTTATAATTCAAGTTTAATTAAATTATTTTCATGGGGTTCCACACTAAGGCAGCACCTTATCATCATCTTAATCTCCATATTTTCATGAATTGATATCAATTTTTGCACTTCAACATATAAGATCAACTAAGGAGAAGTAGTTTACCCTTTGGAATTTTTTCTTTAGACAATTTCCTCTTCACTATCCAGCCACTAATTCTACACTTTAAGACCATTATTACACTTATAATCCATCCTTCTAACACATACATAAAGCTTGAAATTAATAGAAATGGTTGGATCTACCTTACCCTTGAAAAATTGAAGCTGTCCTGTTCTTGGTGCCTTGTTTCGGTTCTGCCTTATAGCTGTTGTTGGCTCCTTTTTCCAGTAGCTAGTTGGGGTATTTGAGAGAGCAATTTGGTGGTTTAAAAAGGTAACTATATAGTGTTTAAACCTCTCTTCCCTTCTCCCTCTTTTTCTTCTTCTTTTCCTCTTGTTTCTTCTTTCTTTCTTTCTCACGTTGCTGCCTTTATTTTCTGTTTCATTTTTTGTTTTGTTTCTGATTTGTTCAGCCCTCTATTCCTTTTATATTCGACTTAAACCCTTAATTTCTAAGGAAAGTAGGGTATTCAATGGTCAAAGAATGGCTTATAAAAATCTTATAAAATACCTTGTATTTGTTGCCTACTCAGTCCCAATTTTCAGCCTTCTTTAAACTTAATTTATTCCTCATTCGGCCAGCCATGATTTTCTCCCATTCCAACCGAACATGTTGACCTTTCTTGAACCATTTTCATACTTAAATGAGTCTCTAATAATTGGTTATTGGAGAGCATTAATTCTTACAAGAATTTTTATCCATTTTCTCCCCTTTTTCCACACCTACTACACGGTTTTATAGCTGAAATTTTCAGCCTACTTGTCTGGTCTTTAGCCCCTTTTTCTTACATGTTTTTGACTTCATGTTAAGGCCAACTTATGAAAGGATATCATGCAATTAATTGGCAAGGAATTTCTTTGAGAGAATGTTGAAAAATCTCACCCAATCCTAGCCTATATGTCACGTTTGGGCAGCTAAAATTTTCAGCTTTCTTATGCATGTTGTTCCACGAGAATTCCAACACTTCTCTCTTTGTCTTTTGCTCATAAAAATTACTCAATAAGCAAGAATTATCAAGGTGTCAAAAGTCAATAAAAGTGTACTCACATATTCCATAAATTTCAACTTGTTTTGGTTGAAATTTTCATCTCATCTTCTTAGTCAAAGTTGTTGGCTGCATTGATTTTTCCTTTTTATCTTGTGTTATATAGTCACAAGGCATATTTCAAGCTTGGCGTTTGCTTGTTAATTTTAGCTATACTAAGCTTAGTAAATAGGCTAATGTCATCCTATTCACCTAGTCAAAATTTTCAACCAATCTTGGAAAAAGTTTGGCGAGACATTGTCTCAATTCTTGAAGAAAATCATTCCCCCTCTTCTTGTGCATAATTTCCATGCACTTAGGCTTCTTCATGAAGCCTCCATATTTTTCCACTTAGATATATTTCTATTGGTCCTTAGTTTTATTTATGTAATTTATATGTATATTTTTACTTAGTGAGAATTATATCTAAATTTCTTGTTGTAATTTAATTTAATTTAATTTGCATGGTTGAAATTTAATTATTTTACATGAATGAAATTAAATAGATTTTGCATACATTTCATGTTATAGCTTAAATGAGATACTACTCATTTTCATATCACAAATTAAAATATGGAAATTGTCCATAATAAATCCTCAACTCATCTTCCATCACTTTAACTCTTATAAGTCAAACCACATTGACCAATCTTAATGATTCACCTCAACCTTTTCATTCACATTGACCAATCTTAATGACAACATTTAGAAAAATGTGGAAAAAAAATGCGGTCCTCACAACTCTAGAATGACGCCATTTGAGGTGAATATGAATATAGCAAGAATCTGTATTTCAAAATTCCCTAGTTTGAGTGCATTTTGGAATTTTGAAAAGCGATAAACAAATTTGAAAATGACAATCGTGTCCATACCCGAAATAACTTTCTTGAATAATGGTCAAACTAAATTGACTTTGAACCTACAGACTGCCATAGGTTAATCCTCGTGTAAAGAAGTTTCATGTGATAACCATGTATTCTCTCATTTTGGAATCAAGATTCTGTAAATTGAACTTCCAATGTTAATAGATAAAATAATAATAAATTGGAAGATTTTGGAATATGGTACCTGATTAATTGATGAACTGTAGATTTAATATGTGGGAATTTAATTTAGTATTAAGAAATTTTAAAATTTAAATAAATAATAATAAAATGTGTATATATATTATTATATATTTTTGTATGTACATATATATATACACACACATATATGAGTAATAAATATCATTTTGAACAATAGATATATATATATATATATATTAATAAATAATAAAATGGGAAAATATATGTTTTAAGCATTATATGTAATATATAAATTATATATATAAATATGATTTTAATATAAAATAATTATATTGTAAAATATAAATTTTAAATATATAGAAATATAAATCTGTATATATATATATATAGTATATGTTAAGAATATACTATATGTTAAGAATATAATTATATATAAAAGTGTTAATATAAGTATATATATTTATAGTTGTAAATAGAAAAAGGAAATATATTCATGATATATTGATATTATGTATTTATAAAAAAAATCTGGAAATTAATAAAATGATAAAATATTATGGTAAAATTATAAATAATGAGATATTTTATGAAGAATTAAAGGGGGATTTTGATATGTAGACATGTGACAAATTTTTATTGGTTGGACTATTAATAAAAGAAGACAAATAGAGCTTTCTTTAAGCTTCTTCAGCCGGCCAAAATTCAGTCTCCATTATTGATTTTTTTCTGTTGTTTCCTGCTGCTGTGTTTCTCCCCTTTTTCTTCCTCGTGTCTCTCCACGCCTAGAGAATTCATTAATTTTCTCCCTTGAACTCCCTAAGCTTTCATCACCAACATTTACCCTTGTCTCAAAGATTGCTTAAACCCAGAATTTAGAGCAGAACTGGCGACGTGATGGCTGAATATGTGCTGCCCTGTTCGACTAAACTAAGGAGGTAAGAAAAGAGACAGTTCCAATCAACCTTACTAGTCGTTTATGATTGTAGGGAGTGAGTGAAACTTATCTATAGCTTTGGATTGAACAAAATTTAATTGTAGATAGTCCTGGTATAGTCGAACATGAGAGGAAAATATGGACTTTTTATACTGATTTTTATGTATAATAAATTGGAAATAGAAGCAAATGATGAAAGGAGTTTGGTTGGGACTTGGTTTGAAACATGGATGTAATGAGAATTTGCAAGTCATAGAAGTTGGCGTGATGTTTAAGCTTGAGTATCATTCGGCCAAAGCTAGATTTGGATGGTGATGATGAGTTCTGATGAAAGAAAGGTGTATGATAAATTTACTAAGTGAAATAGAAGATAGTTATAAGTTAGATTGAAAAGTAAAATAAATGAGATACAAGAAAGATATGGCCATAAGGAGCTCTCGGTTGGAAAAAGGGAAGAATGTGAGCTGCCGGCCTTAACAGGGAAAAAGAAAAGAAAACAGGAAAGAAAATAAAACAGAAAAGAAAAGAAAAAGAAAAAGGTTAATGTAATCTTTAATTTGGTAAATGTAAAATTTATATAATGATAAATTAATATGACTTGTAAAGCTAGAAATTGGAAAATAAAAATATATATAGAAATAATAATAAGATCTGGACAATATGGTATTTGACCAAAGCATGATGTAAGTTGTAGTTGGATAAATTTTTCATATTGATGATTAAGAGAATATCTATAGGGGTTGATAAGATTATTAGTGGAACTAAATTTAGAAAAGATTTGTAATTTAAGAATAATTTCATTGTAACATTTAGTAGGAAAATAAATAAATTAAGTATTAACATTGGCAAAGTAGGAAATAATAAATTTGATTTAGTAGAATTATTTGTGAAAGTACATTTGGAAAGGAAAATAAATTAAGTATTGAAATTGATTAAAGTAACATAAGAAATTGTAGAAGATTCATTATAGCTAAATATAAGATCTTAAGTATAATTTGGAAAAAAAATAATTAATGAAATTCAAGAATGTTAATTTGGCTATAATAAGAATTACATAAGTATTGGTGGAAATGAAATAGAAGAAGAGAATATAATTTAAGTGGAGACATTGTAATAATTAATAGAAGAGAAAATAAATCAATTATTGGAAATAATAAAGTAGAAAATAAGAAATTGAGAGGAAATTTATTAAAAGTCATGTTATGAAATTAAGTTTAGAAAGGAATATAAAATTTACTTGTGGACAAATAATAACAGATAAAATAAAATAGTTCTGGAAATTAATGAAATTGAAGTAATTTGGTTACAAGCAAATGATGGAATTAATAATGGAAATGAATAAAGATTAATTTTAAGATTTAAATTGGGAATAATAAATACAATACAAGGAAGAAATATTTGACTATAATAAATAATTAAAGATAATAAAATTTTAATGAAATTAAAATTAGGAAAAGAATTCCATCTAATGGTAGTTGTGACCATATTTTACTATTTAATTAGAAATAAAATAACTTTATGTATGAACCTCACTGAAAGAAGATGAGGTTCAATGAAGAACACGAATACCACTCGAAAAAAAATAAGAACAAGTTAAAAATGCAGCAAAGGAAAACAAAAATTAGAGAAAAAAAACCAAGACTTGTTGTGTAGAAACACAAGAACCTATGGTATTGGACCAAGACCTGTTTCTTAGAAAAGCAAGAACCTATGGTATGAATTGGTGGAAGGTAGAAGAATGCCACAAGGATAACCTTGATAAGTTCAAGAGTTCTCAAGAGAACCAAAGAGAAGAAGTCTCTCAATTTTATTACTCAAATCAATTGTGTTATGCCCACAAGGTTACATAGCTATTTATAGGCAAATAGCATACTTGCAGCGCAAGTAATAGGAATCTTACTTTCCTAACTTGTAGAACAGGAAATAGCAAACTTGCAGAACAAGTAATAGGGATCCTACTCTCCTAATCTGTAGAACAAGAAATAGAAATCCTACAATACTTATTAAATAAAAAGGAATTGGGCTTAAATTAAATTAAGACAATGCTCAGCCCAATAATACATAACTAAATAAAATAAGTATAGCATTTGGCCCAATTACAGTAGGTTCAATTTATGCATCTAGCCTAATTGCATTTTATCCCAGGACTTGCAAATCTTCAAGAAGGTTGAACTTGGGCTTGGATCATGTTGTAGAAGACTTTGTCATCCTCCATGCTCAAGCTTTGTTGGGCTTTCTCTCTAGCAATATTAATGAAACCAACCAAGACTTGTTGCATTATCTTTGTTTTAGCTTTTGTCATTGAACCTTTATGGATGCTCAAAGGATCACGATCACCACGAACATGACTTGGGCTTTGTGATCTTGATGGGTCTCCATCATTCCCCCTCTCCTCGAAAGGATTTGTCTTCAAGTCATAATCACCTATATCAATATCAAAGGGAGAAAGATCAGAAACATTAAATGTTGCACTAACATTATACTCACCTAGAAGATCCAACTTATAAGCATTGTCATTGATCTTCTCGATCACTTGGAATGGTCCATCTCCTCGAGGTTGCAACTTGGAGTGACGTTGAGCAGGAAATCTCTCTTTACGCATTTGTACCCAAACCCAATCACCAGGTTCAAAAACAACTTTCTTGCGATGTTGTTGGCTTGAGTAGCATATTGCTCAGTCCTCTTCTCAATATTTTGACGTACCTTCTCATTTAGTTGCTTAACAAAATCAGTTTTCTTTTCCCCATCCAAACTAGCTCTCTCCTCAATAGGTAGTGGTAAAAGATCCAATGGAGTGAGTGGATTAAAACCATAGACAACTTCAAATGAAGAATAACTAGTAGTAGAATGCACACTTCTATTGTAAGCAAACTCCACATTAGGCAAACAATCTTCCCAATTCTTCAAATTTTTTTGAATAATGGACCTTAACAAAGTAGACAGAGTATGATTGACTACTTCAGTTTGACCCCTCGGTTTGTGGATGACAAGTAGTTGAAAACAATAGCTTTGTTCCTAACTTTCCCCATAATGTTTTTCAAAAGTAGCTAAGGAACTTCACATCTTGGTCAGAAACAATGGACCTCGGAACACCATGTAGACGAACAATTTCCTTGAAGAATAAATCTGCAATGTTGCTTGCATCATCCATCTTGTGACAAGCAATGAAGTGAGCCATCTTAGAGAATCTGTCAACAACAATGAAAATAGAATCTCCACCTCTCTTTGTTCTTGGTAAACCCAAAACAAAGTCCATAGAAATATCAGTCCAAGGAGTAGTAGGAATAGGTAATGGAGTATAAAGATCATGATTCATAACTCTAGACTTAGCTTGTTTACAAATGACACATCTTTCACATAATTTTTCAACGTCTCTTTTCATGTTAGGCCAAAAGAAGTGATCATGCAATATGTCTAAAGTCTTCTTAGTGATCATGCAATATGTCTAAGTTTTTCTTTGCTCCAAAATGTCCCATTAATCCACCACTATGAGCTTCTCTAACAAGTAATTCTCTTAAAGAACTCCTAGGCACACATAATCTATTTTCCCTAAATAAGAATCCTTCATGCCTATAAAACTTTCCAAAACCGGTTTTCTCACATGCATTGAACAAATTTTCAAAATCCTCATCAGTAGCATACAAGTCTTTAATATACTCAAATCCAAGTAGTTTTGCATTAAGAGTAGTGATTAGAGTATACCTTCGAGACAATGCATCAACCACAACATTTTCTTTACCTTGTTTATATTTGATCACATATGGGAATGTATCAATGAACTCCATCCACTTGGCATGATGCTTGTTCAACTTGCTTTGTCCCTTTAAGTGCTTCAAGGACTCATGATCAGTGTGCATGACGAATTCCTTGAGCCATAAATAGTGTTACCATGTTTCCAAGGCCCTCACTAATGCATACATCTCTTTATCGTACGTGAGATAGTTAAGGGCAGCTCTACTTAACTTCTCACTGAAGAAAGCAATGGGGTGCTTCTCCTGCATTAAAACAGCTCTAATACCTACACGTGAAGCATCACACTCAATCTCAACAGTTTTAGAAAAGTCAGGTAAGGATAATAAAGGTGCAGAACAAAGCTTCTCTTTAAGCAAGTTAAAAGCATGATCTTGCTCAAGACCCCATGTAAATCCAACATTTTTTTTGACAACTTCATTTAAAGGTGCAGTTATAGTACTGAAGGCTTTAACAAACATACGGTAGAAACCAGCTAATCCATGAAAACTACGCACCTCAAAGATATTCTTAGGTATAGGCCAATCTTTAATTACCTTAACCTTTTCATCTTCTACTACTATACCCTTAGAAGAAATAACATATACAAGAAATATAATCTTATCAGTGCAAAAAGAACATTTCTTAAGGTTAGCATACAACTTTTCCTTTCTCAAGACATTAAGTACATTCTTTAAGTGTTCAATATATTCATGCAAACTTCTACTATAGATTAAGATATTATCAAAATAGACAACTACAAATTTTTCAATGAAAGTATGCAAGACATGGTTCATTAATCTCATGAAAGTGCTGGGTGCATTAGTTAATCCAAAAGGCATAACTAACCATTCATACAAACCATGCTTAGTCTTAAATGCAGTTTTCCACTCATCACCTTCTCTCATGCGAATTTGAAGATAACCACTTTTCAAATCAATTTTGGAAAAGATGCAAGAACCATGTAACTCATCAAGCATATCATCTAATCTAGGAATGGGATAGCAATACTTTACAGTGATTTTGTTGATGGCACAACAATCAACACACATCCTCCACGTCCCATCCTTCTTAGGAACAAGTAAGATGGAACAGCACATGGACTCATGCGCTCTCTAGCATAGTCTTTCTTCATGAGCTCTTCAACTTGCCTTTGAAGCTCCTTTGTCTCCTCGAGATTACTTCTATAGGCAGGTCGGTTGGGAATGACAACTCCAGGAACAAGGTGTATTTGATGCTCAATTCCCCTAATAGGTGGCAAACTATTTGGAATCTCCTCGAGGAATATATCTTCAAATTCCTTCAAAAGAGATACGACATTAGTAAGCAAAGAAGCTTTAAGATCATTAGAACTAAAACAAGATTCTTTATATAAAAAAAAAAAGGATTGGGCACTTAGCTAGAAAATTAGCCTTTATATCACTTTGCTTTGCATAGAAGCTCACATCCTTTCTTTCTTTGCAATATCTTTGCCTTTATCTAGATTCTTTGGCATTTGTTGTGATTCATTTTGCTCTTTCAACCTCAACTGATCCTCATAAATCTCCTTAGGACTGAAGGGTGCAAGTGTGAATTTCTTACCATCCATGGTAAATGAATAACGGTTTGTGAATCCATCATGTATGACACATCTATCAAATTGCCATGGTCTTCCTAAAAGCAAATGGCCAGCATGCATAGGCACAATATCACACAACACTTTATCATTATACCTTCCAACGAAAAATGGCACCAATACTTGCTTGGTCATATTTACTTCTCCACAATTATTATGCCATTGAAGTTTGTATGGTTTGGGATGTTTTGTAGTGGGCAAACTCAATTTGTCAACTAAATAAGTGCTAGCAACATTAGTGCAACTACCATCATCAATAATCAAAGAGCATACCTTATTGTTGACGTGGCATCTAGTATGGAAAAAATTTTCTCGTTACACTTCATCTTCATCCTTAACTTGGGCACGTAATGCACAACGAGCTATAAGTGCTTCACCACGGGCAGCAAACTCAACATAGCCATCATCCTCATAAATGTCCTCCAATGGTAGCATCTCATCATCGACATCAGAATCTTCACTTACAATGTCACCATCTTCATACATAATCATGACTCGTTTGTTTGGACATTGTGATGCAATGTGTCATTTTCCCAAACATCTAAAATACTTGATGTCTCTACTCTTACCTTGGGATGCTTGGACAGCCTCGGGTTTGGGCTTTTGGATACTCTCACCTTTAGGCTTGGATGTCTCAGGTTTAGGCTTGAATGAGTATTCAGTTTTATGTTTGAATGTAGCCCTATCATCCCTTCGAAAGGTGTTCAGTTTCCAAAAAGAAGACGAACTAGAACCTTGCATAAAATGAGATGAAGAACCTTTTCTCTTGAGTTGCCTTTCAACCTTTATAGCCATATGCAACATATCATCAAACTCCACATAGTGATGTAACTCCACTACATTAGCAATCTCACAATTCAATCCTTGTAAGAATTAAGCCATAGTAGCTTCACTATCCTCTTCAACATTAGCTCTAATCATGATAATTTCCATTTCTTTATGATAATCCTCAACACTTTTAGAACCTTGAGTGAGACCTTGTAACCTTTGATATATAGTAATGATTAGGAACAAACCTTTTTCTCATAACACATTTTATTTCATCCCATATAGCTATAGGTGGCTCTCTATTCCTACGTCTACCAAGCATGAGTTGGTCCTACCAAATGATTGCACAATCCGCGAACTCCACAGCAACAAGCTTCACATTTTTTCTTTGGAATTGTTATGGCAATCAAAGACCATCTCTACTTTCTTTTCCCATTCTAAGTAAGCCTCAAGATCATTCTTACCTTGAAAGGAAGGAATCTTCAATTTGATGTTTCCTAAATTTCCATCTATCCTATCATGATACCTATTTCCTTAATACCTATCTCCACGACCTCCTCTATTACCACGATTACCTTTAACACTTCTATTCATACTAAACTTATCATCATCAAACTCATCATCAACTTTATCATCGAGGTCATTATTTGCAACATTGCCAATCACATGAGAAGTATCACCTTGCTTTACCTTAGCTAGGACAGATTCATGTTCCTCCAACTTATCATGAATATTATTAAACCTCAACTCTATTCTTGAAAATTGTTGTTGCATGGCTTGAAACATGAACTCGATCTTACTCAAATCAAGCTTTTCATTATTAGAAGACATGATTGTATCTTGCAAGAAACGTTAAAAGAAAAGGACCTCACAAGTATGACCTCACCTGTTTGCACTCAATACACACAAGAATGTAACACTCACACTCGTGTTTCACACAATTTTAATATGTCTTTTCTCTACTAATATTACTCACATACTCTTGCCTTTTTATCTCACACAACTTTTCTCTATAGATTCTATATTGAACTAAGACTCAATCAAAAATCAACTTATGGAATTCAACTATCAACCAACAATAAACAAGATGAGCATAACATTTTAATCAAGGGAAAACAAAACAATGAAGACTCAATAAGACTTAGCAAGACTCAATAAGACTCAAGAAGACTCTAATGAAACTAAACCTTGAAGGAAATATGGGTGTTTTGGGGTGTTTAATTAGGGTATGGTTTAGCCAAAGGTGGGGTAGTTTTGTCCTTTTATGTGGTAGGGTCAGAAGGTAATGTTAGGCAATAGGGTAGAAAGGTAATAATGAATTTTCAGATTTAGACAAACAAGAAATCTCAAAGCTCAGGAAAGAATGACTACCTCAAGATTTTGATGAAGCATACCTCCACGAATTGCCTTGGATGTTGCACTTGCTACACACAATGTAATGAATAACCTCTTGAATTGATTTTTCTTTTCTTTTTTTTTCTTTTTTTGTTTATTTTGCTAAAGTAAACAAACAATGAAGAAAAACAAAAAGTCTAAATAATAAGAAGAGGTTTACTTGGGGAACAAGGCAACTTTTGAGAAAACAAGCTAGTTTCGGTAGTAGCTTGTGTGGCCAGGAACGAGAGGGAACGGTGACTTATGAAACAAGTAGTCTTTATGTGTTGTAGAGTGTTTGAAGGTTTCTTGGTGAGTAAGAAAACCTTTGGGATTTGATTGCTTGGAGAACAAGATAGGGTTTACTTGGTGGCTAAGTAAAGGTAGGTTATTTTAATGAAGACAATAGGTTTGAGGGACAAACAATATTAGTGGTAGCTTGGAAAAGGATTCAAGATCAAGGTTTGTCCAAGACAAGAAGACAAAGAAAAAAAACACAAAAATGAGACTCCCACGATTTGAACCTAAGCTCTAATACCAAATGATATGAGCCTCACAGAAAGAAGATGAAGTTCAATGAAAATACGAAGAACACTCGAAGAAAGAAAAGAACAAGTTAAAAATGCATTAAAGGAAAACAAAAATTATAGAAAAAAAACCAAGACCCATTGTGTAGAAACACAAGAACCCATGGTATTGGACTAAGACCTGTTGCTTAGAAAGGCAAGAACTTATGGTATGAATTGGTGGAAGGCAGAAGAATGCTACAAGGATAACCTTGATAAGTTCAAGAGTTCTCAAGAAAACCAAAAAGAAGAAGTCTCAATTTTATTACTCAAATCAATTGTGTTATGCCCAAAGGGTTACATAGCTATTTTAGGCAAATAGCATACTTATAGCACAAGTAATATGAATCCTACTTTCTTAACTTACAGAACATGAAATAGCAAACTTGCAGAACAAGTAATAGGAATTCTACTTTCCTAACTTGCAGAACAAGAAATAGAAATCCTACAGTACCTATTAAATAAAATGGAATTGGGCTTAAATTAAATTAAGACAATGTTCAGCACAATAATATATAACTAAATAAAAAAAGTATAGCATTTGGCCCAATTGCAATAGGTTCAATTTATGCTTCTAGCCTAATTGCATTTCAGCACAAGTACTTGCAAATCTTCAAGAAAGTTGAACTTGGGCTTGGATCATGTTGTAGAAGACTTTGTCATCCTCCATGCTCAAGCTTTATTGGGCTTTCTCTCTAGCAATAGTAATGAAAACCAGCCAAGTTGCATTATCTTTGTTTTAGCTCTTGTCATTGAACCTCTATGGATGCTCAAAGGATCACGATCACCACGAACATGACTTGGGCTTTGTGATCTTGATGGGCCTCCATCACTTTATCATTAAATAATAATAATAATAATAATAATAATAATAATAATAATAATAATAATAATAATAACAACAACAATAATAATAATAATAATAATAATAATAATAATAATAATAATAGAGTGGAAAATAAGGATTAATAGAATGAATGAACAATTATTAGAATTGGAATATAAATTATTGGTGAGAATTTATAGAATATTTACTGTAGTGATATGTATATGAGATTTTAAATACAAACTAGAAATTCATGGGGACATGAAATTAAAGAAGAATTGGACTTAATTGAAATTATTTATTGGTATTTAGCAAAAAAAATTAAATAGCATAATTGTTGAGAATAATAAATAGGAAATAACAATTAATGGAATATTTATTTGGATTTTGATATAGAAATTAAAATATAACTTAGTATTATTGTGCAATGGGAACTACGAGAAATAAAGAGGCGTAAATGAGGTTATCGAAATTTCTACTGCACAGAAATAGAGGTAAGGACATATATGAAAGTTGCATAGGAATTTCATTACATGAATGATTTACATGGATTGATTTTACAAGAAATAGTTTACATGAATTGAATTACATGAAATGATTCACACGAATCGCATTACAAGAAATGATTTACATGAATTTCATTACATGAAAGGATTTACATAAATTGATTTACAAGAAATGAGTTACATGAATTGTTTTATATGAAATGTATTTACATGATTTGGAACTACAGGAAATGATTTACATGATTGAATTACATAAAATGATTCACATGAAATAAGTTACATGATTTGAATTACATGAAGTGATTTACATGAATTGAATTTTTTGAAATGATTTACTGTCACACCCCAGAAACGTGGAAGTCTTAGGCTGACTTTTTCATTTTGTAATCTTAATTTCTTACTTAGGTTGCATTCCTGCTAGTGTAGGTTACTTACAAATTTTTTTAAAGAAATTTTGGCAGCATAACAGCTGTAACTATCCTAACCCCCTACATGAAAACACAATTTATATTTCCCAATACAGTTTATTTCAAAGTAAATATTTATAATCCAATAGCAGTTGATTTTATTTACTCTTTCTTAACTGTAACCATAAGATTCCACAAAACTTATACAACATTCATAATATCCCAAATTCCATAAATATCCATCACATCATATTGACCTATTCCCATAATAATGTTTACATTCATATAATATCGACTACGTCCCTAAAGTATCATTTATATACAAATTTTTGTGCTGTACAGGATGTCTGGTATCAAAATAAGAGTATACCTTATGTGTCTACAAAAAGTAGCTCGAGGAGAGACGAGTCCCTCAACCTACATTGCCTACGCAGCAGGTAAGGGGATGATCACTGCAAATAATTTGAAGAAATAGAGGGGGTGAGCTTCTGTAAAGCCCAGTAAGAAATGCATTTAAAGTAGTCATATATCAACTTATGCAGAAAAACAAGATGCCATTAGAATGCATTTCATACTTTAAATCATCATTTGAAATCTTTAATACATATCATTAAATTCATGCTTCTTTCAAACATAATCAAACTTTAGAAACTCGATATCATAATTCATAAAGCTTATTATAAAGTTCATAGAGACTAGGCGGGACCATATAGCCAGTATGCGGGTCATGACGAATCATCCTCCAAAGAGTGAACTGAGTACCTATGGCCATGGTAGGGGGCCGTAGACCTAATCAAGGTCGTACAGCGAACATGTACCACGAAAGACCAACATACCCACAAAGGACGGGAGTATGCACAATGTGGACGAGAACATGCACGATGTGAGCTAAGCATACGCCACAAGGGATGAGAACATGCACAATGTGACAAGCATGACAGGCAATAACATAAATTACAGGAGGGCCTTAGTCTCAAATTTTACTTACTTACTTACTTTATCAACTTCTGAAACATAAATTTGGTATGAAAACGGTAAGGATCGAGAGTGCCTGGGTTGTGTTAGCCAGGGATTTACCACCCTAATCGCGGTTTCGAAAAACATACTTATTTTCTTTTCATACTTAAAACATTATTGGAAAATCATGCATAGAAATCATAAGGTTTGCTTTCTTGGGCATCCTTAGTTAACATAAAACATTAACTTCAGTTTTAAAACGATATACTCTTCTTTCAGAAATCGGTTGGTACATCCAACTAGTTTTGGAAATTAACTTCGGAATGTAATTCATGCTTCAAACATTTCTTTATAAATTGAGATGAAAGTAAGGGACACCATCACAGCTTTAAATTACATCCCTTACCTATTGGATCTCAGGGCAGCAACTATCTTGGGCATGCCTCGGTTTGCGAGCTATACTACTCGTTGCCCAAAACAATTTCGAAACCATCATTACATACTCATACTTATCTTAACATACCTTAATATATCTTGAGTAACCATAAAGATTATTAGAGTTAGCCTTATTCACTAACTTTCTTACTTGCTCGATTTTATCGATAAACGTGTCATTTCGATATATTTATATTCTTAGACTTAAACTTACCAAAACAATGTTTTACATGTTCTTTTAACACTTTACATAATACTTCAAGGCTTGTTAAATTGCCAAATTCCACCATTTCATTGTTTTTGGTTAAATCGAAGCTTAAACCGAACTTTTTGATTTAAACTAACACCATACAATCATCAACAAAGCAAACTTCACCATTTTCATATAGAACCTAGGCTGTCCAAAACATAGCCTAACCTTAGAAAATCCATTTCAAAATTCTACTTTAGCCCAAATCATGCAAATTCAACATACATCAATCATATCTCAACTTCATCTTCTTCCAACAATTTTACATTAATGTTGACCAACTTTGACCAAAGATTCATCCACCAACAATCACCGTCAGCTGTAGATCAACATGTATACAACTTAGAAACACCATGTTAGCTTTAAATTGACAAGTATTTTGAAAATGACAAAACTCAAGCAAGCTTAGAAATGATTTTTATACAAGTAAATTTGCTTTGAATGAACTCAATGATTGAAACTATTTTAACAAAGTTTTGGATTGCAGTTTCAATTGAAAAAGTCAGTAAATACTCTTAGAAAAGTGTTAGAAGATTTTGAACTTACTTAAAATCACAAAAGCCTTAAACTTTGCAGCAAATTAAGTGCAGGATGGTGTACTGGACAAAAGGGATCGATCCCTACTGTAGCAGGATCGATCTCAAATTGGTAGAATGCTCTTGAGCCATCCGAGAAAAAGTTGGAAAACATTCTGGAGAAAAGGGATCGATCCCTACTGTAGCAGGATCGATCCCTTTGCACGAGACCTGACAGTAACGACTAGTTTTTGAGGGTTTCAATGGGAAGATTTGCATTAAATGCTTCACAAACTATTCTATCCGTTTGGTGGGTTATAAATAGAGACATTTATGAAGTTTGAAGCAAGAACAAGCACCCAAAATCCTCAAGCTTCAAGAAAGAAAAACAAATCTGAAATTATTTATTGTGAAACTCCATTTGTGAGAGTTCTTTGTGTTCTTCACTCACTCACTGAAAATTCTGTTATTCAAAGGGGTGAGCTATCCTTGTAAGGTCTGATATTGTAGAGTGTGGGAATACTACAAGGGTAGAGGATTAGAAGGAGATTTCTAAAGTCTCAAGAGAAATTGTAAGAGGTCTTGCCACAAGTGGTTTGTAAGCATTCTTAAGAAAGAGGTGAATCAAAACCTTGACAAGAAGTTCAAGGAGAGAGGACGTAGGCAAGAGATTGGCCGAACCTCTATAAAACTTGTGTTTGCTTCTCTTTCCCTTACTCTTATTTACTGCATTTATTTCATTATTGTTTATTTGACTTTGATTGTGCATTAAGAGTTAGGAAAATTAGAATTAACTAGAAAAACCGATTCACCCCCCTCTCAGTAGAGCCAACAATTGGTATCAGAGCTTGGGCTCAAGAGTGACTTAGATTAACATCTATCGAGTATAAACGATCACTAATAGCTCAAACTAGTTTGTCTACACCTTTGGTAGGAGAGGGACACTCTACGGTGAGACCTCCACTCTTTAATGGTGAAAACTATGCTTATTGGAAGACTAGAATGATGCTATTTATCCAAGCTAATGATTATGAAGTATGGAGAGTTATTGTTAAAGGTCCTCTTATCCCTATTAAGAAAGTAGATGGGACGAATGTGCCTAAGAAAGAAGATGAATGGGATACTAATGATATTAGGATGGCACAACTTAATGCTAAAGCAATGCACACACTCTTTTGTGCATTAGGACCAAATGAATATAATCGAGTGTCACAATGTGAGAATGCTAAACAAGTTCGGGATAAACTAGCTATCACACATAAGGGAACCGCACAAGTCAAAGAAACCAAAGTAGGCATGCTCACACAAGACTATGAATTATTTAGAATGAAGAATGATGAGTCAATTAGTGACATGTTTACTAGGTTTACGGACATAATAAATGGTCTTAAAGCTTTAGGGAAGACATACTCTAATGTAGAGATGGTGAAAAAGATTCTCAATAGCTTACCCAAATCATGGGAAGCTAAAGTCACTGCTATTGAGGAATCCAAGGACCCTCATACTCTCTCATTAGATGAACTTATGGGATCTTTGCTCACTTATGAGATGAAAATTAAGAGAAATCAAGATCCCCCAAAGAAAGTTGGAGTAGCACTAAAATCCACCACAAGTGAGGAATCAAAAGATGATCGTGATGTAAGTGGTGATGAAGAAGATTTAGAAATGGCCATGTTTGCCAAGAGGTTCAACAAATTCATTAGGATGAGAGCTAGTGGAAACATTAGGAGACCTCCTAGGAAAGAGTTAAATAGAGGTGAAACTAGTAGGAAAGATAAGGATCAAATTATATGTTATGAATGCAAAAAACCTGGCCATATTAAATTTGATTGTCCCTTATATAGGAAGCAAAATGAAAAGAAACAAAAGAAGAAAGCAATGGTGGCTACTTGGAGTGATAGTGACTCCTCCGATGAAGAGATTGTGGAAGATGAAGTAGCTAACCTTTGCTTCATGGCTTTTGAAGATGAGAAGGTAACTTCTAACTTGCTAGACACTCATGAATACACTTTTGATGAATTACAAGATGCTTTTGATGAATTGGCCAATGAATTTGAATGCATGAACTTGAAATATAAGAAAATGATCTCTAAGTTGAAAAAGGAAAATGAAATGCTTGTGAATGTTAAGTTAGAATGTGAGAAGAAATTAGAAAATGCTAATCTAAAAATTGAAGAATTAAATAAGAAGAACACTAATTTGCATAACTCCTTTTCTAGATTTTACGTGGGTCAACAAAAACTTGATCAAATGCTAGAAACTCAAAGAGCATTCTTTGATAGAGAAGGGTTAGGCTATAATGCATCTAACAAAGAGACTCATCTTAAAAACTTCCTAGTTAAAGATAAAAAATTTGCTTTGTGCCCATTATGTAACAAACTAGGAGATTCTTCACAAGCATGCACCTCTAGGAAGACCATAATTAGAGGAAAAATGGCTATTAAGATTTGGGTGCCTAAACGTGTTTTGGATTCAAATGATGAGTCTTTAAAGTTGAAATGGATCCCTAAAGGATCAAAAATTATTGATACTAACTCTCAAGGACCCAAGAAAATTTGGGTACCTAAGATGAAAGTTTGATGTGTTTGTAGGAGGAAGAGTATTGCTACAAGGCTAAGTCCAAGGAGCATTGGTACCTTGATAGTGGATGCTCTAGACACATGATGGGAGATAAGAGCCAATTCAAGTACTTAAAACATAAAAGTGGTGGAGAGGTCACATTTGGAGACAACTCCAAAGGACAAATTGAAGGAATTGGCTCCATTGGTAACTCTTCCTCAACCATTGAAAATGTTTTGTATGTTAGAGGCTTGAAACATAACTTGCTTAGTATTAGTCAATTGTGTGATAAGGGATTTAAAGTTATGTTTGATGATTTGTGTTGCAATGTTGTTAATGCCAAATCTAATCAAATTGTGTTTATTGGACATAGACAAGGAAATATTTATATTGTGGATTTAAATGAACTTAATAGCAAAAATGTATGCTTTATGGCTACTAGAGAAGATGAACCTTGGTTATGGCATAGAAGACTAGGTCATGCTAGTATGCATGTTTTGTCTAAGTTAGCCAAAAGAAACTTAGTAGTAGGATTGCCTAAGCTTCAATTTGAAAATGACAAAGTTTGTGAGGCATGTGTAAGAGGAAAACACAAAAGAATTTCATTTAAACCTAAGAAGTGTGTCACTACCTCTAGATCACTTCAACTTCTTCACTTAGATCTTTTTGGACCAACTAGGACAACTAGTTTAGGAGGTAAACACTATGGATTTGTGATAGTTGATGATTACACTAGGTTTACTTGGGTGTTCTTTTTAAGTGTTAAAAATGAGGCCTTAAAAAAATTCACTGTTTTCTCAAAACTTGTTCAAAATGAAAAAGGTTACTCCATTTCAAGTATTAGAAGTGATCATGGAAAAGAATTTGAAAATCTTGGTTTTGATATATTTTGCAATGAAAATGGTATTAGCCACAATTTTTCAGCCCCTAGAACTCCTTAACAAAATGGGGTAGTTCAAAAGAGAAATAGAACCTTAGAAGAAATGGCTAGAACCATGCTTTGTGAAAATAACTTACCTAAATATTTTTAGGCTGAAGCAGTAAACACTTCTTGCTATGTTATAAATAGAGCTATGGTAAGGCCTATTTTAAAGAAAACCCCCTATGAGTTTTATAAAGGAAAAAGGCCTAACATAAGTTATTTTCACCCATTTGGATGTAAATGTTTTGTTTTAAACAATGGTAAAGATAACCTAAGAAAATTTGATGCTAAAAGTGACGAAGGTATTTTTCTTGGTTATTCCTTAAATTCTAAGGCTTATAGAGTTTTCAATAAAAGAACACTTGTTGTAGAAGAGTCAATACATGTAATCTTTGATGAATCAAATATCACTAGTAGAACCAATCCTGATGATGAATTAGAAATCTTTGATGAACCTATAGTTGATCCATCTCAAGATAAGGATGTTAGGGAACAATTAGAAGATCTTACTATTAACAAGAATGAGGAGTCCATGGAACAAGAAATAATTGAGAAGGAATCTAAGTGTCCTAGAGAACTTGGATATGTGAAAGAAAATGATATTGTTGGAGATCCTACCATTGGAGTTAGGACTAGGTCAACCTATAGAAACATATGTCAACATGTAGCCTTTGTGTCACAATTTGAGCCAAAGAAAGTGGATGAGGCTTTGAATGATGAAAATTGGATTATGGCCATGCAAAAAGAATTAAATCAATTTGAAAGAAGCAAAGTGTGGACATTAGTAGAAAGACCTAAAGATTATCCCATCATTGGAACCAAATGGATATTCAAGAATAAGATGGATGAAAATAGCATTATTGTTATAAATAAGGCTAGGTTAGTGGCTCAAGGCTATAAACAAGAAGAAGGGATTGACTATGATGAAACCTATGCTCCGGTAGCTAGATTAGAAGCCATTAGGATGCTACTTGCTTTTGCATGCTACAAGGATTTTAAGTTATATCAAATGGATGTGAAAAGTGCTTTCTTAAATGGTTATATAAATGAAGAAGTTTATGTTGAGCAACCTCCCGGCTTTGAAAATCCAAAATTTCCTAACCATGTTTTCAAACTTTCAAAAGCCTTATATGGATTAAAATAAGCTCCTAGAGCTTGGCATGAAAGACTTTCAAAGTTTTTAATCAAAAAAGGTTTTACAAGAGGAAAGGTAGACACAACCTTGTTTATTCAATCTAAGGGTCATGACTTATTAATAGTTTAAATTTATGTAGATGATATCATTTTTGGATCTACAAATGAGTCATTGTGCAAAAATTTCTCTAAACTAATGCAAGGTGAATTTGAAATGAGTATGATGGGAGAATTAACCTTCTTTCTAGGACTTCAAGTTAAACAATGTAAAGAAGGTATTTTCATAAATCAAGCTAAGTACACTAAAGACTTATTCAAAAGATTTGGAATGGATGAGTCTAAACCTTATTCTACACCTATGAGCACAAATATTAAGCTTGATAAGGATGAAGGAGGAAAATGTGTAGACACTAAATTATATAGGTTTATGATTGGCTCATTGCTATATTTAATTGCTAGTAGACCCGATATAATGTTTAGTGTATGCTTATGTGCAAGATTTCAGTCATCCCCTAGAGAATCACACCTACAAGCAGTCAAAAGAATCCTTAGATACCTTAAAGACACTTCTTCCTTAGGACTTTGGTATCCTAAAGATTCTACTCTTGATCTACATGCTTATTCCGATGCGGATTTTGGTGGAAGCAAAGTGGATAGGAAAAGCACATCGGGAACATGCCAATTCTTAGGAAGTAGGCTCATTTCATAGTTTTCTAAGAAACAAAATAGCGTAGCTCAATCCACAACCGAGGCTGAATATATAGCTTCCGGCAGTTGCTGTGCTCAAGTGTTATGGATTAAGCAACAAATGAGAGACTATGGAATAGAAATGAACCAAGTTCCCATTAGGTGTGACAACACTAATGCCATCAATCTTACAAAAAATCCTATCCAACACTCTAGAACCAAGCACATTGAGATTAGACATCATTTTATACGAGATCATGTGCAAAAAGGGGACATAATTCTAGAGTATGTGGACACCTTGCACCAATTAGCTGATATCTTCACAAAACCCTTGGACAAGGAGAGATTTTGCACTCTTAGAGGTGAATTAGGCATAATGAATGCTCCTTGAAGTGATTTGATGTTGCATGAATGTCGTAAGTTGGTTTGATATGATTGCAAGAAAGAAACTTGGAGAATATCATTTACACTTGCAATTCATAACCTCAACTTGCCATGTTACTGTTCATGATCTTAGAGTTTGAGGTTGAATTGTTGAATTATGTGTGCTTTGATTATGTTAAATTCTCTTCACTAGCCAAAAACCTACTTCTGATGTTTAAGACACCTTCAAAGTCATGTTCAGAGTTGTTCTGCATATTCTTAGCATTTTTCTGTAACTTTTCTGCAGTATTCTACATTTTTTCTACAGTTTTCAAACTTCCTTCATGCATCTCAAGTAAAACACAATCAGATTTTGATTTTAAGATGATCAAAATGCATAAGTTCCATTGTTTTCAAATCATTTTTATGCATCATGCATGCGGTAAGTGGCTGAGGAGACAATCCTTCACCAATAGGATTGAATTCCCAGTCTGTTGGCCAAAATTCTGGGTGATGGGAGCAATCTGCCTAAACGGGATCGATCTCTCTACAGTAGGGATCAATCCCCTCGTGACAGAATGGACCTCCCGCTTCTTTTAAACCGTCGGGCCCTCCTTCCCTTTCAAACTATTCACTTCCTTCTTCACCTCTCCACGCCGTTCCCCATTTTCTCTCATCCAAACCTACTAGCTTTCACTCATTTCTACACCAAATCACTCCATTCTTTCACCAATGTTTCTCATTTTCTTCTCTTTTTCATTTCCCCTCCTCATTTCCTGACAAAATCTCTTCCTTTCTTCTTTTTCTTGTTCTTCCACCCCATGGTTACTATTCACCCAACATTTCAATTGTAAGTTTTTCTAACATTTTTCATTAACTTTCTCTTGCATTTCTAGTTTCTTTTATCATGTCTTGCCTACCCATGTGCATATCTTGCATCAATTTCTTCTCCATCTAGGTTTTCAACTCCTTTGGCACTTGTATTTTTCTCCAGTTTATACTTAGACTATCTGTCATTTTTCATCCGAATTTCCTTGTTATAATTGTTCAATGCATCTTGGGTTGTGGTTCTCTGCCGTTGGTTAGATCACATCTCTCCCACACACTCATCCATAGTTCCTCAAACTTGTGCACACCACCTGTTTGATAAAAGTCCTCAACGAAATTTCCTATCTTTTTCCTTCTCCCTATGGCTCCTAAGCTTAAGCACACTGCTCAAAAACGCAAAACCAGTGCTTCCTCTTCCTCATCCTCTATACCAACCACCTTTAACCGCTGCTTTCGCCATGCTAATGAGAAAACCAAATTTCTAGCCGAATTTGCCAATATGCCCATTAAGCATTGGCGTCCTATTGATTTCGACTTCCTCAAGTCAATTCATTTTCCTTACCTCGCCAAGTTCAATTAATGGGGTTGGACCCAATTCCTCAAAATCAATACTCCGGTCCCAGCGAACATCATTCGAGCCTTCTTTTCCAACGCCGCCATCATCTATGCTCCAAATAATGACTGCAAGGTTGTCAGGATTAAGTCTTATGTCATGGGCAAGCATATTGAACTGACCACGCAATCCCTCTCCCTTGCCTTTAGACTTCCTGAGGGCGGTAATATCTATGACCATATCAATGTCCCCTTAGCGTTTCTCGTTACCGATAATCGTGTAAGTGACCTTCCTGTCTTCACACGCCTCCTCCATATCATCATCTCGTGGAATCTCCGCCCTCTTGGCACCCGATATTCTCACCTTCGCAAACTTGATCGTTTTTGGCTTCATCATATTCATGAACCTAACTGTGACCCACCAGACCTCCTACACTTTATCCTTCATGATTGGGTGAAGATTATTCGTGGCAAGGTCCACACCATTGTCTTCCCTCAGCCTCTCGCCTACTACTTAATCTCTGAAGGCGTTGACTGTTCATGTGAGGTTGGCATACTTCCGGATGCCAACACCACAATCAATCTCACCACCCTCCATAACTTGGGATGGTATCTTCATCCAGCGGGTGACACCTTCAAATGGATCAAGGGTCATGGTCAGCCTGCATCTCCCGAACATGCTCCGGCACTAGACGGCGAAGAAGGAGCGGATGCAGCCGACGCACCTGCAGCAGCCACATCTTCTGCACCTTCCGGCTCCTCGTCAGCATCTCTTGATCAGATCATACATATGCTTCAAAACTTTCAGCATGACGTGGGTGAGCGACTTGATCACATCGAGGCCACCCAAGCTGCCTTGTTCGATGAAATTTAGGATGTTCGCATGCAACATGAGGACTTCGTTGAGCAATATCACAAGACCTTTCCAAGGCGTTGATCCTCCTTGTTATGACATGTGTCCTAGTTGTTTTATGTTAATGCCTATGTTCATGACTTTGCTAATTATGCTTTCTAGTTGTTTTATGTTAATGACTTTGTCTATGACTATGTTCATGACTTTGCTAGCTATGCCTTCTAGGTGTTTTATATGTTAATGACTATGTCATGTTCTGACATTCATTGTGCGTTCATGCCATTGGGTTGATCCTTGTTTCTCTTTATTTCATTACCAATGCTATTGCTTTGTCTGCTTATCATTGGTATACCCTTATTGCTTTAAATTGACTTATCCCACTAACCATTTCCCCGTGCTATTTGTTCTGTTTATTCATTTGCTATGACAAAAAGGGGGAGAATTAAAGTGGCAAACTTATATTAAATTGAGGGGGAGCAAATATTGAGGGGGAGTAATGTTTTTCAACAAAAAGTTAAATTGAGGGGGAGTAATGTCTTTCAAATAATCAAGTAACCTCAATTTTCAAACACATAAGCAAATTTACCTTAAGTTTTGTCATATCAAAAAGGGGGAGATTGTTAGCTTTAAATTGACAAGTATTTTGAAAATGACAAAACTCAAGCAAGCTTAGAAATGATTTTTATACAAGTAAATTTGCTTTGAATGAACTCAATGATTGAAACTATTTTAACAAAGTCTTGGATTGCGGTTTCAATTAAAAAGTCAGTAAATACTCTTAGAAAAGTGTTAGAAGATTTTGAACTGACTTAAAATCACAAAAGCCTTAAACTTTGCAGCAAATTAAGTGCAGGATGGTGTACTGGACAAAAGGGATAGATCCTTACTGTAGCAGGATCGATCCCAAATTGGCAGAATGCTCTTGAGCCATCCGGGAAAAAGTTGGAAAACATTCTGGAGAAAAGGGATCGATCCCTACTGTAGCAGGATCGATCCCTTTGCACGAGACCTGACAGTAACGGCTAGTTTTTGAGGGGTTCAACGGGAAGATTTGCATTAAATGCTTCACCAACTGTTCTATCCATTTGGTGGGTTATAAATAGAGGCATTTATGAAGTTTGAAGCAAGAACAAGCACTCAAAATCCTCAAGCTTCAAGAAAGAAAAACAAGTCTGAAATTATTCATTGTGAAACTCCATTTGTGAGAGTTCTTTGTGTTCTTCACCCACTCACTGAAAATTCTGTTATTCAAAGGGGTGAGCTATCCTTGTAAGGTCTGATATTGTAGAGTGTAGGAATACTACAAGGGTAGAGGATTAGAAGGAGATTTCTAAAGTCTCAAGAGAAATTGTAAGAGGTCTTGCCACAAGTGGTTTGTATGCATTCTCAAGGAAGAGGTGAATCAAAACCTTGACAAGGAGTTCAAGGAGAGAGGACGTAGGCAAGAGATTGGCCGAACCTCTATAAAACTTATGTTTGCTTCTCTTTGCCTTACTCTTATTTACTGCATTTATTTCATTATTGTTTATTTGACTTTGATTGTGCATTAAGAGTTAGGAAAATTAGAAATAACTAGAAAAACCAATTCACCCCTCCTCTCGGTAGAGCTAACACACCATAAATAAGCATAAAAATCCATCAAAGAAGTAAGGAAATCACTTTCACCTTGCAAAACATGGCAATTATGTCCAGATTTCTTCTCACTAACTTTTCACTAACCAAATGACCTTCGTTTTGATTGAATTACGTTTTTTATGTGTAGGGGACTTATGGAGGAACAATCGTTCCTTTTTGGCCGAACTCTAATTCAGCTTGAAAGGTGGCCGAAAAAATCCCACAAGATGAAGTAGATGAGGAAGCTTACGGCAGATTGAGAGGGGGATTCCTTTCTGGTCCTGTCGACTTACAGAGGCTATAATACCATTCTGGAGACTGAAATTAAGTCTACTTTCTTCAATTAAAATTTTAGGTCCACACTCCACTCATAGCCCCTTTAATTTGACCCAAAAACAAAGCCTAGCAGTAAGTAGAAAATCTGGCTACTAGTTGACCTACACCAATAAATCCATAAAAATTATTTTCCGGCCCATTTTTGTGATTTAGCCACTTCTCAAGTGTTCTACTATGTGTCTAGTGTATTTCCATGAAATTTAGCACCCTCTTGTTTGGGAAAAATTTCTAGTTGGGCTCATTTTACGTGATCTAGTCATTCCTAAAGCCAAACCATAAAAGTTTTCGGTTTTCTTCTAAAATTTATTTAAATGTCTTAACCTCAAAATTTCCACCCAAATTTAATTCTCTCAGTTAATTACACCTTATATTGACTTACCATGGGGTTGGAACAATAAAATTTTTTTATGAATATACGAGATTTATTCGGTTGCTTGTTTAGCTTTCTCGGTTTAGTTTTAACTTAGAATTTCATGAACTTTTTCACTCCAAACCTTTCAGTTCAATCTTCCAAACATCAAATCATACTTATTTTAATATAAATCCTCGAAAAACACTTTAATTCAAAATCTTACCTCGGGTTTCGTTCCCCGAGCTTTGTGCCCCTAATTCGAGATCCTCGGTTCTTTTGGGCCCTACATAAACACCAAATCCATACATTGAAATTCTTTTTAGTTTTCAATTAAATAATAATATCAAAATTTTGGGTTTCACATTCTCCCTACCTTTTAGGAATTTGGTCCTTCAAATTCAGGCTGGTCTATTAAACAAGTGCGGGTACTTTTCTCTCATAAGGTTCTTTAGCTCCCATGTAGTTTCCTCTATCATATGGTGCTGCCAGAGAACCTTAACTAGTGGAACAGTTTTAGATCGAAGTACCCTTTCCTTCCTGTCAAGGGCTCAACATAACTCATATCTTCCTAAATATCCAATGGTTTGTACTCGATATACTTCCTCAACATGGAGATGTGGAAGACGTTATGTATCCCAGAAAGATGTGGTGGCAAAGCTAACCGGTAAACAACATCCCTAACTCTCTCTAATATCTCAAATGGACCAATGAAACGAAGACACAGCTTTCCTATCTTTCAGAAGCACATGATACCCTTGCTCAGAGATACTTTCACAAACATAGAGTCCCCTACCTAAAACTCAAGTGGCCATCTACGCACATTGGCGTAACTCTTTTGTCTACTTTAGGCAGCCCTAAGTCTATCACAAATAATCTGAACACCCTTAGCTGCCTCTTCAACAAGATCAGGGGCTAAAATCTTACAGTCGCCCACTTCTTCCCAAGCCACTGGGGACCTACATCTCCTACCATATAGAGCCTCGTATGGTGCCATCTCGATGCTAGTATGATAACTATTATTATAGGCAAACTCTACGAGGGGCAAGTGGTCATCCCATGAACCCTTAAAGTCTAGTGCGCACGCCCTCAGGCCTTAACATGTCCTCTAAGGTCTAAATAGTCCACTCGGACTGACAGTCTGTCTGAGGATGGTAGGCGGTGCTTAAATGTAATTGAGATCCCATGGCTTCTTGAAAATGAGTCTAAAATCGAGAGGTGAACCTGAAATCTCTATCAGAAGTGATGCTCACGGGAGCCCCATGTAACAGAGCAATTTCTCTAACATATAAGTCTGCCAATGTATTCAGTGAATCTGTGCTCTTAATGGCAAGGAAGTGGGAGCTCTTAGTCAATCTATCAACAATAACCCAGATTGCATCATGACCTCTTCGGGTCCTTGGTAAGCCCATAATAAAATCCATCGTAATGTGCTCCCATTTTCATGTACGCACCGGTAAAGACTTAAGTAGTAGCTTCTAGTGCTCAACCTTAATTTGCTGACAGATCAAACATTTGGCCACAAACTCTGCCACGTTTCATTTCATACTAACCCACCAATACACCTCACACAGGTCATGGTACATCTTAGTGCGGCCTAGGTGCATGGTGTAGTGAGAACAATGGGACTCTCTCAAAATCCTCTGCCTGAGGGTATCATCGCTTGGAACACATATACAGCCTTTGAACCACAATAACCCACATTATTGACCGTAAAATCTAACTGCAAGCCTTGCTCTACTTGGTTAACCATGCCCAATAATCTCTGATCATTTCTTTACCCTAATCTGATCTGATCTAGAATACTTGGTTCAATTTGAAGGCTAGCTATAAACCCGACATCTACTGTCTCAACACTAACTTTGAGCTTGGCAAACTACTCAAGTAATTCCCATTCTCTGACCATCATAATAGAAACCATACTCTTCTTGCTTAGAGCATCTGCAACTACGTTCGCCTTACCCGAGTGATACAGAATCACGTATTCATAATCCTTAAGAAGCTCTACCCAATGTCTCTACCTCATATTAAGCTCCTTCTGATCAAATTTATACTTTAGACTCTTATGGCCAGTGAAGATCTGGAACTTCTCACCAAACAGATAATGCCACCATATATTTAGAGCAAAAGCCACTGTGGCTAACTCTAAATCATGCATAAGGTAGTTACGCTTATGGTCTTTAAGCTGGCATGAACCATACGCGACTACTTTACCATGTTGCATCAGCACACAACCTAAACCCTGATTGGAAGCATCACTATATATAGCAAAGCCTCCGGATCCACTCAGAATGGTCAGGACTGGTGCTGTAGTCAATCTTTGCTTAAGCTCCTGAAAACTCTGCTTACACTGATTTGACCATTCAAACAGAACCCCTTTGCATGTAAGCTTAGTCAACAGAGCTGCAATACGAGAAAAACCTTCAACAAACCTCCAGTAGTACCTTCCCAATCCTAGGAAACTTCGAATCTCAGTCACTGTCTGCAGTTTCTCCCACTAGAGTACTGCCTCAACCTTGGATGTATCAACTGACACCCCATCCTTAGATACTACATGACCAAGGAAAGCTATCTGATCTAACCAAAATTCACACTTACTAAACTTTCCATAAAACTGCTTATCTCGGAGAGTCTAGAGCACAATCCTCAGATGTTGCTCGTGCTCCTCCCGAGACTTAGAATTGATTAAAATATCATCTATAAAGATAATCACAAATTTATCCAAATACTCCTGAAACACATCATTCATCAAATTCATGAATGCAGCAGGGCATTGGTCAATCTGAAAGGCATCACCAGAAACTCGAAATGGCCATATCGGGTTCTAAAGGCCGTCTTCTGTACATCTTCCTTCCTAATCCTCAACTGATGATAGCCTGATCTCAAATCAATCTTAGAAAACACTAAAGCCCCTTTCAACTAATCAAACAAATCATCTATTCTTGGCAGGGGATACTTATTCTTAAATGTAGCCTTATTCAATATCCTGTAGTCGATACATAACTGGATACAATCATCTTTCTTTCTCACAAATAGTACCGGAGCACCCCACGGATACACACTTGGCCTAATAAAACCCTTATCAAACAACTCTTGTAACTGTTTCTTTAATTCTTCTAATTCAACTAGTGCCATCTGGTATAGAGGTTTAGAGATAGGCTGGGTATCCAACACTAAATCAATAGTGAACTCCAACTCTCTCTCTAGTGGTAATCCAGGTAACTCATCCGAAAACATGTCGGGAAACTCACAAACCATTGGTATATTTGATATACGGGGAGATTCTCGACTTGTATCGGAGACAAAGGCAATATAACTTTTAAACAAAAAAATTCATTTGTAATTTCAAACATATAAATATTATACAACTTCACCGAACATAACATCGTATATTTTATTCCTTAATGGCAAAACATACCTCAAATTTGTCAGGTAAAGAGAAGGTTACAGTCTTAGTATAGCAGTTTAGACTTGCACGATTTGTGGCTAGCCAATCCATGCCTAAAATTACATCCAAGCTATATATGTTTAACAAAACTAGATCTGCTAACATTACCCTGTCTCCTACCTTAATTTCACAATTCTTACACACCATATCTGTCATTTGAGATTCATACATAGGTGTGCTAATATGCAATAGGTGACCTAGAGGCTTAGGTTCTAAATGCAAGTTGCGTGCAAACTGTGGTGATATAAATGAGTGTGTGGACCCTGGGTAAAATAAAACATGCGCCTCATGATTACAGATAAGAAGATTACCTCTAATTGTCTCGGAGGAGGTGTCGGTAATCTCCCTGTCTAACGCAAAAACATGCCCCTGGGTAACAGGCTTCTTACCCTTTTCAGCTGCAGTAGCCCGTTTCTATGGCGCCTATCCTTGTGGAGCCCGTGTCTCTGGCTGCTGTCGAGGTGGCTCCTGAGGCTTTGGGGTCTTATCCTGCATCTGTGGGCAATCCTTGATCAAATGACCCTTTTCACCACACTTAAAACAATTGCCAGTGACCTAGTGGCATGGCCCACCATGTGTCCTACCACAATCTCTGCATTGTTTAATGACCCTCTAGGAGCCTCTGGTATCTCTATTGTATTAGTAGGAGCCTTGGGCTTATCAACCCTCGCTCAAGACTCATCAGTCCTCAGTCTCTTAGGCGAACTTTGCTTTTGCTATGATCTGGAACTTTCTATCCTCTTGTCTTTACCCTTACTCTTAGTTCTGGACCTATACTATGCCTATGTAATATCTAGACCCCTTTCTATATCCTAAACCTGTCCAAGAGCATCCTCAAGCTAGTAATACAAAACCCCAATAATCTATCTTGGATGGCTGGTCTCAATCTAGACAAAAACCTCTAGGTACTGTACTCCTGATTTCTGACTGTCTCAGGGTCATATCTCATCAGGGTCGTAAATTGGTTCTCATACTCATCAACTGACATACTACCTTGTACTAAGTTCAGAAAATCTGTTAGCATCTTCTTCTGGGCAGTACGGGGAACATATTGGGTCCTAAAGGTTGACAGAAAGGTATCCCAACTGATCACTGGGTGTCGAGTAGTCAATTGTCTCTTAGTGGCTCTCCACTAGTGTCCTGCCCGACCCTTCAACATATAAGTACCCATACTGACTTTCTCAGCATCTGTGCACCCCAAGTAATTAAAAGCTATCTCTAACTATAATAACCACTCCTCGGCCTTAATGGGACCCTTAATCCCCTTAAATTCTCGGGTATTCATCTTAAGAAAGTCCCATAATCTACATGCATCTCTATCATCTCTGGGCTATGGGATTGGAGGCTGAGGAGCTAGGGGTGCCAGAAGAGCCTACAGAGGAGCTGGTGAAGTAGGTGTGGGCACTGTGGCACCTGTAGCTGAGATGTTTGCCCTGAAATGTTGAGCAAACATAGCAGTGATGTTGTCAAACCCCTCTTTCATACTTTGTTCAAGCCTATTTATTCTAGTATTTGGGCTCTCTGGTTAGGGAGCAGGTGGTGGAGGTAGTTGAGCTTGCCTCCGAGGGCGACCTCCTCTCCTGCTTATGGAGTGTGATCAAATACCTGTGCTTAAACCATGAGTTTTAATGAGAACCTTAATAGATATACTCAATTTATAACCAGACAAGCACCGATACTTGGGATGTAATCTTATTCTGACTATCGACACTGACAGTACTAGATAACCCTTGCTCTAATACCAAGAAAGTCTGTCACACCCCAAAAACTTAGAAGTCTTGGGTTGACTTTTTCATTTTGGAATCTAAATTTCTTACTTAGGTTGCATTCCTGCTAGTGTAGGTTCCTTACATTTTTTTTATAGAAATTTCGAGAGCATAATAGCTGTAATTGTCCTAAACCCCTGCATGAAAACACAATTTATATTTTCCAATACAGTTCATTTCAAAGTATATATTTATAATCCCATAACAGTTGATTTTATTTACGCTTTCTTAACCGTAAGTATAAGATTTCACAAAACTTATACAACATTTATAATATCCCAATTTCTATAAATATCCATCACATCATATTGGCCTATTCCTCAGAATAACGTTTACGTTCATACAATACCGACTACATCCTAAAAGTATCATTTATATACAAATATCTATGCTGTACAAGATGTCTAGTATCAAAATAAGAGTATACCTTACATGTGTACAAAAAGTAGCTTAAGAAGAGACGAGTCCCTCAGACTACCTTGTGTATGCAACAGGCAAGAGGATGATCACTACAAATAATCTAGAAAAATAGAGGCGGTGAGCTTCTGTAAAGCCCAGTAAGAAATGCATTTAAAGTAGTCACAGTATCAACATATGCAGAAAAACAAGATGCCGTAAGAATGCATTTCATACTTTAAATCATCACATGAAATCTTTAATACATATCTTTAAATTCATACTTCTTTCAAACATAATCACACTTTAGAAACTCGATATCATAACTCATAAAGCTTATTATAGAGTTCATAGAGACTAGGCGGGACCATATAGCTAGTATACAGGTCATGACGAATCATCCTCCGAACAGGAAACTGAGTGTCTATGGCCATGGTAAGGGGCCGTAGACCTGATTAGGGTTGTACAACAAACATGCACCACGAAAGACAAACATACCCACAGGAGACGGAAGCCTGCACAATGTGGGCGAGAACATGCACGACGTGGGCTAAACATACACCACAAGGGACTGGAACATGCACAATGTGGCAAGCATGACAAGCAATAACATAAACTACAGGAGGGCTTTAGTCTCACATTTTACTTACTTACTTTAACATCTTCTTAAACATAAATTTGGTACGAAAATGGTGAGGATCGAGAGTGCCTGGGTCGTGTTAGCTAGGGATTTACCACCCTAATCACAGTTTTGGAAAACATACTTATTTACTTTTCATACTTAAAACATTATTAGAAAATCATGCATAAAAAGCATAAGGTTCGCTTTCTTAGGCATCTTTAGTTAGCATAAAACATAAACTTCGGTTTAAAAGCGATAAACTCTTCTTTCAGAAATCAGTTGGTACATCCAGCTAGTTTTCGAAAATTTTGAAAATTAACTTGGGAACATAATTCATGCTTCAAACATTTCTTTATAAACTGAGATCTCGTAAGGGACACCATCACAACTTTAAGTTACATCCCTTACCTATCAGATCTTGAGGTAGTAACTGTCCTCAGGTCTTGGGCATGCCTCAGTTTGCATGCTTGTACCACTCGCTGCCCAAAACAATTTCGATCATACTTATCTTAACATACCTTAATATATCTTAAGTAACTATAAAGATCATTAGAGTTGGCCTTATTCACTAACTTTTCTACTAGCTCAATTTTACCAATAAACGTGCCATTTCGATATATTTATATTCCTTAGACTTAAACTTACCAAAACAATATTTTACATGTTCTTTGAACACTTTACATAATACTTCAAGGCTTGTTAAATTGCCAAATTCCACCATTTCATCCTTTTCGGTTAAACTAAAGCTTAAACTGAACTTTTTGGTATTAAACTAACACCATACAATCATCAACCAAGCAAGCTTCACCATTTTCATATAGAACTTAGGCTGTCAAAAACATGGCCTAACCTTAGAAAATCCAGTTCAAAATTTTACCTTAGCCAAAATCATGCAAATTCAACATACATCAATCATATCTCAACTTCATCTTCTTCCGACAATTTTACCTTAATGTTGACCAACTTTGACCAAAGATTCATCCACCAATAATCACGCTCAGCTGTAGATCAACATGTATACAACCTAGAAACACCATAAATAAGCATAAAAATCCATCAAAGAAGTAAGGAAATCACTTTCTCTCACCTTGCAAAACAGGGCAATTCTGTCCAGATTTCTTCTCACTAACTTTTCACTAACCAAATGACCTTCGTTTTGGCTGAATTATTTTTTTATGTGTAGGGGACTTATGGAGGAACAATCGGTCCTTCTTGGCTGAACTCTAATTCAGCTTCGAAAGCAGATGAGGATGCTTATGGTAGATTGAGAGGGGGATTTCCTTTCCCATCGACTTTCAAGGGCTATAATACCATTCTGGAGACGGAATTAAGTCTACTTTCTTGGCTTAAAATATCAGGCCCACACGCCACTCGTAGCCCTTTTAATTTGACCCAAAACCAAAGCCTAGCAGTAAGCAGAGAATCTGGCTGCTAGCTGACCTGCACCAATAAATCCATAAAGAATATTTTCCCACCCAATTTTGTGATTTAGCCACTTTTCAAGTGTTCTAATATGTGTCTAGTGTATTTTCATGAAATTTGTCACCATCTTGTTTGGGAAAAATTTCCGGTTGGGCTCGTTTTACGCGGTTTAGGCATTCCCAGGGCCGAACCGTAAGTTTTCGATTTTCTTTTAAAATTTATTTAAATGTCTTAACCTCAAATTTTCCACCCAAATTTAATTCTCTAAGTTAATTACACCATATATTGACTTACCATGGGGTCGGAATAATAAATTTTGTTTTACGAATATACGAGATTTATTCGGTTACTTGTTTAACTTTCTCGATTTAGTTCTAACTTAGAATTTCATGAACTTTTTCACTCCAAACCTTTCAATTCAATCTTCCAAAAATCAAATCATATTTATTTTAATATAAATCCTCGAAAAGACACTTTAACTCAAAATCTTACCTCGGGTTTCATGCCCCTAATTCGAGCTCCTCGATTCTTCTGGGCCCTACATAAACAACAAATCCATATATTGAAATTCCTTCTAGTTTTCATTTAAATAATAATATCAAAATTTTGGGTTTCACATTTACATAAATTGATTTATATGAAATGATTTTTACGAGATTGATGTCTCCCTGATGATCGTGCATACGAGATAGTGATGATTAGGCTGGGAGACATCCCAGACCTTCCCTTTACATGATATGACTGTGGGAGTTACGGTCAAACCCCACAGGTTTATGCAATGAGCACCTGACTAGTGCGAACTGTGGGTGATTGACAGTGGCCATTATTACGAGGTCCCTTCGAGGATGCGAAGTTGCGCATGAATCTTTGGGAGATTATTTTACATCGGTATGTGATATTTGACAGATGATTGAATCATTGAATGGTTTTATTGAATAGTGATGAAAGAAGTGATACAAGTTTTATAGTATATGTTTTCTCAACATACATGCATTTATCTTATCTAATGATTTTAAAACGAATCACTTTACTGCACTGTATACTAAACTGATTGGTATAAACTGTTTACATAGAGCATTATTGCAAAAAATGATTTTTAATATTTAATATTCATATTTGAATTATTTTTTTATAATGTGCACTTTTATATATGTTTCTTACTGAGCTTTTCCCAAAGCTCATCCCTTTTTTTCACCATTCAGATAGTTTATCAAAGGGTGAGTAACATCCGCTGCAATAAGATAATTGAAGGAAATTATTAGAAGTTTAAGTTACCCGTGAACAGGTATGAGTAGAATTTAATATTTATATTCAAACTAGTGAATGCACAGCAGTTGTATTTATAATGGGATGTAAATAATGACATGTTCATAAAATGAATTAGTGGGATCTAACATTATGTTGAATAGTTATAAACAGCATAATAAATATAATGTTATATGTTTTATACTAAATTCTTATTTAATTATTAGTAGATTAATTAATTTAATAGTATCGAGATTTACTTGTAATGGGAATTGTAAAATGAACTTGCACTGGCACTGAATGCAGACCGATTGATACCGAAAAATCGAACGAGAAAAATAGTAATGAAAAGGAAAATTTTAGTTCGGAATTTTATAATTCCAGACGTTACATTAAACTTCTAGAAATTTTCTTCAACTACACTGATGGATGATATTTTGTGAATTTTATATGTGCTAATATATTTGCTTTGTTGATGTTTTATGCCTAAAAGAGCTTAGTAATATTTATTTTATGTTTTAGGTATTAAATATCAAAGTTCGAATTAAAAGGAGCTAAAAGGAGTAAAGTGTAGATTTTTTGTCCAACTTGAAAGATTGACATTTTTGACCAACTTAACGACCTGATTTCAAGAAGCGGCCTTCATGGAAGTTGTAGAGGACTTCTCAAGGTTTTTGGTATATATAAGATTGCAAAAATCGGAGTTTGTTTGAATAGGTCAAACATATGGACAAAATCAGTATGAAATTCTGGGCAAAAAAACAAGACTAAGAAGAAATTCCAACAAAGCAAGTTCAAGACAAGATTTTGTTGAGATAAGATAATTTCTTAATTTTATTATGTCTTAGATCTGTAATTAATTAATAAAAATAGGCCTTAGGAATTTTATTTAGAAAATAATTGTAAAAGGATGATGAGACAAAGGTAAGAGTTTAACTAGTCAAATTACTTGTTTCCCAAGTAAACTCTTATCTGAATCCCACATTGATTAGGAAAGTCTTTTAAACTCTTCCTTAGGCCTATATAAAAAGCACAAGGCTCTCACATACAGCATCCCTCACATCTCTCACATCCCTCTTCCTCTTTTAGTCTTGTAGGATTTTCTTTAGGATTTTTAATAAAAATTTTATTTTTCTTTATTCAGTTGTTGATTTTTATATTAAGTTTAGAAAAAATATTTTATTTTTCTTTTCTTTCTTATACTTGCAGATTTCTTATTATTGTTTTATAAAATTATTTTCTTTTTATTTTTTTCTCAACGATTTCTTTCTTGGATATTTTTAGACTTTGCAATTTCTTATTTTATTTTTAATTATTGTTTGTTAGAATCTTATTATATCATAATCTTGATTATAGATTTCTTGTTTGATATTATTAAAGATTGATAGTTTAATTGTTTATTGCATGATAATTGTCTTTATAATATTAAACTTAAATTTTATGATCTTGAATATGTCTAGTAAGTAGTTTTCTTATTCAGTTATGAGGTAAATTGATCATTCTTGGGAAAAGCATGTTGTGAGATTCTTGAACCTGTTATATAATTGTTGATTAAATATCCAAGATTCTCTAAGCACATTATAATGATTGTTTGTTTGATTAGATAGGGTGCACACTATTTAGTTAAATTAAATAATCTACTTTCAGATTAAAAACATAAGTCCATAATTGCTTGTGGAGTTAATCACTAGGGATGGAGGAGAATTAAGGTTTAGATTAAATGAACCGAGCTTATGTGTTTGTTATCTAATGTCAACCCATATCTTTGTTGTTGTTAATGCTGCTACAACCTATATCTAGAGAGCTTGTTCTAGGTAGGTTAAGTAGTTAGAGATTAGTTAAAGAGCTTGTTTTATCTAACGACTCAGTAAGGAAAGATGGTGTAACAGAGCTTGCTATTATGCTACAGTTGATTATTTAATTGATAGTAATATTTTGTAATCAATGATCAACATCAAAATCTAAGAATGATTAATTGCCTCGTAACTAAAGCTTTTTGATATTTGTCTTTGATATTTAATAATCTTTGCTTCTCTATTTTAGACAATTACAAAACCTCAAAATTTTCTAAAGCCCCAAATTTTCTTCTTCTTTCCCTAAACCCCAAAATTAGATTTTTAATTTAATAATTAATTCAAATAATTCAGTCTCTATAGGCTCGACCCTTGCTCCATTATCTATATAGTAGAGTTAGGAAGTTTTATTTTTGGTGACTAACAACACTCATCATACACTATCACAGCGGTTGGCACGTACTCTAATGGGCTATCTAGGATGGTGAGTAAGGGGGTGAGCTTTGGGAAAAGTCCAGTAAGAAACACATATAAAAGTGCATACTATATACAGTTAAATAAATAATTTATTTTACTAATCATGAAAGAGATATATTAAATATAAATATGATGGAGGCCCATCAAGCTCATAAATCCCAAGTTATGTTCGTGATCCTTTGAGCATCCATGGAGGTCCAATGACGAGAGCTAAAACAAAGATAATGCAACAAGTCTTGGCTATTTTTATTAATATTGCTAGAGAGAAAGCCCAACAAAGTTTGAGCATGGAGGACGACAAAGTCTTCTACAACATGATCCAAGCTCAAGTTCAACCTTATTGAAGATTTACAAGTATTGGGCTGAAATGGACTTGGGTCGGATACATAAATTGGGCTTAATGCAATTGGATCTCACTCAAGGTTCTAAGAGTATTGAGGATTATCATAAAGAAATGAAAATTATCATGATCAGAGCTAACGTTGAAGAAGATAGTGAAGCTACTATGGCTTGATTCTTACAAGGATTGAATGTGAGATTGCTAATGTAGTAGAGTTCCATCACTATGTGGAGTTTGATAAAATGTTGCATATGGCTATAAAGGTTGAAAGATAACTCAAGAGGAAAGGTTCTTCATCCTGTTTTATGCAAGGTTCTAGTTCATCTTTTTCATGGAATCGAACACCTTTCGAAGGGATGATAGGACTACATACAAGCCTAAGACTGAATCTTTGTTCAAGCCTAAACCTAAGGCATCCAAGCCTAAGGCTGAGAATGTTCAAAAGCAGACACCCGAGGCTGCCCAAGCATCCCAAGGTAAGAATAGAGACATCAAGTGTTTTAGATGTTTGGGAAGAGGGCATGTTGCATCACAATGTCCAAACAAACGAGTCATGATTATGCGTGATGATGGTGACATTGTAAGCGAAGAATCTGATGTTGATGATGATATGCCACCATTAGACGACATTGATGAGGATGATGACTATGTTGAGTTTGCTGCCCATGATGAAGCACTTGTAGCGCGTCATGCATTAAGTGCCCAAGTTAAGGATTAAGATGAAGTGCAACGAGAAAACATTTTCCATACTAGATGCCACGTCAACAATAAGGTATGCTCTTTGATTATTGATAGTGGTAGTTGCACTAATTTTGCTAGCACTTATTTCGTTGACAAATTGAGTTTGCCCACTACAAACCATACAAACTTCAATGGTTCAATAATTGTGGAGAATGTGACAAAGCAAGTATTAGTGTTGTTTTCCATTGGAAGGTATAATGATAAAGTGTTGTGTGATGCTGTGCCTATGCATGCTGGCCATTTGCTTTTGAAAAGACAATGGCAATTTGATAGACATTTCATACATGATGGATTCACAAACTGTTATTCATTTACCATGGATGGTAAGAAATTCACACTGGCACACTTGAGTCTTAAAGAGATTTATGAGGACCAATTAAGGTTGAAATAGCAAAATGATTGATAAAATGATATTTTGTGAATTTTATATGTGCTAATATATTTTCCATATTGATGTTTTATGCCTAAAATAGTTTACTAATGTTTATTTTATGTTTTAGGTATTAAATATCACAGTTGGAATAAAAAGAAGCTAAAAAGAGCAAAGTGCAAATTTTTCTATCCAACGTGAAAGATTGATAAATTTGACCCACTTAAAGATCTGATCTCAAGAAGTGACCTTCATGGAAGTTGTAGAGTACTTCTCAAGGTTTCCAAAATGTAAAAGACTGCCAAAATCGGAGTTCGTTTGATGGGTCAAACATCTGGACAAAATCAGTATGAAATTCTAGGCAGAAAAACGAGATAGGGAAGAAATTCCAACAAAGCAAGTTCAAGACAATAGTTTGTTAAGACAAGATAATTTCTTAATTTTATTATGTCTTAAATCTATAATTAACTAATAAAACTATATCTTAGGAATTTTATTTAGAAAATAATTGTAAAAAGACGATGAGATAAAGATAAGAATTTGACTAGTCAAATTACTTATTCCCCAAGTAAATTCTTATATGAATTCCACATTGCTTAGGAAAGTCTTTTAAACTCTTCCTTAGGCCTATATAAAGAGCACAAGGCTCTCATAAATGGCATCCCTCATATCCCTCTTCCCTCTTAGTCTTTTGTCAGGTTTTCTTTATGGTTTTAATTAAAGTTTTATTTTCTTTCTTTTAAATTTGATATTGCTGATATCTTTTCCTTTAAAAATTTTTATTTTTCTTCTTTTCTTTATCATTAGTCTTGCTGATTTCCTTCGTTTTAATTATAAAATTATATTCTTTTAGTCTTTTGATTAGAAACAGATTTAATTTCATATTTAATATTTTTCAAAGATTTCTTTGTAGTTTTTAGGATTAAATTGTTTTCTTTTCTTTTCTTTATTTAAAACTGATTATTCTCTTAGGTTTATTAGGCTTTATCTATTTCTTATTAATAATGTTATATGGCTGCTGATTTCTTTAGTGATATTTAATATTGATTTTGATTCTTGTTTTGATTTTCGTATACTTTGTTTAGTTCTTACTAGCTTATAATCTTGATTTTAGATTTCTAGTTTCAGATTATTAAATATTGATAGTTTAATTGTTTATTGCATGATTCTTGAAATCTTTATAATATTAAATTGATTATTCTTAGGAAAAGCATGTTGTGAGATTCTTGAACCTATTATATAATTGTTGATTAAATATCTAAGATTCTCTGAGCATATTATAATGATTATTTGTTTGATTAGATAGGGTGCAGACTATTTACTTAAATTAAATAATCTATCGCCAGATTAAAAACATAAGTCCGTAATTGCTTGTAGAGTTAATCACTAGGGATGGAGGAGAATTAAGGTTCAGATCAAATGAACCAAGCTTATGTGTTTGTTATCTAATGTCAACCCATATCTTTCTTGTTGTTAATGCTGATACAACTTATATCTAAAGAGCTTGTTCTAGGTAGGTTAAGCAGTTAGAGATTAGTTAAAGAGCTTGTTTTAAATAACGACTCAGTAAGAAAAGATGGTGTAACAGAGCTTGTTGTTATGCTACGGTTGATAGTAGTATTCTATAATCAATGATCAATATCAAAATCTAAGAATAATTAATTGCCTTGTAACTGAAGCTTTTTGATATTTGTCTTTGATATTTAATAATCCTTGTTTTCTCTATTTTAGACATATTTTACAAAACCCCAAAATTTCTTCTTCTTTCCCTCAACCCAAAAATTGGATTATTAATTTGACGATTAACTTAAATAATTCAGTCTTTGTGGCTTTAACCCTTGCTTCGCTATCTACATAGTAGAGTTAGGAAGTTTTATTTTTAGTGAGTAGCGACACTCATCAAATTTTTGGCGCCGTTGCCGGGAATTGAATTTTTGTTTAACTTATTTATTTTAATTTAAAGTCTAATTTTTTTCTTTTCCTTTTTAGGGATTGCATGTCTGACGAGGACTCTAGTCACAAATTGCAAAAGATTAGGGACTACATACAAGCAACCCGAAGCACGGTGCTACAAACACCACATCAACAACTACCAATAACCACCACTAACAATCCACCTTCCACCGAGCCCACATTCAACCCCACTTTTGAGTTCTCTAGTGATTCAAAAGAGAAGCTATGGCTCAAAATGTGAATAGGACTCTAAAGGAGTTAGCGGCTCCCACTATAGGCCAACAGCACCTTTGCATTACTTACCCTACTTAAGATGTTGCTTTTGAATTAAAGTCTGGTTTGATACATCTCTTACCAACTTTTCATGGTCTTGCAAGTGATGATCCAGAAAAACATCTAAAGGAATTCCATGTGGTTTGCTCAACCATGAAGCCTATTAGGATTAATGAAGAGCAAATCAAGTTAGGGGCCTTTCCAGTCTCTCTGGAAAATGCAGCCAAGGATTGGCTTTACTACTTGCCTTTTGGGACCATCAACACCTGAGATGATATGAAAAAACTCTTCTTGGAAAGGTATTTTCCTGCTTCTAAGGCAGCCAACATCTGCCAAGAAATTTATGGAATTATGCAATTTAATGGTGAGTCACTCTATGAATATTGGGAAAGAATTAAACGATTATATGCTAGTTGCCCACATCACCAAATTCATGAGCAACTATTGATGCAATATTTCTATGAGAGACTGTTACCCCATGATAGAAGTATGATAGATGCAGCTAGTGGAGGAGCTTTAGTGTATGAGACTCCTTAAGAAGCTCAAAACTTGATAGCTAACATGGCTACCAATTCTCAATAATTTAACACAAAGAGAGATCCACCACCACCACCTAAGCAAGCATACGAGATAATTACTTCTTCCTTGGAAAAACAAATTGCTAATCTAACATTTCTTGTGCAACAATTAGCTGTAGGTAACATGCAACAAGCCAAGGCTTGTAGAGTTTGCTCTAAAATAGGATACCCTACTGATATGTGTCCAACCTTACAAAAAGATTCCATAGAGCAAGCTAATGTTGTAGGAGGATTCCCAAGGCCTTCCCAAGGTAAGTATGACTCTTACGCTAATACTTACAACCTTGGTTGAAGGGACCACCCGAATTTGCTATATGGAAATAGGTCTACACCATATGTCCCACAACACAAGAGGCCAAATAATTTCCAGGTCCCCAAACTTACATACCAAGAGAGGCCACCACCCCAAACACAACACCAAAGTGGAACCATGTCTCTTGATGAAATTATAAAGAATCTTGCTGCCTCTACTTTACAAAATCAACAAGAGAACAATCAAAGATTTGCACACCTTGAGCACCAAATGAGTTAAATGGCTACTACTAAAAGCAAACTTGAAGCCCAATGGTCAAACAAGTTGCCTTCCCAACTTGGTTGAATCCAAGGGAAAATGTGAGTGCCATCTTTTTGAGGACTGGGAAGGAAATTGGATCCAAAGAGAATGCACATGAAGAGGTCAACATTAAGGCTCCACCACATAAAAATGTTGTCAATTTGCCCCCTTTTTATAGAGATTTTGACAAAGTAAGTGAAAAACATGTCCCTTTTAATGTTGGTACTTACCCTCCTCCTTTTCCTAGTAGGTTAGCAAGACCAAAGAAAGAAGAGCATGTTGAAAATACTACAGAAGCAAAAGGAGAAGTTGACAACAATGCTTCAAAGTCTAAGGTAAATGATAAAAGAGTTTCATTTAATAGTAGCACTTGCCTTTCTCCTTTTCCTTCTAGGCTTGCAAAAACAAACAAAAAAGAAGAAGACAAAGAGATCTTGGAGACCTTTAGGAAAGTGGAGGTGAACATTTATCTTCTTGATGCTATCAAGCAAGTGCACAGGTACGCGAAATTTTTAAAAGAATTGTGCACTAAAAGAAGAAATTAAAAGGTAATGAAAAAGTAGTTGTGGGGGGGGGGGGAGAATGTGTCTGCAATCATTCAAAAGAAACTTCTCCTAAAGTGTGGAGATCCTGGCATGTTTAGTATTCCATGTAAGATAGGTAACACCATAATTGATAAGTCCATGATAGATTTAGGAGCTTCTATAAATGTCATGCCTTTGTCTATTTATAAATCTTTAAATCTTGAACCTTTGAAAGAGATTGGTGTTATTATACAATTAGCTGATAGAACTAATGCTTATCCTGAAGGGATATTAGAGGATATTCTTGTGCAGGTTGATAAATTAGTCTTCCCAACAGACTTCTATGTTCTTGATATGGAGGATGCTAATTCTCCTTTTCCAACACCAATGCTACTAGGGAGACCATTCTTGAAGACATCTAAAGCCAAAATAGATGTGGATAAGGAGACATTCACCATGGAGTGTGATGATAACATAGTGGAGTTCAACATCTTTGGAGAAGTAATCTTAAGTTAGAACCAAAATAAATCAAAGAAAAGGTTTACATTTGGGATTGGATGATGAAAGGTAGAGCAGTCGAGCTAGCGACATTAAACAAAAGCGCTACTTAGGAGGTAACCCAAGGATGTAAAAAAGGGAGTATTTCTTTCCTTTTATTGTATTACTATTTTAATTTGTGAGTTTATATTATTCTTCTTTGCATGTTAGACTTGCTTTGAGGACAAAGTAAGATTTAATTATTAGGGGAATATTGGTTTAAGAGTCTATAGAGTTTTTTTCTTAGGAAGTGGAAATTTAAAACAAAAAAGGTCAAATTTTTAAGAGTTTTAAAAGATCATACGTTTTCTTTCTTTTAAGGATTGATTCTACACTAAAACAGAGTGTTTTATGTGAGTTCATGATTAAATATGATTGTTCGTATGATATATTTCAGTTGTGTTTATTATGAATTTTGCATGAATTTATTTAGAAGTATGCATGAATATGTGAGAGCCCTAAATTTTTTATATTCTAAATAAGTTATTGAGTGTAGGAAATTAAAAAGAGAAATTTATTATTAAAATATTAAGTAAAAGGTATGTTCGATAGGGTTTAGGAAGTACTCGATGAGGGCCCCACCAGGACTTTCTTTGTCTAGATCGAAGTGAGACCCTAGAATGATGATATTTAAGGTAAATAATATTATACCTAATAAAATTTTAGATCATGTGAATTGATAGAAGAAATCAAGCGTAAAAGTAAAAACTTACGCAATTTTTACAGTTAAGGGTAATTTGATAATTTCATTACCCATGATTCGTCAAACCATTTTGTGAGTCAACAAATTACCATGATTAGCCAAAAATATATGAGAAATAATAATAATAAAAATATAAAATCTGAAATTTAAAATAATAAAACTAATCTTAGAATATATTAGGAAATAATGAAATAGTATAAGGATATTATGGTAATTCAATACTAATCGACTTATTCCCCTGCTGCTGGCTCACATCCTGCTCCCTTTTTCCTTCACGATTTTCTTACGTTCACCTTTCCAAACTTCAAGTTATCTTTATCAATTCATCTACCCAACTTTGCAAAATCTGTCCACCACCTAAAAGGTATCTTAAACTCAGAAATTTTGAGGCTGATGAGAAGGAATTTTATGGGTTGAAAGGGCTGTGTTGCTCAATGGATCAAGGTAAGGTGGTTAGAAAATGTTTCGTTCGATCCTAGCTAATGTTTAGGATTAATTCATGCATAAGGAGTATGTTTATAGCATTAGGATAGAATAAAATTAAATTTTTAGCTTTATGTAGATTCGGTGATGGGTGAGAGATGAAGAAATCATTGTGATTTTTGTGTGTTTTGGAATAGAATTTAGTAGTAGATGATCATAGGAATTGTATGGAATGTGATTATGGTCATGAATCTGTAAGGACACTAGTGGCACTTTGTTACTGCAGGATTCAAGAGGTGGCCCCCTCGACGACCTTACAATGTGAGGTTGGCGGTCGCCCACACTCACTAACGTATTGTCTGCTTTGGCGGTCGCCCACCTCACGGTTTTGTCTCAAGGCGCCTAAAGTACCTTATAGGACATTTATCACCTTGAGCGCGTTTCAATTCGAACCCAAGACCCCTTCAAGTATCGGGTGATCACACACGCCCCATGTTTCTCTTGACATGTGAAGTAGGCAGTCGCCCACATTTCACTACGTATTGTCCGCTTTGGCGGTCGCCCACCTCAGGACTTTATCCCAAGAGGCCTGAAGAACTCAGGATAATTCCCTCAGGCGCGTTTTCACTGAGGTTCGATCCCAAGACCCTTAAGTATTTGTCTCTTACACTCATTATACCATTTAGACAAGTTTGTAACGCCCCGGGGTGCACCCGTTGGTCCACCGTCCCAAGCCACCACCCTAAGTGGATCACTCATCTGTATTGTCCGCTTTGGGGTGCGCCACACAGGCCACCGCCCCTCATGGATTTCTTTCGCGTCTGGAGTGACTTGAACCCTTAACATCATTAAAGGTCAAGTCACTCCTAACCAATTGTCCTAGTGACTTGACCTTTAATGATGTTAAGGGTTCGAGTTGCTCCGGACGCGAAAGAAATCCGTGGGGGGCGGTGGCCTGTATGGTGCACCCCAAAGCGGACAATATAGATGAGTGACCCACTTGGGGCAGTGGCTCGGGTCAATAGACAGCGGGTGCACCCCGGGGCATCACAAAAAAACGCGTTGTCTCAATGGTAACGCTAGTGTAAGAGCCAGGTACCTATGGGTCCTGGGATCGAGCATGAGTGAAAACATGCCTCAAGGAATTAATCCTGAGTTCTTTAGGCCCTTTGGGATAAAGCCGTGAGGTGGGCGATCGCCAAAGCGGACACCCGGGGTGCACCTGCTAGTCCACCAACTCGAGCCACCGCCCCAGGCGGGTCACTCATCCATATTGTCCGCTTTGGGGTGCGCCACACAGGCCACCGCCCCTCATGAATTTCTTTCGCGTCCGGAGTGACTTGAAATCCATGAGGGGTGGTGGCCTGTGTGGTGCACCTCAATGCAGACAATATGGATGAGTGACCCGCCTGGGGCTATGGCTAAGGTCGGTGGACTAGCAGGTGCACCCCGAGGCATCACAGTAAGATCCTAGAATGATGATAAAAGAGGTGAAATATAAATATAGCAAAAATCTGCATCTCAAAATAACCTCGTTTGATTGTATTTTGAAAAGGAGAAATAAAAATCGAAAAATATTCGTTAAGGGGTAGTTTTGTAATTTCACTACCCAAAATTATGCAAACCATTTTGTGAGTTAACAATTTACCATGATTAGCCAAAATATATGAGAAAATAATAATAATAATAATAATAATAATATAAAATCTGAAAATTATGAAACCGATGAAATAAGATTTAGGAAAATAGTGTAATTTAATTATAATTAGGATTTGGCAATTGGTAAGGAAATAAATTAAGTTAAATTAATTGTTGGAACTATTGGAGTAAAAGATAAGAAATTAAGAGAAAAATTTATTAAAAGTCATATTATAGAATAAAAAAGTTTAGAAAAGAATATTAGTTTAATTGGAGCATGTGTTAATATTTAATAAAAGATAAAATGAATTAATTGTGGGAATTAATAACTAAGAAATAGAAATTAGTAAAATATTCATTACAGTTAATACATGTAATTTTAAATATAATTTGGAATGATTGGCGGAATTAAAATTTGGGAAAGATTATAAATTAAATATAGTGGTGTGATGGAATTTGTTAAGAAATAAATAAATTAATTATAGAAAATGTGTGGCATAAGTATAATTTAGGGAAATTTTCTTATTTGACCATGTGGCAAACTCTAATTAGACCAAATATTAATAAAAGAAGACAAAAGAGAGTTTTCTTTAAGCTTCATTGAGGCGGCAACAAAAAAAGAAAAGAAGAAACTGCAACTCGACTTCCCTGCTTCTTGTGCTTGATTCTGCTCTAGCTCTTTTAAGCTTTCCCTCACGTTTGCCTTGCACAGCCTCATTCTCCCATCACCGAAATGCGAATCATCTTTCATAAAGGCTATCCTTCATCCTAAAAATGTCTTAAACCTAGAAAAATTCCATGGGCTGGCGTGAAGAAATCGGATTGGTTTTGGTGGCAGTCTTATTCGGCAAGCTGGAAGGTGAGGTTTTCTTAATGTTTGTTTGATTTCAGCTGTAGTAATTACTTGGTTAGTTCATGGATGATGTGAATTCAGCTTTGAGTTGAATTAAATAACAGTGTGGAAGAGTAAGGAGGTTTGGCTATGGTATAGAAATAGTAAAAAATTTTGCTGACTTTGATGAATTATGGGTAGAAATTAGTAATAGCTGATGAAAGGAATTGGTTGGAATTTAATTTAGATGATAATTTGTGATAATGTGTGAAACGATATTGAAGTGTCGTGATGAGGGTAATGATCGGTCAGAACAAGGGCTGCATATTTGTGATGGTGTCTTGATGAATTTAACATGTTTAATGTAATTCCTAAGCGAGTAGGTGATGTTTATAAAGATTAAAATGAACAAAAAAAGAAAGCTATGAAAATATGACAAGGGAAGGCTCACGGCAATGAAGGAATAAAAGGAAGCTGTTGCTAGTGAATGGAAAAAGAAAACCAGAAAATAAAAAAGAAAACAAGAAAGAAAAGAAAATAAAAAAATCATGTTAATAAAATTTTAAATAAATGGTAATAATTAAATTAAAGTGATAATGAATTTAGATTTTAGTTGTAAGACAAGAATTGGCAACAAAAAAAAAAATAGATGAAAGACCCTAAGGAGGAGCCATGAACCATTCAGCCATGGCTGATGAAATGGAGAAAATTGTTTGAAATTTAATATAAAATAGATATAAGACAAATAAATTAAGGAAGTAAAGAATAATTTTTAAATTAATTAAAAAGAAAGTGATGAAAATGTGACATCCTCGTCACTTCCAATTATCAACTAACTTTTTTCTTTCACATAAAGGGCGATTAGGCTGTTTGTCAATGTCATCCTTTCTTCTTCTTATACTTTATACTTTATCACTTATGACATGATATAAATATTTTTCACATGGATTGTAATTTTCATATATCCACATAGGCCAAATACATCAGGATCTCACATAATTTACATAACCTATATCCCCAAACGATTTAATATACATCAATGTACTGTAGCACCGTCTGGTATACAAAAATCTAAAGTGCATAGCAAATAAGTATACCTTCAGAAATTATGGGGAAGCATATCTTGAAGGTACACTATAAATCCCAGAAGTAAGCTCCTCTATCTGGAGCGAAATTCACTTCAAGTAATCTGTATGAAAAATGATTTTAAAGGGGTGAGTTTACGCTCAGTAAGAAACGTATATAAAAGAGCGTACTATGCCACTATATGTAAGTTTCCTGCTTGGCTCTATGATGTAATGTAAAATCATTATATAGCATATATCATATACTTTCCTCAAACATCATAGGCATATAAAATCAAATAAGTCGAATACTTTCAATTTCTTTCAATTCCTTTGAAATCGCATATGCAAATGTTCAAATACTTCAAATACTTTCACATACTTTCAATTAGATGGGAGACGATTAACTTCAAATAAAATGATGCACCAAATAAATCTCATAAGAGATACCACACATATATCCCGTAAGGGATAATCCCGAAAGAGATGTCAAATAAGTGGCGTACCCATGTATGGGCCAAGGATCCTCCCCTAAGCCAAAACACATAAGAGACACATAGCCATTGCCTATAGACCACAATGAACATTAGTCGGTGACATGTGTGGCACTGAGGATCGGACTAAGGTTCCTTAGCCAAGTGCAAATACACGTAATATGCATAATTGTTAAAGGAATCCACAGTCTCCAAAAATTTGTCATATAGCTTTTTGCAATTACAATTATACTTTTATGAAATAGGCTTTAAAACCTCTTTTTCAAATGGCAGTCGACTGGTCTTTATGGCAGTTGGCTGCTACGACATATTACTTTGTTGAATTTCTTTTCCTGTTAGAATTTCAAATATTTCTTTTTCAAAAAAACCAATAGGGAAGTCGACTGGTTCGCAAATAGAATGTTTTCCGAGAAAAGGCAGTCGACTGGCTCCTTAGCAATCGACTGGTTTCGCAAACAGAGTATTTTTGAAAATAGGGCAGTCGACTGGCTCCATAGGCAGTCGACTGGTTCTGAAACAGAATATTTTCTGAAAAATAGCAGTCGACTGCTATATAAGTTAGTCGACTAGTTTGAGTCGGTTTCGAAGAATTCACACTTTAGCTGTCTCTATGCAATCGGCTGCCCCTAGCCAAATTGCTACTAGGAGTAAAATCGAGAATTTCAAACCACCTCCATTTAAAACAACTTTTATTTCAAACCAATTATGCAACCAAAACGAACACAGTCTCCCTACATCCGTTACACATATTCCTTACCTCAAATAGCCAATTATTCCTTAGCTTGGTTGCAAATCAACACTTTTCCTTGCGACTTTTCAAAGCTCCAAACATCATGATAATTCTAATCTTTAAAACAATTCTACGAATATGCTGTACCATGTCAACATAACTCTAAATCATAGATAATATTGAAAGAACTAACTTCTTGATGTGCGCAGAACTTGAGAAAACGTGGAGTGAAATTTGAAGGTAGGCTGAAACGCAACAGGACAAAAGCAGAGGGGATGAACATCACCTTCTGGAACCTAGACTCGAATCCTAAAGAGACTCGGACCCAAAGTATTGGACATTAACCCTACGAATAAGAATTCGAGAACTTAAGGTATAGCAATGGTGGATGGTGAAAAAAGGAGGCACCACAAGGAAGAAGACCTTGATAAGCCTAGTTGAGAGGGAACCCACAAGAAAGGCACACTCAATTTTTGAAATTAAAAAATGATCTGTCCGTCAATAGCGTTTACAAGGTATTTATAATAATACCTAGCACTTAAGCCCATAAACAAGTGGGCTGGAATTAAAACCAACAGAAAATAAGACTAAATCCAAATTCATGCCTAAACCTAGTTACATAAAATAAATAGTCCAAGACACAATAAGACTCAAATGTAGGCTATTCAAACACTTAACCCATCTTATTGTCAAGCTAAAATAAGACAGTAAACCATGCTCATGTCGTTTGGGCTTCCAAGCAAGTATACATGTCTTGGGACTCTTCATGGAAGCTTCCTTGACGCTTTAATGATGCTAGAGCTTGTTGCATTAATGAGGCCAGGGCTTGTTGCGTCTTCTTGGCTCGAGCTCAGGTAATTGGACCTCCTTGGATGACCAATGGATCCTTAGCATCACGAACATCACGAGCAAGTGGATCTCCATCATTCCCCTCTCCTCAACAGGATTTGTCCTCAAATCGCATATACCTTCATCAAAAGAAAGGGAGAAAGATCAAAAACATTAAAAGTAACAAATACACCATACTCACCAGGAAGATCTAATCGGTAGGCATTATCGTTGATCTTCTTCATGACTTGGAATGGTCCATCTCCTCGAGGATGCAGCTTGGTTGGTTGCTGAACAGGAAACCTCTCCTTTCTCATATGCACCCAAACCCAATCACCAGGCTCAAAGACTACTTTCTTACAATGCTCATTTGCTTGGGTGGTATACTGCTCAGTCTTCTTTTCAATAGCTTGACGTACTCTCTCATGGAGTTGCTTCACAAACTTAGCTTTCTGTTCTCCATCCAAGTTACTCTACTCAGCACTAGGTAATGGCAACAAATCCAAAGGAGTAAGAGGATTGAAGCCATAAATAACTTCGAATGGAGAGCAACTTGTAGTGGAGTGGACACTACGGTTATATGCAAACTCCACATGTGGCAAGCAATCTTCCCAATTCTCCAAATTCTTCTGTATAATGAACCTCAATAATGTAGATAGGGTTCGGTTGACTACCTCAGTCTGTCCATCAGTCTGGGGGTGACAAGTGGTGGAGAATAACAATTTAGTTCCTAACTTTCCCTATAACGTCTTCCTAAAGTAACTAAGGAGCTTGACATCTCGATCGGAAACAATGGACCTCGGTACACCATGTAGATGTACTATCTTTTTGAAGAAAAGGTCAGCAACATTGCTCGCATCATCCGTCTTGTGGCAAGCGATGAAATGAGCCATCTTAGAGAACCTGTTAACCACAAAAAAAATAGAATCTCTGTTCTAGACAAGCCCAAAACAAAATCCATAGAGATATCAGTCCACGGAGTAGTAGGAATGGGTAAAGGAGTATATAAACCATGATTATGAACTCTAGATTTAGCTTGCCTACATGAAATGCATCTATCACATAACCTTGCTACATCTCTACTCATGTTCGGCCAAAAGAAATGTTCTTGCAAAACATCTAGAGTTTTCCTAACTCCAAAGTGGCTCATTAACCCTCCACTATGGGCTTCTCTAATTAACAGCTCGCACAATGAACTCCTAAGCACACATAATTTATTCCCTCTAAATAAGAACCCGTCATACCTAAAGAACTTGCCAAAGCCAGATGTAGCACATGCCTCATAAACATTACCAAAATCAACATCATCAGCATACTGTTCTTTGAGATACCTATGAGATAATGCATCAGCTACGATGTTCTCTTTACTTTGTTTGTACTTGATCACGTACGAAAACATCTCAATGAACTCTATCCACTTGGCATGATGCTTATGCAGCTTACTTTGTCCTTTCAGATGCTTCAAGGACTCGTGATCAGTGTGGATGACATGAACTCTAGATTTAGCTTGTCTACATGAAATGCATCTATCACATAACCTCGCTACATCTCTCCTCATGTTAGGCCAAAAGAAATGTTCTTGCAAAACATCTGAAGTTTTCCTAACTCCAAAGTGGCTCATTAATCCTCCACTATGGGCTTCTCTAACTAACAACTCGCGCAACGAACTCCTAGGCACACATAATTTATTCCCTCTAAATAAGAACGCGTCGTACCTAAAGAATTTGCCAAAGCCAGATGTAGCACATGCCTCATAAACATTACCAAAATCAACATCATCAACATACTGTTCTTTGATATACTCAAATCCTAAAAGTTTAGCATCAAGAGTAGTGATAAAAGTATATCTATGAGATAATGCATCAGCTACGACGTTCTCTTTACCTTGTTTGTACGTGATCACATACGAAAACATCTCAATGAACTCTATCCACTTGGCATGAAGCTTATGCAGCTTACTCTATCCTTTCAGATGCTTCAAGGACTCGTGATCAGTGTGGATGACAAATTCTTTGGGCCACAAGTAATGTTGCCATGTCTCCAAGGCCCTCACTAACGCGTACATCTCCTTGTCATATGTGGGATAGTTAAGTGCTGCTCCACTTAACTTCTCACTAAAGAAAGCAATTGGGGTTTTTTTCTGCATAAGCACAGCTCCAATACCTACACCTGAGGCATCGCACTCAATCTTAAAAGTTTTAGTAAAGTCAGGTAGAGATAACAAAGTTTATCCTTAAGCAAATTAAAAGCATGCTCTTGTGCAGGACCCCAACGAAATGCAACATTCTGTTTGACCACTTCGATCAAACCTGCAGCTTTAGTGCTAAAATCTCTAACGAATCGACGATAGAAACTAGCTAAACCATGGAAACTACGCACCTCAGAAATAGACTTAGGTACAGGCCAATCTTTAATTGCCTTTACCTTATCATTATCAATAGAAATGCCATGTGAAGAAACTACATACCCAAGGAAAACAATCTTATCAGTGCAGAATGTACATTTCTTAAAATTGGCATACAAACTTTCATTCCTCAAAACAGTAAGAACATTCCTAAGATGCTCAACATGTTCATGCTGGCTCTTACTGTATATCAAAATGTCATCAAAATAGACAACCACATACTTACCAATGAAATCACGTAAAACATAGTTCATTAAGCACATGAATGTACTGGGTGCATTAGTCAAGCCAAAAGGCATAACTAACCACTCGTAGAGACCATGTTTAGTCTTGAATGCAGTTTTCCATTAATCACCCTCTTTCATACGAATTTGGTGATATCTGCTCTTTAAATAGATTTTAGAAAACATGCATGCACCATGCAACTCATCAAGCATGTCATCTAGCCTAGGAATAGGGTAGCGGTACTTTACAGTGATTTTGTTGATGGCTCGGCAGTCAACGCACATCCTCCACGTCCCATCTTTTTTTTCGCACAAGCAGTACGGGCACGTCGCATGGACTCATACTCTCTCGCACATAACCTTTCCTGATGAGCTCCTCAACTTGCCTTTAAAGCTCCTTCGTCTCCTTTGGATTACTTCTGTAGGCTGGACGATTAGGAATGGTAGCTCCGGGGACAAGGTCAATCATGTGCTCGATCCTACGAATCGATGGTAATCCACTTGGGATCTCCTCAAGGAATACATCCTTGAACTCCTGCAACAATGAGACAACATCAGTAGGCAAAGTATCATGGAGTTCAGCATCAATGAAACAAGAATCTTTAAATAAGAGTAAAAGGATAGGAGATTTAGTAAGAAACGCAGTCTTCACATCTCGGGGTTTTGCATAGCAGCTCACTGGTTTGCTTTCCTTGTTTTCCTTCTTTTCTTTAGCTTGATTCCTTTGCTCATCATGTTGCTCCTTTAGCTTTAATTGATCCTCATAAATCTCCTTGGGGCTAAGGGGAGCAAGAGTGATATTCTTGCCATCCATAATAAAGGAGTAACGGTTAGTGTAACCATCGTGGATGACTCTCCGACCATACTACCACGGTCTACCCAGCAATAGGTGGCTAGCTTGCATGGGCACCACGTCACACAACACCTTATCTCGATACCTTCCAATATGAAAAGGAACCAAGACTTGCTTCACCACGTTCACTTCACCATAGTCATTAATCCACTGCAACTTATATGGATGGTGATGCTTGGTAGTGGGCAACTTTAACTTATCAACAAGGTATGTGCTAGCAACATTAGTACAACTCCCACCATCAATGATTTCAGTGCATACCTTGTCACTAATATGGCATCTCATATGGAAGCTGTTCTCATGCTGTGCCTCATCTGCAAACTTCACATGGGTATTAAGAGCACGCCTGGCAACAAGTGCTTCACCATGAGCAGCATACTCAACAACTTCTTCTTCTTCAACATCTTCTAACGCAAGCATCTCATCTTCAACACCGACTTCAGAACCTTCACTCTCAACATCTCCATTCCCAAGCATGATCATCACTCTATAGTTGGGACACTGTGAGGCAACATGTCCATGACCTAAACACTTGAAACACTTAATGTCACGTGTCCTGCTCTGGGTTGCTTGGGCAGGTTCAGTCTTGGGCTTAGCAAAGCTCTCTGACTTAGGCGTACACATAGGCTTATCATCCCTATGAAAGGTGTTAGATTTCCAAACAGGAACTAAACTAGGAGTGAAACGGGATGTACCTTTCCTTTTGAGTTACCTTTCCACTTTGATGGCCGCATGTAGCATCTCCTCTAAATCCATGTAATGCTGCAACTCTACTACATTGGCAATCTTATGGTTTAAGCCTTGGAGAAAACGAGCCATAGTAGCTTCTGCATCCTCCTGGATATTGGCTCGGATCATGGTTATTTCCATCTCTTTGTAGTAATCCTCAACACTCTTTGAGCCCTGGGTAAGACCTTGGAGTTTCTGGTATAGCTCTCTGTAGTAATGAGTAGGAACAAATCTCTTCCTCATGATGCGCTTCATCTCATCCCATGTAGACACTGGAGGATCTCCATATCTTCTTCTACTAGTGACTAATTGATCCCACCAAACCATAGCATACTTTATGAACTCAATTGCTGCAAGTTTGACCTACTCTCCCTCAGAGTAGTGGTGGCAGTCAAACACCATTTCAATCTTCCTTTCCCACTCCAAATATGCCTCAAGATCATTCTTGCCTTGGAACTGAGGAATCTTCAATTTTATACTGCCAAGGTTTCCATCCATCTTCTCATTGCCTCTATCACGGGCTCTATCAACTCGATCTCGATCTCTATCTCTATCTCTATCAACATCTTCTAACGCAAGCATCTCATCTTCAACACCGACTTCAGAACCTTCACTCTCAACATCTCCATTCCCAAGCATGATCATCACTCTATAGTTGGGACACTGTGAGGCAACATGTCCATGACCTAAACACTTGAAACACTTAATGTCACGTGTCCTGCTCTGGGTTGCTTGGGCAGGTTCAGTCTTGGGCTTAGCAAAGCTCTCTGACTTAGGCGTACACATAGGCTTATCATCCCTATGAAAGGTGTTAGATTTCCAAACAGGAACTGAACTAGGAGTGAAACGGGATGTACCTTTCCTTTTGAGTTACCTTTCCACTTTGATGGCCGCATGTAGCATCTCCTCTAAATCCATGTAATGCTGCAACTCTACTACATTGGCAATCTTATGGTTTAAGCCTTGGAGAAAACGAGCCATAGTAGCTTCTGCATCCTCCTGGATATTGGCTCGGATCATGGTTATTTCCATCTCTTTGTAGTAATCCTCAACACTCTTTGAGCCCTGGGTAAGACCTTGGAGTTTCTGGTATAGCTCTCTGTAGTAATGAGTAGGAACAAATCTCTTCCTCATGATGCGCTTCATCTCATCCCATGTAGACACTGGAGGATCTCCATATCTTCTTCTACTAGTGACTAATTGATCCCACCAAACCATAGCATACTTTATGAACTCAATTGCTGCAAGTTTGACCTACTCTCCCTCAGAGTAGTGGTGGCAGTCAAACACCATTTCAATCTTCCTTTCCCACTCCAAATATGCCTCAAGATCATTCTTGCCTTGGAACTGAGGAATCTTCAATTTTATACTGCCAAGGTTTCCGTCCATCTTCTCATTGCCTCTATCACGGGCTCTATCAACTCGATCTCTATCTCTATCTCTATACCCCTGGTACCTTTTATGATGTCTATCTGCCTCAGACTCTTCTTTCGAGTCATACCCAACATTATCATCGTACTTGTCATTGGCAACAACCTTACTTTTTAGACGGGAAGTATCACCTTGTTGGATCTGTTGGATTATGCCCTTGGAACCATTCATTAGATGATTGACTCTGGCATTTTTTTCTGTGTCATGACATATTATTTATCATAGTTCATTATTATATTTGTCTTATAACTGCGTAATATAATCTTATATGATAATGTCCTTAGAATAGTAATAACGCACTATTCTTAAAATATCCCTAGTCAAGTATTATTGTGAACAAGGATAACAATGATACGATAAGACTAGTATGTGGTTGACTGATGACCATTGTCATGGATATAAGATATCAAGTCATCACATAGGTACATGTTAGAGAACTATGTACTGGATCGACCCTCCATGAGAACGCTACATGGATTGTTATATGAGTGTCATAAGCGATTCTCATAGTGATGATGGTGTATGTGATCCTTTGACTTGAGATCATTAGAGATCCCAACATAGAGAATTGCATACTTTAATGCTGCTAGATGTCATTCGTAGCAGGTTGGACTATAAAGGTAGTAATTGGGTATGCCTCGATCCATGTAGAGGGATGTTGAGTGATCAAGATAGGATTTATCCCTCTTATATAACAAGAGTGATGTCTTGGGCCCTTTGATAGAGTGAGACTAAAATGCATGGCTGTACTCGAATAAGTCAATATGAGATATTGATTTTATTTGTTTAATTAGTCTACTCAGGAATCAAGAAACGCTGATTAGACTATACAAGTGTGACACATTCCATGACTTGTGTCTAATCAAGACATCAAAGGATAAAGGGATTAGACTACATGGTAACATCTATCACGAGTAAGGTTATGTCGAGTCATTGACATTCTCGTTACATGGGTAGCAATGATGTGTTGCTAGATACCGCTCATTGCCTGTGACAATTTTGTCATTGCCATTGTTTTGAGAACCTATTGGGTCGCACACTTAGAACGGATCAATGAGGAGCTTAATTAATCCAATTCTGAATTGGATTAAGGATATAACTAATCCTATTCTGAATTGGATTAGGGATATAACTAATCCTATTCTAAGTAGGATTAGAGTTCTGTTTGGCAATAAATTTTAGGGTAAAATTTACTGCCTATAAAAAGATGTTTTCTGAAACATAGCCGAACAACAATTAAAAAAACAGAAAAGTATTCTTTTAATCGAAGCTAGCAGTTCGGTTATAAAGAATCAAAAACGCTCCTTAAGGCTTCTGATCGTGAGACGTTCAAGAGTCGTGAGATCCGTTCGTGTGGATACCATAGAGGCAGGAACGAAAGGTTGTTGCTTGTGACTCGACCAACGACAGAAAATCAGAGAAAACGTTAGGTAAAATCTCGAAACCCTAATCAGGCAACTCTCCGAATCGATCCTGGTGGGGGCCGAATGATTTAATTTCCGCTGCGCGTTTGTTTTGGTTTCCTTCAAGATCTTCACAAACCGAGCTTCATGTTGGTTCATGATATGAACCTCACCAAAAGAAGATAAGGTTCAATGAAGAAGACGAAGAACACTTGAAGAAAAACAATAACAAGTTAAAAACGCAGCAAAGGAAAACAAAAATTAGAAGTAAAACCAAGACCCGTTGTGTAGAAACACAAGAACCTATAGTATTGGACCAAGACCCGTTGCTTAGAAAAGCAAGAACCTATGGTATATATTGGTGGAAGGTAGAAGAACGCCACAAGGAAGACCTTGATAAGTTCAAGAGTTCTCAAGAGAACCAAAGAGAAGAAGTCTCTCAATTTTATTACTAAAATCAATTGTGTTCTCCCCAAAGGGTTACATAACTATTTATAGGCAAATAGATAACTTGCAGGACAAGTAATAGGAATCCTACTTTCCTAACTTGCAGAATAGGAAATAGCAAACTTGCAGAACAAGAAATAGGAATCCTACTCTCCTAACTTGCAGAACAAGTAATAGAAGTCTTACAAAATCTATTATTTAAAAAGGAATTGGGCTTAAATTAAATTAAGACAATGTTCAGCCCAATAATACTTAACTAAATAAAATATGCATCTAGCCTAATTTGCATTTCGACCCAATACTTGTGTTTCTTCAAGAAGGTTGAACTTGGGCTTCGATCATGTTGTAGAAGACTTTATCATCCTCCATGCTCAAGCTTTGTTGGGCTTTCTCTCTAACAATATCAATGAAACCAGCCAAGGCTTGTTGCATTATCTTTGATTTAGCTCTTGTAATTGGACCTCCATGGATACTCAAAGGATCACGATCATCACGAACATGACTTGAGCTTTGTGAGCTTGGATCTCCATCATTCCCCCTCTCCTCGAAAGGATTTGTCCTCAAATCAGAATCACCTACATCAATATCAAAGGGAGAAAGATCAAAAACATTAAATGTAGCACTAGCATTATACTCACCTGGAAGATCTAACTTATAAGCATTGTCATTGATCTTCTTAATCACTTGGAATGGTCCATCTCCTCGAGGTTGCAACTTGGAGCAACGCTGAGCAGGAAATCTCTCTTTACGCATATGTACCCAAACCCAATCACCAAGTTCAAAGACAACTTTCTTGCGATGCTTGTTGGCTTGAGTAGCATATTGCTCAGTCCTCTTCTCACTGTTTTGACGTACCTTCTCATGTAGTTGCTTAACAAAATCAGCTTTCTTTTCCCCATCCAAACTAGCTCTCTCCTCAATAGGTAGTGGTAAAAGATCCAATGGAGTGAGTAGATTAAAACCATAGACAACTTCAAATGGAGAATAACTAGTAGTAGAATGCACACTTCTATTGTAAGCAAACTCCACATGAGGCAAATAATCTTCCCAATTCTTCAAATTCTTTTGAATAATAGACCTTAACAAAGTAGATAAAGTACGATTGACTACTTCAGTTTGACCATCGGTTTGTGGATGACAAGTAGTGGAAAACAATAGCTCTGTTCCTAACTTTCTCCATAATGTTTTCTAAAAGTAGCTAAGGAACTTCACATCACGGTCAGAAACAATGGTCCTCGGAACACCATGTAGATGAACAATTTCCTTGAAGAATAAATTGGCAATGTTGCTTGCATCATCTGTCTTGTGACAAGCAATGAAGTGAGCCATCTTAGAGAACCTGTCAACAACAACAAAAACAGAATCTCTACCTCTCTTTGTTCTTGGAAACCCCAAAAGAAAGTCTATAGAAATGTCAATCCAAAGAGCAGTAGGAATAGGCAATGGAGTATAAAGACCATGATTCATAACTCTAGACTTAGCTTGTTTACAAGTGACACATCTTTCACACAATTTTTCAACAACTCTTTTCATGTTAGGCCAAAAGAAGTGATCATGCAATATATCTAAAGTTTTCTTTACTCCAAAATGTCCCATTAACCCACCACTATGAGCTTCTCTAATAAGTAATTCTCTTAAAGAACTCCTAGGCACACATAATCTATTTTCCCTAAATAAGAATCCATCATGCCTATAAAACTTTCCAAAACCAGTTTTCTCACATGCAATGAGCACATTTTCAAAATCCTCATCAGTAGCATACAAGTCTTTAATATACTCAAATCCAAGTAGTTTTGCATTAAGAGTAGTGATTAGAGTATACCTTCGAGATAATGCATCAGCCACGACATTTTCTTTACCTTGTTTATATTTGATCACATATGGAAATGTTTCAATGAACTCCATCCACTTGGCATGACGCTTGTTCAACTTGCTTTGTCCTTTCAAGTGCTTCAAGGACTCATGATCAGTGTGGATGACAAATTCCTTGGGCCATAAATAGTGTTGCCATGTTTCCAAGGCCCTCACTAATGCATACATCTCTTTATCATATGTAGGATAGTTAAGGGTAGCTCCACTTAACTTCTCACTGAAAAAAGCAATAGGGCACTTCTCCTGCATTAAAACAGCTCCAATACCTATACTTGAAGCATCACACTCAATCTCAAAAGTTTTAGAAAAGTCAGGTAAGGATAATAAAGCTGCGGAACAAAGCTTCTCTTTAAGCAAGTTAAGAGCATGATCTTGCTCAAGACCCCATTTAAATCCAACGTTCTTTTTAACAACATCAGTTAGAGGTGCAGCTATTGTACTGAAGTCTCTAACAAACCTACGATAGAAACTAGCTAATCCATGAAAGCTACGCACCTCAGAGATATTCTTAGGTATAGGCCAATCCTTAAATGCCTTGACCTTTTCATCTTCTACTGCTATACCCTTTGAAGAAATAACATATCCAAGAAATATAATCTTATCAGTGCAAAAGGAACATTTCTTAAGGTTAGCGTACAGCTTTTCCTTTCTCAAGACATTAAGCACATTCTTTAAATGTTCAATATGTTCATGCAAACTTCTACTATAGATCAAGATATCATCAAAATAGACAACTACAAATTTTCCAATGAAAGCACGCAAGACATGGTTCATTAATCTCATGAAAGTGCTAGGTGCATTAGTCAATCCAAAAGGCATAACTAACCATTCATACAAACCATGCTTAGTCTTAAATACAGTTTTCCATTCATCACCTTCTCTCATGCGAATTTGATGATAACCACTTTTCAAATCAATTTTAGAAAAGATGCAAGAACCATGTAACTCATCAAGCATATCATCTAATCTAGGAATGGGATAGCGATACTTTACAGTGATTTTGTTGATGGCACGACAATCAACACACATCCTCCACGTCCCATCCTTCTTAGGAACAAGTAACATAGGAACAGCACATGGACTCATGCTCTCTCTAACGTAGCCTTTCTTCATGAGCTCGTCAACTTGCCTTTGAAGCTCCTTTGTCTCCTCATGATTGCTTCTATAGGCAGGCCTATTGGGAATGGCAGCTTCAGGAACAAGGTCTATTTGATGCTCAATTCCCCTAATAGGTGGCAAACCATTTGGAATCTCCTCGGGGAATATATCTCCAAATTCCTTCAAAAGAGACACAACATTAGTAGGCAAAGAAGATTTAAGATCATTACAACTAAAACAAGATTCTTTATATAAAAACAAAAGGATTGGGCACTTAGCTAGAAAAGCAGCCTTTACATCACTTTGCTTTGCATAGAAGCTCACGTCCTTTCTTTCTTTCTTTGCAATATCTTTGTCTTTATCTAGATTCTTTGACCTTTGTTGTGATTCATTCTGCTCTTTCAACCTCAATTGATCCTCATAAATCTCCGTAGGACTCAAGGGTGCAAGTGTGAATTTCTTACCAGCCATGGTAAATGAATAACGGTTTGTAAATCCATCATGTATGACATGTCTATCAAATTGCCATGGTCTTCCTAAAAGCAAATGACCAGCATGCATAGGCACAACATCACACAACACTTTATCATTGTACCTTCCAATTGAAAATAGCACCAATACTTGCTTGGTCACATTTACTTCTCCACAATTATTGAGCCATTGAAGTTTCTATGGTTTGGGATGTTTTGTAGTGTGCAAACTCAATTTGTCAACCAAATAAGTGCTAGCAACATTAGTGCAACTACCATCATCAATAATCAAAGAGCATACCTTATTGTTTACGTGGCATCTAGTATGAAAAATATTTTCTCGTTGCACTTCATCTTCATCCTTAACTTGGGCACTTAATGCACGACGAGCTACAAGTGCTTCACCATGTGCAGCAAACTCAACATAGTCATCATCCTCATTAATGTCCTCCAATGGTGGCATCTCATCATCAACATCAGAATCTTCACTTACAACATCACCATCATCACGCATAATCATGACTCGTTTGTTTGGGCATTGTGATGCAATGTGTCCTCTTCCCAAACATCTAAAACACTTAATGTCTCTACTCTTACCTTGGGATGCTTGGATAGCCTCGGGTTTGGGCTTTTGGACACTCTCACCCTTAGGCTTGAATGAGGATTCAGTCTTAAGTTTGAATGTAGTCTTATCATCCCTTCGAAAGGTGTTCGGTTTCGAAGAAGAAGATGAACTAAAAACTTGCATAAAACGAGATGAATAACCTTTTCTCTTGAGTTGCCTTTCAACCTTGATAGCCATATGCAACATATCATCAAACTCCACATAGTGATGTAACTCCACTACATTAGCAATCTCACGATTCAATCCTTGTAAGAATCGAGCCATAGTAGCTTCACTATCCTCTTCAACATTAGCTCTGATCATGATAATTTCCATTTCTTTATGATAATCCTCAACACTCTTAGAACCTTGAGTGAGACCTTGTAACCTTTGATAAAGCTCTCTATAGTAATGATTAGGAACAAACCTTTTTCTCATAACACGTTTCATTTCATTCCATGTAACTATAGGTGGCTCTCTATTCCTACGTCTACCAAGCATGAGTTGGTCCCACCAAATGATTGCATAATCCGTGAACTCTACAGCAGCAAGTTTCACCTTTTTTTCTTCGGAATAGTTATGGCAATCAAAGACCATCTCCACTTTCTTTTCCCATTCTAAGTAAGCCTCAGGATTGTTCTTACCTTGAAAGGAAGGAATCTTCAATTTGATACTTCCTAAATTTCCATCTATCCTATCATAATACTTATCTCCTTTGTACCTATCTCCACGACCTCCTTTATTACCATGGTTACCTTTAACACTTCTACTAAACTCATCATCATCAAACTCATCATCAACTTTATCATCAAAGTCATTATTCACAACATTGCCATTCTCATGAGAAGCATCACCTGGCTTTACCTTAGCTAGGACAGCTTCATGTTCCTCCAACTTATCATGAATATTATTAAACCTCAACTCTATCCTTGAAAATTGTTGTTGCATAGCTTGGAACATGAACTCGATCTTACTCAAATCAGGCTTTTCACTATTAGAAGACATGATTTTATCCTGCAAGAAACGTTAGTAAAAGAAAAGGACCTCACATGTATGACCTCACGTGTTTACACTCAATACACACAAGAATGTAACACACACTCGTGTTTCACAATTTTAATATGGCTTTTCTCTACTAATGTTACTCACACACTCTTGCCTTTTTCCCTCACACAACTTTTCTCTATAGGTTCTATATTGAATTCAAGACTTAATCAAAAATCAGCTTATGGAATTCAACTATCAACCAACAATAAACAAGCTGAGCACAAGATTTTAATCAAGGGAAAACAAAACAATGAAGACTTAACAAGACTTTGCAAGACTTAATAAGGCTTAAGAAGACTCTAATGAAACTGAACCTTGAAGGAAATATGTGTGTTTTGGGGTGTTTAATTAGGGTAGGGTTTAGCCAAAGGTGGGGTAGTTTTGTCCTTTTATGTGGTAGGGTCAAAAAGGTAATTTTAGGCAGTAGGGTCGAATGGCAGCAATGAATTTTCAAATTAGGCAAATAAGAAATCTCAAAGCTCAAGAAAGAATGACTACCTCAAGATTTTGATGAAGCACACCTCCACGAATTACCTTTGATGTTGCACTTGCTACACACGATGTAATAAATCCCCTCTTGAATTGATTTTTCTTTTCTCTTTTTTTTTCTTTTTTTCTCTTTTTTTCTCTTTTTTTTATATTTTACTAAAGTAACCGAACAATGAAGAAAAAAAAATCTAAATAATAAGAAGAGGTTTACTTGGGGAACAAGGCAACTTTTTGAGAAAAACAAGCTAGTTTTGGTAGCAGCTTGTGTGGCAAGGAATGAGAGGGAACGGTGGCTTCTGAAACAAGTAGTCTTTATGTGATGTAGAGCTTTTGAAGGTTTCTTTGTGAGCAAGAAAACCTTTGGGATTTGGTTGCTTGGAGAACAAGATAGGCTTTACTTGGTGGCTAAGTAAAAACAATAGGTTTGAGGGATAAACAGTATTAGTGGTGGCTTGGAAAAGGATTCAAGATCAAGGTTTGTCCACGACAAGAAGACAAAGAAAAAAAACAAAAAAGAAACTCCCACGAATTAAACCTAAGCTCTGATACCAAATGATATTAACCTCACTAAAAGAAGATAAGGTTCAATGAAGAAGACGAAGAACACTTGAAGAAAAACAATAACAAGTTAAAAACGCAGCAAAGGAAAATAAAAATTACAAGTAAAACCAAGACCCGTTGTGTAGAAACACAAGAACTTATGGTATTGGACCAAGACCCGTTGCTTAGAAAAGCAAGAACCTATGGTATATATTGGTGGAAGGTAGAAGAACGCCACAAGGAAGACCTTGATAAGTTCAAGAGTTCTCAAGAGAACCAAAGAGAAGAAGTCTCTCAATTTTATTACTAAAATCAATTGTGTTCTCCCCAAAGGGTTACATAACTATTTATAGGCAAATAGATAACTTGCAGGACAAGTAATAGGAATCCTACTTTCCTAACTTGCAGAATAGGAAATAGCAAACTTGCAGAACAAGAAATAGGAATCCTACTCTCCTAACTTGCAGAACAAGTAATAGAAGTCTTACAAAATCTATTATTTAAAAAGGAATTGGGCTTAAATTAAATTAAGACAATGTTCAGCCCAATAATACTTAACTAAATAAAATATGCATCTAGCCTAATTTGCATTTCGACCTAATACTTGTGTTTCTTCAAGAAGGTTGAACTTGGGCTTGGATCATGTTGTAGAAGACTTTATCATCCTCCATGCTCAAGCTTTGTTGGGCTTTCTCTCTAACAATATCAATGAAACCAGCCAAGGCTTGTTGCATTATCTTTGATTTAGCTCTTGTAATTGGACCTCCATGGATACTCAAAGGATCACGATCATCACGAACATGACTGGAGCTTTGTGAGCTTGGATCTCCATCAGTTCAACTTATCATGAATGTCATTGAATTTCACGTTCATCCGTTAGAACTGTTGTTGCATTGCCTGAAGCATGAATTCAATCTTTTTAAAGTCTGACTTATCACCTTCATAAGACATCTTTAACAAGTGATATCCTTACGTGTTTACACTCGTGTTTCACTCAAGTAATTTGGCTTTTCTCTACTATTGATTCTCACACACTTATGCCTTTTTCCCTTACCATACTTCAACTCTATAGGTTCACAATCGCACTAGAGACTCAGTCAAAGATTCAACCTCGTAGAATCAACTAATTCACCAAGTATTTTCTCATCTTTTTTTTAATTATTCTTCTTTTTTTTTTTCACAGAAAGGTGCGGCTAGGGTGACTCAAAGAAAGAAAAAAAATAAAAAAAAATCACTAGAATGACAAAAAAAATAAAAAATGGCCTAAAACTATAAGAAGACGATGGAATTTGGCCAAGATAGGGTAGGGCCCATGTTCCACAGGTTCGTTTTATTTCATCGTTTTTTTTAAACAGGTACTCGCATGCCTCCTAACTCAACCAAAATTTTCTGTTTGAATAGTGTTTGAACAGTACCGCAACAATTTTTTTTTCGAATTCTTTTTTTCGAATTCTTTTTTTTTAATTTGATTTTGCGGTTTCCTTGAAAAGAGTAGGGGTGCAGCTAGGGTTGAAATAAGTGGCTGAAGAAGTGCGAATAGGGTATGAGGAAGTGTGGCTAGGGTTGTGATTGAAGGGGTTTTGATGTGGCTAAGAGATTGACTTGGAATAAAACTTAGAGTTTAACTCAAACACAACAACTAAGAGACTGAATTTGCACCAGATTTTAGAATTCAACCAGAAACAAACCAAAAATCGAAAAGTGAGAGACGCACAAACAAACCAGAAATCGAAACTTGAGCTCTGATGCCAATTGATGTGCGCAGAACTTGAGAAAATGTGGATTGAAATTTGAAGGGGGGTTGAAATGCAACAGGACAGAAGCAGAGAGGATGAACGTCACCTTCTGGAACCTAGACCCGAAGCCTAAAGAGACTCGAACCCAAAGTATTGGACCTTGACCCTACGAATAAGAATTAGAAAACCCAAGGTATAGCAATGGTGGATGGTGAAAAAAGGAGGTGCCACAAGGAAGAAGACCTTGATAAGCCTAGTTGAGAGTGAACCCACGAGAAAGGACACTCAATTTCTGAAATTCAAAACTGATCTGTCTATCAATAGCGTTTACAAGGTATTTATAATAATACCTAGCAATTAAGCCCATAAACAAGTGGGATGGAATTAACACCAACAGAAAATAAGACTAAACCCAAATTCATGCCTAAACCTAGTTACATAAAATAAATAGTCCAAGACATAATAAGACTCAAATGTGGGCTATTCAAACACTTAACCCATCTTATTGTTAAGCTAAAATAAGACAGTAAACCATGCTCATGTCGTTTGGGCTTCCAAGCAAGTATATATGTCTTGGGACTCTTCATGGAAGCTTCCTTGACGCTTCACTGATGCCAGAGCTTGTTGCATTAATGAGGCCAGGGCTTGTTGCATCTTCTTGGGTCGAGCTCGGGTAATTGGACCTCCTTGGATGACCAATGGCGAACATCACGAGCAAGTGGATCTCCATCACTTCTTCTCTTACCTTTGTTAATGACCAAAAATCATTGCAATAAGATCTCTCCAAATACTTGAATCTAGCTCACCAAATTCTAGATATAGCTTGATCTAGTGATAAGGAACAATTTCCATTTAAGAAGCTTAGTGATTCGATGAAGGAATATGGTAGTTCTACAAGGTAACCATGATAGAAACTTGACAAATTTGAGAGAAAGAGTAAGTATGGTTGCCGGCCATTAAATGGAGATAATAACAATTAAAGCTCATTTAATTGATATCTATCCATAAATCATCATTCTCATGACATTTGACCCTTTGACAACTTGACCATCTATTAATTGGTCTTCTTTCTTCCATATGCCACATATATCATTTAATTACATTAAAATTCTGACATTTATTTTTTCATACTCTAAATATTCTCACAATCTAAAAATTCATTCCTTGGCCATTTGACTATCAATTACTCTTATTCCATCCATGTCCCATATATCATTCATGCATCAGAATTTCATATTTATTTAATCATTTCAGCTTGTAATACTTTACAAATATGGGAACTCCCCACCTTTAGAAATTTGGTCCTCCAAATTTAAATCGGGCTATGTCTCAAATAATTCTGGGTACTTATCTTTCATCAAGCTCTTTAGCTCTCACGTAGCTTCTTCCGCAATATGATACTACTAGAGAACCTTGACTAATGGAATTGTCTTAGACCTTAGCACTTTCTCTTTTCTATCTAAAATCCGAACTGGTTTATCTACATAACTCATGTCTTCTCGTATCTCTAAAGGCTTATACTCTATGACATGAGATGGGTTCGGATGATACTTCCAAAGCATAGACACGTGAAAAACATTATGCACTCTCGATAGCTCTGGAGGTAATGCTAACCTATATGCGACATCTCCTACACGGTCTAAGATTTCAAATGGCCCGATGTAGTGAGGACTAAGTTTACCTTTTTGACCAAATCTCATAATCCCTTTGGATGGAGAAACTTTCAAAAACACCGAATCCCCAACCAAAAACTAAAGTGGACTCCGTCGGGCATCCGCATAACTCCTTTGTCGACTCTGAGCTGTCTTAAGTCTTTGACAAATCAACTTAACATCCTCAGAGGCTTGCTTGACTAAGTCTGGAGCCAATAACTTGCGCTCGCCCCACTTCTTCCCACCCAATTGGGGATCGACACCTTTTACCATATAAAGCTTCATATGGTGCCATCCCAATACTTGAGTGACAACCATTGTTGTAAGAAACTCAGCCAATGGCAGCTGATCGTCCCAGGAGCCCTTAAAATCCAAAGCACAAGCTCTCAACATATCCTCAAGTGTTTGAATGGTGTGCTAGGACTGACCATCAGTTTGCGGATGGAAAGCTATGCTAAAGTTCAATTGAGATCCCATGGCCTCTTGGAAATGTTCCAAAAAATGAGAAGTAAACCTGGAATCTCTGTCAGAGGTAATGCTCACTGGAATTCCATGTAGTCGAACGATTTCTTTCACATACAAATCTGCCAAAGTACTAAGTGTATCAGTAGACTTCATAGGTAGGAAGTGTGCAGACTTAGTTAGTCTGTCCACGATTACCCAAATACGGTCATGATTCCTCCTCGTCCGAGACAATCCCATAAAAAAATCCATCGTAATGTGCTCCCACTTCCACATAGTTATAGGTAGAGGTTGCAACAAACTGGTTGGTTTTTGGTGCTCTACCTTAACCTATTGGCACGTGAGATATTTTGCCACAAACTCTGCTACGTCTCTTTTCATGTTAGTCCACCAATATACCTTGTGTAGATTTTGATAAATCTTAGTATTTCTCGGATGCTAAGTATACTTAGTGGAATGTACTTCAGTTAAAATCAACTTTTTCAATTTCCTGTCATCAGTAACACATATACAATTCTTAAACCTCAAGATTCCATCATTACCCATATCAAATTCCGAGAGCATATCTGAAAGGATCTCATTCATAGCCTCAATACACTGAACATCCTCCCTTTGAGCAACCCGGATTCTGTCCATTAAGTCCAGTTCAATCAACAAACTAGCTATCATCCCAAATTGCTCATGGGGTGTAACATTTAGGTTGAGGCTTGCAAACTGCTCAAGCAACTCATACTCTCGGACCATTATATACGACACTATACCCACATGCTTCCAGCTCAAAGCATCTACCACCACATTGGCCTTCCCCGAGTGGTATAGGATCTCACAATTATAATCCTTCAGAAGCTCGAGCCATCTCTTCTGTCTCATATTCAATTCTCTTTGAGAGAACAAATACTTCAGAATTTTATGATCTGTAAAAATCTGAAAATTCTTACCATACAAGTAATGCCTTCATATCTTTAGAGCAAATACCACTGTAGCTAACTCCAAGTCATGAGTTGGGTAGTTCTTCTCATGGTCCTTTAATTGTCGAGAATCATATGCAACTACCTTACCATGCTGCATTAATATACAACCCAAACCTTGTCTAAAGGCATCACTATACACTGAAAATCCTCCAGAACTACTAAGAATGGTGAGAATAGGTACAGTCGTCAGCCTACACTTCAACTTTTGAAAACTTCGTTCACAGACATCATCCCATTCAAACTTCACCTCTTTGCGCGTTAAGCGCGTTAATGGAGTAGCCAACCTTGAGGAAACCTCCACAAATCTTCGATAGTAGCCAGCTAGGCCCAAGAAACTCCTAATCTCTGTAACAGTTTTTTGGTCTCTCCCATTGCACCAGGGCTTTAATCTTCGATAGATTGACCGAAACCCCATCTTTACTAACTATATGACCCAAAAAGGAGATTTGATCTAGCCAAAAGTCACATTTACTTAGCTTGGCATACAATCCTCAATCTCTGAGGGTCTGCAGAACTATCTTCAAATGCTGCTCATGCTCTTCTCGGGATCTCGAATACACTAATATGTCATCGATAAAAATGATGACAAACTTGTCCAAGTATGGTTTGAACACATCGTTCATCAAGTTCATAAATGCCGCGGGTGCATTTGTTAAACCAAACGACATTACTAGGAATTCATAATGGCCGTACCTCATCCTAAATGCCGTCTCAGGGTATCTTCACTCCGAATCTTCAATTAATGATATGTCGATGTCAAGTCTATCTTGGAAAAGATTTGGGCACCCTGAAGCTGATCAAAAAGATCATCAATCCTGGGAAGAGGGTACTTACTCTTGATTGTTACCTTATTCAACCATCAGTAGTCAATAAAGCCTCAAGCTTCCATCTTTCTTCTGAACAAATAGCACAGGAGCATCCCACGAGGATGCACTTGGTCGTATAAACCCCTTGTCTAGTAACTCCTGGAGCTACTTCTTCAGTTCTTCAAGTTCAACTAAAGCCATCTGATAGGGAGATCTCGAAATGGGCTCGGTCTCCGGCACCAAATTGATAGTATACTTGATTTCCCTATCCGGAGGAAGTCCTGAAAGATCATCCTGAAACACATCCGAAAAATCCCTAACTATCAGAATCTCATGGAGTCCTGGACGTTTCTTTTCTACGTCCTCCACATAAGCTATAAATCCTTCACAAAACAATACATACTTTCTATTAATTTCATTTACAATTAAATCAAATAATAAACATACTTTTGCATTAAGCATTGGCAAAATTTACAACATAGCTAACGGGAGAAGAGAAGATCACACTTTTAGCATAACAATTTATTATCACATGATTCTTAGCTAACCAATCCATTCCCAAAGTAACATCAAATCCATACATATTAAGTAGGATTAGGTCAACTGTTGATTCTCTCTCTCCTACCCGTAGCTTACAATCACGATACACTATGTCAGTCATTTGAGATTCCCTAAAGGGACTATTTATTTGCAATGATTGTCCTAAAGGTTCAGGCTCAATAGGTAATTTCATAGTAATCATAGGAGAAACAAAAGAGTGCGCAGAGCCTGGATCAAATAATGCAAAGACATATGTATCATAAAGGTAAATCTTACCCTGAATCATCTTGGATGAAGCATCAGTAGACTCTTTATCGATAGCGAATAGTTGTCCCTGAGTCACAGTTTTCTTTACTTTCTCTGCCGCTGTGGCCTTACGCTAAGGCTGGGTAGTCTTTTCTGATTCCTCGGGAACTCTCTAAATCATCTTGGGACAGTCCTTAATTTGGTGTTCCTGTTTACCATACCAAAAACATGCCCCGCTCGCCAAACGGAATATCTGTGACCCATGAAACTTTCCGTAATGCTCACACCTTTGCATTGTACTGGTACTCCTTGGTGAGCTAGCAGTACTACCAGCTGAATATCGAGATCTCTCATCATTTATCTTAATCCCGGTAGATCTTGGATCCTTATACCATAATCATCATAAAACTCCAAAATTCAATACACTTCCATCTCATCATTTATCTTACCTGTCGAAGCTCTTTCATAAGGCTTACTTCTCTTAAATAGGTATCTGTCCCTACAGGATCTCTCCTCTGACTACCGCTTCGTCATTTCCTTAGCTTTACCCTTGGCTTGGAAATCAGCATGGTGAAACTCATAGTCCTGCCCACACAACTGAGCCTTACGGACCGCCTCTCCATAAGTGGTGATATCTATAGGATACAACTTGGATCTAATAGGAGGCTTCAATCCTTCTATAAATCGGTAGATCTTGTGCTCCTCACTCCTTAAAACATTTGGGTCAAATCTGCTCAAAGTAATAAACTTTGACTCATATTGATTAACAGATATCGTCCCATGAGTCAAGTTCAAAAACTCAATCTTCAACCTAGTCTGATCAGTGCATGGGATATATTGTCCATTAAAGGCCTCTAAAAATCTATTCAACGTAACCTCAGCAAGTCGAGCCTCCAAAATGATCCGAGTGGACTGCCACCAATATTCTACATCATCCACTAATAAATAAGCAGCCAAAACCACCTTCTCCTTTTTGGAACATGTCATGTATTCGAAGGATTTAGTGACCGCCTTCACCCAATTCTCTGCGGCCAACGGATCTCTATTCCCCTTAAAATTAGGCGGATCCAGCTTCTTAAATTCCTTAATCAAAGTAACACTACAATAAGCACTAGGATCCCACCTCTCAGTAGCTGGGATTGGTGGGGGTAACTTTGTCTGTGCTGGTGGGGGCTGTACTGTAGGAGTGGGAGTTATAGGAGGAGCATTCCTTGATATGGTAGGCGAAACGGTAGGTCGGGCTGTTGGTGCATTCATGGCCACATTCGGAAGGTTAGCCATAAACTGTGTGAACATCGTGGCCATAGTTTCCATATGCTTGATAGGATGATATTTTGTGAATTTTATATGTGCTAATATATTCTCTATAATGATGTTTCATGCCTAAAAGATCTTACTAATGTTTATTTCATGTTTTAGGTATTAAATATCAAAGTTGGAATTAAAAGGAGCTAAAAAGAGCAAAGTACAGATTTTTCTGTCTAGCTTGAAAGATTGACGTTTTTGACCAATTTAACGACTTGATCTCAAGAAGTGGCCTTCATGGAAGTTGTAGAAGACTTCGCAAGGTTTCCAGAATGTACAAGATCACCAAAATCGGAGTTAGTTTGATGGGTCAAACGTTTGGATGAAATCAGTACGAAATTCTGGGCAGAATAACGAGATTGAGAAGAAATTCCAACAAAGCAAGTTCAAGACTAGATTTTGTTAAGACAAGATAATTTCTTAATTTTATTATGTCTTAGATCTGTAATTAATTAATAAGAATAGGCCTTAGGAATTTTACTTAGAAAATAACTGTAAAAAGATGATGAGATAAAGGTAAGAGTTTGACTAGTCAAATTACTTGTTTCCAAAGTAAACTCTTATTTGAATCCCACATTGCTTAGGAAAGTCTTTCAACTCTTCCTTAGGCCTATATAAAGAGCACAAGGCTCTCATAAACAGCATCCCTCTTATCCCTCACATTTCTTATCCCTCTTCCCTCTTTTAGTCTTGTAGGATTTTCTTTAGGTTTTTTAATAAAATTTTGTTTTTTTCTTTATTTTTAATTAGTTGCTGATTTCTTTATTATTTTTAATTATTATTTTGTTTTCTTTATTTAAATTAATATTGTTTGTGCGTTCTTGCTTGCTAGTTTATAATCTTGATTAGTAATTCTGATTTTATATTATTAAAGATTGCTTCTTTGATTGTTTCTTGCATGATATTTGTAATCTTTATAATATATAACTTGAATTTTATGATCTTGAATATGTCTAGTGAGTAGTTTTCTTATTCAGTTATGAGGTAAATTCATTGTTCTTGGGAAAAAAATGTTGTGAGATTTTGAGCCTATAATATAATTGTTGATTAAGTATCCAAGATTCTCTGAGCACATTTGCATGATTATTTGCTTGATTAGATAGTAGGGCCCACTATTTAATTTAATTAAATAATCTATTGCCAGAGTAAAAACATAAGTCCGTAATTACTTATGGAGTTAATCGCTAGGGATGGAGGAGAATTAAGGTTTAGATTAAATGAACCGAGCTTATGTGTTTGTTATCTAATGTCAACCCATATCTTTCTAGTTGTTAATGCTGCTACAACTTATATATAGAGATCTTGTTCTAGGTAGGTTAAGTAGTTAGAGATTAGTTAAAGAGCTTGTTTTTACTAACGAATCAGTAAGGGAAGATGGTGTAACAGAGCTTGTTGTTATGCTACGGTTGACTATTTAATTGACAATAATATTTTGTAATCAATGATCAACATCTAAATCCAAGAATAATTAATTGCCTCGTAACTGAAGTTTGGTGATATTTGATATTTTCTAATTTATCTACTTGTTTATTTTTCTTATTATTTTCTTAAGTATTATAGTTTAATTGAAACCCCCCAACTCTCTTTTCTCTCTAAATAATAGTTAGGTATTTAATTTAAATAATTAACTTGAATAAAACAATCCTATGGGATCGACCTTTGCTTGCCCTATCTATAGGTTTAAGTAAAGTAATTTATTATTGGTACCTACGACACTACCAATTTTTGGCACCGTTGCCGGGGATTGTTATTTATTTAAGTTGTTTATTATGATGTAAAGATCTAATTATTTTCTTTTCTTTCTTCCTTGCAAGGTTTGCATGTCTGACTAGAGATGCAGTGCTACAAATTACAGACTTCGAAAGATTAGAGACTACATTCAAGCAACCCAAAGTGCAGTGCTACAAATGCCCCAACCACCACCATCCACTTCCAACGATCCACCTTCCACCGAGCCCACGTTCAATCTTACTTTCGAATTCTCTAGTGATTCAGAAGAGGACACCATGGCTCAAAACGCTAATAGAACCTTGAAGGAGTTGGCAGCACCCACTATGAACCAACAACCCCTTTGCATAGCCTATCATACTTTAGATGTTGCTTTTGAATTAAAATCTGGTTTGATACATCTTTTACCGACTTTTCATGGTCTTGCAGGTGAAGATCCACACAAACATCTGAAGGAATTCCATGTGGTTTGCTCAACCATGAAGCCAGCTGGGGTTAGTGAAGAACAAATCAAGCTGAGGGCCTTTCCATTCTCTTTGGCAAATGCAGCCAAGGATTGGCTTTACTAACCTTCTGGGACCATTAACACTTGGGATGATATGAAGAAACTTTTCTTGGAAAGATATTTTCCTGCTTCTAGGGCAGCCAATATCCGTAAAGAAATTTGTGGAATTAGGCAATTTAATGGTGAGTCACTCTATGAATATTGGAAAGATTTAAACGATTATGTGCTAGTTGACCACATCACCAAATTCATGAGCAACTATTGATCCAATATTTCTACGAGGGACTATTACCCCATGATAGAAGCATGATGATGCTGCCAGTGGAGGAGCTTTGGTGGACAAGACTCCTCAAGAAGCCCAAAACTTGATAGCAAACATGGCTGCCAATTCTCAACAATTTAACACAAGGAGAGATCCACCACCACCACTTAAGCAAGCACATGAGGTAAGTACTTTTTTGGAAAAACAAATTGCTAATCTAACATCCCTTATGCAACAATTGGCTGTAGGTAACATGCAACAAGCCAAGGCTTATGGAGTTTGCTCTAACATCGGACACCCTACTGATATGTGTCCAAACTTACAAGAAGATTCCATAGATCAAGCTAATGCTATAGGAGGATTCCTAGGGCCTTCCCAAGGTAAGTATGATCCTCATTCAAGCACTTACAACCTTGGTTGGAGGGACCACCCAAATTTGCAATATGGAAATAGGTCTGCACCATATGTCCCACCACATAATAGGCCAAATAATTTCCAAGTCCCCAAACCTATATACCAAGAGAGGCCACCATCCCAAACACAACACCAAAGTGGAACCATGTCTCTTGAAGAAATTGTAAAGAACCTTGTTGCCTCTACTTTACAAAATCAATAAGAGAACAATCAAAGAATTGCACACCTTGAGCACCAAATGAGCCAAATGGCTACTTCCCTAAGCAGACTTGAAGCTAGAGAATCCAACAAGTTGCCTTCTCAACCTGTAGTGAATCCAAGGGAGAATGTGAGTGCCATCTTTTTGAGGAGTGGAAAGGAAATTGGACCCAAGGAGAATGCATATGAAGAGGTCAACATAAAGGCTCCACCATATAAAAATGTGGTGAATCTCCCCCCTCTTTATAGAGATTTTGACAAGGTAAGTGAAAAACGTGTCCCTTTTAATGTTGGTACTTACCCCCCTCCTTTTCCTAGTAGGTTGGCAAAACCAAAGAAAGAAGAGCATGTTGACACTAACATGGAAGCAAAAGGAGAAGTTGACAACAATGCTTCAAAGTCTAAGGTAAGTGATAAAAGAGTCCCCTTTAATACTGGTACTTACCCTTCTCCTTTTCCTAGCAGGTTAGCCAACAATAAGAAAGAAGAGCAAGACAAAGAGATCTTGGAGACCTTTAGGAAAGTGGAGGTGAACATTCCTCTTCTTGATGCTATCAAGCAAGTACTTAGGTATGCAAAATTTTTAAAAGAATTGTGCACTAACAAGAAGAAATTAAAAGGTGATGAAAAAGTAGTTGTGGGGAAGAATGTGTTTGCCATCATTCAAAGAAAACTTCCCCCAAAGTGTGGAGATCCTGGCATGTTTAGTATTTCATGTAAGATAGGTAACACCATGATTGATAAGTCCATGATAGATTTAGGAGCTTCTATACATGTCATGCCTTTGTCAATTTATAAATCTTTAAATCTTGGACCTTTAAAAGAGACTGGTGTTATTATACAATTGGCTGATAGAACTAATGCCTATCCTAAAGGGATATTAAAGGATGTTCTTGTGCAGGTTGATAAATTAGTCTTCCCAGCAGACTTCTATGTTCTTGATATGGAGGATGATAATTCTCCTTTTCCAACACCAATGCTGCTAGGGAGACCATTCTTGAAGACATCCAAAGCCAAAATAGATGTGGATAAGGAAACACTCACCATGGAGTTTGATGATAACATAGTGGAGTTCAACATCTTTGGAGAAGAAATCATAAGTCAGAACCAACAGAAATCAAAGAAAAGGTTTGCATTTGGGATTGGATGATGGAAGGAGGAGTAGTCGAGCTAACGACATTAAATAAAAGCGCTACTTGGGAGGCAACCCAAGGATATAAAATGAGGGAGTATTTCTTTCCTTTACTTGTATTACCATTTAATTTTTGAGTTTTTAGTGTTATTCTTTGCATGCTAGACTTACTTTGAGGACAAAGTAAGTTTTAAGTGTGGGGGGGAATATTGGTTTATGAGTCTATAGAGTTTTTTTTAGGAAGTAGAATTTTTTTTAAAAAAAAGGGTCAAATTTTTAAGAGTTTTTAAAGATCATGATATGTTTTCTTTCTTTTAAGGATTGATTCTAAACTAAAACATAGTTTTATAAAAGAGTTGATAGTATTTTGATTGTTATTATTATTGAAGTGAGTACTTTCTAAAGAATTTATGTGAGTGCATGATTAAATATGATTGTTCGTATGATATTGATAATGTGGTTAGTTCATTGAAGTTGGTATAAGCAAAGGATAAATAGACAAGAACAAAAGAAAAAAAAACATAAACATAAAAAGAAAAGAAGAAAAAGAAAAAAAAATAAAGGTTGAAAGCTTTAAATTCTACTCCAATGTTTTGAGTTGTTTGATCTTGTTAATTAAATTCTTGAAGTGACTGGAAATATGAGTATGCAAAGCACTCTAAAAGAGGGCTTACTTGTTGAGTAACCGGGTGTTGGTATCACCAATATTAACATTCGCGTAAAAAGGCAAGTAAGTACTTAGGGAAATTATTGTTGAAAGCTCAAAAGAAAAAGAAAAAAAAAGTTCTTGATCTATTAACTTTGTAGTAATGTAAAGTGGATAATTGCAAAGTTGATATTATATGTTTCAATTGTGTTGATTATGAATCTTGCATGAATTTATTTAGAAGTATGTATGAATATGAGAAGTAATGAATAGAATATGATTGACTAGATTATTTGACTCTTGTTGAAGTTATGAGTTAAGAATTGAAAGGTTTGAAAATATGTCCATGGTCTTAATATTGTTTTGAGTCTTAATTTTTAAATTTTTGAGTCTTATTTTGAATTATTAAATAAAAGATTTTGTAGGTATATCTTCTGAAAGCCCTTACGAGACACAACTCGTCCACTAGGGGTGACCTAGGGGTTTAAAGGCTTATTGCATATGCTAAATGCAATCGTGGTTCGTACGAAAGTGAGTTAGGATTTTAGGATTTAGTTCTTTAGAATTATTTTAGCTAAGGTTTGCTAGAAGACTAGCAAAAGCTAAGTGTGGGGGAATTTGATAGGATGATATTTTGTGAATTTTATATATGCTAATATATTCTCTATATTGATGTTTTATGCCTAAAAGAACTTACTAATGTTTATTTCATGTTTTAGGTATTAAATATCAAAGTTGGAATTAAAAGGAGCTAAAAAGAGCAAAGTGCAGATTTTTCTATCAAGCTTGAAAGATTGATGTTTTTGACCAATTTAACAACCTGATCTCAAGAAGTGGCCTTCATGAAAGTCGTAGAAGACTTCTCAAGGTTTCCGGAATGTACAAAATTGCTAAAATCAGAGTTCGTTTGTTGGGTCAAACGTCTAGATGAAATCAGTACGAAATTCTAGGCAGAATAACGAGATTGAGAAGAAATTCCAACAAAGCAAGTTTAAGACCAGATTTTGTTAAGACAAGATAATTTGTTAATTTTATTATGTCTTAGATCTGTAATTAATTAATAAGAATAGGCCTTAGGAATTTTACTTAGAAAATAATTGTAAAAAAAATGATGAGATAAAGGTAAGAGTTTGACTAGTCAAATTACTTGTTTCCCAAGTAAACTCTTATCTGAATCCCACATTGCTTAGGAAAGTCTTTTAAACTCTTCCTTAGGCCTATATAAAGAGCACAAGGCTCTCATAAACAACATCCCTCTTATTTCTCACATCCTTCTTATCCCTCTTCCCTCTTTTAGTCTTGTAGGATTTTCTTTAGGGTTTTTAATAAAATTTTATTTTTTTCCTTATTTTTAATTAGTTGCTGATTTCTTTATTATTTTTAATTCTGATTTTGTTTTCTTTATTTAAATTAATATTTTTTGTGTGTTCTTGCTTGCTAGTTTATAATCTTGATTACTAATTCTGATTTTATATTATTAAAGATTATTTCTTTGATTGTTTCTTACATGATATTTGTAATCTTTATAATATATAACTTGAATTTTATGATCTTGAATATGTCTAGTGAGTAGTTTTCTTATTCAGTTATGAGGTAAATTCATTGTTCTTGGGAAAAAGAATGTTGTGAGATTTTGAGCTTATAATATAATTGTTGATTAAGTATCAAAGATTCTCTGAGCACATTTGCATGATTATTTGCTTGATTAGATAGTAGGGCCCACTATTTAATTTAATTAAATAATCTACTGCCAAATTAAAAACATAAGTCCGTAATTGCTTATGGAGTTAATCATTAGGGATGGAGGAGAATTAAGGTTTAGATTAAATGAACCGAGCTTATGTGTTTGTTATCTAATGTCAACCCATATCTTTCTAGTTGTTAATGCTGCTACAACTTATATCTAGAGATCTTGTTCTAGGTAGGTTAAATAGTTAGAGATTAGTTAAAGAGCTTGATTTAACTAACGACACAACAAGGGAAGATGGTGTAACAGAGCTTGTTGTTATGCTACGGTTGAGTATTTAATTGACAATAATATTTTGTAATCAATGATCAACATCTAAATCCAAGAATAATTAATTGCCTCGTAACTGAAGTTTGGTGATATTTGATATTTTCTAATTTATCTACTTGTTTATTTTTTTGATTATTTTCTTAAGTATTATAGTTTAATTGAAACCCCCCAACTCTCTTTTCTCTCTAAATAATAGTTAGGTATTTAATTTAAATAATTAACTGGAATAAAATAATATTTATGGGATCGACCTTTGCTTGCCCTATCTATAGGTTTAAGTAAAGTAATTTATTATTGGTACCTACGACACTACCAATGCTTCTCCATTTTAGCTAGCCTATTGTTCGAGCTATGAGGTAGAGATGGAGGAGGAGATTGTGTTGGGGGCGGTTTTGCTCGACCCTTTCCTCGTCCTCGTCCCCTATTAGTACCTCTTCTTCGAGTACTCATTCTATCAATATCACCACCAAATGACACGATTTAGTATAACTTTAAACAGTTATACAACGAATGTGTATTCAGAAAAGTACAGTACATTGGGGGATGTAACTATTTCTAACCTAACGACATCGACAAACATCAGACTAACCTACTTTGATACCAATCTGTGACATCCTCATCACTTGCAATTATCAACTAACTTTTTCTTTCACATAAGGGGCGGTTAGGCTGTCTGTTAATGTCATCCTTTCTTCTTCTTATACTTTATACTTTATCACTTATGACATGATTCAAATTTTTTTCACATGGATTGTAATTTTCATATATCCACATAGGCCAAATACATCAAGATCTCACATAACTTACATAACCTATATCCCCAAACGATCTAGTATACATCAATGTACTGTAGCACCGTCCGGTATACAAAAATCTGAAGTGCATAACAAATAAGTATACCTCCAAAAATTATGGGGAAGCATATCTTGAAGGTACACTATAATATCCCAGAAGTAAGCTCCTCTATTTGGAGCGAAATTCACTTCAAGTAATCTGTATGAAAAATGATTTTAAAGGGGTGAGTTTACACTCAATAAGAAGCGTATGTAAAAGAGCGTACTATGCCACTATATGCAAGTTTCCCGCTTGGCTCTATAATGTCATGTAAAATCATTATAAAGCATATATCATATAAAATCAAATAAGTCGAATACTTTCAATTCCTTTGAAATCGCATATGCAAATATTCAAATACTTCAAATACTTTCAAATACTTTCAATTAGATGGGAGATGATTAACTTCCAATAAAATCATGCACCAAATAAATCTCATAAGGGATACCACACATATATCTCGTAAGGGATAATCCTGAAAGAGATGTCAAATAAGTGGCGTACCCACGTATGGGCCAAGGATCCTCCCCTAAGCCAAAAGCCAAAACACATAAGAGAAATATGGCCATTGCCTATAGACCACAGTGAACACTAGTCAGGTAACATCTATGGCACTGAGGACCGGATTAAGGTTCCTCAACCAAGTGCAAATACACGTAATATGCATGATCGTTAAAGGAATCCACAGTCTCTAAAACATTTGTCATATAGCTTTTTGCAATTACAATTATACTTTTATGAAATTGGCTTTAAAACCTCTTTTTCAAATGGGGCAGTCGACTGCTACGACATATGCTGCTTTATTGAATTTCTTTTCCTTTTAGAATTTCAAATATTTATTTTTCAAAAATACCAATAGGGAAGTCAACTAGTCTATTAGAGTAGTCGATTGGTTCGCAAACAGAAAGTTTTTCTAGAAAAGGCAGTCGACTGGCTCCTTAGCAGTCGATTAGTTTCACAAATAGAATGCTTCTGAAAATAGGGCAGTCGACTGGCTCCATAGGCAGTCAGCTGGTTTTGAAGCAGAATACTTTCTGGAAAATAGCAATCGACTACTATATAGGGCAGTTGACTGGTTTGAGTCGGTTTCGAAAAATTCACGCTTCAGCTGTCTCTAGGTAGTCAGCTGCTATTTAAGGTAGTCGGTTGCCCCTAGCCAAATTGCTACTAGGAGTAAAATCGAGAATTTCAAACCACCTCTTAAAACAACTTTTATTTCAAACCAATTATGCAACCAAAATGAGCATAATCTCCCTATGTCCTTTACACATAGTCCTTACCTCAAATAGCCAATAATTCCTTAGCTTGGTTGCAAATCAACACTTTTCCATGCGACTTTTCAAAGCTGCAAACATCATGATAATTCTAATCTTTAAAACAATTTTACGAATATGCTTTACCATCTCAACATAACTCCAAACCATAGATAGAATTGAAAAAACTAACTTCTTCTCTTACCTTTGTTAATGACCAAAAATCACAGCAATAAGATCTCTCCAAATACTTGAATCTAGCTCACCAAATTCTAGATATAGCTTGATCTAGTGACATGGAACAATTTCCATTTAAGAAGCTTAGTGATTCGTTGAGGGAATATGGTAGTTCTACATGGTAACCATGATAGAAACTTGATGAATTTGAGAGAAAGAGTAAGTATGGTTGCCGGCCATTAAATGGAGATAATAACAATGAAAGCTCATTTAATTGATATCTATCCATAAATCATCATTCTCATGACATTTGACCCTTTGACAATTTGACCATCTATTGATTGGTCTTCTTTCTTCCGTATGCCACATATATCATTTAATTACATTAAAATTCTGACATTTATTTTCTCATACTCTAAATATTCTCACAATCTAAAAATTCATTCCTTGGCCATTTGACTATCAATTACTCTTATTCCATCCATGTCCCATATATCATTCATACATCAGAATTTCATATTTATTTAATCATTTCAGCTTGTAATACTTTACAAATATGGGAAATTACAGAAAATTAGGGATTTCACAGAAAAATAATGAGAATTTGGTCATAAAAGTCTAATTAGCTAAATATGTTTCATAAAAAAAATCATGTTAAAATTTTAATGATTAATGGATATAAAATGATATATTTAGGTTAGTAAAACTATGGATGAAATTAATAATTGAAGAAGGAATAAGATTTTGGTAAGTGTGGAATTTTGTTGAAGGAATTCATACATTGTTCGAAACCTTTCCCTTTGTTTTTCTTCTTATTTTGTTGCTTATTTGATGAGCCAAAGGTGTAGATGAAGAGAGGGGAGTGAAAGGAATAATTTTCTTGTTTTAATCTTGTTGAAATAATGGAATTTTGCTAAGGTTTCTCTTTATTTTCTTTTCTGCTTTCTTTTTCTGCAAAAATGGTGTGGGAGCTTGGGGTAAGGGATGATGAATAGTGACCGGCTGAATAAGGGGCTGACTTATTGAACTTTTAGAGAGGGGCGAAATTATCATTTTGCCTTTGGTCATGTAAATTTCGGATAATTTTGCACTTAAGTTTCTATAGTCATAGAAACTGTGTAATTGGACTCTAAAATTTAGGATTCCTTCACTAAATCATCTTTAATGTATCTTGATGATTGGAAGTGGTTTCGTTAACGTGCGATGCACCGATAATGAGAAATTACGATTTTACCCCTAACGAATTACCAGCAAAAATTCTTGATTTAACCACCGATTCAATCAATCTCTTGACACTATCTTATTCTTCTTTTCATTTAGAATATCATGGTATTTTTACTTCATCCCAACTCATTTTAGTTTGGGCGTAATTTACGAAAATGCCCTCAGATGTAACTGTCTTTTCTGATTTGTTTTCCCAAATTCACAAAATAAGACCAAATAATGTAAAAATTATTTTTATACCTCAAAATCATCATTTTATATTTATTACACCCACTGTACACTGTATTATTAGTCTCGAATCCATCAAAACCATAAAAATTAAAGTGGAGCCCACATTACAATTTCACTTAAAATCGCAAAATATATTATATTTCACTAAATAAATAATTACAAGATATCATGTACAGTACAATAGAAATAGGTCTCACAAGGTATGTTACGACCTTTATCAATTCCTATATGGAAATGGAAGCATGTGACTATGGATTTTATTATGGGTTTACTATGGACCCGTAGAGGTTGTGATGCTATTTGGGTGATTGTGGATAGATTGACAAAGTCTGCTTATTTCTAAGCTTTTAAATCTACTGATCCAGTTAATGCCTTAGCCGATCTATATGTTAGGGAGATAGTGAGGTTGCATGGTGTTCCAGCAAGCATCACTTCTAATAGGGATTTCTAGTTTACATCTCATTTTTTGGAAGAGATTTCAGGAGGCCATGGGATCCCAACTGAATTTCAGCATCGCTTTTCATCCGCAGATTGACGGGCAGTCCGAGTGCACAATACAAATGCTCGAGGATATGTTGAGAGCATGTGCACTGGATTTTAGAGGCTTTTGGGACGATCATCTACCTCTAGTAAAGTTTGCTTATAATAACAGCTATCAGGCAAGCATCGGCATGGCACCTTATGAGGCATTGTATGGAAAACGATGTAGATCCCTAATAGCATGGGAAGAAGTGGGGGACTGTAAGCTATTAGCTCCTGATTTTGTAGAGCAGGCTTTTTGAGATGTACATATGATCTACGAAAGGTTAAAAGACAGCTCAGAATCTGCAGAAGAGTTATGTAGATACTAGACGCCGACCACTAGAGTTCTCTGTGGGTGATTATGTAGTTTTGAAGGTCTCACTATCTAAAAGTATAATGAGATTCTGTAAGAAAGGAAAGCTGAATCCTCGGTATATTGGACTGTTCGAGATCTTAGATCGCGTGGGAGATGTGGCATACAGGTTGGCACTACCACCAGAGTTGTCAGGAGTGCATAATGTGTTCCATGTCTCAATGTTAAGAAAGTACCATCCAGATCCTTCTCACATAATTAGACATAAGCCACTAGAGATCAGAGAGGATATGAGTTACATGAGAGACTAGTACGGATCTTGGATCAAAAGGATAAAGTGTTGTGATCTTGGATTGGATCGGATGTGGATGAACTGAATAGCGTTGCTCAGGATTAGGCCATCAAGGCCATGCCAACTTTTATCTTTTTGAAAGAGGGCACCATAATTGACAAGGTTATGGGTGCAAGGAAAGAGGAATTGTAGCAGAAAATCGCATTTCATTCTTCCAAATCAGTGCAGAAAGCCTGAATCAACATTTCATTATAGTATTTGAAGCCTAAAGTTGTTTTTGAAACTGGGATTTTACTTATGGATCTCATAAATATCTATCTTCTAGATAGATACTAAATTATATGTGTGGCTATATTTCCATTTCGATACTCTCTGCTTCTACCCCTGTTTCAATACGAAGATATGAGATTTATCTTAAGCTTAATTAATCTTCTATTTTTTCAAAAAAAAAAAAGTGTTGCGATCTAAGACTATTCCTTTGGTAAAAGTGCTCTGGTAGTATCACACTGAAGAGGAGGCTATTTGAGAATTAGAGAGCCTTATGCGTGAGAAGTATCCAGAGCTATTTCAGTGATCGATCCAGGTGAAATTTGGAGAGAAAATGTGAGATCTGTTTCTAATGTATTATATATGAAATATGTAATTATTTATTGAGAGAAATATAACGTATTTTGTGATTTTAAGTAAAATTGTAATGTGGGCCCCACTTTAATTTTTATTTCAAGACTGGTAATACAGTGTATAGTGGGTGAAATAAATATAATATGATGATTTTGAGGTTTAAAAATAATTTTTATATTATTTTGTATTGTTTTTTGAAAGGTAAAAACAAATTGAAAAATGACAGTTATGCCTTGAGGGCATTTTCGTAAATTATGCCCAAACTAAATTGAATTGGGACAAAGTAAAAATACCATGTTATTCTACATGAAAATTAGGTTAAGACAGTATCAAGAGATTTATCGAAACAGTGGTGAAATTGGAGAAATTCTTCGGTGGGTTATGGGGGGGTAAAATCGTAATTTCTCATTATTCGTGTACCGCGCGTCGACGAAACCACTTCTAATCATCAAGATACATTAAATAAGATCATTTGGTGCTGGATTTCGAAATTTTGGAGCAACATTACACAGTTTTTACTACTACGGAACCATAAGGGCAAAATTGTTCTAATTTTCATATCCAAGGGCATTTTGATAATTTTGCCCCTATCTAGAGTATTCTCAATAATTCTTTCTTTCTTCAGCCGGCCACCCCACTCATCTTTAACCTTACCAACATCCACCATTAGAGAAGAAAAGAAGAAGAAAAAGAAAAGAAAACTTAAACCAACAAAAACCATATCAAAACATCATTATTTCAACTCGCTTATTTCTAGCAAAATTAATTCTCATCTTGAGCTCTATCAAACCCAACAAAAAACATCTTGAATAAGTGACCATATAAGTAGAAAAGGGAAGAGGAAGATTCGATCAAGGTGAGCTTCCACGGTGATTTTTCATTTTTTAAAAAACTAATGTTGGATTCTTATGTTTTTCACTATGCTAAGCTTAGATCTAGCATTAGTTTTGTCTAAATCCAATTAAATCATGATGAAAGGGCACCATGGGGTTTCGGTTTGCATAAGGGCCTATGGAAATCATATAGTTCTTTGCATGAAAATGATGGAAAATAAGAAAATAAACATGGATTTAATGTCTGTAGGCTTAGATTGATGAAATTCATTAAGGGAGGCATAAAGAGGGTTTTGGCCAAGGCACTTTGGGTAGGTTAGAATGCTACAATTTATGGTTTTAATGTGCCAAAATAATGAAGAAATTAAGAGAAGAAGAATGGTGAAATCGAATCTAAAATCGGAGCTAAAAGGCGAAAGTTAGGAATTACTATCGGTGTAAATTAAATTGGTTAGGCATAGGCAATATCCAATGTGGCTGCATTTAGTGGAATTTAATAGTTCAAAAATATGAGAATAATTAATGAAAAATTTTGATAAAATTGTTTTGCAGCCTGGAGCATTGTATTTCATGTTGTGCTACCGAAAAAGTCGGTAATACGAGACAGGTAAGGAAGAAAGTGTGTAAGCCGTAGAGATATAGCGAATGCATGATTTTGATGAGTATAATTTTATGAAATTATTAGGTGTTGAATTGCCTTTAAAATCATGGAAATCTGTGGTATTACGGCTATTATGGAAACTATGTTTAAGTGCAGGAGGTTAGGGAAATCACAACTATTATGGTACCAAAAATTTCTCAAAAATATAAAATATCATGAAATATTTTAAGTGCATAAATTGAATGAAATTGTGTATTTGGAATTTATTTCCAATATTTTTCATAAATTGAAATTTTATCGAAAAATATTAATTAAATATTCATGTAATTAAATTTTATTAAAGTGAGATTATAAATATGTTCTTTAAAATGTTTTATAGTAAATTTGAATGTTTATAAATTTTCTCACTGAAACATGAATATTTTATTTACTATTTTCACTATACAGTTAAATATGAATTTAAATACCTTTTGGAATTTTATTAAATTTAATGATATTTTTTAAAATTTCTTAAAGGTATTTTCTACTGTAAATAAAATGATTTTGAGACAGGTAGGCCCCTTAACATGCGCACTGTTATTGTACTGTTACTGTGGCTTATTGACCTGCCAAGTTATCAACTATCCTAGGGTCAACTAGCAAGTGTACTCTACGGACACCCTATAAACTATGACCATAGATCTTACTGTATACTGTTACTGTATCCCTTCAGGGATATTTATAGCATGATTTATTTAGGGTGTTGCCTAGTCTCAACCTACTGTTAAATGTTTACTGGACTATGACTTACTGTCAACTGTTTACTGAACTATACTGAGATATACTGTTTACTGAATTGAAAGGATTTATGACATTATTACTGATTTTAAAATAATTACTGAACTGTTACTGTGATGTGAAATTCAAGTGTTTACTGTACTAAACCGTTTTCTTTACTGTTTACTGAAGTATTTTATCATACTGTTACTGAATCATTTTATACACTATTACCACTATTCAAACTCAACTGTTTACTGTACTATTTTACTACTGACATTGTCACATGTCTTTAAAGTGTTACTGAAGTGATTAAATTAAATGGTTAATTTACCATTTATTTATTGAAAACTTTATTAAGTTGTTTTATAACAACAATTTATCAATTACTCCCTATAGTTGCTTTGGGTTTTTGGGACAAGACAGGTATTTGAAAATACTTTCCATGCTCCATCTGGATTTCCCGGCCAACTATAATATCCTTCCGATTACTGTGCTTAGTGAACTGTTAGGAAATTAAATATTTTCTAGCATATAGTTTTCATTATATCAGTCTTGCATACGACTACTTTACTGAGCACGTTTCGCTCACCCATTTACTTTCCACTTCACAGGGTATTATATTTGGATAAGTGACATACCATCCCGAGATTATCGGCTGCAATTTTGGTTACTCGAGACTACATATTGTTGATCTTGGAGGTATTTGATTTTATTTTTTATATATTCAGATTCATTGTATACTACTACTTAAGTTGCAAAGTAGATACAGGGGATGTAAAGTGTTAAGGAATATTATTAAATTTCATATTTCGGTTTTCTAAATTAATTAAAGTTTACTATTATCACTGTTACTGTTTTAAGTGATTAAGGCATTGTAGACGGCCCAACCGTAATATATGTGTAAAATATGGTGTTTACTGTACATCTGGACTGTTATAGTTGAAGATTCAGAGTGAGGATGTCCTAAAGATGGTGTCCGTACCAGATATGGTCACTATGAGTTTTTGGCTATGTCGTTCAGTCTCACTAATAACCCCCACAACATTTATGAATTTGATGAATGAGGTGTTTAAGCTGCATTTTGATAAGTTCATCATCATCTTATCGATGATATCTTGGTGTATTCAAAATCCTGGGAAGAGCACGACTAGCACCTGTGGATAATCCTTCAGACCCTCAAAGACCGAAATTGTATGCTAAGCTGAGTAAATGTGAGTTCTGGCTAGATCAAATTGCATTCTTGGGACACATAGTTAGCAAAGATGGAGTATCAGTCGACCTATTAAAGATTGAGGCCATTGTGCAGTGGGAGAGACTGAAAATAGTGACAGAGGT